>CM076571.1:166833360-167531876 GCA_034641835.2 Pinus albicaulis
TACTAAGTTTTTAGTTCATCTCTTATGCCTCCCAACACCATGCCCTCATCCTCACTTCACCCTCACCTCACTCCACTCCACCTCACCCTCCACTCACTTCACCTTCCATGACCTCACCTCCATTAACTCTCTCCTCCCTCACTCATATCATATATTCTAATGGTTTGTAAATTAATTTTTTAATTTAAAATTATATCAATATTATAATAATCATATTATAATTGTAATATTTATTATAATTTTAATATAATTCGAATTATAATATTATTATATTTTAATTACTTTTTTTTAAAAATCATTTTTATATTAGTTAATTTTTGTTAATAATTACTTCGATTTTTAGTTTTTAATAAATTACAATTAATTAATTAAAAACTATAATCTAATTTAGGATTAGACTTTTAATTAAAAATTTCTGATTTTTAGCCCAAGCAACATAAATTTCAGAATTTTGGAAATTTTAATATACCAACTTTGGAAGCTCATAGATTGAGTTTTACTTGGCGAAATGAGGTCCAGGACAACCCATTGGAAATATAAAATCATGGAGAACATTTTTGAAGTGGTTCCATTACCATATTTGATCATTTAATGTGCCTAAAATTCAACATAAGATTAAGCTCCTAATTTTTAATCAAAATCAATTTATGAGGTTAATTTTTTACATTCTCATTTTCCCACAACTTCTTCTAAGTGAAGATCCATTCATCTATGTTCTCCTTGGCCAATTAAATCATCACATAAATTAATAGAAAGCCCATATTTCCTTTTCAATTATTTAATTAATTAAGTTTTGATTGGATTTGTTTTAATTCCAGATTTAGCATTTTGATTTCAATTTTCATTTTAATTAAATTATTGATTGGTTTTTGCAGAGAAATAGTTTGAAGAGATGAGAAAAAGAATATATCAATCAATGAGAAGGCTCCGATAATTGAAGAAGATGATTTTGAGCCAATTAATATTGATTGAGCATAACCACTCTTCAACAACTTTCTATTAGAAATTATTTTGTAAATATTATAAATAGTAGATTGTAGAATGTAATAGATGCTCCTCTTCTCTACAATTCAGGAATTCTTGAAGGCACTATTGTATAGAGGATTTAGAGTTGTAGGGTAAAGGAGAGAAAACTCATATCTGGGGATTATTCAGGATTTTTCCTTTGTGTGCTGAATTATGTATGGAGAACGAAGCTTGTACTATTGCATCTCTAGTTTTAAAACCATAAGTTCAAGCATTGTAAAGGGCTATTGGTGACCAGAGCCTGAGAAATGGATTCAATAAATTGGTATTTATAATACTATTGTTTTAAATATCGGTTTCATTTTATGATAGAAATAATGTGTCATTTTATTCATATTTGTGCACTATTGTCGATATGATTAATGTGTCAGTTATATGTTATTATTTATCTATGCTCTTATGGGTTGAATTCTGATTTTTGAGTAACTATTTACTTAGAAATTAGTCTTTTAATATCGATTTAACAAACAATGATATGTTGTGAACTATTTCCTCATACTATTGTTTAATTATTTGAATTACTGATTTAACAATCAATATCATTTTTGTGAACTAATTCCTAAATTTTGTTAGTTGATTATCTCAGTTAAGAGGTATCTAAATGGAATATGTTTTGGTATACATAATGTCAGTTAATTGAACTATTTCGTTATCTTGATATTCATTATAAGCCAAACATATTTAAATCTCAATCATATAAATATATTGCTCTTGGTTGGGTTAGCTCTATATCTTCCTAATTGAGATGGGATTAGGATAATTTTCTTTTTTCTTGCATTTTAGAATAATTTTGCATTTAGATTTAATTCTATATTACAAGAAGTCCTCTTCCCAAAGAGGCAAAACTTTAGTTGTGGCTTGGATGAGCCCCAAATTAGCTTAAGGATCACTTTCTTGCTTCGTCATCAAGAGTGATGATCTGATGTATCTTCTTCATTGGTAGAAAAAAGTTAGATTTTAAGACATTGGAGACAGAGAGAAGGTAACTAGACCTAATTAAACCAGTCGGAACCACCATTCCAAACAGAAAAGGAACTGCTTTAAGGTCCAGACTGGGTGGTCATCCCCACATGTTGTTACAGCAAATTTCAAGGCTTCAACAGGCTTCAAAGCATTTTTTCAAACCAAGAATTTAGGGACTAGTAACTCAACACATTGCTAAGGGAACCCAAGAACCAACCAGAAAAATAAACAATGAAGTGAACCCACAACGCCATGGTTATCCAAGAAATGGAAAGACTAGGAAAATCCACTGTCAATCTAGGAAATCCTTCATGCCAATGACAGATCATGACCAAGAAACCACATGCATATGCCATGAATGCCAAAACTAGTGAGGAAAACATTCATGCAACTCGGTACCTACAAGAAAAATCCATTGTAGTTGCTGATCCTAATTTCCTCTGTCACTTTCCTGCTCTTCATTTTCCTTCTTGCTCCAAATATCCAAGTATTCCACACTCTCCAAGAGTGCTCGAAGAAACTCTAAGTATCGAAGAGTATGTGAGAGAGAGAGAATATAATGAGAGATCCAAAAATGAAGTGAACTGATCCTCATAAGTCTTTTTATTAATGATGCCTCTATTTTCTTCAATTTTCCATTATTTTCCTTCATTTTCCTCCTCACATGCAACCTGTGACCTTTCACCTCCATTTTCTCCTATTTTCCATTATTTTCATAAATAAATTCCAATAAATGACACTTTGCCTTTCCAAAGCCTTAGCCATTTCCTTTTCCAATTTCCATAGCCATAATAAACCATATGAACACCCACACTAGGATGTTTTTCCCAACATTGAACTTGGAATACGTTTCCCATGACCATGGTTATTATTTTGCCTTTATTAACTTTTATTACATGGAATTTTCACTAAGGATGTTACAGAACCCTCCCCCTTGGGGGAACACCGTCCTCAGTGTCCAACAACACCAACAACCAACAAGACTGTTGTAAGAAAAACATACTACCCATGGAGCTTTATAACTTAGCTTGTTGCAATATTTACAATGATCAACCTGCCGAGAAGCAACCAACATGACAAACATAACGACATGAGAACCATAATGACATGACACCATCCCACTTATTGGAGCTTTATAACATAGCTCATGGCAGTATTTGGATCCATATAAATTTGTACATATGCCAAAAAATCATACCAACATATACCAAAACACATGCCAAAAAATTCGCTCAACCAACGAATAAGGAAGGATACATAGCCCACATCTGATCCGCCATATCCCATGTAGCTTCATCGGGCCCAAAGTGTTTCTATTTCACTTTAACTTGCTCGATTTCTCTGTTCCAGAGCATAAGATTCTTTCTCTGCAAAATGCACTGAGGTTCCAGTTGGAATTATTCTTTTAGCTCGACCTGTAATAGAGACCAATAAATCACATTATCAACATATTTAACATAATTTTTAAGCAATGAAACATGGAAAACATCATGGAATTTCATTTTCAGAGGAATTGCAAGTCGATATGCAACTTGCATCTTGGCACATGATCCAATTCACAATGAGCTCTTCTTGGGCTTGATGCGAAAATACACTTGTTCCCAAACATGAAACTCCTTAAAAAACCTATTATGATCTACATTTCTCTTCTGTCTATCCTGTTCTGCCTTTAATTTCCTCTTTATTACCTGCATTTCATGTTCCATCTCTGCCAACATATCCAATCGTATCATCACCCTATTAACTGGATCACTCTAACTGATGGGAGTATTACAACTTTGCCCATACAATGCCTCAAACATATTCATCGTCAAGGATTCCTAATACCCATTGTTGATGCATCACATACATCCTTAACATGTCCTCCAATATCCGACTGACCCTCTCTGTATATCTATCTATGTGTGGATGATAAGTTGTATTGAAGGCCAACTTTGTGCCCAAACTTGCAAAAAACTCCTTCCAAAACTTGGAAGTGAAATTTGCATCCATGTCTGATACAATCTTCTATGGAACACCATGCAATATGACCACATCCATGATAAAGACATGTGTTATATCATTCATTGAGTGTGTAGACTTTATTTGAATGAAGTGCTCTACCTTCGTCAACTTGTTCACCACAACCATGATGGAATCATGTTGTCTAGATTTCCTCGCTAACCCTGTGATAAAGTCCAAGGAAATGACCTCCCATTTCCACTCTGGAATCAGAATCAACTGTAGTAGTCCATCTGGATTCTTACACTATGATTTGACTTGTTGACAATCCAATCACCTAGCCACAAACTCTGCTACATCTCTCTTCAAATTCGTCCAATAGTAAAACTTCTTTACTGTTGTCAGCGTCTTTTGATAGCCTGGGTGACCTGAATACAATTTCACATGAAACTCAATCAATATCACCTTATTGAGTTAACTATTGTTTGGCACATATATCCTATCTATAAACCTGATCAAGCCATTTTCTGTGAGAATATAGTCCACATCCTGTGCTCCTGCACCTGTACCTTTACCACTACCTGTACCTGTACTTTGTTGTAATCTATGCCTAAGCTCCATATACCTAATATCCTGCTGACTTGCCTGCAAGATCCTATCCTGTAGATCTATCCCATAGGAACTCATAGCTGCTATATGATTCACTTTTATCCACCTCCTAAGAGAATTTTCATCCTTATTCTCTTTATCTTTAATATACCTGATCTCATAGTCAAACTCACTGACAGTGGCCAACCATCTAGCTTGCCTGACGTTCAGATTTGGTTGGTCAAATAGATATCGCAATCCACTGTGATCACTCATCAATTCAAATCGTTTTCCTAGAAGATAGTTCCTCCATATCTTCAATGCATGAATGATCCTTTCCAACTCAAGATCATGTGTCAGATAGTTATGCTCATGTTCATTTATTTTTAATGACTCATAACATATGACCTGTCCTTCCTACATAAGGAATCCACAAGCCCTCCCTTGCAAGAATTTGTACATACCACAAATTATTTGTCCAGATCTGCGATCTTTACGACTGGAGCATGTGTCAACAACTACTTTAAATACTCAAAACTGGCTGAACATTCCTCTGTCCATTCAAACTTATTACCTTTCCTTTGCAATGATGTGATAGGATATGTAATCTGTGAGAAGTTCCTGATGAACCTCCTATAATAACCTGCTAACCCCATAAATTATCTTACCTCATCCACATTCCTGGGAGTTGCCCACTCTCTGATATCTCTTACCTTTTCTGTATCCACTACTATTCCTTCCTTGGAAACAACATGTCCCAAATAATGTACCTATGTCTGAAATAAACTGCAATTGTTGAGCTTAGCATACAACTGATGCTCTCTCAATAATATCAATACTGATGCTAAATGTTTGACAGGCTCTTCTTCATTTTTAGAATATACAAATATATCATCAATGATCACAATAAAAGACTTGTCCAGATAAGGGCGAAACACACTATTCATCAAGCACATAAAATTAGCTAGACCATTAGACAAACCAAATGGAACTACAACAAACTCATAATGCCCATACTTGGTTCAGAAAATTGTCTTATATATGTCTTGTTCTTCAATTCATACTTGATGATATTCAGATCTCAGATCAATATTTGAGAACACTTTTTCTCCCTTCAACTAATTGAACAAGTCATCAATCCTCGACAAAAAATACCTGTTACTGACGGCCACTTTGTTCAACTGCCTGTAATCAATGCATAGACTGAGAGTACCACGTTTCTTATTCATAAACAATATTGGTGCACCCCAAGGCGATACACTTGGCCTAATGTATCCCTTGTCCATGATTTTATTCAATTGCAGCTTCAATTCTACCAGCTCTGGTGTGCTCATCCTGTAAGGTGCCTTAGATGTTGGCGCTACCCCTGATACCAACTAAATAGAAAAGCATACTTCCCTATGACGTGGAAACTCTGAAATATCTGCGGGAAATACATCCTGAACTGTTGTAGAACTGGGTACTTGGTAAAAACATATGCATGCTCAACTTCCTTATCTTTGTCACTAGAGATATGCACTACAAACAACACGCACCCTTTCCTGCGACTGCACTTGGCTTGCATAGCTATAACCATTCTCACCGATGTTTCTTTCTTCTTACCCTGTAATATTATTTGCTCCCCATTGTCATTTGAGCACTTAATAGCCTTGTCATAACAATCCACCTTGGTCCTGTGAAGATATCGCCAGTCCATCCCCAAAAGCATACTATATTATCCTAACATAAAAACATTCAAGTGTGCTGAAGCACACATACCATTCAATTCAAATGCACAAGATGTTACCTAATGATGAACTCCCTTATTGGTACCTATAGCCAACTGCATTAACCAATACTCTGCATGCACTTATTTATTCAAACCACACTTATCCACCAGGTTAGGATTAACATTAATATAATTAGATCCAGGGTCAATAAAAATAGAAACAATTTGATCACAAAGCTTATCTTCCATCTCGATAATAGACGCCTAATGATCTGCCTGCCTGATATCCACCGCTGCATAGATCCTAGGAATACTATGTCCAACATCTCCCACTGTATGTTCCTCCTGAGCACTATATATATGCGGTCTACCACCCCAATGCTGTGGACAATACCTTCTACGATGATCTCCTCCACAAGTACAACACCGCACGGGCTCCCTATTTTCACTCTTATTCTGCTCCTCAGACCAAAGTCCCTATCCTATGCCAAATGTATTGAACTTTTTAAGTGGTGCAAAATTCTCTTTTTTACCTGTATCCTGAGGTATTTCTTGCTTCTTGTCCCACTTTCCTTTGTTCTTTGCATTACCTTTCCAATTTGAATTAGTCTCAGATATGCACTTTGATTGCTCATAATAATGCTTTAGCTTTCGAATGGCCTCCTCCAATGATCTAGGCTCATCAAACTCAATCTTGTCTTTGAATGTTATCGAAAACCCACTAATGAATCTCTGAATCTTGGCCTTCTCCTCCTTGAGGTAAGGAACATATCACAACAACTCCATAAATATTCTAGTGTACTCCTCATCATTCATAGATCCGATCTTTAGCTCATAAAATTCCTTTGCCCTGTCATCATAGCAACTCTCTGATAGATACTTCTTCTTGAATAGTCTCTTTAATTCACTCCAAGTCAATTCCTCCTCATGAAACCCCTAAAATTCTTCGCATCTTCCCACCAAATATTTGCTTTACCTTTGAGGCTAAATGTAGCTATTCTGGCTTTCATGTTTTTTGAGTAATCATGCAACCTGAAGAACTTCCTAATACCAAGTAACCATGCTTCTGCATCATGTTATTTCTTCATCTCTCCATCAAATTTCTATGGTTTTTCTTTCTTAAAATCATCTGGAAAATCTCCCTTGTCACTCCTCCTATAAGGATGATAATGATGACGATCATAGTTCCTGCTAGAAGCAGAACTAGAATAGTACCCGTGTTTGTCACCTCTCCTATCCGGAGTGTCCATGAACCTGCCATCTCTGATCGTGTCATCTCTATCTGAATTGTGACCACCATTATACCTACTTCCATATGCCCCATTAGTCCCATATTCACATCCATAGTTGATCCATAGTGGTCCTTGTTTTTGCAACTCTGAAAAACTCTGAAGGATTAATACATTGACCTATGCTTGTTTTCCCCCCCTGTATGATTCTATCATTATCTTCTTTACAACTCCTTGTTTATTCCTTCAAACTTATCAAGGTGTTTTCTAATTCGTAAGAGTTCCCAACACCATGTTGTTCATCTGATTCGTAGGGAGAATCTATGTAGCCTACCATATTTCTATTCATCTTTGATTTCTTCCTGCAAGGCATCTCATGTCAACTAAACCAAATCACAATAAAACAACACACCTTAACATAATTCGGGGAGGATATATTATATGCAAGATCAACCAATCAACATCATACATGTATGAACATAATCATAACAACATATAGACATATAACATATAGTTATATCAACACATAAACATCATTCTAGATAGATTCTAGTCATCAATGCATGACCATACCATGAACTCATGCATGACAACAACAACCATACCAATGTATATTGACAATACGTGAGAACTTGACATGTGTAAACAACACACAACCAATCTTACACTCATGACAACACATTTTACAACAAAACCATAATATCTCCCATGGCGACATCATTTCCACCATGACCAACACCATGCAGATGCAACGAGTACATAGACCACAAGTATTAGAAAAACATATGCAACCAACACAAATGCATGACCAACACACCTCCCATCCAGTATAAGGGTTGAACCATGCTCTGATACCACTATGTAACACCCTCCTCCCACATCTACCTAAGTAACCAACCAATTGGGGTAAACATGTGACAAAGAGTTAATATAATATTATTGAAACTCCTAGGTCACCTTAAGGAAGTTGAACTGAAACCACACAACAACACAAACCTTCTGCACATGCTATAGGACACCCAAGAGCCATCCCAACATTCCAGGAGGCTAGCTCCTGAATCAAACTGACCTTTTCATGAATCAATCCCCCAGTAGCTCCCTTGACATGGGAAAGAGTGTGATTGAAATCATCCAGTCGCATGCACAACATGGGTATGCATGTGTCTGGGGATGTTTCCCAATAGTTCTGAGCCCACGACACCAATTATTGTGCCACTTTTTCAAGCTCAAAGCTCAGGTCCCTTCCCAGAACTCCATGAAAATTTCAGGAATGAAATATAACAACGAAATAATGATGTAAATTCAATCACTTTAACAAGGACTTGATGATACCCCTACTAGCCATGACAAGATTTTTGTCAAACATGTCGCAAATATGTAATATACAAGTTTAAATAACTGATATAAGCATAGGGGTCTCATACTTATCTAAGAATCGCTAAGAAGCATTGTTGCCTCATCACATTAACTGCATTATCATCTATTTGGTCATAGATACATTGTTCACTCATTTACAAATAAAAACATGATGAGATCCATACATCATTAATGACATAGAGCACATTCATAACCAACATATAAACAACGGAAATGACAAACACAGAACAATCATATAATCCACATAATAAAAAAACATATTTACCCATCAATACAAGAGGAAAAGAGCTCTTATTTCTGTAAGAAAAATTCAACCAAGTCCAAGACTTCCACATTCCACCCGACCATAGACATGGTTGAGCCAAATCTGTCTTCAGCTAGTCACCATTTGTAAAGTGTAACTAGGTTTGGTCTTCATAATGACTAGTAATTATGAATTTATGTAATGAAGAAGACATAGATAATAAAATGTATTTTGTAAATAATTGCTTCATGGGTTTAATGAGCAAGGAGTTTTTATTATAGGTCAAATACTTCTTCTTGATGTCTTTATGGATTTGTCATCTTGTCATAATTGTATAATTTAGAGTCATGTATATGAAGTGTTGTTATACTTGTGAAATGACACATCGTTGATGTAAATAGTATGCTCCAAGACCTTGTCACTAGGTCCCTTGATGTCGGCTCAAAGTATGATGTGAATCCCCTTGAAGAAGTCGGCTTACCCTCCACAAATCATGTCAACCTAGGAGCTGGAAGATAATCACTATATATAAGGGACTGTGGTCTCATTATAAAACAAGGAATTCAGATAAATTCTGCAATAGAAGTGAGAAGAAAGGGTTTGAAATTGGTGCGAAGAAGGATTCTAATCAACGAAGGATAAAGGGACATATATATTTGTTTTAGGGTCTTACCTCTCCTCACATAACTTAGGAAGGTCGAAGGTGTTCACAGCGTGAATGAGGACTACTACAAGTTCTGTTTTGGGCTACTATATCTCGCATAAATACATGAAGGCCGAGATAAATATGAAGGTTCAATGCAGAAGTATATATCACTGTTTTGGGTATCAAATGAGATGATAAGGAGCTAAGAAGGAACCTAGGTGGAGCTGAGGTAAAGCCTAGAAGTATAAGGAGAATTTGGGGACTAGAGATCCAGAATCTCAGTCTATAAAGGAAGGTCTGAGATTCTATCTAGAGGAACAATGCAACACAGTGCAGAAAAAGAAGTTCATCATAAGGAGCCTAGAAGAGTAGTAAGGATAGTGACAAGGGTCTTGGAAGCACTCTTAGGTCAAGGGTCTAGATCATGGTCATGGTACTTTTCAATTGAAGCTCTAGAAGAAGAATTAGTTTTGGGTTCTCCTCTCCAAGAGGGAGAGGTTTTGGCCCTGGCTTGAAGAGCCAAAATTTTGTGTCTCTTGTGTTTTGATAATTGTATTGATGAAGAACATAATAAGCTAATGAAGAACAAGATCTAATTAATAGAAGCATAATAAGTATAACACAAGAAATTATCAAGTAAGATAATTGAATTAAACACTGCCCTACCAAATTATCATCATGGTATCAAAGCTAAGGTGCTAAGAAATGTATCTTTTGCAAGAAGACACACAAGGATCAGTTTTCAAAACAAGAATCTACTTTGTAAAAATCTAGATCTAAGAAGATCTTCATTCATTCAAGAAGGAGCGGTTTGTATAAATTGGAGAAGTCCTCAAGCCATCTCAAGAAGACAAAAGATCTTACTTAAAGAACTTATACATCAAGGTCCTTTCAAGAGGTGATATTTATCTTCAACAAATATAAAGCTATCTCGTGATTGAAGCCAAGTCAACACAATTGAAGTCATAATCAATCCATTCTTGATCATCATAATCATCAAGGATCCAAGGTGATCTACTGCTTTACACCACCCTTAAATAAGTCTATTTAAGAGGGATCTCATGATGCTATCTACATCATCATAAAAAAGGAAGCTGATGGATGAATAAAAACATATACTCAAGTAAGTATATTTGTGAATCTATCAAAATGTCGTTTTACAAAGAAAGCAACAAACTGGTTAGGGTTTCAGACATTCTTGCATGGAATAGAAGGACAATGAAGTCATGCCAAATACATGAAGGGATACATAAGAGCTCATAGGATTATTATAGAATCCACAAAGGACTCTCTCATCCCCTATATATCAAAAATAGAATATTCAAAAGAAATATATGACAAAATTAGTGGATATATTCTCGGTGAGCACTATAGGAGAAGTAATACATTTGAGATAAGAACTATAAATGTTGAAGATGTCAAGAGAAGGAATAAATTCATACTATATGAAGTACAATATCAACTGTAGGAGCTGAGAGAAGTAATGTCTAATAGAGAAATGACTACAGTAATGTTGAATGCTTTACCTAAGTTATTGGGAAACTTCAATTCAAGTATCTATGGGAAGAAAGAAGAAACACCATTCCATGATCTATGGTCTCTATGTAAAATAAAAGAGAAGAGGTTAAAAGCTAAAGTTGCTATAGGATCAAATGAAGAGAATCAATCCTATGCTTCCATGTCAAAGGGAAGATTTGATAAGTTTGGTCCTCAGAAGAAAAGGAGAAACATGGACCAGTGACGATGCTATGGATATAATGAAATTGGGCACTATAATAAATATTGTCCCAAATATAAGGACATGAGGAAAAAGGAAGAAGCCCATGTTTATGGAGAAATAGAAGAACCTGATTCAAAGAAGCCTAAGAAAGAAGAAGTGAAAGATCTCTACTATGATTGAGATCAGATTCCTCTTTAAAAGGTATATTTTGGTTAAAAAATAGTATGTTAGGAAACATTGTATATTAGGAATTACATCATGATAGAATCATTGAAGAAGGATCACTTATCATAGGCGGATGCCTGCAATAAAATTATGCAACAACTATGCCATGAAAGAAGTAACTCCTGGAAACCTTATCGAAGAAGTCATCCAGGACGAATCTCATCATACATCGAAGGGAATTTTTTTACAAAATAAGGATATTCAAGATCCTTGTAATATCCCCAAATTGGGATTGCTAGCAAGGAATGCCTGAAAAACGCATTTTTCAGGAATTTATGCTACAAAAAAAAGTATTAGCCCTTGGATCTCTTAGATATGATAATCTAAGATCCAAATCCAAGAGGAAATCAGAAACCAAGCAAACTAGGTGAGATAAACAAGCCTCTCACACCTAGAATGGCCAGAAAATGCCTAATAATGGGACTGCAACAATATGTAAACACAATACTGGAGCTGAACCAAGCTATTCACTTAAGAAATGTGTCAAGAAACAGATTATCATCAGTTGGTGTCTAGATAACAACTTGTACTTCCTTTTATGATCCAAAAGTTGGGGAAAAGCAGCAAAATAAGCCCTAAAAACGTTATTCCCAACTATTTGTGTAATAGCAGAGGAAAATAATGGTGGGATCCATTATAATATGTCATATGGGACTCACATACCAAATTTGAGAAAAAAAATCACTCTAGCTAAGTTAAACAGATCTCCCGGTCCCAATATGGCTCAAAAAGGCCCAAATCCTATGACTTAGCCTATGCAGAATTTAATGAAGAATTTACAACATGATTTTCTAAGGGTTTATGATGCAATATGGTGGAAATAACATACATGGAGTGTATTACATCAGATGATGGAGAAAAATTGAGAAAAAGCCTCTTTTACACATTATAGAAATGACCCGACAAGGGTTTCACGAATGTACAAGTGAAAAATGTAAGATCTGTAGATCTAGATTTGGAAAACGTAGTATAACTAAATATATGAGTATATAAAGCTGAAAAATATAGAAAATAAAGGAGAATCCTTCTTACAAAGTTTTTGGGAGAAGGGTTGGCCCTTTCCCTGAGAAACGAGCTCAGGATTGAGGGGATTAACCCTCACACTGCAAAACTGCAAGAAAAGATGCAGTTCCTGTAAAGGAATACGCTGTAGATGTTGGGAGTACTTTGGCCAAGTGCCAAGATGTGAATATCTACTCCGCAATGCTTCCTCACTGATCTCCCAAGAGAAAGAGAGCCTCCTCCTCTGAAAAACAAGTGCCGGAAGTGGTGTTGTGACACCTCACTGCAAAACCCTGCAACACAACATTATTCTGTTGCAGAAATAAAGCTATAGTTGAAGGAGGATTCTTGGCATCAAGCCTGGATGTGAGGCAAATCAGTACAACTCCTTCAGGAGGCCTCTCAAGAAAGGAGAATGATTCCTAAAAAGGAAATCCTTGTGCTAAGCAGCACAACAATCTCAACTAAATAGTTGGAGAAAGAAAATAGTCTTCAAGACCCAAATCAAATCATAAGCATAAACTTGTTATGGCTGCCTTGCCCTCCTTTTAAACATGTGTGAGCCTCCTTTCCTTGGGCCCCATTCATTAGGGTTTCCTTCACCAAGGAATCTTCCTCCCACTTGCACTGCGCTGTCTCTATGGATGATCTCCTCCTCTCATATCTGCGCTGTTGACTTGGTCAAACTTGACCTTGTCCACATGCATTTGTCCATGTTCACACATGGGAGTGTAAAATACAACTCCTACCTTGATCCCTTTCCACACCATGAGGGATTTTATTCATATTTTTATTATGCATGGGCCTCCTTACCCATTTATTCATCTCCTAAGTGAAATCAACAAAATTTAATATTCCAATTTGCTGCAAGCAAATTTTGGAATATTACATTCCTCCCCTCCCAAATGTTGCTTGTCCTCAAGCAACTTCAAGGATAGAACTAAAGAGTTGCCTCCCAAGGCACGGAGACTGAAATGTATTGGGAAAGCACCTTTCCCTAAGTGGATCCTCCATCCCCAAGCAATCATCCATACAAAATGAGCCACCTCCCACCATGGCAACTCTAGAAAATTCTCCTCCACCTTGAGCTCCTGCAAAGTAGGTGGGCTGAAAATCTGCACATGGTAGAAAAGATAGCCTACCCCACGCTGTCTTCCTCTCCACTCATGTTAAGTGTAGAGTATATGCTGATCTTGGGCTGTAAAACAATTTCCCTCAAGTGGCAAGATGAAGACTAGATCTCCAAGGATATCCTCTCCAATGCTATGCATCAAGCTGGCCCAAATCATCCCATATGTGATGGATAGGAAATCATCACCATATGGCATCCCATCAATCTCATGGCCCACCTAAAAAGGAAACAAGTGTTTGACTGTGGTGGCCATATATCCTCCCATGTTCCCATTAGAACATGCAATGTAGAAAATGTGGGAATCCTCTTCCCAAAAGGACACATCCATCCCATGTGTCTCTCTCCCCATCATGCTCTCAATAGAGATAATAACAATATCAACAAAAGAGATCATGATCATCATAAAAATGAGGGAAATACTGGAGGTTTCATGTGGTGCAAGGAGGTACCAACAATTTCCCATGTAGTTACAGCGCAGTTTCCCAAACTGCTGCTTCAAAAAATATTATGGCAAGTTGTTTTTTAATACATGGATAGTTATGTATGTCATCAAGTCTGCTAATGAATAGTAACTAGTTAGGTACAATAACTGATCATGCATGTAAGAAAAACATACTTGCCCAAGGTCATATAAGAGATGGTTGTCTCTATCATATAGATTGGTGCAAAATTGACCATGAAGCCAAATGAAAAGCTTGCCCTCTTGTGGAGCAATGCACTGCATATAAATGGTAAGAGTATGCAAATATTGTATTAGACTATATAAATACATGCAAAAACAAATTTCTCACCTCCTCCTTGTTCACCAAGTGCATCAAATGTGAAGTGATCCTGGGGAAACTCCATCAATAAGTCCAACCCCCAAGGTGACAGCACTGTTGGCCCATGCAAATAGGCTCTTTCCAACTCATAACTCCATTCTTTGACATGCACCATTTCAAAGGAATATCCCATAATGTTGATACACATAAGAGGTTCCTCCCATGGTGGAAGTACCTCTTGAACATCTAAGGCCAATGAGTAGCCCCTTTGCACCATGATAGTGCCACCTCTTCCTCCTGCAACATCATGCAAAGTGTGAGAGCAAACCTGCCCTTGATCTCCCAAGAATAACCCAAGCAACAATAGTTTTTGCTGCCTCCTCATACCTCCATCATACAAATCATGTAGTGAAAACATGGTGAAGAATGTCATATCAACACAATGCATCCACACTCTTTGCTTCTCCATGATGCAAGTATCCTGCCACATACCCTTAGAAAGAGGATGATGACCAAACTCTTTCAAGAGCAACCAACATAGCCAACCCTCCTGCTGCCTAGTATCATAGATTTGCAAGTAGCTTCCTAGCTTCTTGCTCATCATCCACACCCATCCATCCACATGTGGGTGCCTTCCATCATGTTCTTCCTTAGCACTCTCCCAAGGAAGACTATCATCCTCCCAAGTCAGATTTCTGGTCTTTCATTCCATGGGATGTTGAAATGCAACTCCTTGGAGATATTCTAGGGAAGATCTCCCATCAATGTCCTTCTTGAATCCATAAGGGTCCAAGTGTGATGAGGGGAAACCCCCACCAAAACTTTGAAGAACTTTTCACTCCATGATGTGTCGAAGTGCACCTCTCATGAGATCTCTCCATGAGACCTTCCTCCTATCAATGGCCTCCCAAAACCCATAAGGTTATGGATCTGCTGTAGGTAGAAGTTTCTCTTTGAGCGGGGGAGTGCTCATTGAGAAAGGGTCATCTAGAAAGGAGAAATGGTTTCTAATTTCAAGATGTCTACCATCTATCATTCCATCCAACATTGTCTCATGAATGAAGCTGCCATTTGAATGCTCCCATAAAGAATGGGTCCTCCTTTCTTCATCACTTCTCTTATACATCGCAATGCAACTCTTCTCTAAATAAACAACATGCAATGATGTAGATCCCTCCATAATATTTGCTGAAATGACAGAAGATGAAAACTTAAGCATACCCTGGTAAAATGTGGGAGCAAGAGTTTCTCCCTAAACTATGTTGGCTTCCTTGAATGTTGAACATGAAGGTTGTTCCTCCAAGGTTCTGACAACGCTGATACATGCTTCCTCAAGTGGTGGTGAGGGTATTTCCTTTTCTAATATTCCTCCCCCAATATCCTGATCAACCTTTGAGAAAACTCAGCAAGAGTAGACACTCTTGCATGGCTCAAATGGCTGAACCACCAAGTGTTTGCTTCACCTTCAAGGTGCAGCACTGAAATTTCTAAAGCCTCTCTCTCTACTACTAGATGTAGTATGAAGAAAGCCTCTAGTTTCATCACCCAAGACCTTGCTGCACATGTGAGTGATCCATCAAAAGTGGACAATAAGAATCTATTGCCTCTAATCATTCCACGGTTGTAGAGTCTCCTTTCTTCTTCCAGTTGAATGAACTGTGGTAAAGCTAGAGTCTCCTTGAAGGCTCTAGGTTTAGCTTGGTACTTAGCAAGGTATTCACTTATAATTTCAAATTCCAAGTTTCTTTTATGTCTCTCGTCTTATCCTCTTTGAGAATAGGAAGTGCATGGCTCTTCCTCTTCTTGAAACCCTCTAGGAGTTTCACTGCAACTTTTCATCTGCTTAACCTCCTTGGGGAGGTCCTCCTTAAATCTGAAAAGTGATGAGATCAAGCTCATTCTCTTCATCATTTTGATCTTTCTCCTTTGGATATCTATAACTCACAGGCTGAGCTAAATATCATGCTTTGATACCACTGTAATATCCCCAAATTGGGATTGCTAGCAAGGCATGCCTGAAAAATGCATTTTTCAGGAATGTATGCTATAGAAAAAAATTAGCCCTTGGATCTCTTAGATTAGATAATCTAAGATCCAAATCCAAGAGGAAATCAGAAACCAAGAAAACTAGGTGAGATAAACAAGCCTCTCACACCTAGAATGGCCGGAAAATTCCCAATAATGGGACTGCATCAATATGTAAACATAATTCTAGATATTTAGCAAGATATTAACTCAATAAATGTGTCAAGAAAAAAATTATCATCAGTTGGTGTCTCAATAGCAACTTGTACCTCCTTTTATGATCCAAAAGTTGGGGAAAAGCAGTGAAATAAGCCCCAAAAACGTTATTCCCAGCTATTTGCATAATAAAAGAGGAAAAAAATGGTGGGATACCTTAGAATATTTCATATGGGACTCACATACCAAATTTGAGAAAAAAAAATCAATCTAGCTAGGTTAAACAGATCTCCCGATCTCGATATGTAAAAACAAAAAAGCCCAAATCATGACTTGAATTATACGAAATTCTGGCTTATTTCGCGTGATTTTACGGGTTTATGATGAAATATGATGGAAATAACATAAATGGAGATTATTACATTAGATCATGGAGGAAAATGGAGGAAAAGCCTCTTTTACACATTATAGAAATGACCCGACAAGGGTTTCATGAAGGTACAAGTGAAAAATGTCAGATCTGAAGATCTAGATCTGGAAAATGTAGTATAATTGAAGCTCTAAGTATATACAGCTAAAAAATATATAAAATTAAGGAGAATCCTTCTTACAAAGTTTCTGGGAGAAGGGTTGGCCCTTTCCCTAAGAAACAAGCTCAAGATTGAGGGGATTAACCCTCACACTGCAAAATTGCAAGAAAAGATGGAGTTCCTGCAAAGGAATATGCTGTAGATGTTGGGAGTACTTTTTCCAAGTGCCAAGATGTGAAATACTGCTCCTGAATTCTTCCCCACTGATCTCTCAAAGGAAAGAGAGCCTCCTCCTCTGAAAAATAAGTACTGGAAGAGGTGTTGTGAACCCTCACTACAACACCCTGCAACACAATGTTATACTGCTATGGAAATAATGTTGTAGCTGAAGGAGGATGCTTGTCCTCAAGAATGTATGTGACGCAAATCAGTAGACTCCTTCAAGAGGCCTCTCAAGAAAGGAGAGGGATTCCTAAACAAGAAATCCTTGTTTTAAGTGGTGGGCCTCAAAATAGTCCCTATTTTCACTCCATTATCCATCAATATCTTCACATTTTACCTTCATGTCACCTCCATTCTACCTCCATATCATTACATTCACCTCATTATTGAGTCATAACTATGTTTTTCCAAAGTTTATTAATTCTTAATATTTTAAAGTGAATTTATGGCTAAAACTTAGAAAATAATATGCTTATACTTATACCTAACAATTACCATGAGTTTGTTGACATGTGTAGGCACAAAGGAAGCTTCCAAGACACCTTTATGTGGCCTTGGATGATCAAATTCGAATTTAAGAAGATAAACCTCATGGAAAAGATTATGGAGGAGATCATGGAGGATTGATAATGGAATAGAATAAAGCTTCATTTTTCATATATTTCCATTATGTAGTTTTAGATGTAAATTGTGTTTATGGAATTTCTGTAGTTTTAGATATAGGTTTCCTTAATGTAATATATGGAATAAATTGTCTTGTTCTTAAGAAAATTGAGCTCACTCTAAAAGGATGAGAGAAACATTTTATTTCATATTAGATTTTGTTTCATTTCATTGCTTAGATGTTTAAGGATTTGTGTGTGATTGATGAATGAATTATAATGGAATACTTTACATCTCTCTTAAGTTAAGAGCTTCTTTCATTAATAATTTATCCATCTTAAGTTCTTGGTTTTAATCTCTGATTCATTAAGTGGTAATTGAGGTGAAAGTGGATTTCTTGAGTCAAGAACCATTTCCATATTATTCCTCTTTTTAAACTAATTGAGTTAGAGTTATAGAATATATTACTTTCAGCTTTTGAATAGCCTTGTCTTTATTTCAAGTTTCTGGTTTTATGAATGATTTCTCTATGATACTGTAGGGAAGGACAACCGGGACCTCCTAAGTTAGGAGCCTGCTTATCTGAGAACTTCCCTTGCATATTATATTGAATCATAAACAATTTAGTTAGACATAGAGTTAGTTGCCTACTCCTGCATATATATTGCTGGCACCATCACAAGCTCACGAGTTTCCCTGGTCGATAATTTAATGCAGCAATTTGTTCAAATAAATTGCCCAACATTTTGGCGCCGTTGCCGCGGATGGTGCTAAGGGATTAGGCATTAGAAATTTAATTTAGTACTAGCATTTTTCTTTAGACAAAATAATTTGTGAACCCTGGTGACAGCAGGATCTTCGCAAAGGAGTTTAAGTTTGAATTTTCTGATGTTTTAATGTTTAGCTAGTTTTAAATTTCGTCATTTCAAAAACACCCTCCTGCATAAATAAAAACAAATCAAGCGATGAGTATGCTCTCTTCCTGCGCTTCGTGCGATCAGGAAGATCAGAAAATCAATTGATTTATTCAAATAAAAAAACTCTTGCTGAAAAATTGATCTGCGTACCGACCTTAACTGGAGACTGAAATCCTCCAATAAGAAAAGCTGGGTGGAGTAGAATGGATGCAGTAAATAGTGGGTAATTTCCTTAAGAGTTGATTAGTTCTCACAGAAAAAAAAAAAATCACAACTCTGAATTTGCTCTTTCATTGTAAACACATTGTCAAGTTGTTGGCGTGAATGACAATCAAATATAGATCAAAAGCTTTATTTCATTCCTTAAATTCTTTACCTTTGTATGCTGGACTCCATTACCATGCACAACAATTGATTTCTATTGCCAAAAGCTTCACGAAATCGCATCAGTTTCAACACGCGATTTTAAAATGGATTTTATGAGCAAACTAAGATGAATTAAAAAAAACTGAGACATGGGTTTTTTCCAGAACGGGGGTAATTAGGTGACTCGTGAGAAATTTCCTGAAATTTGCAGCGGTTTAGGAGAAACTTGAGGTTCTTTCAATCACAATTTAACATATTGCGCCCAGATCCGTTTTTTTTCCATTTCTTTTGGTTTGTTTGAATTTTTAGTTTTAATTTGTTTTGTATTTAATGTTATATGTTATGTTTTTTTTTATTTGTTTTGATTCATATTTATATTTTTAGTTAATGTTGATTTGTTTTGATTTGTATTTGTTATAATTTCTTTTTATAGTTAATATTTGATTTGCTATGATTGTATTAATATATTAATATATTAATTATATTAATATATTAATTATATTAATATATTAATATATTGTTATAATTATATTAATATAGTTGTAAATTTTTATTTTTTTATTTTTTTATTTTTATTTTGTTAATTGTAATTTGTTATAAGTTGATGTCTATGTTTGGTATTTAAGGTTTGTTATATTTGTATTAATATATTAATGTATTAATATATTAATTATATTAATATATTATATATTGATATAATTGTATTAATTGTTATAGTTGTAGTTTGTTATTATTTTTTTTAATTTGTTGTATATAATTGTTGTTATGTTTGTTGTTATATGATTGAATTAATATATTGTTAGGTTATGATTTTTATTAAAAAAAAAAAAAAAAAAAAAAATTGTGTTTTGTGACAGTGGTTGTTTTAAAGGATTTGAGGGGCGAATATTGGCATTTTATAAAGTAAAGAACATTGGCATAAAAAACTTTGGTGAAATGCATATTGAGAGAATAATGGAATTGGATGAAACCGCAACAGTTGGTACAAGGGAAAAATAAAAAATAAAAAAATAAACACACTTTTCACAAAATTCACGCAGATTTGAAAATAAATAATGGAACACTTGGAAACAAATTTTAAAAATCAATTGGAGGATTCAATTCTATTTCGATAGCATCGAGATGGTATAAACTCATCACATGGTTCTTGTATGCTTTACAGAACAGAATTGCGAAGCACATTTCATGAGTTATCTGACAGGGAGTATTATTTTTCATGGTTATTTTTAAGAATGGATTGATTTTAATATCATGATTAAGTCAATTTCAACACCTTTGATTGTCCTTAATTTGTTTTATTTGGTATAAAATTTTTGCGTAAGAATCATGAAGGAAATGCGCATTCCTTCTTGAATACACTTATGTTTCTTTTTGTCAAGTTTTTTTTACAGGTTACAGGACGACAAAGCGATCATTACGGAGACTACATTGTGACGACAATTAGTCTTCCAAAGACAAAATTCATGAAAAAAATTCTCAAGACAAATCCATCTCCACAACCATTACCTTCCACCTCCCTTTCTGAAAAGATTTTGAATCCCATCAATTGTACATCTATAACGCATGACATTTCCATATCCATTTTTCATAGCAAGAGTTCTTCTTCATTCACCATGCATTTCCTTTCATCTATCCCTAACTCATCAATAAAAGCCATTTTCCATTTCCATTTCCCTTTTCATACCATTTTTCATTCCCGCCAATAAAACCCTGCTTGAGTCAAAGTCCTAGAGTCTAAGTATCATTAAAAAAACACCTAGAGACTTGCATGCCTTAATGGCAAGTACTCTTGCCAATGAACAATGGGAGTACATTAATATCCCTTGTTCGTTGGATCTTGTAGGTGACTCGACCACGACAAATTTATTCGTACCTACAAAGATGTGTTAGGCATCCTGACTTCCATTGGAATCAATGGTGGGAGCTCTTGTGTTGGCTAGGGGCATTCATTAACGGCCACTAAGTCAACAACTTCTTGCTATGTTCGACATCGACACATTTAATCACATAGCAAGATTTGTGCCATCGAGCGTTGAAGACTTGAAGACCCATATTTTGCAGCAGATGAAGCCAATTTCCATTCATTGTATTTCCATTCATGGTATTCATTGTATTTCACTTGAGGACAAGTCAATAAATAAGGCTGGGAGGAAAATGTAACTTCTATATTTTTTATACCTTCCAAAGCCTTATAGATTTTCAGCCATATTCAGCAAACTCATCAGATTCATCATCCAGTAGCAGATACAACTTTCAGCCATGTTCAGCAGACTCCTCATATTTTTCATCTAGTAGCAGCAGATCCAGCAGCTGATACGACAATACAGATCCATCTTTCATCCACCATTTTCACAACAGTTTGCAGTCACACATGCACGACTCTCACCTATTTTTGGAAGGGTAAGTTAAGGTATGCTATTTTCTAACTTTTAACCATTAAATTCCTTGAAATGTTAGAATAATAATTTTTGGAAAAAAAAAAAAAACTTCACTTCCTTTCCTTTCATTGCCAAAGCCATCCGTTTAATGGGAAGGATACATTTACATACATGCTTTGTCACATTCATATCCACGGTTATATATCACATTTTAAACCCACTTACCTTCAAAATATATTTACTATTACATGAGCATACAAATGGCTTTGTCTAAAGTATTTAAAAGTTAATTGGATGCCAATAGAATCATGGTTGTTACACAAGAACCAACCATGATGCATTCAAACAAAAATACTCTGCCATAAAAAGCACATTATCATTATGCAAAGATCATACAATGAACGCAACAAACAAAATATGGTTGAAACACAAGAACCAACCAAGTTGTAGTTCATCAAAATAACGCTTTGCAAAAGTTAAGTAAATGATCTCATGCAGAGTTTAGGCCAAAGCTCAAGTACCAAAAAGTAATGTAATAGATTGCATGAGGACATGCAATACCTTCAGTTTGGGGGTATGTTGGGCCTCAAAATAGTCTCTATTTTCACTCCATTATTTATCAATATCTTCACATTTTACCTTCATGTCACCTCCATTCCACCTCCATATCATTACATTCACCTCATTATTGGGTCATAACTATGTTTTTCCAAAGTTTATTAATTCTTAATATTTTAAAGTGAATTTATGGCTAAAACTTAGAAAATAATATGCTTATACTTATACCTAACAATTAGCATGAGTTTGTTGACATGTGTAGGCACAAAGGAACCTTCCAAGACACCTTTATGTGGCCTTGGATGATCAAATTCGAATTTAAGAAGATAAACCTCATGGAAAAGATCATGGAGGAGATCATGGAGGATAGGGTTATGTGTCTAGATGGTTAGAGATATTAGTGGATGATCATTATGAGTTTGTTACTCCTCTCATTGTATAAATAGGAGTACCTCCTCCATTCCAAGGGAGGACTCTTAGAGCATTGTATCCAATTGATGATGGAATAGAATAAAGCTTCATTTTTCATATATTTCCATTATGTAGTTTTAGATGTAAATTGTGTTTATGGAATTTCTGTAGTTTTAGATATAAGTTTCCTTAATGTAGTATATGGAATAAATTGTCTTGTTCTTAAGAGAATTGAGCTCACTCTAAAAGGATGAGAGAAACATTTTATTTCATATTAGATTTTGTTTCATTTCATTGCTTAGATGTTTAAGGATTTGTGTGTGATTGATGAATGAATTATAATGGAATACTTTACATGTCTCTTAAGTTAAGAGCTTCTTTCATTAATAATTTATCCATCTTAAGTTCTTGGTTTTAATCTCTGATTCATTAAGTGGTAATTGAGGTGAAAGTGGATTTCTTGAGTCGAGAACCATTTCAATATTATTCCTCTTTTTAAACTAATTGAGTTAGAGTTATAGAATATATTACTTTCAGCTTTTGAATAGCCTTGTCTTTATTTCAAGTTTTTGGTTTTATGAATGATTTCTCTATGATACTGTAGGGAAGGACAACCAGGACCTCCTAAGTTAGGAGCCTGCTTATGTGAGAACTTCCCTTGCATATTATATTGAATCATAAACAATTTAGTTAGACATAGAGTTAGTTGCCTACTCCTGCATATATATTGCTGGCACCATCACAAGCTCACGAGTTTCCCTGGTCGATAATTTAATGCAGCAATTTGTTCAAATAAATTGCCCAACAGTTGGTCTTGTTCTTAAGAGAATTGAGCTCACTCTAAAAGGATGAGAGAAACATTTTATTTCATATTAGATTTTGTTTCATTTCATTGCTTAGATGTTTAAGGATTTGTGTGTGATCGATGAATGAATTATAATGGAATACTTTACATGTCTCTTAAGTTAAGAGCTTCTTTCATTAATAATTTATCCATCTTAAGTTCTTGGTTTTAATCTCTGATTCATTAAGTGGTAATTGAGGTGAAAGTGGATTTCTTGAGTCAAGAACCATTTCAATATTATTCCTCTTTTTAACTAATTGAGTTAGAGTTATAGAATATATTACTTTCAGCTTTTGAATAGCCTTGTCTTTATTTCAAGTTTCTGGTTTTATGAATGATTTCTCTATGATACTGTAGGGAAGGACAACTAGGACCTCCTAAGTTAGGAGCCTCTTCCCTTGCATATTATATTGAATCATAAACAATTTAGTTAGACATAGAGTTAGTTGCCTACTCCTGCATATATATTGCTGGCACCATCACAAGCTCACGAGTTTCCCTGGTCGATAATTTAATGCAGCAATTTGTTCAAATAAATTGCCCAACAGTTACCATCATAAGATCTTCTATTCTAGAACTAGTTCCTAACTCTATTCTGCAATTCAATTGAATGTCACAAAACCTTACTCAAGAGTTACTGATTTCTTTTCAAAGTAGTATTTTGAGGGAGGGCTCTGTTTATGAAATGATAAGGAAATTGCAGAGGTACTTCAGGCCTTAAAATGATGTTGTCTTTTGTTCATATGGTTATGGATCAATTATGGATTTTAGAACAAGAAGATGTTTGTAAATAATGAAGGTTGTTTTGTTAAGTTTAACAACTGAAGTAGTCTAATATGCAGTGAATGACAATTTAATATGGAGTGCAAGTGCAATGAGTTAATCTAAGAATGAACTTAAGATGCCACTAATCTAAAACAATGCTGAACTATAAGTCATTATCAAACCCAAAACAGAACAACTGAACATGAATTAAGTGCAATGAAACTCCGGAGTATCCTAACTATGCTATCATGCATTATTCTATGAAATTATACAGTCTGTTTGTCCATCATTATTGATATTTTGGAAGAGTTCCTTCTTTTGGAAGAGATTTTAGAACAATTCTGACTGTGTAATTGAGTGCGAATGCAAACATAAAGACTGAAAGCAATGAAAAACTAAGATATCATATCCATATCCCACTCATCATTATGATATTTTGGACAAGCGTTTAAGAGCAAGAACAGAGATGGTACTTAGTGCAAACACACAACTAAATCATTCATTATCACGGTCATGTCTTGGACTCCTTAAGAATTTATTGGAAGAGTTTCTTCTTGTGGAAGAGTGATTAGAACAAGTGTAACTGTGATAGTGAACAACAAAAATTACAATTAAATCCTACAATACCATAGCCATTTCCCATTCATCATTATAATCTTTTGGAAGAGCTTCTTCTTGTGGAAGAGTTAGAATGAGTATAACTACAGTAGCTAATTAAAAACAACTATGAATTCAACTTCTAATCCTACAATACTATAGCCATTTCCCATTCAACATTATAATATTTTGGAAGAGCTTCTTCTTGTGGAAGAGTTAGAATGAGTATAACTACAGTAGCTAATTAAAACAACTACTAATTCAACTTCAAAATCGTAAAGGCAGCTAGAATACTTATCTAATTTACGCAAATAAATCCGTGTAAGAGGCAGGGGCCCTCTACCACCTTACGGAATTCAACTCCAAATTAAATCAACGCTTTCAAAACAACACTGTTTGCTTCATTAAAAATGAAATAACTTGAACATAGCACTCTGCGTCTTCAGAAATGTAGCACAGAATCTAAGCAAAATCTAGCATAAAATCTAGCCTAGCTCTCGGTTTCCCAAGTGTTTATATAGCAAATGCACATAACAAGACTTGCAACAATTTCAGGAACATTGTCTTTCCTTATCGGAATCACATTAGGACTCTTGAAGTGGCTGCGTGAAGAGGAAAAAGACATCTGGACTGAGACAGTCCTAATAGAAGTCTGTTTTCCTAAATGTGTTCCCACGTTCCAAAACCGTACCCAGAATTCGTTTCTTCCTCCATGATGAGCAACGAACCATGTAGACATGACGTGGATTATGCCCATATGCGGTTTTTCTTGAGAGGCCACCTGGAACATACCCAAACATGAAGACAACTGCAGAATCGCCGGTTAGCTACGGAATGTCTGCATTCTGCAGCTAGTTCCGGTCAAAATGCTTTACAATGGCAAAAATCATAAAACTTAGCAAGTCAGTCATATAAATCATTCTAAAAGTAATTTCAACTAAATTCATTGATCAATTGGGTCTAGGATAGCAATGGACAAAGGAAAATGAGGTAAAATAAGATGAAAGAAAGCACAATTTTGAGGCTCAACATACCCCCACTACTGTCTCCTTGCATGTCCTCATGCAAATTATCCTATGAACTCAGAGGCTTCTGCAAGAACATCTAATCCTCTCCTTCTCCTTTGTCTGGAAGCTAGAGATCTTCTAGGTTTTCTGATAACAAGTTTGAACCTTAGGTTGGTGAGTGCCCTGATTAGCTTTTTGTTCCTTTTCTTCAACTTCTCATTGATCTTTTCCACTTTGTCTATATGTAGGGATAAGGTTGAGTTCATATCAGTTTTGAGCTTGACTTGATCCTTGAGAATTTCATTCTCATTTTTGATGTGTCTATTAAGTATTTCCAACTCATATCTATCCCTTCTTAATACATCTATTTCAGACAGTGAAGGACTAGGGGTTCTCTCCTTACTTTCTGAAGCTCTCTTTTCCAAAGTTTCCACATAATCATAAATTTCTTGTTGAGCAGGGTCAATTTCAGGGGTTCCTTCATTAAAATCCTCTTCAACATCTTCTTCAATGGATGTTTCCTCATCTTCTATATCAATCACCCATGTTTGTTTGATTTGAGTTTTCTTTAGTTTTCCCTTTAGTCTGTGGCTTCTTATTCGCTGAGAGGATCCCTCTCCTTTCTCTGTGGCAGATTTCTTGATTACTTTCTCTTTCTTAAGTTGCCTCTTGATTTGAGTCAACTTCTCTAAAATGATTTCCTCACTGCTCTCTTGGACTGTTTTGTCAATTTCAACTTTTGAAGCTCTCCATTTTCTACTTCTTCTTGTAGGTCAGAATTGGTGGGTGATCCAGGGATACCTGTACACCACCTGTCCATTTGGACCGCTCCACATCAATTTTTGGCAATACATTCAAAGACAACTTACTATTTTTTAGCAAGTTTTTTGTCCTCCACCCTAGCTATTTTAGTTTAATGATGACGCCAAGTGATATTGTACACCACCGACCTACTTGAACCCCCATCTTCGCTCAATTTTCTGTTGCAAACAAACCCCATTACTTAGCGCTTTTTGGTCCTCGAACTTCCGGAGTCGTTTTGAGGCTCTAAACGACATTTTTTGGGAAAACGGAGAGCAAGATGGGTCCATGGACCGATGTTGCTCGTTCAAAAACTGAATTCCTCAGATAGATATTTCTAACGAGCTATTGAGCGCGTCAAACGGAGATCGGGTGCCAAAGTTATGCCCCCGGGAAGTTGAACCACCAATTTACCCAAACGGGCGACCACAGTTTTGGCGCCTCATCTCCTACGGTTAGGTTTTTGGACGTTTCAGATTCCACATTGTTTCTCAACAATAAATAGGCCCTCGAGCCTCATTGTAACACAGTTCAGAGGTCTGTAGCCACCACATCTCTTCTCAGAGATTCGCTACCAGCACCCTAGCTATTTTATTTTCATTATGTCTGTAAGCATATTTCTGTTATTTGATATTAATCAAATGACGCATTATTTCCGCTGCATCTCTATGTTTATGGTTATTTCTGTATTCTGTTGCGTTCTTGCATAAATCTGGATCAGTGGGTTCTTTTGGCTCTTCAAAATGATTTCTTATCAAGAAATTGTCCCATGTATCATTTGTTTTGGCTAAATGATGTTCAATCAAAATTTTAACCAACCCATGATGATATAGGGTTGTCTCTAAAAATTGAACCCTTCTTTGAACACAGGAAGCCATCTTTTTCAAGCTTTGAAGTAAGAAATATGGTAGGTTTAAGTCTTCCCCCATAAAATGCATTATCAGTCTAATGTGGTAGACATAAAATGTCCCATATCTACCCTCACATGTAATAAATTTTTGCAGAAGAAGTAGTATGTTTCTCCATTTATTTTTCAATGCAGAACTGGGAATTCCTTTCTTAAATAAAGTGGCATCCATACCTGATGATTTTAGAATTTGCTTCCAGGATTCATTGTGGAATTCTCTGTTTTTGAACCATCTCTCTCCAGTTCTGAGCAACCCTGTAGCTTCTGCAATGAAAACTTCAGTGACAGTAAATTTGACATCCCCCACTTCAACTTCAGCTCCTTGAAATTATCTTGCAAATGTTTTAGTGACTTCTTTGTGGAAGCCATTAAATTTCTCCAAAAAATTGAAGCCATCCTATCTGTTGTAACATTTCTTTGCATTGAGGGTAGCCTTCTAAATATTTTGAACCCACTGGTTCTGTTCTTACAATGAAACCCATGATTGCTTCTTCAATGTTCAAATTAACACTCTTCTACCCACAAAAACAATGAATTTCACCTTCGAATTGAAATGGCTTCAAGTTCTTAATGAAAATGGCTTCAAACTTCGGAATGACATACCTCTGATTAACAATGAAAATGGCTTCAAAACTTCGGACTGGTATGCTTCTGTTTGACAGTGACAAATGGCTTCAAATTTCCCACACTACTATACCTCTGTCTCTCGGTGGCAAATAGCTTCAAATTCCCATACTACTATATCTCTGTCTTTTGGTAACAAATGGCTTCGAATTCTTCAATGCTATACCTCTATCTCCCGGTGACAAATGACTTCAAATTCTTCTCTGCTATACCTCTGTGTTTATAGTGATAATGCTCATTCTCTGCCCACAGTGATACTTTGTCTGCCCACGGAATCAAATGGCTTCAAATTCTCACGCTGCTATACCTCTGAATTTACCCTTTTACTCTGCTCTGTGTTTACAATGATAATGCTCAATGCTATTCAAACTGATATCCTTTGCTTCCGCTTCTCGTGATGTTAACATTCTCGCTACTAATGCAATGCTTTGTTAATGGAAAGGATGGCAGTTTGATCCTTAAAGTAGTGGAGTGAGGTGGAGGGAATGAATTAATGATTGAAGAGACGACGGAGATTTTTACAACGGAAAAGAGAATCATCATTGAATGATTTGGTTAAGAGACGTGAAGAATTCAAATACCTCGATCATTTTAACCGCTTAAATGATATCGGGCATGAAATTTGAAATGGGAGATTTTAATCCAAAGTCTGTAGAGGGTTTATTGGTCTTGATCAATAAAAATAATTAAAACAACCTTTTCGAACAATCCATAACTAAAACTATGCTAAACTTTTATGAAATGCCATTATAATTTAAACTTGTTACCTCTGCCTTTCATTTGATTTTTGTAGTCTTTATCTTCTTTGTTCACCTTTGGAAGAGTCTTCATAATTTTCTTGATGCTTTTGATTCATGGATACACTGGGTCATTTTGTTGCAATTCTAATGTCTGTTGATTGATGCCTTCAGGGTTTGTAGCTGCGGAAAGACTGTCTGGCTGCAGAAAGGCTGATCAGCTGCAGAATGTCTGTTGAGCTGCAGAATGTTCCTGTAGAGCATTTTAATCATGAAATGGAGTGTTTTTGGAATATGGGTGAAATGTTATATGGTATGAATGAAGATGGATGATGGGTTATGATATGTATGAAGTGGATGATGAAATGGAATGGATTCAGTTTATGAAATGGAGTGAAAGAACATAAGAACTGCCCTGCAATCCTTGACATGTTTTATTCATTTACAGCAAGACATCAAACTTGAAATTTTGACATGAAAATGAGATGGATGGAGTATGGAATGCGATGAATGAAATGTGGAATGGAGTGAAATATGAATGATGGAATGAAATGGAGTATGGATGGATAAGTGAATGGAGTTAAATGAAATGAGATGGATCATAAGCACTATGGATCTGAACTTATGATTTTTGTAACAGCTGCTTGTAAAAACAAAAATGGGAAAAGTTAGAGTGTCAGAGAAACTCTGATTTTCACCCTATCTTTTCTGTATAAACATGCCAATCAATGATTGGTTTTCATGTTTATACCTTTTATTTTATTTTATTATTTTTTTTTTTTTCAAAAGAGAAATGCTTCAGAAAATTTAATCAAGTTGATGAAGAAGAGAGACTCTTCTTCATTAACTTCACATCATTGCTTTCTTGGAACTTCTTGAAAAACTCTTCTCTTGAGAGTGGCTTGTGGTATAGCTTCAGTCTATGACCATTCACAAGAAAAGTAACCTCTTCTTCATAAAAATAAAATTAACTATAGATGACTCATTAGCAACAAGTAATGGTTTAGCTTCTACCCATTTAGTAACATAATCGGTGCAAACTAATATATATTTCTTTTGTCTTGATGGAGGACTAATAGGTCCTACAAAATCCAAAGCCCATTTTTCAAAAGGTTCAATGTGTACCTAAGGTTGTAATGGCATCTCACCTGAAGGAGAAGGTTTCCCTACCCTTTGGCAACTGTCACACCTTTTGACATACTCCTTAGCATCTTTAAACAAGGATGGCCAATAATATCCCAAATTAAGGATCTTATAGGCTGTCCTCTTATCTGCAAAGTGTCCGCCACAAGGTTCATCATGACATGCCTTGAGAATCTCAGGCATCTCATCTTCACGAACACACCTTCTAATGATCAAATCTGGACCTGTCTTGTACAAATCATTAGCGACCCATGAATATTTTGCACTATCATTAATGATTTTTCTTTTATCCCTTGCATTCATAATTGAAGGAAATTTTCCTGAAACTAAATAATTAGCAATATCAGCAAACCATGGAGTTTGAGTAGAGATTGCAAAAAGATATTCATTAGGAAATTGATCTTCAACCGGAGTGTCATCTTTGATATTGTGGATTCTAGATAGGAAATCAGCCACTGTGTTTTGTTTTCCAGGCCTATCTAGAATAGTAATGTTGAATTCTTGTAAGAGCAACAACCATCTTATAACTCTGCCATTAGTTATTGATTTGTTCATTAAGTATCTAATTGCAGAATGATCAGTGTGAACAAAAGTTTCATAGCCTGTTATATAGTGTCTAAATTTGTTTATGGCATGAACAACGGCTAAAAACTCTTTTTCAGTTACAGTATAGTTTAACTCTGCAGGAGTCAAATTTTTACTGATATAATAGATGGCATAGGGAATTAAATCTTTTTGTCCCAATACTACTCCTAGAGCTGTATCGGAAGCATCTATCGAGATATGAAAAGGTAACTTCCAGTTAGGTCCCCTTAATATAGGTGCTTCAGAAATTTTGGTTTTCAGGGTTTCAAAAGCTAACTGGCAATCAGAAGTCCACTTGAATTCACAATATTTGGTGAGTAATTTGAAGAGTGGAGATGCTATCTTGGTAAAGTTTTCTATAAATCTCCGATAATACCCTGTAAATCCTAGAAAACTTCTAACATCTCTTTGACAACTTGGGATGGATAGGTTAGAAATGACTTCAACTTTTGCCTCATCAACTCTAATCCCATCCCCTGAAATGTGGTGCCCTAAAACAATACCTTCGGTAAACATCATAAAACATTTTTCATGACTAAGTGAAAGGTTTTCTTCTTGACATATTTTTAAGACTTTTTCCAGGTTTTCTAAAGCCTCTTCAAATGTATTCCCATAAACTGTGAAATCATCCATGTACACCTCTACATAGTCATGTATTAGATCCGAAAAAATTCCTAATACTGCCCTTTGGAATGTTGCAGGTGCATTGCATAATCCAAATGGCAATACTCGGTAAGCATAGGTACCCCAAGGACAGGTGAATGTGGTTTTATCTTGGTCTTCAAGTGCTACTTGGATTTGATTGTAACCACTAAACCCATCTAGGAATGAAAAGTACTTTTTTCCAGCTAATGTATCTAATACTTGATCTATGAAAGGTAAGGGAAAATGGTCTTTAAGAGTAGCTTTATTCAGTTCTCGGTAGTCAACACACACCCTCCATTTCCATTTTTCTTTGTCACAATTACCAAAGGGGAAACCCACTGACTATCTGAAATAGGATAGATGAAATTAACATTTAACAATTTTTGCAATTCCTCTTTAACAATTTCCCTAAGATTTGGATTCATCCGTCTTTGAGGTTGTCTGATTGGTTTGCAATTTGCCTCTATATAGATGTGATGAGTACAAGTCTTGGGGCTTATCCCTTTCATGTCAGTGTATTCCCATGCATATGCAGAAGAATATCTCTGTAATACTTTGACTAACTCTTCTTGTTGAGATTTTTCTAGGTTCTTGTTTATGTTCAAAGTTTTGCCTGGAAAAATCTCACTTGTAGAGCTGCCAAATTTTTCCATAGAATGAAGAGACATCTGCCTAGATGACAAAAACTCAATATTGGATCCCTCTTGAAATGATTCATGTTTGTGTTCTAGAGAGGATTCAAAGTTTTCTAGAGTATTCATAATTTGATTATCTTCACTAATTTCTGAAATTGTGAAGAGTGGTTGTAAATATTCTTCATCCTCTATCCATTGAGTGTCATCTAGATCTGTAATTGTCCTAGATGGAGGATATAAAGTGAATCTCTTAGTTGAACTACCATCAGAAATATACATATCACCGGACCTACAACTAATAAAAGCATCAGCTGTAGCCAACCAAGGTCTTCCTAGTATAACAGGATGGCCTCCTAGATTATTCTTAGGAGTTAGGATCATGAAATCCACGGGGTACTCCCAAGAATCTAGGGACACTGGAATGTCTTCTATTACCCCATCTGGTCTGATCACAGATCTATCTGCTAATTGTAATAGTGTGGGTGTAAAGAGAAGATTATGAAGTTTTAGTTTGTCCATGATTTGTCTACTCATGATATTTATTGCTGCTCCTAAGTCAATGAGTGTGTTTTGAATTTCAATTCCGTTGATGTGAATTTTGACAACTGGATTTCCTAGGTCAAGATACTTTGGGATAGCAATCTTGCCCATCATAATGTCTGCTATTTGTCCTACCAGTTGAATTTTCTTGGTTTCTCTTATTCTTTTTCTTGTTGTTTTCATACTCAACTCCTTTATTGTTTTGGCTAAAATTGGGATTTCTTTGATGGCTTGCAATAATGGAATTTTAATGCAAACATTTCTCAATTCATCTAAGAAATCATAATTAGGCACCATGATCTGTTTTTCTACACCTTTATCAATTTGTAATCTTTCCGGAAAGGGAGGTATAGAAGTAGATGTGGATGGTTGCTCTAATACAGGAGTTGGATTTATTGGATCTTTTTGTTTTAGTTTTTCAATGTTTGGGTCTTGAAAGGATGTGTCTTCCTCAAGACTTTTATTCACCAGTAGAGAGTCTTCCTCAGAATTATCTTGTTCTTGTATGATCACAGAAGGTTTCCTCTTTTCAAGTATCCTTCCAGACCTAAGTTGAACATCACTAAGGTCTAGAGGAGTAATTAAATAAGTTGGAAACTGTTGGCCTTCTATCATGTATGTATTCTAAGGGTTCTTATTGTTGGGGTTTGGTATGGGTTGAGCAGGCAATTGATTTGATTTTTGAGGGAATGGTAATGAAAGTGGTTGATTTTGATGTGGTTGGTTCTGATGATGTTGTTGAGGATTTTGTTGAAGATTTTGAGGAAAGTTTTGTTGAGGATTTTGAGGATAAAAATGTGGGTATGGTGAATAGGATGGTGGATACTGGTAATATGGAGAGTATCTTCCATAGGGACTTTGTGATCCTTGTGCCCAAGCTGGAGATTGATTTTGAAATTGAGGCCAAGGTTGCTGCCAAGAATTCCAAGGTGGAGGTTGCTTATACATTTGATCATAGAATCCTTGTGTTTGAGGTCCCTGCCAAGGTCTTCTAGATACAAAATTAAGAGATTCTGTGGAATCTGTAGGAGTTTCTTCCTGAAAGACAGCTTTGAGACCAGGAAGAGAAGGACAATTCTTGGTCTCATGTTTTTCAGAACAAATGACACAGGTCTCTACAACTTTTATATCCAAAGGACACTCTCTCAAGGCATGTTTCTTTCTACATTTGGGACAAAAGATTGCCAAAGCATCAGATTCAGCCTTTTGCTTGTTTTGTATCTTAAGGGTGTCTATTTGTTCACTAAGACTCCCTAAGATGTTAGATTTAAAATCATCAAGCATGTGTCCTATTTCTAATCTACTTACTGTCCCAGAAGCAGACTTACTTGCCCTTGCAAGAGCGGGATCTCTTGGACCTTTGACAGTTTTAGATTTCCCTCTTGAAAGGTTGATACATAACTCAGATATTTTAGGTAATGTGAGTTGTGATATATCCCCTTTTCCCATCATGTTAAGAATATCCAACCATTCATCCCTAATTGTTTTCAACAAAAGAGCTTTTAAAGTGTCTTGATCTAGGTTTTCCATTTGTGCCCTTTTTATGTTGTATTTAAATCTTTCCAACAAATCTTCTAAGTTTTCATCTTCTTTTGTAACATCTTGAACACTTCTTCCTTATGATTAACCGGCATACAATAATCCAAGTATCTCTCTAGAAATGCTTGTTTCATGTCTTCCCATGTTCTAATAGAACTACTGTTTAAACTCATAAACCACTTCAATGCTGCTCCCTTTAGAGTTGAAGGAAATAATTTCAATTTTTGAGCATCTTGTAGGTAGTCATAAGTTCTACACAACACTTCAAATTCGAATAAGAAAGTTTCAGGATCTTCAGTTTTAAGTCCATAGAAGTTTGGAAGGACAGAGGGTGAAATGTTTTTCATGGTTGTATTGGTTTCTTCATCAATTATAGGGAACCCAAAAGAGCTTCCTATTCTACCTCTTCCTCCATTTGCACCTCTATCTCCTTCTCCTCTACCTCTACCTCTTCCTCCAAATAGTGTGTTTTCTCCATTAAAAACTCCTCCTCCTCTTTCTTCTGCCATGGTTGACTCTCCTGTGGAAGTGGAAAGGTTTATGTCCCTAACAGGAGTTTTTAGATCTTCTTCTATGGCAAGTTCAGTGGATGAAGTGGAAGGTTTCTCTAATGGAATAGTTGACCTTAGATCTTCTAGAAGTCCAGGATCAAGAGAGGATGGAATATGGGTATGAGTTGAAGGTGTACTAGCTCTGGATCTAGATGAAACAAGTGGTGTTCTAGAAATCAAACTTCTGCCTCTGCTGCTTATAAATCTTCCCCTTGAATCTCTCTCTCTACGCATAAAATTGTTTTTGGATGCTAAGAAACAAAGGTTACCTAGTTTTCACTTCCCCGACAACGGCGCCAAAATGTTTGGTCTCAATCTAGTCTCCTAAACTGAGCTCATTTAATTGTCAACCAGGATTTGTAAACTGCTGAAGTGAAGTGTACTGTATGTACCTAGGTACTTGTTTCCCAATGCGTTGTGTGTAGTGTTTTGTGATGTTTTTGGTCTTTTTGTGATTATTTATGATGTTTTTGGTCTTTTGATGGTTTTATGTTCACAAGAAAGATGACTAGAAAGCTGATAGAAGGAAGCTAATGATTAGAAACAAAGTGAAACCTAATTGGTTGATGACAAAACATAATCAAATCTAAACTATGACCAATCAGAAACAAAGCTTGATAATGAATTTTAAGCAAATGATTCAAAACACAAACTAAACTTGTCAAATTCTTTCATCAAAGGCATTTGAGAGAGAGCTTGAAACATGGTCAACTAAGCATGCAAATCTTCCTAACTAAACAGTTTAAACAACTAACTTATAATGATGCAACATTTTGTCCTTGATTAGAGATTTGTTGAAGTATGTTTGGAACAAAACATTTATACCATCATAAGATCTTCTACTCTAAAGCTAATTCCTAACTCTATTCTGCAATTTAATTGAATGTCACAAAACCTTACTCAAGAGTTATTGATTTCTTTTCAAAGTAGTATTTTGAGGGAGGGCTCTGTTTATGAAATGATAAGGAAATTGCAGAGGTACTTCAGGCCTTAAAATGATGTTGTCTTCTGTTCATATGGTTATGGATCAATTGTAGATTTTAGAACAAGAAGATGTTTGTAAATAATGAAGGTTGTTTTGTTAAGTTTAACAACTGAAGTAGTCTAATATGCAGTGAATGACAATTGAATATGGAGTGCAAGTGCAATGAGTTAATCTAAGAATGAACTTAAGATGCCACTAATCTAAAACAATGTTGAACTTCAAGTCATTATCAAACCCAAAACAAAATAACTGAACATGAATTAAGTGCAATGAAACTCCGGAGTATCCTAACTATACTATCATGCATTATTCTATGAAATTATACAGTCTGTTTTTCCATCATTGTTGATATTTTGGAAGAGTTCCTTCTTTTGGAAGAGTTAGAACAATTATGACTGTGTAATTTAGTGCAAATGCAAATGTAAAGGCTGAAAGCAATGAAAAACTAAGATATCATATCCATATCCCACTCATCTTTATGATATTTTGGACAAGCGTTTAAGAGTAAGAACAGAGATGGTACTTAGTGCAAACACACAACTAAATCATTCATTATCACGGTCATGTCTTGAACATCTTAAGGATTTCTTGGAAGAGTTTCTTCTTGTGGAAGAGTGATTAGAACAAGTGTAACTGTGATAGTGAACAACAAAAATTACAATTAAATCCTACAATACTATAGCCATTTCCCATTCATCATTATAATCTTTTGGAAGAGCTTCTTCTTTTGGAAGAGTTAGAATGAGTATAACTACAGTAGCTAATTAAAACAACTATGAATTCAACTTCTAATCCTACAATACTATAGCCATTTCCCATTCATCATTATAATCTTTTGGAAGAGCTTCTTCTTTTGGAAGAGTTAGAATGAGTATAACCACAGTAGCTACTGAAAACAACTACAAATTCAACTTCAGAAACGTAAAGGCAGCTAGAGTACTTATCTAAATTACGCAAATAAATCCGTGCAAGAGGCAGGGGCCCTCTACCATCTGACGGAATTCAACTCCAAATTAAATCAACGCTTTCAAAACAACACTGTCTGCTTCATTAAAGATGAAATAACTTGAACATAGCACTCTGCGTCTTCAGAAATGTAGCACAGAATCTAAGCAAAATCTAGAATAAAATCTAGCATAAAATCTAGACTAGCTCTCGGTTTCCCAAGTGTTTATATAACAAATGTAAATAACAAGACTTGCAACAATTTTAGGAACACTGTCTTTCCTTATCGGAATCACATTAGGACTCTTGAAGTGGCTGCGTGAAAAGGAAAAAGACATCTGGACTGAGACAGTCCTAATAGAAGTCTGCTTTCCTAAATGTGTTCCCACGTTCCAAAACCATACCCAGAATTCGTTTCTTCCTCCATGATGAGCAACAAACCATGTAGACATGACGTGGATTATGCCCATATGCGGTTTTTCTTGAGAGGCCACCTGGAACATACCCAAACGTGAAGACAGCTGCAGAATCGCCGGTTAGCTACGGAATGTCTGCATTCTGCAGCTAGTTCCGGTCAAAATGCTTTACAATGGAAAAAATCATAAAACTTAGCAAGTCAGTCATATAAATCATTCTAAAAGTAATTTCAACTAAATTCATTGATCAATTGGGTCTAGGATAGCAATGGACAAGGGAAAATGAGGTAAAGTAAGATGAAAGAAAGCAAAATTTTGAGGCTCAACATACCCCCACTGCTATCTCCTTGCATGTCCTCATGCAAATTATCCTATGAACTCAGAGGCTTCTGCAAGAACATCTAATCCTCTCCTTCTCCTTTGTCTGGAAGCTAGAGATCTTCTGGGTTTTATGATAACAAGTTTGAACCTTAGGTTGGTGAGTGCTTTGATTAGCTTCTTGTTCCTTTTCTTCAACTTCTCATTGGTCTTTTCCACTTTGTCTATATGTAGGGATAAGGTTGAGTTCATATCAGTTTTGAGCTTGACTTGATCCTTGAGAATTTCATTCTCATTTTTGATGTGTCTATTAAGTAATTCCAACTCATACCTATCCCTTATTAATACATCTATTTCAGACAGTGGAGGACTAGGGGTTCTCTCTCTGCTTTCTGAAGCTCTCCTTTCCAAAGTTTCCACATAATCATAAATTTCTTGTTGAGCAGGGTCAATTTCAGGGGTTCCTTCATTAAAATCCTCTTCAACATCTTCTTCAATGGATGTTTCCTCATCTTCTATATCAATCACCCCTGTTTGTTTGATTTGAGTTTTCTTTAGTTTTCCCTTTAGTCTGTGGCTTCTTCTTGGCTGAGAGGATCCCTCTCCTTTCTCTGTGGCAGATTTCTTGATTACTTTCTCTTTCTTAAGTTGCCTCTTGATTTGAGTCAACTTCTCTAAAATGATTTCCTCACTGCTCTCTTGGACTGTTTTTTCAATTTCAACTTTTGAAGCTCTCCATTTTCTACTTCTCCTTGTAGGCTGTGGTTCAGGTGTGGGTTCTTTTGGCTCTTCAAAATGATTTCTTATCAAGAAATTGTCCCATGTATCATTTGTTTTGGCTAAATGATGTTCAATCAAAATTTTAACCAACCCATGATGATATAGGGTTGTCTCTAAAAATTGAACCCTTCTTTGAACACAGGAAGCCATCTTTTTCAAGCTTTGAAGTAAGAAATATGGTAGGTTTAAGTCTTCCCCCATAAAATGCATTATCAGTCTAATGTGGTAGACATAAAATGTCCCATATCTACCCTCACATGTAATAAATTTTTGCAGAAGAAGTAGTATGTTTCTCCATTTATTTTTCAATGCAGAACTTGGAATTCCTTTCTTAAATACAGTGACATCCATACCTGGTGATTTTAGAATTTGTTTCCAGGATTCATTGTGGAATTCTTTGTTTTTGAACCATCTCTCTCCATTTCTGAGCAACCCTGTAGCTTCTGCAATGAAAACTTCAGTGACAGTGAACTTGACATCTCCCACTTCAACTTCAGTTCCTTGAAATGATCTTGCAAATGTTTTAGTGACTTCCTTATGGAAGCCATTAAATTTCTCCAAAAATTGAATCCATCCTATCTGTTGCAACATTTATTTGCATTGAGGGTAGCCTTCTAAGTATTTTGAACCCACTGGTTCTGTTCTTACAATGAAACCCATAATTGCTTCTTCAATGTTCAAATTAACACTCTTCTACCCACAGAAATAATAACTTTCACTTTCGAATTGAAATGGCTTCAAGTTCTTATTGGAAATGGCTTCAAACTTTGGAATGACATACCTCTGATTGACAGTGACAACAGCTTCAAAACTTCGGACTGATATGCCTCTGTTGACAATTGAACTTTGGACTGATATGCCTCTGTTTGACAGTGACAAATGGCTTCAAATTTCCCACACTACTATACCTCTGTCTCTCGGTGGCAAATAGCTTCAAATTCTTCAATGCTATACCTCTATCTCCCGGTGGCAAATGACTTCAAATTCTTCTCTGCTATACCTCTGTGTTTATAGTGATAATGCTCAATCTCTGCCCACAGTGATACTTTGTCTGCCCACGGAATCAAATGGCTTCAAATTCTCACGCTGCTATACCTCTGAGTTTACCCTTTTGCTCTGCTCTGCGTTTACAATGATAATGCTCAATGCTATACCTCTGCATTTACAGTGATAATGCTTTGATATTCAAACTGATATCCTTTTTCTCTGCTCTCGGTGATAAGAATATCTCTGTCTACGGAATGAAATGCCGGCTACAGAATGGAGTGATGGCAGTGGTCACGGAATGAAGTAGTGGAGTGAGGTGGAGGGAATGAATTAATGATTGAAGAGACGGCGGAGATTTTTACAACGGCAAAGAGAATCATCATTGAATGATTTGGTTAAGAGACGTGAAGAATTCAAATACCTCGACCATTTTAACCGCTTAAATGATGTCGGATATGGAATTTGAAATGAGAGATTTTAATCCAAAGTTTGTGGAGGGTTTATTGGTCTTGATCAATAGAAATAATTAAAACAACCTTTTCGAACAATCCATAACTAAAACTATGCTAAACTTTATGAAATGCCATTATAATTTAAACTTGTTACCTCTGCCTTTCATTTGATTTTTGTAGTCTTTATCTTCTTTGTTCACCTTTGGAAGAGTCGTCATAATCTTCTTGATGCTTTTGATTCATGGATACACTGGGTCATTTTGTTGCAATTCTAATGTCTGCTGATTGATGCCTTCAGGATTTGTAGCTGCGGAAAGACTGTCTGGCTGCAGAAAGGCTGATCAGCTGCAGAATGTCTGTTGAGCTGCAAAATGTTCCTGTAGAGCATTTTAATCATGAAATGGAGTGTTTTTGGAATATGGGTGAAATTTTATATGGTATGAATGAAGATGGATGATGGGTTATGATATGTATGAAGTGGATGATGAAATGGAATGGATTCAGTTTATGAAATGGAGTGAAAGAACATAAGAACTGTACTGCAATTCATGACATGTTTTATTCACTTACAGCAAGACATCAAATTTTGTATTTTGACATGAAAATGAGATGGATGGAGTATGGAATGCGATGAATGAAATGTGGGATGGAGTGAAATATGAATGATGGAATGAAATGGAGTATGGATGGATAAGTGAATGAAGTGAAATGAAATGAAATGAATCATAAGCACTATGGATCTGAACTTATGATTTTTGTAACAGCTGCTTCTAAAAACAAAAATGGGAAAAGTTAGAGTGTCAGAGAGACTCTGATTTTCACCCTATCTTTTCTGTATAAACATGCCAATCAATGATTGGTTTTCATGTTTATACCTTTATTTATTTATTTATTTTTATTTTATTTTAATTTTTTTTCAAAGAGAAATGCTTCAGAAAATTTAATCAAGTTGATGAAGAAGAGAGATTCTTCTTCATTAACTTCACATCACTGCTTTCTTGGAACTTCTTGACAAATTCTTCTCTTGAGAGTGGTTTGTGATATAGCTTCAATCTATGACCATTCACAAGAAAAGTGACCTATTCTTCATCTATAGTTCTGATTTTTACTGCCCCATTATCAAAAATTTCAACAATTTCATATGGCCCAAGCCAATGTGTCTGAAATTTTCCTTGAAAATCCTTGAATTTTGAATCAAACAAGAGAGCCCAGTCACCTTCTTTGAATTTCTTCTCTTTGATGTACTTTTCATGCCATCTAGCCCTTTGCTGTTGGACTAGACTTGTTTTCTGAACTGCATCTTGTCTGATCTCATCCAATTCATTAATTTGCTCCAGTCTATGCTTTTGTGCCTTCGTTAGATCAAGTCCCAGCTGAAATGCCATCTTGAAGGTTTGAATTTGGAACTCTTTGGGAAACAAAACTTGCTTTCCATAAACAAGCTCATAAGGAGTATGGCTTGTTGTGTTTCTCCATGTAGTTCTATAGGCCCACAAGGCTTCAGGAAGCCTATCTACCCAATCTCTTCTATGTAAATGAACAGTCTTTGTTAGGATTCCTTCAATTACCTTATTAGTAGATTCCACTTGACCATTTTCTTGTGGATGATAAGGAGTAGATTTTCTATGTCTGATTTTGTACTTCTCCATTATTTGCTCCACTAGCCTTGATGTAAATTGAGCTCCTTGATCTGTAACAATTTCCCTTGGGACACCAAAACGAGTAAAAATATCCTCAAAAATAAAAGTAACTACAGATGATTCATTAGCAACAAGTAATGGTTTAGCTTCTACCCACTTAGTAACATAATCAGTGCAAGCTAATATATATTTCTTTTGTCTTGATGGAGGACTAATAGGTCCTACAAAATCCAAAGCCCATTTTTCAAAAGGTTCAATGTGTACCTGAGGTTGTAATGGCATCTCACCTGAAGGAGAAGGTTTCCCTACCCTTTGGCAATTGTCACACCTTTTGACATACTCCTTAGCATATTTAAACAAGGATGGCCAATAATATCCCAAATTAAGGATCTTATAGGCTGTCCTCTTATCTGCAAAGTGTCCGCCACAAGGTTCATCATGACATGCCTTGAGAATCTCAGGCATCTCATCTTCACGAACACACCTTCTAATGATCAAATCTGGACCTGTTTTGTACAACTCATTAGCGACCCATGAATATTTTGCACTATCATTAATGATTTTTCTTTTATCCCTTGCATTCATAATTGAAGGAAATTTTCCTGAAACTAAATAATTAGCAATATCAGCAAACCATGGAGTTTGAGTAGAGATTGCAAAATGATATTCATCAGGAAATTGATCTTCAACCGGAGTGTCATCTTTGATATTTTGGATTCTAGATAGGAAATCAGCTACTGTGTTTTGTTTTCCAGGCCTATCTAGAATAGTAATGTTGAATTCTTGTAAGAGCAACAACCATCTTATAACTCTGCCATTAGTGATTGATTTGTTCATTAAGTATCTAATTTCAGAATGATCAGTGTGAAAAAAAGTTTCATAGCCTGTTATATAGTGTCTAAATTTGTTTATGGCATGAACAACAGCTAAAAACTCTTTTTCAGTTACAGTATAGTTTAACTCTGCAGGAGTCAAATTTTTACTGGTATAATAGATGGCATAGGGAATCAAATATTTCTACCCCAATATTGCCCCTAGAGCTGTATCGGAAGCATCTGTTGAGATATGAAAAGGTAACTTCCAGTTAGGTCCCCTTAATATAGGTGCTTCAGAAATTTTGGTTTTCAGGGTTTCAAAAGCTAACTGGCAATCAGAAGTCCACTTGAATTCACAATCTTTGGTAAGTAATTTGAAGAGTGGAGATGCTATCTTGGTGAAGTTTTCTATAAATCTCTGATAATACCCTGTAAATCCTAGAAAACTTCTAACATCTCTTTGACAACTTGGAATAGATAAGTTAGAGATGACTTCAACTTTTGACTCATCAACTCTAATCCCATCCCCTGAAATGTGATGCCCTAAAACAATACCTTCAGTAAACATCATAAAAAAATTTCATGACTAAGTGAAAGGTTTGCTTCCTGACATCTCTTTAAAACTTTTTCCAAGTTTTCTAAAGCTTCTTCAAAAGTGTTTCCATAAACTGTGAAATCATCCATGTATACCTCTACACAATCATGTATTAGATCTGAAAAAATTCCTAATACTACCCTTTGGAATGTTGTAGGTGCATTGCATAATCCAAATGGCAATACTCGGTAAGCATAGGTACCCCAAGGACAGGTAAATGTGGTTTTGTCTTGATCTTCAAGTGCTACTTGGATTTGATTGTAACCACTAAACCCATCTAGGAATGAAAAGTACTTTTTGCCAGCTAATGTATCTAATACTTGATCTATGAAAGGTAAGGGAAAATGGTCTTTAAGAGTATCTTTATTCAGTTCTCGGTAGTCAACACACACCCTCCATTTTCCATTTTTCTTCGGCACAATTACCAAAGGAGAAACCCACTGACTATCTGAAATAGGATATATGAAATTAACATTTAACAATTTTTGCAATTCCTCTTTAACAATTTCCCTAAGATTTGGATTCATCCGTCTTTGAGGCTGTCTGATTGGTTTGCAATTTGCCTCTATATAGATGTGATGAGTACAAGTCTTGGGACTTATCCCTTTCATGTCAGTGTATTCCCATGCATATGCGGAAGAATGTCTCTGTAATATTTTGACTAGCTCTTCTTGTTGAGATTTTTCTAGGTTCTTGTTTATATTCAAAGTTTTGCCTGGAAAAATATCACTTGTAGAGCTGCCAAATTTGTCCATAGAATGAAGAGACATCTGCCTAGATGACAAAAACTCAATATTGGATCCCTCTTGAAATGATTCATGTTTGTGTTCTAGAGAGGATTCAAAATTTTCTAGAGTATTCAAAATTTGATTATCTTCACTAATTTCTGAAATTGTGAAGAGTGGTTGTAAATCTTCTTCATCCTCTATCCATTGAGTGTCATCTAGATCTGTAATTGTCCTAGCTGGAGGATATAAAGTGAATTTCTTTGTTGAACTACCATCAGAAATATACATATCACCGGACCTACAACTAATAAAAGCATCGGCTATAGCCAACCAAGGTCTTCCTAGTATAACAGGATGGCCTCCTAGATTATTCTTGGGTGTTAGGATCATGAAATCCACAGGGTACTCCCAAGAGTCTAGGGACACTGGAATGTCTTCTATTACCCCATATGGTCTGATCACAGATCTATCTGCTAATTGTAATAATGTGGGTGTAAAGAGAAGATTAGGAAGTTTCAGTTTGTCCATGATCTGTCTACTCATGATATTTATTGCTACTCCTAAGTCAATGAGTGTGTTTTGAATTTCAATTCCGTTGATGTGAATTTTGACAACTGGATTTCCTGGGTCAAGGTACTTTGGAATAGTAATCTTACCCATCATAATGTCTGCTATTTGTCCTACCAGTTGAATTTTCTTAGTTTCTCTTATTCTTTTTCTTGTTGTTTTCATACTCAACTCCTTTATTGTTTTGGCTAAAATTGGGATTTCCTTGATGGCTTGCAATAATGGAATTTTAATGCAAACATTTCTCAATTCATCTAATAAATCATAATTAGGCACCATGATTTGTTTTTCTACACCTCTATCAATTTGTAATCTTTCCGGAAAGGGAGGTATAGAAGTAGATGTGGATGGTTGCTCTAATACAGGAGTTGGATTTATTGGATCTTTTTGTTTCAGTTTTTCAGTGTGTGGGTCTTGAAAGGATGTGTCTTCCTCAAGACTTTTATTCACCCGTAGGGAGTCTTCCTCAGAATTATCTTGTTCTTGTATGATCACAGAAGGTTTCCTCTTTTCAAGTATCCTTACATACCTAAGTTGAACATCACTAAGGTCTAGAGGAGTAATTAAATAAGTTGGAAACTGTTGTCCTTCTATCATGTATGTATTCTGAGGGTTCTTATTATTGGGGTGCAGGCTGAGCCGGAAATTGATTGGATTTTTGAGGGAATGGTAATGGAAGTGGTTGATTTTGATGATGTTGTTTATGATTTTATGAAAATTTTGTTGAAGATTTTGAGGAAAAATTTTGTTGAGAATTTTGAGGATAAAATGTGACATATGGTGGATAGGATGGTGGATACCGGGTAATATGGAGAGTATCTTCCAGGTAGGGACTGGGAACTTTGTGCCCGTTACTGAGATTGATTTTGAAATTGGGGGCCAAAGGTTGCCGCCAAGAATTCCAAGGTGGAGGTTGATTATACATTTGATCATGGAATCCTGTGTCCGAGGTCCCCAAGGTCTCTAGATACAAAATTGAGAGACTCTCACAAATCTTAGGAGTTTCCTCCCAAAGACAACCTTGAGACTAGGAAGAGAAGGACAATTTCGGTCTCATGCTTGAATAACAGAGCAAAGCCTGCAACTTACATCTTAAAGGACACTCTCTCAAGACATGTTTCTTTCTACATTTGGGACAAAAGATTGCCAAAGCATCGCATTCAGCCTTTTGCTTGTTTTGTATCTTAAGGGTGTTCATTGTTCACTTCAAGACTCCTAAGATGTCAGATTTAAAGTCATCAAGCATGTGTCCTATTTCGATCTATCATCGTCCTACAGATGCATTTCTGTCTTTGCAAGAGCAAAAAGGATCTCTGACCTTGACAGCTTTTTAGATTTCCCTTCTGGAAAGGTTAATACATAACTCCGATATTTCTGCAATGTGAGTTGTGATATATCCCTTTTCCCATCATGTTGGTGATATCCAACCATTCATCCTTTACTTTTTTCAACAAAAGAGCTTTTAAGGTGTCTTGATCTAGGTTTTCCATTTTTGCCCTTTTTGATGTTGTAATTAAACTTCCAACAAATCTTCTAAGTTTTCATTTTCTTTGTAACATCTTGAACACTTACTTATGATTAACCGCATACAATAATCCAAATATTCTAGAAATGCTTCGTTTATGTCTTTCCCATGTTCTAATAGAACTATCGATTAGACTCATAAACCACTTCACGTCGCTTCCTTCAAAGTTGAAGGAAATAATTTTAGTTTTTGAGCATCTTGTGGGCAGTCAGAAGTTCTTAAGGAAGACTTCAAATTTAACAAGAAGGCTTGTGATCTTTGGGCTTTAAGTCCATAGAAGCTAATGACAAGAGGTGAAATGTTTTTTCATGGTTGCATTGGTTTCTTCATCACATAGAACTCAAAATAACTTCCTATTCTACCTCTTCCTCCATTTGCACCTCTACCCCTCCTTTCCTCTCTACCTCTTACCTCTACCCTCCAAATAGTGTGTTTCTTCTCCATTGTTCCTCCTCCTCCTTCTTCGCCATGGTTGAATCTCCCTAGGAAGCAGAAAGGCTTCAAAGTCCTTGTCAAAGAGTTTTTAGATCTTTTCTATGGCAGGTTCATGGATGAAGTGTAAGGTTTTTCTAATGGGATATCTGATTTTAGATCCTCAGAAATCTAGGATCAAGAGAGGATGAAATATGGGTATGAGTTGAAGGTGTAAATTGTGCTTCCGGATTCAGATGCAGTGCCATGGTGTTTTAGAAATCAATCTTCTACCTCTCACGCTTATAAATCTCCTTGAATTCTCTCTCCTTACGCATAAAATTGTTTTTGATGTTAAGGAACAAAGGCGCCTAGTTTTCACTTCACAACGACGCTGAAATGTTTGGTCTCAATCTAGTCTTTTAAATTGAGTCTATTTAATTGTCAACTGTGGTTGGTAAACCGCTCAAGTGAAGTGTACCGCATGTACCTAGGTGCTTGTTTCCTAATGCTAGGTGTAGTATGATGTTTTTGCCCAGATGATTTATGATGTTTTTGGTCTTTTGGTGGTTTTATGTTCACAAGAAAAATGCGAGAAAATAATGGAAAGGAGCTAATGATTAAGAAAACAAAGAGTGAAGCCCAATTGGTTGATGTCAAATGGTAAATGCGTATGCAATACTAAAAAACAGAATCAAATCTAAACTATGATTAAGCAAAAACAAAGCTTGACAATGACTTCTATGAAATGATTCAAAACATAAACTCAACTTCTGGAGAAATGACTACTAAGTATGCAAATCCTCTAACTAAATGTAGCTAAACAACTAATCTTACAATGATGCAACATTTTGTCCTTTGATTAGAGATTTGAAACATATTTGGAGGAAAAAGTATTTATTGCACATCTCTAAGATCTTTCATTCTAGAACTAGTTCCTAACTCTATTCTGCAATTTAATTGAATGTCACAAGACCTTACTCAAGAGTTATTGATTTTTCAAAGTAGTCTTTTGAGGAGGGCTCTGCTTATGAAATGATAAGAAATTATAAATGAGTAATTATGGCAATTTAAAATGATGTTGTCTTCTGCTCATAGTTATGGATCAATTGTAGATTTTAGAACAAAGAAGATGTTGCAACAATGAAGGCTATTGTTAAGTTTAACAAATCAAGTAGTCTAAATTATGCAGTTGAATTCCAACCTAATATGGAGTGCAAATGCAATGAGTTAAGCTAAGAAATGAAATTAAGATGTTACTAATCTAAAACAATGCTGAAATCATGTCACTATCAACCTAAAACAAAAATAACCGAACATGAGTTATGTAAATTAAACTTATATCCTAACTAAGCTACCAGTAATATTCTATGGAATTACATGCCTGGTTGGTCCATCATGATTGATATATTGGAAGCAGCACTTTTTGGAAGAGTTTTTAGAACAACCGACTGTAATTGAGTGCAATGCAAAACATAAAGATCAAAGCAATGAAAAACTAAGATATCATAAGTTTTCATCTCCCTACTCGTCATTATGATATTTGGGTGTCATGAAGAGCAAGAACATCGATGGTAATTAGTACAAACACACAACTAAACATTCATTATCACTTACATGCTCGACTCCTTAAGAATTTTCAGACAGAGTTTCTTCTTGTGGAAGAGTAAGTTTAGAACAAGTGTAACTATGATAGTGAATAACAAAATTACAATTAAATCCTACACAACAGCTATTTCCCATTCATCATTATAATCTTTTGGAAGAGTTAGAATTGAGTATAACTACAAAAGAGCTAATTAAAAACAACTACTTAATTCAACTTCTAACTTAGCAATATCATAGCCATTTCCCATTCATCATTATAATCTTTTGGAAGAGTTTCTTTTCTTTTTAAGAGTTAGAATGAGTATAACCAGGATATCAAAACAATTCATAAATTCAACTTCAAACGCATGTGCAACTAGAGTACTTATCTAAATTATGCAACAACCGTGCAAGAGGCAAAGGCTCTCTACCACCCGACGGAATCTAACTCCAAATCAAATCAACGTTTTCAAAACAACATTGTCTCGTTTCATTAAAAGAGAAATAGCTTGGAACATAGCACTCGCGTCTTCGTAAATGTAGCATGGACCTAAGCAAAATCTAGAACCAAATCTAGCCTAGCTCTCGGTTTCCCAAGTGTTTATATAACAAATGTAAATAACAAGACATGCAACAATTTCAAGAACACCGTTTTTCCTTATCGGAATCACATTAGGACTCTGAAGTGGTCATGTAAAGAGGAAAGACATCCGACCGAGACAGCCCTAATAGAAGTCTCCGCTTTCCTAAATTTGTTCCCACTAGCCAAAACCAACCATGTCTTAATTGCTTTTTCTCCATGATGAGCAACGAACCATGTAGACATGACGTGGATTATGCCCATATGCGGTTTTTTCGAGAGGCCACCCCGAAACATACCCAAACATGAAGACACTGCTAGACCGCTGCTAGCTACAGAATGTTTGCATGCTATATTAGTTCCTAGCCAAAATGCATTACAATGACAAAAATCACAAAATTTAGCAAGTCGGCCTATGTTAATCATTCTTAAAAAGTAATTTTAACTAAATTCATTGATCAATTAAGCCCAGGATAGCAATGGACAAGGGAAAATGAGGTAAAGTAAGAAAAGAAAGCACAATTTTGATACCAACATCACAATCCCTAGGTCTTCATGACAATTAAACCTATTTTTGGACCTCCAGAAAATAATTGTCATTTAAGGCAAAAGTGAAACTAGGTAATCAAGTGTCGTTCAAGATAAGCCCTTTTTCAAGTTCACAGTAACCGCCTATAAACTTGCCTCCATCTCACTCTCATTCAAAAACTCTCACCATAATTTCACTCCAATCCTCCTACCTAGGCTTCAAAAGCAAACCCAAATTTTTCCAAAATCAACCCTAATCACCATGTCGAGTAGAGGGACAATGGTCAGCATGAAGGAGGCCAAACCACAAGGGAGGGAAGGTAAATAGATTTGAACCCAAAGCATTGTAGAGATCAATTCCTTTCCCATGATTCTCATATGCATTCAAAATATGGGTTGTTTCCTGGGCCAGAGAAAGTCAAACAAGTCCAAAATCACCTGCAGCTCTCAAGGTTATTCATTCTTAACCCGCACAACAAATAATCAAGACTTCATGGTGGGAGTAGATTTTGAACTATCAAATGTGACACCATCTCTAATGCTACAGTATACCTACTATTGGTGAAAAGTGGTTTAAGAAAGCAAAATTGGACATGAGCCATTATAAGCCATTTGTCAAGACTAGGTACATAGAAGGATGCAAGGCTATTTTCCCTTTATCACACCTAAAACAAGTAGGTTTTCGTCTTTGATGGGGTCATTATGAAGTACTTATCCGTGAGGAGATACTCCAAGCTCTACTCCTACCATGTTAGATTTCTCATGCATTTCACAAGGGTCAAGATGCTTAATTTTCCCTACTACCTCTATAGTGGGTGTATGTCTTATGTTGTTCCAGAGGAGGAATCATTCCCAACAAATGTAGACGGCTCACCATCTTCGATCACATGCGGTTACACTGAGAAAAAGGCATACCTTGGGAAGTGTTCATAGCCCATGAAGTATTCACAAGTTTCTCAAATTTCCATCATCAACCAAATTTACCCTCATCATTCCACCTCTCCTCCACTTCCATCACCTCCTACTAACAATAGCCTGGTAATATACACATGTGTCCCCTCATCAAGGAAACATTCTTCCTCCTCTCTCCTCGTGCATCAAATGAAGAAGGAAGTGGAAATGAAGAATCGTGTGAAGATATAAAGAAGATGACAATGATTCAAGCCAAAATGAGGATGAGGGTGATGATGGTTGCCCAGGAGCATGTAGGTGGAATATAGAGATAGAAGGAGATGATGAGCGCTCTTATGAGGCCCAGGTTAGCAAATAGAGGAGGATAATGGCAGTGAAGAAAATCAAGAAGTTGACAATGGGAATTATTCGCACACAATGAACAGGAAATCAGCAGGAGGAGGACATGTAGATGAATGATGAACATGGCTAACCAAATGAAGAAGATGATCCTTGCAGAGAATGAAGAAGAAGCTAAAGTTATTCATGAAAATAGTCATGACAACAGAAACAATAAAGAAAGGACTTCAGTATAAATGATGACAGAAAATAACAAAATACAAAGGAAATTCATAATGGATGTTGAAGGATACAGAAGGGATGGGTCAGTAGGAATACAATAAAAGGGAAGAGGCAAGCAACTTAAATGAAAATGATAATGCAAAATAAATCAAGAAGAGGATGAGGATGTGGTGATGATGTTGAGGAACAAATATACAATGATCAAGTAGAAAATAGACACCTGGACACACACAGAAAATATGTGGCTTCATATGTGCACATCACAGCCAGATACATACCAACAAGACCACAATCAAGAATTTATTTCATTACTATAGCAGAGGGCCTAGTTCAGGTTTTTCAACAAAAGGCAAGGGACCATGCTCCTCCACCCTACCAAAAAGCTTACAAAGGGCAAACAAAACATAAAAGAAGAAATAGGAAGATCTAAGAGACAGAAAGGAGCTGGAATCATTTGCATATGGAAGAAGGAAAACAATGGATTTCAAACTACCCTCCAAGACAAAATACCCAAATCAGAGACTCCAAAGAAAAATTTATAGTATGAATGTTATTTATTTTATAAATGAAAACAACAATGAGAAAAAGAAGAAAGTTGGCTTATGCAGAGTAAGTAACAGAGCTACTGAAAATTGAAAGAAGCCCAAAGGCATGCAATTCTAGAGGAGCTATGGGCGCCTATGAGGAGAGCAGGAGGAAGAAGGGCCATCCTACGAAGAGACCTAAAACCATGGAAGTAGTTGTCAGCATTGGGAAAACAAAGGGCCAAGAACGCCTAGCAACAACTCCCCAGATGAGTTTTGTTACAGGAGAAATATGACTTGTATATTCAGAAGGGTGAGCCACATACACTTGAGCACACAAGTTGTTAGCACCTTGATCTACAAAGAAAGATGAAACAAAGACAGCTCTGAGAATCAAGTTGCAAGGACAAATCCAAAGAGGCCTCATTGAAATTCAAGCACTGTGTTGAGGAAAAGGCCAAAAACCTGGATTCTTGGCTGGAGCTTTCTACAAAGTCAAACACCATGAGGAAGACATCCACCAACTTGAGAATTTTATACCGTGTTTTTCTTGTGTATCTGAGGCCTATACACGCACTCCCCCACATGCTTTCCTCTGCATCTTCAGAGGGGAGAATTATATTTTTGATTTTCACAGCCTATACATCAGCCACTGTCTCTTTGTGAGCATTTGGAGCATTTCTGACCCTCAAAAGGTCAAAACACACCTTATTTTTTCACCTTTCCGCTCATTTTCAGTTAAAATGCCCATAGCAGCTGGCACTTCGACATTTTCTCTGGAATGTGTTGAAGGTGGGTTGGATTGGAAACCAAGAATATTTTTGAAAATTAGACCATTCATTAACCTGCCATCGAGGGAAAATGCAACATTTTAGAAGGTCACCAAAACTTTGTCAAGATGAAGACCTTATTTTTCTGGCCCGGACAGCTGCGCTTATAGACCTTAATATGTGTTTTTTTTTTTTTTAAGCCAAAGTCAACAAAACACTATTTATTGTAAAATAATGTTTTAATGTTTTTGAGTACCTCTAAAATTAGGTGTAGTTATTTTATTTATTTTGTGATATTTTGTGCCTTGGGTCTTTGCATGGTCTCTTAGGCATAAATGACATTTATGACTTGTTTTTATTATTTTCAAACCCTTGGTTAGGCTTCTTCTTCCTTTTCTAGATGGAAGAAAGTATTATGTCTTTCATTGTAAAAGCAATATTTGATGAGTTTTGAGAGCAATACATGGTTTTGAGATTGAAGAAGAAAATGGTGTTGTGGAGTTTGTGAATGGCTTGCTTGACCGATGATGAGAAGGCTTGTTTCCAGATCCCCGAGCATGGTTAATGGTGATGTGTTCTTATTAGTCTTTGTTTTTCTTCTCATGTTTTCATTATGTTCAACTTTCCTATGTTAAAAGAATGTTGATTTGGGACTAAGAAATACTGTAGAGGCACCTTAGTTTCGTTTGTTCCTCATCGCCTTATGTTTTCTTCTCTCACGGGTCAGCTTTTAATAATTCTTGTTGCTAATTAGACCCACCTAGGTTTGTTCATTTGCTGAATGGTTCAATATAGTAGCTCCCCAACAGTGCTTTTGCATAGCTCTTTGCCTACTTGATGCTATTTAACTGCTTTGGACCTCATATATTATTAGGCAGTCAAAGAGGCCATGTTCCGACTATGCCCTTGGTCCATGCTTGAAGTCTCTTTGAAGTTATTTATATCTTGATCAATGATGTTTAGAGTTCTCTCTTTCTTGATTAAAGTTATATGTTATCTTATATATTTTCTAACCTTTGAAGGTGAAATCCACTAGAATTTAGGAAAGTTTCTGCCTTCTAGTTCATCGAATCAGTATCTGATGCTTGTTTGCTTAAGTGTAATAAAAGATTTATTATTTAGTTCTGCTTTATGATTATTTTCCTTTATGTTGATCAGTAGTATTTAAGACCATCTTCTAAATGTATTTGTTTAAGTATTCTTAACTTCCTACACACCTACTATGCTCACCAAACTTTAATGTGTATTTTGTCAACTCACTCTTTGAAGATCCATTTGACCATGCTTGATTTGCTCCGTAATGCACCTGATTCATTGTTGAGATATCCATGAATTTCATAGACCTATAGTTCAATGATTTGAATACTCCTCTCACCTTAAATTTTATTCTTGTACTTTGACTATCTTACCCAACAAAACAAATAAACAAACCCTACACTTAACAACTAGCTCTAAATCAACCATCTAAAGCAACAAGTTCACATCCTTTCGCACAAAATAGAGAGAGCTCCTTCGAGTCCAGTACTAGGTCCTAGGACTCCAAAGACTGGGTCTCATACCGTGGGCATTTTTTCTCACCAATCTAACAAATCACGATAATTCTGTCCTCAGTTCTTTCTCTTTCATTTGATCACCAAGGTGTATACTGCGCTCACTTTAAAACTTGGTACACCCTTGCTTAGATTCTAGCCATTTTGGTATTTTCATGACTTCAAATTGAAAGATCTCGAGCACCTATCCTTTCACGTCGTTCAACCCGAAAGTGACTAGAGTCACCTTTTGTCTCGTTTGACTCTTAAAACATGAAACAACAAAGTTTCATTTCAATGTCGTAAAATCAATTGCCTGACATCACATGCTCGTTAAAGATATTTTCTTGGCTTGTTATTAATTAATTCCGTAGTGCTTCTGATCTTGGAAGCCTCGACAAGCATTCTGCCTTTCAGCCAAACACAAATGGTGGCGGAACCAATGTCTTCGAACTTTCGAATACTCCTAGTGGTGATCCTTCTCCCAGTTTCTTTAAACCATCTTAGCCCACTAGGTCGGTCATTTGATCTGCACTATCCTTCCAAGTATCTTACCTCTTCCCTACTCCGACTTCTCTTGAAGAGCCATTTGATAAATCAACTCTGAAACCTAGGGATGCTTGTCCGGTTTTTGGGAATGAGGAAGAGTTTCTCCTCTTACTTTGGAACCATATTTATTAGTCATTTCTTTATCGGCGACCATGCTGCTGCCTTTTTGACGATCAAGGGTTTCATCCTGTCATGGATTCTTTGAGTCCCGCGATAGGGTGAAGAGTTTATGTTTCTATAGGAGATCATCATCTCCTCGAAGAGTTTTCCTTATGTCTCAAGTCAACCTTCTTCATAGCCGATATCTCTACCACGCGGTTACCATCCTTGACTGTAGATGGTTTGGAGTTGTTGTTGTGTCAGAACTCAATATGGTTGACATGTGATCGTACCGGGAGCCCGGAAGTACCCCGTGATTTGTGAATCACTTTAAACTCTTGTAACCTCGATGATTGTAACCTCTGCTCCCACCAAACCTACCGACCGTGGCCTCATCCACGCCGGTTGTCTATATGACTTAATCATCCAGCACTTTCTCTGCTTTCTAAGGCCCATTTTTGTCGATCCCACGGATAATTGGGCAGGGGCCCACCGGGGAGTGGATCATACCACATTTCGTAGAACTAAACCTATTAGTAGTATGGTTTTCGCCTACTTTGTGGAGGGTTGAAATCATGAGTGTCTTTGGCTATTCAACAAGCAGTATCTCTGTCAGTGGTTCCTGAATGTGAAAACTTCTGCAACTGCATTTATTATGATGTGCACGGCACCCTGCCGATTTGCCTCCAATTGATCCTAATCAAAACCCATATACCACTGGGACAACCTTATGGTTCAAAGGACAACCCTTACAGACAACGCTCACCCCATAGGGACAACCCTCCTGTCCATTAAAAAATAACCTTATGGTCTGGTAAGGACAACCCTTTACAAGGACAACCTTGTCCCACAGTGGACAAATCCCTCGGGTCCATAGACAACCTTATGGTTCACAAGGACAATCCTTATAGGAACAACCTTTGGTCCAACAAGGATAAACCCCATATCCGCCGTCAACCTCACATTCAACAAGGAGCATCTTATGTTCCCCGAGGGGAAAATCTATCCACCATGGACAACCTTGTGCAACAAAGACCACGACGTCATAAAGGGCCAAAATTTGTGCAACATGGACAACCCCATGGTCCTACACCGATCCAACCTAGTCTTCATGGTAAACCCGGCCCATCCAACCATTGGGCCAACTTTTCCACAAGGGCAACTCCGTGTCTCTCAAGATTCGTACCAACTCGCTCACAGGGACAGCTTGTCTAACCTCGCATCTGAAAGCCAACTCGCACCCTAGGTGCAGCCCGTCATTCAAGGTGCCACTTATTTCAAATTCAATCTTCGTGTCAGATATAGTGCTACTTCCCAAGTGCTACGTTTCTTTATGTCTCCTGTTCAATCCTAGATGGTATACAAGTAGCTCTCAAGGCACCGCAGATCTTCCTCAAGGTCAAAACTCAAGTGTTGTATAATGCACCTCAAGGCACTGCTTATCTTCGCAACAAAATCTATATTATGTTGTCGTAGACAGCACTTTGGGTATGTGGCTCGCATCAATATCCGGTCCTCAACCCATGTATGGGAAAAACTATCAAGCTTATAACCCCTATACGTAACTCTGACAAAAGATATCAAAGCGCATCATTTCTAACCCTCGGTGGAACTTAACACCGGGTCTTTATCAACGAATTTAATGCATTTCAATCCTCAATTATCTTTCCTTGATATCGCTGGAACGCCTGTGTCAAAGTTGACGAAATATCCTATCCTTCATAATCCATATTGGCCTCAATTCCTAATTAAATTCTCGGTGATTGTTCCAAATTTGAGGCAAGTCTCGAGAAGACCTACAATGATGTTATCATACCATCTTGGCTTTTCACTTTCATTGATTTATCTCCATCTACCCAAACTTTTCCAACGATTTCATCAAAAGCTGCCAAGTTACAAGTGGTACATCAACGTTATCCTACTCGTCTTCCAAGATTTTTAACCCTTAGCCATGGCATTTCACACTCTTTCTCAATTACTAGTTCAAAAGATGAACCTGGACACACCTCTCACATCCTTGAAGCAAGATCGAGTTTACCCATATTCTGATCATATTCAGAATGGAGGTTTCATCGTCGTTTGATCAAGTTTGGGATTCTTGATCAACTTCTCAACCATCAATACTTACCTCACTGCTTTCTCCGATTACAAGGACATTTCTATGGGGGCATGTGTTATCGAGGAACAAGCCATTGCTCATGCACAATACCTTGATCTTGTGTACCCTCACTCCGATACATTGTACGAACCCCCTGCTCGATGCCTCGACTTGGAACTTCCAAAGCAATTCCATGCACTCCAGCATCCGTTGACTAAGATTGGCTGGTTCCGTGTCTTAGACTTCTCGAAAGTATTTTTCAAACTTTTACAAAGAAAAAATCCACTCCTTCCAATGATATTGCTTCAGCTACCCTCAATTTTGCAAAGCCATGGAAGTGAATGCTGGTCTTACCCAATCCTAAGGATAGAACTTCCAAGGCAAAAATAAGGGTAAAGGTAAGGCCAAAGACGATACCCCCAAACATGATTCTCAAAAAATCTCGTGTCGATGATGGTTCAAAATGAACCGAAGTACCCTTGTTTGATTTGTGATGAAGAGAATTACATCAAGGATCGGGCCCTACTGGCTCAGGGAGTCGATCAGTTGTACCCAAGGCATCGGTTGTTCTCAAAGAACCATTTCTATACATATCGTACTCATTTGATAGAGCAACCTCTGGCCCTTCCGCCCTTTTGCCTCTCAATTTTTCATGATGAATAGTCCTACATCTATCTTATTGCTACTCGATCGAAAGATTATACCGAATCGCGTTAGGCGGCACTTATAGTGAAGTCGTTGATGGTCCCTCCTCCCCTACTTAGCCCTTCGTATTGAAAGGCCTCATCGAGGGTATTGGTGGCCACCACCTTTCCAAAGGTGTATTCACACTTTTCCTACAATCCTAACGCCCGTGTTTCTCAAAGATTACAAGAGTTGTTGAGGATTTGGCCTGTGCGCCTATCTACGTTTATGTCCGCATTGGATGCACTTCCGTAGTTGTCCATCTCAATGGAAGGCTTTGTTATTTCTTTCATTGAAGCGGGGTTGATCTCGTCGTACTCGTTGTCGTGTTATATTATTTCTCATTCGACAGACCCGCCTGCTTTGCTTCAGCATGGGTTTGCACATGGTTTTGGGGCATGATGGTTTTTCGGTCTTTGTTATTTTGTAGATCCAAACACAGGAACTACGGTAAGTTGGTGTTCTAATCGTGGTTAATGGATTGGGGTTTATGTATGTTTCCAAGATGTATATATATGTGTTGTAACACTAAAAGGAATATAATGGAAAATCAAGCCGGTCGTCCCGATTTGGGATCCAAGGAAAATCTCGTGTTTATCCGTTTTATGTTTTATGCCCTCATCATCAAGTTATTTTCTTCGTTCTTTAACATTAGTTGTAGATACTTCGCATAGGGTTAAAACCCACATTTGGTATCGTGTAGTTTCAAGCCTGGCGACTTTTTGGTGCTTGTTTCAAGGTGATTCCTTGCTCAATGGGAGATCTCAGATCGATCTTTATGGTGAAAGAAGATGGTGAGCGTGCGAAGATAGGGAGATCGAGAAATTTAATGGTTTTAGCTGGAGTTGGTGGAAGCTCACATAGAGGATCGATCGGTGGTGGAAGATCAAAGTGATCGTGGTAGATCCTACCAACCAACGTGCAATGCCGATGAAGATTGGAAGAAGCTGGACTGGAAGGCAAAGAGCACAATACAATTGTGTGTCTTAGATTCACATTTTGGAATGTATTTGTAAAGCTATGGCGAAGACCTTGGGACAAGCTAGGAATTTGTACCAATCTAAGTCTCTCGGTGAATAAATTGTTCTCAAGGAAAGTCAGACAACTCCGAGGATGAAGGATGGAGACTTGGTGACGCAGCATTTGAATGCCTTCATCATCGTGGTAAGTCAACTATCTCGTTGATATTAAAACGATGAAGATGAAGTAATCAATTTCATATGTTCTCTACCGACTCGTGGACATTCTCGGGTTATTGCAAGGTAGCAATACAACTATCTTGAATTTGATGACATTGTCTGTACTTTGCTGCCTGAGGAAACGAGATGGAGAAATATGGAGGGTCGAATGGAGATGCCATATCCCAGATTTGAGGAAGGTCCCGTGAACATAAACAAGAATAATTTTTTGAGTGGGAGATCTAAATCTCCTGGAAAGTTTGTAAAGGTGTACCTGAAAATGCGAGAAAGGAAAGGAACTACAAAGGACCGGCAGACGGCAGCTTCGAGAAAGGAAAGGGATCTAATGATGCTCCTTTGGTAGAGAAAACCACCTCGATGAAGGTGATGTGTATTTGGCTTTTCAAATACACATGTAGATCATGAGCGTGTTGATTGACTCGTGTGCATCCTTTTCACTCTACTCCCCATAGGGAGTGGTTCTACGAGTATGAGAAATATAATGGCGGTGATGTTTTATTAGTGATGATAGGAAGGCTAAATTGCTAGACGTGGAAAATTCGAAGTTTTCGAAGCCGCAATGGGGAAGGATTAGAACACTTCTTGGTGTTCTACATATTCCTGCACAATAAAAATCTGATTTATAAAGTGATGGATGATGTGCAGTGCAAAAACAAAGGTTTCGAGAAATACACCCGTAAGATGGCTTCTGTGAGCACTTCGGTATTGGCCGTGGGAGTCTGGATTGGAACTTGTACAAGCTTCCGTACAAACACCTATTGCCGGGGTAATAGTTCATGGTTCTAAAAGTGGAGCGGAAAGCCTAGCGGTCTCTGGGAGAAAAGACCATGCTATGGCATCATCAAAGGCTGGACACAGGAGAGAAGGGCCTTCTGATACTTCGGAAATGGCATGGTAGAAGGCATGTCTAATAGCTTCCTCAGATTTATCAGAACATTGTGTACATGGGAAGCGAATCGGTGAGTTTTCCTTTTTAAAAGCAGAGGGCGAACAATGAAGATATTAGAGCTTGTGCACGTGATGTGTTTGGACCCGTGTCGGTTCCATCACCGGGGCACTCATAAAGCAGGTTTCATTCATAGATGACTTCTCAACGAATACATGGATATATTTCTTGGAGGAAGAAACTAAAGTCTTTGACAAGACGAAGAATTTAAGGCTCGTGGAAAACCACAGCGAGAAGAAGATCAAGGTGTTGAGTATATAATGGTGGGGAGTTCTGCAAGAAGGAATTTGAAGAGTTCTAAGAAGTGTGGTATAGCACGGCGTAAGACTACTCCACACCTCAAAGAAAATGGGAGTTGCAAAAAGAATGAACGTAACGCTCGATGGAAAAGGCAAGAAGCATGTAAACAAGGTACCGGGTTAGGACACACCTTGCAGAGTGTGACTGGCATGTTACTTGGGTTAACATATCACCTTCAATGTCAGCTGAGGATAAGACCTATGAGGAAGGACCCAAAGAAACCTCTTTCACATCCGAGGTATTTGGATGATGGTGTACATGTTCCAAAGGAGAAAAGGACCAAGTTTGATAATAAATCTTAAAAGGTGCATCTTTATTGGGTATAAGGATGGTTTAAAGGGTTACAAGCTTTGAACCTTAAATACAAGGGTTGTGTAATAATTCAAGATGTGGTGTTTAGAGAGGTGAAAGATATTTTTAAACATGAATTTCATCAGCAGAACGGAGAAGATAGAGTTTGAGCTAAAGGAGGATGAATCAGACTGGTAAATTTAAGAAGACTCTGCAGGAGGAAGAGCCACAACCTAAATTATGAGAAGATCAATGTAAAGTTGAAGAAACCAAAGGCATAGTCCATCTACTTTCTGTTCAAATTTTTCTTTAATCATACCGATGATGATCCTAACCATCAAGGAGGCAAAGAGATCTCAGAGATGGAAAACTCCAGAAGGAGGCCATGGTTGATGAAATGGAATCCTAGCAAAATGAGTGTACGGACTGTGGAGCGTCGACAGAAGGAAGCCCATCTGGAGAAAATGGGTGTTTAAGAAGAAGATGAATGTAGAAGGCAAGGTGGAGAAATAGAAAGTTTGGTTGGTAGCAAAGGTTATTCCTGTGTCGAGAATTGATTTTGGTGGATATTTTTTCTCCTCATACAAAGTTACTTTATTAGATTACTTTTATATGTCAGTCAGTTACATTTGATTTTGAGGTAGAACAGATGGATGTGAAGATGTGATTTCTTCATGGGATTCCTAAGAGGATATCATATGAAACAAATTGAAGGATTTATGGTGTAGTAGAAGAAAGAACTAGTATGCGTGCTAAAGAAGTCTTTGCTGGGTTAAAACAATCACCAAGGATGTGTGAGAAATTTGATACCCAGCATACTGGGACTTATTTCACCTAATCACAGGATTCAGCTGTGTTTATTTTAAATTAATTGGTGATCATGTTATTTATTTGGTCTTGTATGAATGATATAAGAAGTAGGAAATGACAAAGAAATTATCCAAGATTTGAACACCCAACTATTCTCCAAATTCGACATGAAGGATCTTGTGCCGAAACTATATTTTGGGCATGAAATTAAGAGATATCGCAAGAGGAAGCTATGGTTAAACCAAGAGAAGTATGTTGAGACTATATTGCAGAGGTTCAATATGCTAAAAGATAGTGCAATGTTGGAGGTTATGATGCAGTAGTGTGTTGTCCTTGATGGCAACCCACCGAATGAAGATGAAGACATACCATTGACATGTGCTGTCCTTGATGGAAACTCACTTGATGAAGATATGGCAACTTCATTGATGAAGCCAGCTTGATAGAATACAGCCCTGATGAAGTAACTGATGTATCTACAAAGGTGTACATATGGCAATGAAGAAAGGAATTCAAGATATGCTAAATCTATGATGAAAAGTGTATGTTCTTCTAAGGCATGTTGATATGTCTAGGGGAAGTCGCGTATGCATGCAGTGAAAGAACGTGATAGTTTTATGGGAAAAGCGCTCAAAAAGTGGAAAACTGTGGGGAAACCTACCATGGTATTGACCCATTATTGGGTAATGATCCGCCTAATTGACCCCATCCAGGAATACCATCGGAAGTAATGTAGTTTTGGGCTCATGGTATTGTTTTGGCTCATGGTATTGAAAAAGTGATAAACTTATATAAATAGATGAAATTCATTATGAAAATCATGAGGTGTGGGTGCAAGATGTCCGAGCTTGAATGAATACTTTCTCCGAAGTAGATCCTAACGGGAAAGGGTTACACTTGAAGATAACTAAATGTATGATGTACCTAAATTGATGTAAGAAGGTGATCTAGATCTTAAATTTACTTATATCTACTGACCGCTTTTTATGGAAGGATTAGATTCAATTCGAGGCGAACATCCGAAATATAAGGGTAAATCTGAACTAAATATTCCGATGTGAAGGCAGCCGATAATGATTGAAGATCTATACGTTTACTGGCTGCAGAGGAAGCCAGAGTATACACGGTCATTGGCGGAAGTGATATGCGCAATGAAATTGGCTCGAATTTGTACGCAGGTATACGTCATTTATGTGGACGGAAGCGTATATACGCGGGCATCGCGAGTGAGGCGATGCAAACTAGGTTTGCTGGAAGCCCTGAAGAAATGTCTCGATCTAATCACAGTTGTCACGTCCGTATCGTCTTCTAGCATCCAGACTTACCATATGGTTGAGCTTGAAAGTATGAAAAGGGTCCATTCGAACATGATGAAACGTGGCCCGCAAGTTGTGTTCTTTTTTGAAGTTGTTGGATCTGGCAGGAAAATTGATGAAACGTGATCGTAGGAGTGAGGCTGTAGCCTTCAGTCAGGGGGTTGTAGCTCCTTCCGTGTGAGGTCGGGTAAACCAGACCGGGGGTCGTAGCCCTTCCGTGAGAGGTCAAACGAGTCGGGTTGGAGCTCCCTTCCTGTGAGGTCATAAATCCAGGCCGCCAGGGTGCCCTGCAGGTCAGAGAGTCCGCACCAGCACATAAGATGTTTTTCTATAATAAAAATATTAGCAATGAAAATCGGCAGCTTTCGGTGGTTTTCTCCGACTTGGGTTTCCACCCAAAATCCTGCTCATGTATGCTTTCAGTGATGGTTTACTCTGCCTATCAAAGACATGTTTTCATCGCTATTAAACATCCGATGAATGAAATGATGAATGATTTAAGGGAAGAACTACTGACATAATTAGATATCCTGTGCATATGCGGCAGTTTCATAAAGGGTATCCGCGTATATACGTAAGTATGTTTCGTGGCAGCGTATGAGTTTTAGAAACAAGAAAAAAGTAAAGTTTTAACAGTGTAACACGATTCACCTCTCTCGTTGTTTTTCCAACAATTGGTATCAGAGGAGGACATCTAGCGTGTTTGATCGCTGAAGGAGATCCGTCGCAATGGGGCGGTAAAACAAAGCTTATCTCAAAATCTTGGTGCAAAGGTATGGGAAGCTCGTAAAGAATGTGAACAAGAATCTGCAAAGAAAAGGGAAGCCAGATTCTCTAGAAGACAATAATCTTCTGAAGAAAAACATTCAACTCAAAGTAAGCCTAGAAGAAAAGAACATAATCATAGAGACTCTTAAAAAATCAAAGATGAAGCAAGAGAAAAACACATGGAGGAATTAGAATGTGAAGTAGTAAGTTCAAGGAAAAATAATGATGAAAGTGAAATCTTAGATTTACAAAGGTTCAAACCTTGATGAGATTATCAAGGTACAAATTCAAGCCTCTTATAAAAATAGGCTCGATATACTGGGAATCCTCCTGCATCGCACTAAATTTTCTAAAAGCAAACCCACAAGCATCTCTACATTCACCACCAAAGAAAAGGAAGAAAGGATCTACAGAAAAGCATGATCATCTCAATTCAAGAAACACTAATGTGGAGATCTTTTCAAAATTGCTACAACCAATGTGCAAATCAATAGAAGATTTCATGATCACGTAAATTTCTACTTCAATGGACAATGTTTCTCATGTCACAATTTTGGCCATAAAGTTGTTCAATGTCAGACATAAAACCATCATGACAAGAGAAGCAAGAAAGACAAGGATGAATGTCGAACCAAAGAAGAACACTCATAACAACTTCTCTCATCTTCTAAAACGAAGTTGGAATGTACTTAATATAATAACTGGTCATGAAGAATCTCGAATGTGAGCAAGGTCCAAATAAAAAAGGAGCATGTTCCTCAAAAATCTAAAGTGTGGAAAGAGAAAGAAACACCGTGCTGAAAATTGTGGATAGAATTATTTGCAAGGTGAAGAAAATCAATGGTACATTGATAGTGGATGCTCAAGACACATGACAAAGTAGTGCCAAAACTTTTTTCATATAATGCTCTAGAAAAGGAAAAGAAAGTTACATTTGGAAATGATATTCCCGCTATAATTAAAGGAAAAGGATCAAGAGCTTCTAAAAGAAAAGGTGAATACAAAGATGTCATGTATGTGGATGGATTATGCACAATCTATTAAGCTGCAGTCAAATGTGTGATCAAGGAATGTTGTTTTTAGGTCGTAAAAGAATGTGGCTCTATCTCGAAGGGCTGCAAAATTATTATAAAAGGAAAAGAAATTCAAGTAACTCAGAGTATACTAAAGGGATACAAAGATCAATAAAAAGCACTGTGCAATCTTTTAGAAAATCGCTATGGCACAGAAGGTTAGCATTCAGCTTTCACCAACAAAGCAACCTGCTGTTCGTGATCTTCCCATTGAATATTAATCCACTCGAAAATATCATATGCAAACTTCCGTCGACCTGCAAGGGCATCAGAAAGTACACTAATGTGTCAGCAGTTGATCATCATGAAGCTCTTGAACTCATTCATACCGATATATGGACCTATGAGGAAAAAATTACCACGTGGGGAAGAATACTAAAGTTCTATTTATCGATGATTGCTCTAGAATGTGTCGCATCGGGTTTATTAAACACAAAGATGAAGCTTTGAAAATTTCAGAATTTCAAAGCACCTGTAGAAAATGAATTGATTAAAAATCAAGTGTCTTAGATCTTATCGAGGAGGAGAATATACATCATGAATTCTTTGATTTTTTTGAACAACATGGTATAAAGACAATTTCAGTCAGTACTCCACAACAAAATGATGCTAGTAAAAAAAGAAAGCTGAAGAACAATTAACAAATGGCTAGAGCTATGCTTGATGACTCGGGGACTACCCTCGCACTTTCTCAAGTGTATAACCTCGTGGCACAGAGACATTTTCACAACAAATCACATGTTCGAGTAAATAAGATAAAACTCCATATGAACTCGGGTATGGAAATTCCACTGTAAAGCATTTTAAAGTTTTTGGAAGAAATGCTTTATCAAAAATAATGATGAAAAGCTTGGCAAGTTTGACCCTAGATCAACAATAAATATTTTGTTACATGATTTTCACAAAGCGATACAAAATGTTATAATGAAAGGCTTCAAAGATTGTTGGAAATGTGTATTGATGTTGTTATTGATGAGTTCTCAAGGAAATTTCTAAAGAGGAAAAACAAACAACTAAAGAAGATGATGATGACTTATTTCCTTCTACGTAAATAGAAATGATATAGACAAGAATCAATGAAGAACCTCGAAAATGATCTATCCGAAAAGCTCCATCCAGAGCAATGCTCAAAAGAATCATCCTCAATCTCGTATTTTGGGAGACAAGGAATCAAAATGAACAAGAACTTTGGGGATCTTCTAGTCATCATATCTTCTATCCACAATTGAACCACTCAATGTCAACTGCTAGCAAAGATGAATTTTGGAACCAAGCCATGAATGAAGAGATCGATCAAATTGAAAAGAATGACACTTGGGATTTGGTACCAAGACCACATGATAAAAATGTCATTGGAACTAAATGGATCTTCAAGAACAAGTTAAATGAGAATGATGTTGTAAGAAACAAAGCTAGATTATTGGCAGTTGGCATACTCAACAAGAAGGTATAGATTCTTTGAAGAAACTTTTGCTCCTCGTAGCCAGACTCTCCAAAGCCATAAGAATGCTTCGTTTTTTCAGTTATCAACAAATCAAAGTTTATCAAATGGATGTTAAATCTATTTTAATGGTGATCTAGAAGAAGAAGTATATATAGAACAAACTGAAGGATTCATCTGGAATGATGGAAATCTTGTTTGCACTTAAAAGGCTCTATATGGTCTCAAACAAGCTCCAAGGGCATGGTATTATCGTCTTTGACAAATATCTTCATCAACAAGGATTTTCAAAGGTCTCATTGACAGTAACTTATACACAAAAATTGAAATGATAAACTTTTGATTGTATGTATATGTTAGATGATATCATTTGGGAGCAATGAAGAACTCGAGTCGTAAATTTGTCATATGTTAAAGAATTTCTGAAATGTCCTTACTTGGAGAACTAACATTCTTCTTTGGCTTAAGGGCATCAACCCACAGACGGGTATATTCTTATCACAAACAAAATATCTCAAGAAAAATTGAAGAAGTATGGCATGGAAGAATGCAAATCATAAGTACGCTCAATGATAACCGGATGTAATCTCGCCCTATGATGATTCTCCGTGTAAATCAACCGTAATACGTATCAATGATAAGAAGCATGCTTTATCTCACTGACTAGATCTGTAAATTATGCATGCAATTGGGATTGTAGGAAGATTCCAAGTTAATCCAAAAGAGTCTCATCAGCCGGGTCAAAAAGAATATTCAAAATATCTACAAGGAAACTCAAGATTTTGGTCTATGGATCCCAAGAATGTTGATCTTACTCTTTCATGCTATAACGATGCGGCATTACCGAAGTGTTGATGATCAAAAAGCACTAGTGGTGGTATTCATATGGGACCCTCGTTATATCTTGGTTCAGCAAGAAGCAAAATTCTATTGCCTTATCAACACTTCGAAGCAAAGTATGAAGTCGTCAAGATTTTGTTGCACTCAACTCGGCGGATGATGCAAACTTCGCAAGATTTTCAAATCAAATGCAACTCCTATCTCCATTATGTGATAATACAGCAAGTATCAAGATTCCGAAAGAATCCTTTATATTCATTCAAGACCAAGCATATTCCCATCAAGTATCATTTTCACGTGAACAAGCAAGCTGAACAAAAGGTGAAGTTGGAGTATGTTCTCCAAAGAACAAGCGTTTATCTTTACCAAACCGCCTACAGAAGTATTCGGTATTTAAGACAGAGTTGGGAGGTTCTCTCACAACCAAAAGAACAACTGCATAAATTTTAGAAGATGGGGATTGGATACGCTGGTTTATGAATACAGCTGATATACGCTAGAAGTTCCCCGCAGACAAACCGCATATGTCCGATTACATTTTTTCTGTCAGAGTCAGCCAAAGACAAACAAGAAGTAATGCTTTGGTATCTTCTCGATGGTCAAGCTATATCTCTCCGTGTTTCAGCTTCTCATAATTCTATTTCTAATGTTTTGATAAAGATTCCTTGATGATTTGTTGGTGAAAGTGTTCGGGATGCACAAACTAAGGGGAGCCTTAGTCACATGGAAAGGATGTCGATGCACAGACTAGGGGAGCTTTAGTTTTACGTAGTATAATGCATTGTTGGCATTATGTTGATTCTGGAAATTGTTCTCTTTCTTGAGGACCTGCCTAGATGTTGGTCTTAAATGGTCATTTTTGTATTTTGGCAGTGTCCTCATGGAGACCCATGATGTAAAATTGTACATTTCCAGTCAGTATGACCTGTCAAATTTGTAAAACCCACTTGCTTGGGTAGCCGAGTCAATTTTGTAAACCCACTTGTTGGGTAGTCGAATTGAAATGTGTAAAACCCACTTGGTTGGGTACTTGAGTCTTATATGTAAATCCACTCTGGTTGGATATTTGATGTAAGTATGAGTCTTTGTGATAGGAAGTTCATAGAGTCATGTACTTTATTGAAAATATGTTTGAAGATTTAGCATGAACCTAAGGGGAGTTTGGTCACTTCAAGACATATCAGGACCGTGTATCAGTTTCTTCCACATGAGGAGAAAAGGGGAGAGTATGTTGCTTGATCCGCCTGCCCTTGATGACAAAGGGGGAGAGTGACATGGTGTTTGAATGAACCCCACGGTGTCAAAGAATGGAGAATATGACATGGTGTCATTGTATTCTTAATGTATCTATCTTCAGGTAATCAAACACCATCGTGCTTTTGCCATCAAGTCCACAAAGGGAGATTGTTGAAGCAGGATGCAGTGTTGTCCTTGATGGTAACCCACCGAATGAAGATGAAGACATGCGTACTATTGACATGCTGTCTCGATGGCAGTTCCACTGATGAAGATGATGGCAACTTTACTTGATGAAGCTTTGTGCTTGATAGAATATGTTCTTGATGAAGTAAATCATGTATCTATGGGGCAGGCTGCATAATGAAGAAAGTTAAATTCTAAAGACAGTAGATAAATTCATGATGAAAAGTGTGTATGTTTCCAAGGAATACGCAGATATGTCTAGGGGGAAGTCGCTGTATACGCAGGAAAGAACGCAGATAAGTCGGTATGGGCAAAAGCGCTCAAAAAGTGCAAAACCAGGGTAACCACCTCCTATGGTATTGAATTTGGTCAAGCTGTACGATCCGGGGCTTAATTGACCTCTGGCTCACAATACCATCTGGGTTAATGTAGTTTTTGAGCTCATGGTATTGTTTTTCAAGCCATTGGTATTGGAAAGGATAAACTCATAAAGAGATGAAATTCATTATGCAAATCATGAGTGTGGGTGCAAGATGTCCTGAAGAATGAATACTCTTCTCTCGAAGTAGATCTGAATGAAAGGGTTACACTTGAAGATACAAATCAATGTATGATGCACCAATGATGAAGAAGGCATCTAGATTCTGAAATGCATTATACCATTGATCTTGCCATGTGGAAGGATTAGATTCAATTGGGGTGAACATATGTCCGAAATATAAGGGTAAATCTGAACCTGAACATTCGATTCAAGAAGTATGTCATTTACAATATCAGCATCTAACACGCCGCGTATAAAGCGCGTATATACGTGGGTCATTTATGAAAGCGCGATGCGTAATGAAATGGGTTCGTAATCGAGCGCAGGTATACGTGAGTTTATGTGACAGAAGTGCCGCCTATATACGCGACATCGTTGAAAGGAAGCAGATGCAAACTTGTTAGGGTTTGTCGGGGTCTCAGGTAAGAAATGCCCGATCTAATATGCCGTGTTGTCGCTTATCCGTATTCTATTGTTCGGTGCTTGTCTGGGATTACGATAAAGTGGTTGGAGCTTGAAAGTATGAAAAGGGTCCAGCCTCAAAATATGATGAAACGTGGTCATGGAAGTTGTGTTCTTTTTTGGTTGTTGGATCCAAAGGTAGCACTGATGAAACGTGGTCCATAGAGGTGTCGAGGGCTGTATCCTCTGGGCCTGCAATGTAGCTCCTCTGTGTGAGGTCGGGTAAACGAGATCGGGGGTCGTAGCCCCTTCCAGGAGAGGCCGGTAAATGAGTCGGGGTTGGAGCTCTCCTTCAGAGAGGTCGGTAAACGAGGCCAGGTGGGTGCCTCGCGTGTCGGTAGAGTCCGCACCACACATATGTTATAAGATGTTTTCTCTATAATAAAATATTGAAGGCTTTGTTAAACCGCAATGGGTGGTTTTCTCCTCGACTTGGGTTTCCCCACCCAAAAATCCCGGGTAACCATGTGTGATGCTTGTGTGATGGTTTACTCGTTTGCATCAGCATATGTTTATCATCGTTTATTAAACATTTGATGAATGAATGATGGAATGATTTAAGTGAAGAACTACCGTATAATTAGATATCTCAGGTATACGTTTGTGCTTCATAATGGTATCTCGTATACATACGCGAGTATGTTTCTTATATGAGTGAGTTTTTGTGAAACAAGAAAAAAAGTAAAAGTTTTGAATATGCGTAAATACCCATCTACCCCCCGCATTTTTCCACAATTGGTATCGAGGAGGATCTTCGTGGTAAGCTGATCGTCAAGGAGATCCTGCCGCAATGGGAAGTGTGCAACAAAAGTTTATCTGTAAAATCTGGTAAAGGCATAAGCAACAGAAAGAATGTGAACAAGAATCCGCAGAAAAGTGTACTTTTTGTGGATTTCTAGAAGCTACACCCTGAAGAAAACATTCAACTCAAAGTAAGCTCAGAAGAAAGAACATAATCATAGAGACTTAAAAATCAGCATTAAGCAAGAGAAAAACGATGGAGGAATTAGAATGTAAGTAGTAAGTCTAAGGAAAGATAATGATAAAGTGAAATCTCTCAATCTTAGATTTAAGTAAAGGCCCAGTAAACCTTGATGAGATGGTCAAGGTACAACGGTTCCTCTTATAAAACAGTCTCGATACATCAATCCTCCGTATTAATTGATCAAATTTTTCTAAAAAGAAGCCACAAATTGTTCTCTACATTCGCTCTACTCAAATAGGGCAAGATCTTTGGTAGAAAAGCAGATCATTCAATTAAGAAAAACTAACAGGAGATCTTTCAAATTGCCACAAACTGTGTAATCTCAATAGAAGATTTATGATCACGTAAATTTCTACTTCAATGGACAATGCTTCTCATGGCACAATTCTTTGGTCATAAAGCTATTCAATGTTGCATATAAAACTATCAGACAAGAGAAGCAAGAAAGACAAGGATGAATGTCGTGAACTAAAGAATAACACCTATAATAACTTCTCCTTCAAAACGGCGCTGAATGTACTTATTGCAATAACTTTGGTCATGAAGGAATCTAAATGCAGATAGTCAAGCCAAAAGAGCATGTTCCCTCAAACTCTAAAGTGTGGAAAGAGAAAGAAATAATGGTTGAAAATTGTGGGATAGCATTATTTATGTATAGTGAAGAAAATCAATGGTACATTGATATGGATGCTCAAGACACATGACAAAAGACAAAAGCAAACGATTTCATATAATGCTCTAGAAAAAGGAAAAGAAAGTTACATTTGGAAAATGATACTCGGCTTATAATTAAAGGAAAAGGACTGTTATTTCTAAAAGAAAAAGGTGAAGGCTAAAGATGTCGCGTATGTGGATGGATTGGCGCATAATTTATTAAGCGAAGTCAAAATGTGTAATCAAGGAACAAGTTGTTTTTAGTTCAAAAGAATGGGAGTCTGTGATCTCAATACAAAGGTAAAATTATTATAAAAGGGAAAAAGAAATTCAAGTAACTCCGTATATACTAAAGGGATACAAAGATCAATGTTACCGAAAGCAAATCTTCATAAAATTACGGCATAGAAGGCTGTGTATCCAGCTTTCAAATCAACAAAGCAAGCAAACTCCAAGTCGTCATGATCTTCAATATTAATTCAATTGCAGTACGACGAAATCATTAATTGGTAAAGGTATTCTAGTACAATTTAATGCTAAAGAAGCGGATCATCAAGTGTTTCTGAACCTATTCATATTGACATATGTGGACCTATGAGGAAAAAGTCACCAATGGGGAAGAATACTATATCCTATTTATTGATGATTACTTCTAGAATGTCGATCAATATTAACACAAAGACTAAAGCTTTTGAAAAATTTCAGAATTTCAAAGAATCGGTAGAAAATGAATTGGATTTAAAATCAAGTGTCTTAGATCTTATCGAGGAGGAGAATATACATCAATGAATTTTTGATTTTTGTGAACAACATGGCATAAAAAAGCAATTCTCCTCTGTAGTCAGTAGCATCACAACAAAATGGCATTGTAGAAAGAATGAATAGAACAATTCAACAAAATGGCTAGAGCTATGCTTGAGACTTCGACTACTCAAACACCCTTCGGGCGTACAACTCGTGGCAGCTAGACATTCACAACAAAGCATGATAAGTCTTGCAACAAAGATAAACCCATATGAACTGCAGGCAAATTCTAACGAAGCATTTAAAAGCTTGGAAGAAAATGCTTTATCAAAATAATACTTAAGTGCTTGGCAAGTTTTTGACCTTAGATCGTATGAAGGGGAATATTTCTTGGTTACACATCTTCGCCAGCAGGCAGTAAAATGTTATAATGAGTACTTCGGTGATTTCGAATGTATTGATGTTGTTATTGATGAGTTCTCTCAGCCAAAGAGAAAAAACAAACAACTAAAGAAGATGATGATGACTTATTTCTCTAAAGAATTAGAACATATAGACAAGTGAATCTAAATTTTGAACTCGGTAAAATGATCTATCCGAAAAGCCTCACTCCAGAGCACGCTCAAAAGAACTCAATCTCAGATTTTGGGAGACAAGAATCAAAATAACAAGGAGAACCTTTGTGGGATCTTCAGTCATCAAAGACTTCTATCCACAATTGAACCACTCAATGTCAATCAAGCTAGCAAAGAGAATGTTGGAACCAAGCCAAGGAAGTGAAGAGATTGATCAAATTGAAAAGAATGACACTTGGATTTGGTACTAAGACCACATGATAAAAATGTCATTGAACTAAATGGATCTTCAAAGAAACAAATTAAATGAGAATGGGGTTGTTGTAAGAAACAAAGCTAGACCGGTTTGCAAAAGGGGTGATGTCACTGTACAGAGAGACTTTGAAGAAACTTTTTCTCCTCGTAGCTAGACTTGGAAGATTACAAGAATGTTTCTGCTTTTTCTGCTATCAACAAATCAAAGTTTATCAAATGGATGCTAAATCGTTTTTCATTTAAGATCTAGAAGAAGTATATATAGAACAATCCCGGAAGGATCTATCTTGGGAATGATGGAAATCTTGTTTGTAGATCAAAAAGGCTCTATGGTCCAAATAATTCCAAGGGCAAGGCTATCATCTTTCTACAAATATTTCATCAACAAGGATTTTCACAAATTGTCAGATATAACTTTATACACAAAATTGAAATGATAAACTTTTGATTGTGGTTGTATGTAAGATGATACTATTTTTGTAAATGAAGAATCTATGAGTCGTGAATTGCTTCTCATATAAAGAAGAATTGAAATGTCCTTACTTGGAGAATCAATATTCTTTCTTGTTTACAGTATGGCATCAAACTACAGAATAGATATTTCAATACCAGGAAGAAATATCTCACAAATTCTGAAGAACTACATATTGGAAGAATGCAAACCCTATAACACGCCAATGATAACCATTTCCTAATCCCCAGCTTCTCATGATGATTCTGCATGAACCCACCCATTACGTATCAATGATAGAAGCCCTCGATTTATCTCTAATCGAGACTAGACCAGACATTATGATGCAAATTGGGATTAGCAAAGATTCAAGCTTAACCAAAAGAGTCTCATCTTCAGTTAATAAAGAATATTCAAATATCTACAAGGAACTTCAAGATTTTGGTCTATGGTATCCGAAGAATGTTGATCTTACTCTTCATGCTTACATCGACATGCGTATCAATGAAGTGTTGATGAGATCTAAAGCACTCAGTGTAGTGGTGCATTCTATATGTGGGACCTCGGTCGTATCTTGGTTCAAATAATACAAAATTATATTGCCTTATCAACAAATACAGAGGATGTGAATGCCGCATCTTGTTGCACTCAACTCCTATGGATGATGCAAACTCAAAGATTTTCAAATCAAATGCAACTCCTATCTCCATTATGGTGATAATGGTATGCCATCAAAGATTTAAAGAATCCCTTATGCATTCAAGACCAAGCACATTCCCATCAAGTATCATTTACGTGAACAAGTTCTTTGAACAAAAGGTGAAGTTGGTGTGTTCCCTCCAAAGAACAAGTTGTCGATATCTTTACCAAACTCGCCTGTGTGGAAGCATTCCGAGTATCTAAGCATGTGGTGCCGGGGAGTACCTTCACAACAAAAGAACAAATCGTACAAATTTTAGAAGATGGGATTGGATACGCGGGTTTCATGAAACACACGCATATATACGCTGAAGTTCCTCATATTTAAAACCTACAGATGTCTGATTTCGGACATTTTTTCTCGTTGATTCAAATTTTTCGTGATAGCCGTAGTGGCTTGAATTTGATAATTATTTGGTATCACCGGTGGTGTTCCAGTCATAATTCTATTTCTAATGTTTTGATAAAGATGTCTTGATGATTTGTTATGAAAGTGTCTTTGATGCACAAACTAAGGGGGAGCCTTAGTCACATGGAGTGATACAATGGATGCACAGATTCGGGGAGCTTTAGGGGCCTTGCCGGAAAGTATAATGCATTGTTGGCATATGTTGATTCTCGAAATTGTTCTCTTTCTTGAGGATTGTCTAGATTTTGGTCTTAAAATGGTCATTTTTATTTTGGTGAAAAGGTCTTGTTGAGGCACTCATGATGTGAAATTGTTAAGACAAATACAAAATTTGTCAATGGTAAACCCACTTGGTTGGGTAACTGTCACTTGGGTAAACCCATCAACAATAATCTGAAATGTGTAAACCCACTTTGGTTAAAAATGAGTCTTATATAAATCCACTTGGTTGGATATTTGATGTAAGTATGAGTCTTTGGTGATAGGAAGTTCATAGAGCTGCTGTAATTTTATTTAGCAGTTTGAAGATTCAGCATGAACCTGGGGAGCTTGGCTTCATCAGTGACATATCGATCTGGCAGCACGCTTTTCCACATGAGGAGAAAAGGGGAGAGTATGTTGTTTTGATCCGCCTTGCCCTTGATGACAAAGGGGGAGAGGACATGTTTGAATGAACCTAATGGTGTCAAAGAATGGAGAATATGACATGGTGTCATTGTATTCTTAATGTATCTATCTCTGTTGTGGTAATCAAACACATCGTAAGTATCAAGCCCCAAAGGGGAGATTGTTGAAATATGATGCAGTGTTGTCCTTGATGGCAAACTCACCGAATGAAGATGAAGACATGCGATCAAGTGACATGTGTTGTCCTTGATGGCAACTCACTTGATGAAGATGATGGCAAATTTACTTTGATGAAGCAGCTATATATATTTTGACAGTTAAATCTGATGTATCTACAAGCAGGCATGTATACGAAGAAAGGAATTCAAGATAAAGCAAATTCATGATGAAAGTATGTTTCAAGGCATACGCGGATATGTATAGGGGAATACGATGCAAGCAAAGAGAACGTGATAAGTCTGATATGGGAAAAGCACTCTCAAAAAGTGCAAAACCGTAAGGACCCACCATGGTATTGACCTGTCATAATAAAAATGATCCCAATTAGATTCCGTCCACAATACCATCAAGTAATGTGTTTGGGTCTATGGTACGTTTCTGGCTCATGGTATTGAAAAAGGATAAAACCTATATAAAGAGATGAAATTATTATAAATCATGAGTGTGGGTGCAAGATGTTCCGAGCTTGAATGAATACTTTCTCCGGGTAGGATCTCACGTGAAAGGGGTTACACTTTGGAAGATAACTCAATGTATGATGCACCAATGATGAAGAAGGTGATCTAGATTCGAAATGTACTCATATCTACTAGATATGCTTATAGCGATTAGACTTCGAATTGAGTGCTAACATATGTCCGAAATATAAGGCAAATCAACCGAATATCCGATTCAAGAAGTATGCTGCCTATAATGATTAAAGATCTACAGCTACTTTGTCGTTGTATGGTGCGCACATACGGCTGCTTCGTCGAAGTGAAAGCGCGATGCGTAATGAAATTGGCTCGTACCCCAGCTGCAGGTATACTGTGCTTATGTGACTTAGCGTGTATATATCGTTGTATATCAAAGGAAAAGAAAGCTGAAAACTAGGTTTGCTGAAGTCTCTGTGAAAGGAAATGTCTCGATCTAACTGTCATAAGTTGTCGCTATCCGTATTCTAACGTTTCGAGTTGTCTCAGATTGTATTGGTTTATGTGGTTGGAGTCAGCATGGTGTTATCCAAATAAATATGATGAACGTGGTCGCACAGTTTTGAAGTTGTTGATCCAGCAGAAAATTGATGAAACATGGTCCATAGAGGTGCCGAGGGTTGTAGCCTTTCAAATAAGGGTTGTAGTTTTCTTCTGTGAGTGGGTCGGGTAAAACGAGATCGGGGGGTCGTAGCTCTTCCGGTGGAGAGGCTATAAACGGAAATGTGTTGGTTTTCTTCCTTCAGAGAGGCTTTCCAAACGAGCGTGGTGGGTGTCTGCGTGTCGGTAGAGTTCCAAGTATCAGCACATATGTTGTAAGATTTTTTTATTCATAATAAAATATTGAAGGCCGAGTAACCGTGCCGGTGGTTTTCTTCACTTGGGTTTCGACCTGTGCAACCCGTGTTCATGTGTGATGCTTTGTGTGATGGTTTACTCTGCTTTACCGCATGGTAAGTGTACCGTTTTTATTAAACATCCGATGAATGAATGATGGAAATACGTAAGGGAAGAACTACCTATAATTAGATATTTGTGTATACGTGAGTTTCTATAAAGGGTATCCTGCCAGAGCATGCGAGCATGTTTTGTGAAAGTAGCGATGGTGCTTTAGAAACAAGAAAGTAAAAGTTTTGAATATGCAGAAATACCGATTTTACCCCCTCTCGTTGTTTTTCCCAACAATTGGTATCGTAGAGGACTGCTTGACGTTTGAAGGAGATCCGTCGCAATGGGAAGTGTGCAAACAAAAGCTTATCCGCAAAATCTTGGTGCAAAGGTATACAAATGTGAAAGAATGTGAACAAGAATCCAAAAGAAAAGGGTACTTTGTGATTCTTAGAAGAAAATAATCTTCTTGAAGAAAACATTCAACTCAAAGAAGCTTAGAATAAAAGAACATAATCATAGAGACTAATAAAATCAGCATGAAGCAAGAGAAAACATAGCAGCCTTAGAATGTGAAGTAGTAAGTCTAAGCGAGATAATGAGAAAGGAAATCTCTCAATCTTAGATTTGCTAAAGGTTCTAAACCTTGGGATGAGATTACTAAGGGTACAACGGTCTCCTTCTTATAAAAACAACTTTGACATGAATGGGAATCCTCCCACACACGTAAAGACCAAATTTTCTAAAAGCAAGCCCACAATGGTTCTCTTTATCTCACCACTCAAACAGGGGAACAAAGGACTTTACAGAAAAAATCATGATCATCTCTCAATTCAAGCAAACACTAACAGATCTTCAAACACAACCAATAAAGAATGTAATAGAAGATTTCATGATCACAGAAATTTTTACCAATGGACAATGTTTCTTATGTCAGGCAATTTGGTCATAAAGTTGTTCAATGGGTTGCATATAAAACCATCATGACAAGAGAAGCAAGAAAGGTCATGATGAATGTCAACCAAAGAAGAACACCTATAACAACTTTCTCCTCAAAATGCTAATGTCATTGGTGCAAGAATTTTGGTCATGAAGCAACTGGACTAGGCAGAGCAAGGTCCAAAACAAGAGCATAGTTCTCTAAACTCTAGCAAAGTGTGGAAAGAGAAAGAAATACTGCCAAAATTGTGGGATACATTATTTATGTATATGAAGAAAATCAAATATACATTGACAAGGATGCTCAAGACAATGATAAAGACAAAAGCAAACTTCTTTCATAATGCTCTAGAAAAGGAAAAGAAAGTTACATTTGTAAATGATACTCCGCTATAATTAAAGGAAAACGATCGTGTTTTCTAAAAGAAAAGGTGAAGGCTAAATATACATGTATGTGGATGGATTGGTACAATTCATTAAGCGTAATTCAAATGTGTGATCAAGGAACAGGTTGTTTTTAGTTCAAAAGAATGTGTGGTTCGTGATCTCGACAGTTGTGCAAATTATGTAAAAGGGAAAAGAAATTCAAGTAACTCAGATATACTAAAGGATACAAAGATCAATGTCTTCGAGCAAATCTTTCTGTGGAAAATTGGCTATGTATAGAAGGTTGGGTATCTGAAGCCTTCAAATCAACAGCAAGAAAACCCAAGTCAAGTTCGTGATCTTCCCAATATTAATCCAACGTAAAATATCACATGCAAACTCGTCAATTGCAAAAAGGCATCGAGTACACGAATGCCAAAGAAGGATCATCAAGTAAGCCTCTTGAACTCATTCACCACATATGTGGACCTATGAGGGTGTCACGTGTAAGAATACTATATCCCATTTATTGATGATTACTCTAGAATGTGTCGATCGGGTTTATTAAACACAAGACAGCTGAAAAATTTCAGAATTTCAAAGCACCGTAGAAAATGAATTGATTTAAAAATCAAGTGTCTTAGATCTTATCGAGGAGGAGAATATGTTATCAGTTGGAATTTTGATTTCAAGGGAATAACATGGCATAAAAAGACAATTCTCTATAGTTTGCACCCACAACAAAATGGCGTTGGTAAAAGAATGAATAGAAATAATTCAACAAATACAGTTATTTTCATGCTTGATGACTCGGGATCATCCGGCACTTTTCTCAAAGGTAAGCAACTCGCAAGAAGAGATATCTACAAATAAAGTGTTACGTTCAAAATGCTGATAAAACTCCATATGAACTCGCATGGAAAATTTCCCACTGTAGAATTTTAAAGTTTTCGGAAGAAAATGCTTTATCAAAAATAAATGATGAAAAGCTTGGCAAGTTTGGACTCAGATCGTATGAAGGAATATTTCTTGCCTTCACATTCAAGCAAAGCATACAAATGTTATAATGAAAGGCTTCGGAAGATTGTAGTTGAATGTATTGATGTTGTTATTGATGAGTCTCTGCGTACTCAAAGAGGAAACAAACAACTAAAGAAGACGATGATGACTTATTTCTTCATGAACTAGAAATGATATAGACAAGGAATCCAATGAAGAACTAAAACATCTATCCTGGAAAAAGCCCATCCGTGACACGTTCAAAAGAATCATCCGAATCTCGATTTTGGGAGACAAGGAATCAAAAATGGAATGCTGAGCAACCTCAGATTCTAATACTCAGCATCTCTATCCACAATTGAACCACTCAATGTCAATCAAGCTAGCAAAGATGAATGTTGGAACCAAGCCATGAATGAAGAGATTGATCAAATTGAAAAGAATGACACTTTTGGATTTGTACCAAGACCACATGATAAAAAATGTCATTGGAACTAAATGGATCTTTCACAAGAACAAGTTAAATGAGAATGGGGATGTTGTAAGAAATAAAGCTAGACCTGCTTGTAAAGGGTATACTCAACAAGAAGGTATAGATTCTGAAGAAACTTTGCTCCGTAGCTAGACTTGGTTACAAGAATGTTTCCTTGCTTTTTCAAGTTATCAACAAATCAAAAGTTTATCAAATGGATGTTAACCGCTTTAACAGACTCAGAAGAAGAAGTATATATAGAACAATCCCAAGGATTCATTTTGGGAATGATGGAAATATTGTTTGTAGACTTAAAAGGCTCTATATGGTCTCAAACAAGCTCCAAGGGCATGTATTATCTGCCTTGACAAATATCTTCATCAACAAGGATTTTCAGGCGTTGGTCTCAACAGTGAACTTCATACAAAAATTGAAAATGAGGCAACTTTTTGATCGTGGTTGTATATAAAGATGATATCATTTTTGGGAGCAATGAAGAATCTATGAGTCGTAAATTTGCTTCAAGTATAAAATAAGAATTTGAAATGTCCTTACTTGGAGAACTAACATTCTTTCAGCTTTCATAAGTGCATCAACCTAGACGTATATTCTTATCACAAACAAAATACATCTCACAAATTTGAAGAAGTATGGCATGGAAGAATGCAAACTCAGGCACGCCAATGATAAATCCTGACAATCTCGGCTTCAAGGATTATTCTCCAAGCGTAAATCAACTGCATTACGATCAATGATAGCTCCAAGCTTTATCCACCGGGACTCAGACCAGACATTATGCATGCAAGCTGGGATTGTAGGAAGATTCCAAGCTAATCCAAAAGAGTCTCATCTTCAAAGTCACAAATAATATTCAAATATCTACAAGGAACTCAAGATTTGGTCTATGGTATCCGAAGAATGTTGATCTTACTCTTCTGCGTTACAATCGATGCAGAGAGCCAATGAAGGTGCTGATGATCGAAAAGCACTAGTGGCGGTGCATTCATATGGGACCCCTATTAGTATCTTGGTTCAAAGAAGAAGCAAAATTCTATTGTTTTATCAATGCCCTTCGAAGGTATAAGGGTCACTATGATCTTGTTGCACTCAACTCCTATGGATGATGAACCCTGTAAGATTTTCAACCAAATGTGCAACTCCTATCTCCATTATGTGTGATAATATACAAGCACGTATCCTGGAAGAACTCATGGCCTGAAGACCAAGCACATTCCCACAAGCATCATTTTTTACGGGAATGCTTGAACAAAAGGTAGTTGGAGTATGTTCCTCCAAAGAACAAGTTGGCCGATATCTTTACCAAACCGCTCAGGGAAGCATTCGAGTATCTAAGATGGGAGCCGGGAGTGTTCCTCTACTACCAAAAGAACAAATCAAGAGCAATTTTTAGAAGATGGATTGGATACGGTGTTTCAAGAAATGTCACAGATATACGCGAGTTCTTGCACGTAAACCGTCGTATGTCCGATTGTCGACATTTTTTCTCGTTGGAGTCCATTTTTTCAAAGACAAATGCAGTGCTTTGGTACCTCTGACATCGTTTTGTATTCCTCTGTAGGTTCTGGCTTGTTAATTTATTTCTTTAATGTTTTGATAAAGATGCCTTGATGATTTGTTATGAAAGGGCAATTGTGATGCATGTCTGGTGGTTTTAGTCACATGGAAAGGATGTTTGGATGCAATGTGATTCGGGGAGCTTTAGCCTTATTTATATAATGCATTGTTGGTATTATGTTGATTCCGGAAATTGTTCTCTTTCTTGAGGACTTTCTAGATGTTGGTCTTAAATGGTCATTTTTGTATTTTGGTGAAAAGCGTCTTGTTGAGACCCATGATAAAATTGTAATATTCCACTTCATGTAAGGACTTGTCAAATTTGTAAACCCACTCTGGTTGGGTAGCCGAATACCTCTGTAAAAACCCACTGGTTGGGTAGTTGAATTGAAATGTGTAAAAACCCACTCTAAGGCTGTACTGAGTCTTATATGTAAATCCACTTGGTTGGATATTTGATGTAAGTATGCGAGTTTTCATGGAGGTAGTCTATAGAGTCATGTACTTTATTGAAAATATGTTTGAAGATTCAGCATGAACTCGTGAGCTTTATTTTAAGACATATTAACTGGCAGAATTTTTCCATATGAGGAGAAAAGGGGGAGAGTATGCGTGTTTTGATCCGCCTCTTTTCTCGATGACAAAGGGGAGAGTGACATGTTTGAATGAAGCTAATGGTGTCAAAGAATGGGAGAATATGACATGGTGTCAGGTTTTAATGTAGTCTGATCATGTGGTAATCAAACACCCATCTTGGTTGCTGGGCGAGTCTCAAAGGGGAGATTGTTGGAAATATGATGTAGAGTTATCCTTGATGGCAACTCACCCATTTAGTATAGAAGTAGAAAGGATCAAGTGATACGTGTTTTCCTTGATGTGGTAACTCACTTGATGAAGATGATGGCAACTTACCATAGCAAGTTTGTGCTTGATATAATATGTTCTTGATGGTGAAGCAACCATGTATCTTCAGAAGAAAAATAAGGCAATGAAGAAAGGAATTCAAAGATAAAGCAAATCTATGATGAAAAGTGTATGTTTCAAGGCATACGGATATGTCTAGGTGGGGGTGCCAGTATGCACGCAGAAAGAATCATGGATAAGCCATGTATGGGCAAAGGCCAAAAAGTAAAACTGTGGGTAACCACCATGGTATTGACCTACTGTAATGGGTAATGATCCGCCCAATGACCCTACCCAAAGAATAAATGACCAGCAATGTAGCCTTGGGCTCATGGTATTGTTTTTTCTGGCTCATGGTATTGAAAAATGATAAACCTATTTAAAAGAGATAAAATTATTATGCAAATCATGAGTGTGGGTGTAAGATGTTCGAGCTTGAATGAATACTTTCTCTCAAGTAGATCCGTCTAATGGAAAGGGTTACACTTGAAGACAAATCACTGCAGATGCACCAATGATGAAGAAGGTAGATTCAGATCTGAATGTACTTATATCTACTAGATCTCATGGCGTGGAAGGATTAGATCTGAATTGAGGCTAAAAATATGTTTGAAACAGGCGGGTAAATCAACCTAATATCTGATCTCAATAGCATGCTGCCCATAATGAATGAAGATCTATACGCTACTTCATCGGCAGAGGGCGGCAGACATGGCCGCCGAAGTGAAAAGCGTGTATGCACAATGAAATTGGCTCAGACCTAGAAGATAAGAGCACGCTTACTTCATGTGGATTAGCGTATATACGCTATGATCAAAGGAAAGGCATGAAAGGTGATGCAAACTAGGGCTTGTTGAAGTCTGTAAAGAAATGTCCGATCTAACCGTGTTGCCGCTATCCGTATTCTACCTATTTCGAGTTGTCCGTATCGCTATTAGTGTTGAGCTTGAAAGTATGAAAAGGTCCAATGAAAATATGATAAAACGTGGCTCCGCAAGTTGTGTTCTTTAGAGTTGTTGGATCCAAAGAAAATTGATGAAACGTGTCCAGGAGGTGCCGAGGGGTTGTAGCCTTCTGTCAAAGGCTCAGTGAGGCTGGAACAATATCGGGGTCGTAGCTCTTCCGTGAGAGGTCAGTAAACGAGTCAGTTGGAGTCTTCCTTCCAAGAGAGGCCGGTAAAACGAGCGCAGTGGGGTGTCAGCAAGGTCGTAGAGTCTGCACTTAAAGACATACGTTGTAAGATGTTTTTCTGCAGCCAGTCATTACAATGGCAACGGAGCGGTTTTCCGACGGTCCTCCACCCAAAAATCCCGGTGTTCATGTGTGATGGCGACGTTTCACTGTACATGCTTTATCAAGCTATTAAACATCTGATGAATGAATGATGGAATGATTTAAGGAAGAACTAGCTATATAATTAGATATATGTGTATACGCGAGTTTCATATAAGTATCCGTGCCAGATATACGCGAGTATGTTTCAGAAAGTAGCGTAGTGAGTTTAGAAACAAGTAAAAAGTAAAAGTTTTGAATATAAAGAAATACCGATTCACCCCCTCTCAAATATTTTTTCCCAACAAGAACCCAAGGACTAAGGATTCTGGGAGAAGCAAAGTTTCACTGTCAAATTGTCCCAGACACAAGAAGAAGAGGAGGATATGTCCCGTGTTCCATATGCAAGTGTACATACTGATAAGTGAACAGGTCAGTACTGAATAAACATTGCACATGCAAAGGGGAGTATTGAGCAGATTTATGTCAAACCTGTGTGAATAGATATTTTTGATAATAAAGAAGTATTGATATTTATGTGGCACTAGTGATTATAGCTTGTGCTACTAGGGAAGACCAGATTGGAAAGAGGTTGGACATTTGTGGTTTTTTTGATGCATGGTCAGAGATCCTGACCAAAGAACATCTACAAGTGGTGTGGTTAGCCTATTTGGGGGTGGGAGCCATGGATGAGTAGGGAAAGACAAGATAGTAGTGGATATTTCAACTACGAGGCGTATCACATGGCAGCCACTCATGCACATAGCGCTTTTGCATACAGGAGGATGTTCAGCATGTTGAAAGGTGTTAAGCTATAAGGATAGACTATGATGTTGTAAGTGCAATTTTTCTATTGGCACTCGCTATTCAGCATGTTGATGTCTAATTTCACTTCTTGTGAGATATGGTTGAAGCAATTAGCATACAGTGGATACTTTGAAGAATGTTAGCAGATGCATTGACAAAGTCTCAGAGCACCGTGTTTTGTGTAGAGAAACAATGGGTAAGGTAAAGTCGGTATAATGACTCCTTAAAGGTTTCAGGAGCTCTCTTTAAGTGAAAGAAAACAACAAGTGGAGAACATTAATTAGCATATTTTTCCACCACTAATCACGCAAGGCGGGGTGTAATGCTGGGGGTGATAGCCCCCTCCGTATCGCTACAGGCCAACAACATCGGGGTCATGGGGGGCGGGTGCCTTTATTAGTTCACAGGCCCGGAAAAAAAAATTGGTCCTTATTTTCTATAAATACCCCGCCGTTGCTCGTGATGGGTTTGCAACATGATTTTTTGGGTCATGATATTTTTTGGCCCCATTTTGTAGATCCGGTCAAGGGAACCATGGTTATGTTCTAACTGTGGTTAATAGATTGGGGTTTATGTAAGGATCTTGCATGTATATATATGTATAAAATAACGTGCGAACATAATGAAAAATCAATGGGTTCTCCCGATTTGGATCCAGGGCAAATCTCTATTTTTATCTATTTTTTATGTTATATGTTTTCTCTACTATTTATTTTCTCGTCTTTAAGATTCGTTTAAGTATAATTTCTATACAAGGTTAAACCTTACAATTCATCTCCTAATACTCTCTAATTTAAAATTTCATCTCGCATCTCCCCTGGCCGCCAGAGCAAGTGCCGATCATCCAAGTTGGGATTAATGGAAATAATATCCATCGAGCAACAGAGATCAGGGTGCATCTACGTGCATTATGTCATTTCCGTTCGCTAGAAATCCATTGGTTCTCCAACTCAAATTCATCCCCAAACGCTTGGAAGTTTTTGATGCAGTGATCCCGCCTCCGGCTGTTCTCAAATAGTTTTACCCGTTGTTGCTAGGAAGACAGATACAAGCACGTGAGGTTGAAGTTGTGTTGGACACCAAGATCAATTACAATCTTCTCCTCGGTCGAAGCACTACACAGTTGCATTCCGTCCACTTTTCGTGTTCTCGATTTCCGCACGAAGGAAAGATCATCACGCGATCAAATAGACCTATTTTACTTCTTCTTCTTCATCTTTCGAGAGTAACGTCCCATATGTATACCGTATCTTGCCAATCTTATGAGAGGATGAGGCTGGGTATTTTCAACGCATCCACCATGGGTCTTTTCTCTAGGTCTTTGACCCGTGGGATCATCCCTGTCTGGCAGTTTATTAGATTCATTTGGGGATTCAACGTCGTTAAGTCGAATAGAGATTGATTATTGTGAACTTATTTCGCTCTTGGGCCTCCTCCTCCCTCCGATCATGCTCCTTGCTATGTCCCTTGAGCCTTATTCTCAATCCCCTTGGCTCCTGGCAGATTCGGATTCACCCGATCCCTTAAATGAGATATTTCCCTCCGATGACGCTCATCACGGAAACGCGTGTTTTGAGACCTCTCCCCGGGATGATAGTCATCATCATTCCTTCTTTCATGCTCGGCCTTGGGGTCATGTTCATTTGTCTATGTGTTCGCTTCTCAAGTTCCTTCTCCTCTCGTTTCCCGAGCACCCATCCCGACATACGACCATTTGTAGGTAACTTTAGAAACATCACACAAACAATGCCTATCGACATCTCCAAGTAAACCGGAAGCAGTTCAGAACATCCATATTGGGGTGACCATCTTCCAATGAGACGAGGGTCTATATCGGTTCTTTCCATGAAGTTTCGCGATAGTTTTCGCTTGTATTACAAAGAAATGCCCGTGATCAATCCGAGTATCATGGTGGCGAGAATTCTACTTATCTCAAAAGTGTCACGCTGCCTTTCGTCTCGTGCACCCTAGAAAGGTGACCACTATTAAAGGTGAAATTGAAAACTTCTTCGAGTCGCTTATCTATCCACCTCTTTATTTAATGGGTTTCCAATATTGTTCCTATGATAAGAAATGGGTACTATTCGATTCAGTAGGTAGATTACCGTGATATCAATCATGCTTGCTCCAGTGATACTATCCCACTCCTTTTATCGACCATATCATTGATGAACAGGCTGGGAGTGAGATATTTTCCCTTATGGAAGTACTGCACAACTAGATTAATATTCTTCCAATCGATCAACACAAGACCGCCTTTTATATGTCCTTGGGGTACTTTGCCTATAAGAAGCCTTTTGGTCTTAAAAATGTTGGGGATACATTTCAAAGAGTAATGTCATATGCTTTTCCATGATATCAAGCGCATTGTTCAACCTTACTCGGATGTGACCTTACAGCCTATTCAGTCAAGCACAGACCACCGATCATTCTCCGTAAAATATTTATTCGCTATCGATGCTATAACATCCGGCTCAATTCCGCATAAGTTTGCTCAAATTACGCGGACTTCCGGTAGACTCTTAGGTTTATCGTCCCTAAAGACAGAATTATTCTATCCTCGTCAGCTTGAAGCTATTGTTAATCTCCTCTCCTTCCTCCTTACATCAACTATAGAGTCTACAAGGGAAAGCTGTCTCTCGCGTCGTTTTATACCGAACTATGCTTATGTACAAAGGATTTACGTGATTACTTAAGCAAGGCGTCTTCGTTCGGGATGAGATCGCCCAAAAACTTTTCCTTATGCACCGAATACATTATTGGTCAATGCCTCCTCTAAGCAGTCCTCCCAATTATCATTTATTACTCTCTATTTGGTCATTGCTTAACATTATTTCCAAGGGTTCTAGTGCAAGACGACGGCGATGGTGACGAGCACGTAATTTATTATTTGTTCAATCTTTCTCGACATCAAACGCACACGCATATGTCGAAAGTAGTTGGTGTTGGTCATTTTCCGCGTTTTTCAACGCTTTTCGCTACTATATCCTATTGCACATAAAGGATCGTGATTTTGACAAAATCGATGATTTACATATTGACTCACAATCAACATGGGGTGCAAGTACTTAAAGTGGATTGTTATCTTCCAAGAGTTCATTTGAGTTCACTATCGCTAAATCAAAGAAGCTGTTGGTTTTCACCATTTTATTTTCTCTCTCCCTTTTTGATTTTGCTCCATCTAGTTCTCCGGGAGAATGCATTATGGACGCATACACTTTTTCTTATTAGCATAGGAAGTAGCAACAAGGCCAAAAATAAGGCAGAACTATGATTGTTTTCTTGTTTTTTGACATTTTAACCTTAGTTTTAAACCAAGGTCAGAAAAGTTGTTTTATTATATGTATGATTATTTTTCATCCAATGTTGGTGGTCTTTTGGTCAAAAAGTGTTCTAAAAATAGCACAAGCTGCGGGTGTTGTGTGCGCTTAGGTGCACTCCTCCCGCCCAAAGAATGCCAACTTCAAATCCCAATTTTTGAGTGCCTTCTCAAGTCAAATTGAGATCAAGATAGAGCCGCTAAAACATTTCTTGATACACAATGGACCTACTGCTAATCGGGAAATGATCAATTATAGCCCTTCAAAAATCAATTCTCCCAAGATCATTCAAAGCAGACGAGGGTGCAAAATGAGGCAGCCTTTATAGAAACTTTTGGAGACTTTCTCAACTCCAAATTGATATCAAGATAGAAATTAAATATATATCTATCTATTTTTCATTTGACTTATCAAGCAAGTCATTGGGACACTCCATCGTGAGAAATATTGATTTTTCCAAGGCCACCTGTGGCGGTAACAACTCTCTGGCAATCTATATTTTGACATTTCTCCAAAACCATGACACATAAAACTGAAGGAATTTTTCTTCTCCTTGACCTATAATGGACAAAAATACTTTCACTTTTGTAAAATTAATCACTATTTGGTCAAAAACAAAGTTTTAAAAGAAAAACTAACCAGTGTGTAAAAAATGATTTGTCCCTTGAATGACTGTGAAAAATGATGCAGACATGATGTTTATGAGTTGGAATGGTGCTTGATATGGCTTCTGAAATGACCTCCCTTATGCCTCCCCACTCGATGTCTCTGATTCCATTGCCAAACCCTAGCCCAAAAGGGGAGGAAATTAGGTTTGGTGGGCAAAAATGTGATTTGGGGAAATTATAGGAATGAAGGGAAATAAAGAGGATAGGGGCTTCTAAATTTTAGAAAATTTTAGAGGTAGGGAGGGATGTTAGGAAGTAGTGAAAGTGGAATGTCAAGGATTGAGTAGAGGGGAAGGTCCAAAGGGAAAACATTGTGTGCCTAGTCTCGAAAAGTGTCACCTGTAGCAATAGGCTAGGCTTCTCGGAAAAAATGATGATTTTGAGGGATATGAGTGATGAGAAGTGTTTAGGAAGGTATATACAGTGAAGGTAAGACATCAGGATACAAGTATTGTTGATGATTTAACCATGGAAGTCATGAAACCTAGAAAATGCCTCAAAACTTAGAGAGGAAATGAGCCTTTCCACAATAACCAGGGAGACAAATATGGTAAACACAAACCACTACTTGGAAATTATATTTGGAACACAGAAATTTTTTACTGCTTCCCATTATTACTACTCCTTCAAAAGATGAATTTGATGGTGAAAAGACCAATTTTCATGATTTTGACCCTATGACCTAATGATGCAGGTCAACATGGAAGAATGAGTTGAATGATGACTACTATGACTATGGGACTCTTTCAACAACAAATGACCTAACCATGATGATGTTAATTGACCATGGAGGTGAAAGGAGTAGTAATTATCTCTTAACACTTAATCAATGACCAAATTTTTTATGACTCAGTGGAATGATAAAAATTTCAGTGGGACTCCTAAAATGATATGAAAAGAGAATTTTTTATCACTAATGGTAAAAGATGCAACACGTATTAATTAACACAATAGACAAGATAATATTAAAAGAATGATTTTTATATTATAACACTGTGAAGGAAATAAGTAGATGTTGTTAGGGCCCCATAGTTTTGGCAGAAAGTAAATGACTCAAAAAGACAAGGGTAACATCAAACCAATATTTGGACTCTTAGGACCTAGCTTGACTCAAAGAGGGCCTCTCTATGCTTGTATGTGCGTTGATTTTAACTTGACAGCTTTTAGGTTTTGATTTTTAGGCTAGTTATAGGGATTAGGTTTGTTTTTTGTTTTGGTTGGGTAGGTTGTCAAGAGAAATAGGTAGAGTAAGAGAGGATCAATCCATTGGGCTATGAGTCTCAGAAAGGTCTTGAAAAGTGAAAAAATAAGTCAAGGATAGTTCATAGGAAAGTTGGAGACCAATGGATCTAAGTGAGGTTTGGCTGAGAGTGAAATGGCATGGCTGAATTGTGAAAATAGCTAGTTAATGGGAAATCAAGGATCCTTTAACAAACTAGTAAATAAGAAAACTTTAAGTTGATAGCATAATAAACTTGAAGAGAAATGAAGGATTCTTTCAATATCAACTAGGCTAAGTAGATCTTAAACCAACAACTAAGTAAGCTAAGAGAGCAAGAAATGCCTCAAAACTTGCTTAGAACAAATAGAACCTTAACATAACATCTTAGTAATACCAAGAAGCATTCAAGGATTCTTTAGCAAAACTATGAGGAAGAAAACATAGAAAATGAGGATGTAGACAAAGTAGGGTACAAAGGCATATACTACTCTTAAGATTTCATTCACAGATCAAAGAAACATATTGAGAACTGGAAGAAAACAAACAAAGATGGGAAAAATCAACATATAACTAACCTTAATGAATAACTTAAGAGGAGCTTTGATCCATAAAGCACAAATTAAAATCATCACAAGAAAATTGCAAAGTCATGAATTTTGACAAATAATCTCGGTAGTCTATATCATATTATGCTCAACAACCAACCAACAATTACAAAGAGGCCTTCAATGCTCTATCAAACTCGTAAAATGAGGAGGTGAAAACCCTAAGAGGTTTCTAGAACCATAATTGTAATTACAAATGCCGAATTTGTCCATTAAGACCATGCAAGGCCCAAAGCACATAATAACTATTGTAATAAATGAAAGTTAACTTAAAACATAACTCCCCAAATAAATATGATTTCACAAAAAAAAACTCGAAAAATATCCTTCAATGTTTTTTGTTGACTTTTTGCAGGGTAAGCTTCGTAGGTCTCAAGGCATAGCGCTCCATAACACGGTGAAAATGAAATCCACTGCATCTACTTACTTCCATACCTGAATTGGCTCGTGATGGCTCGCTGGTGCTTCCATCAAGCTCATTTTCCAAAAATTCCCTTAGTTTTTCTTATTTGGATACATAAACCTATTCTAAAATCAAATTTCCCAAGGCTGCTCTCATATGCTAAAGACCAAAATTTCCAAAACATGCAGGAAGGTGAAAGTTGGGGTAAGCTAATTCTTTTTGGAGCACCAAATCAACTCCAATGACCTGCAATTTGCTATATGTTGTACTCAAGCTAAGGATTCCAAAATGTAAATTTTTCTCCGAGGATTCTTGTAGGAAAAGCGTATAATCATGGTGTTGCACTTTCAGCCTTTAAAAACAAAGGAAAATTTCACAAGTATGAAATATGCCCAAATTTGATTTTGTTCAAACATTATGTTTGTAGATCGTATGGGATGAAATCAGAGTTTTCTGTCAGTTTTCTTTGCTTTAAGCCTCATTGGTTCCATCATGTCCCATAGGCCTAATTTTCAATCGCACTTTCTTCACCGTTCTTTCTTCATCACCGCTCTTTGTATTATCTTTCCTCAGACCGTTTTTTGTTTCCATCATTGCCCTTCACCATTATCTCGCTTCTCAATGATTTCTATCTTATTGTTCTTTGTTTCTATTCTTCATTTTCACACCGACCTTCTCCTTCACCGCTCTTTAGCACTCATTTTCCTCGACTTGTTATGACTCTTACTGGTCATTTCAATGGCGTCTTTCATGCTTGTCGCATCCTCACTATCTTTGCCGAAAAACATAATCATCATTTCTTTCTTCTTTACCTTGACTGCTAGGTGTTCCATCATTAGTCTTTTCATCACTATTTTCCCCTTTTTATCGATTTCCGCACTCTCTTTGTCACCACCGCTTTCTTCATGATTTGTGCCTTCGCCTTATTTTCTCTCTCAATATCATCACCGGCTTCCTTCATCGTTTGTTTTATTATTTCTATCTCTCATCAACATTTGAAAAATTTAAGCCTTGAAGATCATAAGACTTGATTTTGAACCGATATGAAGGAGGGTATGATAAAATAGCAGATGTTTTTTTGAATGAGAAGGGTGAGTGTATAGGTATATGCATATTAGGCCAAGGAGAGGAAAAAAACCTGATGAAAATCCATAACTATGTAATTACCCTTGTTTCAACCGATACTTCATTTATGTAGATAGAGAAATGACAAACAAAGGACTCTGTTGTTCTGAAAATCATGATTTTTTACCATAGGGCTTCATTATTTTAATCAAATGGTGAAAAAATACTTTGGGGAGGAGTTGATGACCTCGCAAACCACCGATGGTACTTGGAGAAACCTTAGAGGAAGTTTTGAAGTTGCTTGGAGGCTTATTTTTCCTGTGAGGGCTCTAGCCAAACTTGTAGCACCTTCTTCCAACTGTCACACTGGTGGCTCATCTACAGCTTCCCATTGCCGTGTTGCCGTTGGCTCGAACGCATGCTGCTTTCTTCGGTAGGCGCGCAACGTTTTGGTGATGGAATTTGAGGTTTTCCCTGTCCAAATCGGGCCCATGATAACTCCTTGGAAATCATATCTTGTCTAATTTCCAAATATACATTTTTTTCTCTAATTGGAGTTGATTTGGCTACCAAAGTTGATTCTCCCAAGACTCGGTCAAAAGTGTCAATGGTGGTGCAGTAATGCAAAGTGCTTGCAGGTATGAATGAAAATTTTCCCAACTACAAATTTAGCTCCTGATAGCTCATTGGAAATATCTTCCTGTCTAATTTCCAAATATACCTTTTTGTCTCTAATTGGAGTTGATTTCTGACCAATAAAATTTGATTCTCCCAAGACTGGTCAAACGTGTCAATGATGGGTGCAGAAAATGCGCAGGGAAAGTGCATAGTTTGGAGGCCTTCTTAACTAAAAATTGAGCTCATGATAGCTCATTGAAATATATTCCATTCTAGCGCTCTGACTCATCAGCAAGTCATTTGGACACTCCAACATGAGAAACATTGATTTTCCCAAGTTCATCCACAAGTGCTAAAGAATTCTCCCGTGACAATTGCATTTGATATTACTTTCAAAACCATGACACCTGCAGTAAAATACACAGAGGCTTTTTCTTGGACTTATGATGGACAAAAACCTCTCTCGTGTTTTTCAAATTACCTTATCAGAATCAGTTTGAAGAAAACCGGCCCTAGGTGTGGCAAATGATTTGTTCTTTGGAATGGGCTTCTTGGAACCGATGGCAGTGGCTGATATTTATGAGTTGGTATGGCTTCACGATTGCTGATATGACCTACTATATGGATCTTCTCCTCCTATGCCTTTTCCATAGCAAACCCTAGCCTAGTGGAAGAGGAAATTAGGTTTAGTGCTTCCTCCATGTTATTTTCCTCGAATTTGATCAATGCTTGGCACTTTACAGATCATTATCCCAAACCATAGTTCTCCTACAAGGCCAAGTGTCTCTTGTTTTTCTTGCTGCAAGGTGTTTTCATTTAGGATCAGACTCACATCTCACCAACTTTCTACATGATAGAGCTTTTAACATTCCTTGGAACATATGAAACCCAATGACCTAGTGAGAGGGTATTTTGACCACATGATCTGACTCTAAAATAGGCTTGGAGGCTTCAAGGGAAATAGAATATTGACAAAGTGATGTGTAATGAATATCCAAAACCCAATGTACTTTATTTATTCAGTTATACCTATGATAGTTTTGGAGACCACAATGCTTGAGGAATTTAGGAATCATGGAAAATGAGTTGGCTATGGGAAACCCTAGATGGCAAGTGGAGTAATGGGCAAAGGAAAAACAAGAGTGTTGAGGTTATAAGTGGAAAAATAGGATAGAGATGAGGGTACAAGCCCATGAGGAGTATTTTTGAGTGGCGTGGTGACCATGAAATGGAAAAATGGTAGGATAGTGAAAAAATTTTCATTTAGGATAATGAAGGTGTCGAGATTTCTAAAACTCACAATATTCAGGAATTTTTGTTTTTGTAGAAATATAGAACTAATATTTAGTCAAAGAGCAGTAAAAGTAATTATGGATGACTAATAGTGGCTCCACATGGGGAGTGGCAGTCTTTCAGAGGTGTCCAGACCCCAAAGCTCAAATTTCTTCGAGTTTTTAAGATCAAGGCATTACTTTCACTTTGAAAATCTCTCCTTCATTTGTTGATGTCTTCTTGAAGCTATGATCTTAAAATCAGCAAGACATGATCATGCCTAACCTATTTCTACCTACCCATCCTACTTTTCCTAGCATTTTTTCTTCCTTGGGTGCACTTGGACTGGCAAACCCTTGACATTATTTTCTTTTAAAAGCATGAAAATCTACCTACTTGTACCCTTATCACTTCCAAGAGTTCAGATTAGGCTAATGAACTCTTTTATTCTCTACCTAGTCTACTCATATGCCAAGATTAAGCTATTTGATATACTTTATTCTCTATCCTACTAACATGAAATTCAAAACATGATCAAACCAGGATTGAGCAATCTGATTCGCCATGGGCTGTGGCATTAGGATAAGCTACACACACACATTATTTTTGTACAATCAAAAACTAGAAAACATGAGGGCTGTGATTTAGAATTTGTTAGGCATCCCTCTCTTTCTCTTTGGTTCATATTTGAGCATTGAGAACCAGCAATTTCTTTTCCTAATCTATCATACTGACAAGTCAAGTTTAAATAGTTTGACAAGTCTTCTTTCACTAACCTATCAGCAGAAATTTAAACATGTCTAATCATGATTAGGCTATATGATTAAACAAGATTCTTTTCCTTAACAAGTAGTGGCATTTAGGCTTGCACACTTTCAGCTATACTCCTTATTGGGTATGGGGTTGTACCTCTTCTTTAAATCTACCTTCTTTTTTCATATTTTTTCTCTATTTTTGTGTTTTCATTTTTCAAAAAAATCTAAAACTAAAAGGATGCTCAAAGGCTGAGCATTATTTGTGCCTATCTATCCTAATATAACTTTACATATGATGTACATTCATTTGGTGAACTCACTTTTCCAATATAACCACTCAAGCAAATGATTCCATGAGTGATCTTTGTTCAACTCTTTTAGTGTGTTGAAGAAATAAAAAGGCCATTCACACCTCACTTGTCTTTGAATAGTAGTGCCTAAAATTTTCTTTAAACCTTGCATCAAACTACTTCTGACATACTTTACTCCTCCAAATGTCTCTAAGAAAGCAGCAAAAGGATCTTAGAATAATACCTGACTCAGAGGATTTGAGAAATAGAATTCATTCAGGGCTACTATTTCCTCCACTTGACTAAGCTTAGGATTCTTTTGGGCAAGAAACTCTTCCTCTTCCACATGATCATCTGAACTGGTAGCTTCATCATATATTGCAAGGTTTTCCTCTAGCAAAGTTGATGTGTTCTACTTGAATGGGATGGATTCTGTGTGAAGGCTATCATGATGATGAGCAGGAGCATTCTTTGGCAACAAATCTTCTTGAGAAGGCAGTAGAACAACTCTCTTGTGTTCATCAACTTTCAAGCCTTCATTTGAAATTTGAAATTAAATGGGATTTGGTGGCCGCAAATTTGGAGTTGAGGAAAGTTATATGTCATAAATGATTTCCTCATCCATTTCAGGAAAAGGTTTCTCATTGACAACTTGTTCAAGAAGTTCATCATCTTTCCCAACATCAACATCAAAACTGAAAGACTGATGATTTCCAATCACATGAAAGTTATTTCTGATGGACTGAAATGAAGTAGAACAAAGAGTTAGAGATTCTTCACCTACTTACAAATTTTCTAGACCTTCCTCATTAGTGTCATAGCTGATATGTATTGGCTGATTACTGATTTCAAGTGGATGAAATTGGACTTCTTTCCACAAACCAACTGTTGATTTCTCTGCAATATTAGTTTCTGTTTGGAGAACATGACTATCATCATACTGATAAAACTTTGGAAAATCACCAAAATAAGTAATGTCACCAATCAAACATATTGGGTTATCATATTGTCTCTCTTTGAGTTGATATACAAGTCCATTTTCTGATTTGTGGTAGCTAGAATTAGCATGAGAATAAATAGAAATGTTATGATCACATGAAGGTTTAGAGGCTGGCTGCAGATTTAAAATCTTATTTATTTCCTCCTTAGTTAAAAGAGGAGGATTTTTCCTCTTTCTTTGGACAGAATCATGATTTTTATCTCCCTTTATGAAGGCTGATTATGAGGCTGAATGTCTTCTTGAGCCTCACCTAGAAGAGATGTTAAGTCATTACTTGTGTCTTCAGAGAGATCCTGAAGATCTTCCTTTACTTCCTGATTGATTTCATCCTCAACCAACTCTTATTGGTTGTCATGATAGCTATCTTGAGTATGAAATGCATGAATTTCCTCTAATAGATCTTCAGGATGCCAATTTCCAAAATCTTCATCAATTTCTACAAGGTGTTGTATGAGATCTTCAGATTAATCACAACAATTTTCAGCTAATGATAAACATGAAAAATATTCTTTATAATGTTCATAAAATACCTTGTGGAAATCTTTCAAAGAAAACAAACTACCAGGGTCTAGGCCTTCATACCATTTCCTTGCCTCTCCTTATAATGTCCCCATGAACATTTTCATGAGGCAGTCTTCATGCCATTCAAATTTTAGCCTCCATACATGTATATGAAATTTGATGAGATGTAACAAAGGGTCATCAAGCTTTTCATCTTGAAACATAGGCAGGTTTGAAAACCAATATATCTGAGGCATTTTGTGTGGGAACCCAGGGATGTGATCTTTGTTCATCGTAGCATATCTCCTTTGTATCCTTGGATCCATGTTTGTTAATCAAAAAAGGGTCACTACATCTTTTCAACCTGTCTAGAGTCTCCTACTAGTGGAGTCTTTAGGTCTATTTAGAGTTGTGGAGTCACCAGGTGGATGATGCTTACTGTTTTAAGGATATTATTTTTGTCCAACATCAACAACTGAATACCAATATAAGGATGTTTGTGGGTTTTCTGAGTTCCTAAGGAATACTTAGATTGTCACTGACTCAGAAGGTCCCACTGTGATCACCACTATGTTAGGGCCCCATAGTTTTGGCAGATTGGAAATGACCAAAAAGACAAGGTTAACATCAAACCAATCTTTGGAGTCCTAGGAACTAGCCTTCCTGGACTCAGAGAGGGCTCTTTCTATGCTTTTATGAAGGATTTAAATTGATAGATTTTAGGTTTTGATTTTAAGCTAGTTATAGGGATTAGGGTTTGTTTGTTGTTTTGGTTGGGTAGGTTGTCAAGAGAAATAGGTAGAGTAAGAGAGGATCAATCCATTGGGCTATGGAGTCTGCAAAGGTCTTGACAAGTGAAAAAAAATGAGTCAAAGATAGTTCATAGGGAAAGTTGGCAAGGCCAAATGGATCTAAGCATGTCTAGGGAGAGTGAAACAAACATGGAGTTGTGAAAATAGTGAGTTAATGGGCAATCAAGGATCCTTTAACAAACTAGTAAACAAGGAAAAACTTCTAAGATGATAACATAATAAACTTGAAGAGCAATGATGGACAAAAAAACCTCTCTCATATTTGTCAAATTCACCTCTGTTTGGTCAGAAACATAGTTTGAAGCAAAACTGGCCCTAGGTGTGGCAAATGATTTGTTCTTTGGAATGGCTTATTGGAAACTGATGGAGGCATGATATTTTTGAGTTGGTATGGATTCATGATTTCTGATATGACCTACCATATGGATCTTCTACTCCTATGCCTCTTTTCCATAGCAAACCCTAGCCTAGTGGAAGAAGAAATTAGGGTTTAGTGCTTCCTCCATGTTATTTTCTGTAATTTGATCACTGATTGGCACTCTACTAGATCATTAAGCCCAAAACCCTAGTTCTCCTACAAGGCCAAGTGTCTCTTGTTTTTATTGCTGCAAGGTGTTTTCATTTAGGAGCAGACCTCATATCTCTCCAACTTTCTACATGATAGAGCTTTTAACATTCATTGGAACATATGAAACCCTAATGACCTAGTGAGAGGGTATTTTGACCATGATCTTGACTGAAAATAGGCTTGGAGGCTTCAAGTGTGAAAATATAATATTGACAAAGTGATGTAATGAAGATCCAAAACCCAATGTACTTGATTTATCTAAAGAGCCTATAGGGATAGTTTTGAGACCAACAAATGCTTGAGGAATTTAGGAATCATGGGAAATGAGTTGGCTATAGGAAACCCTAGATGGAAAGTGGAGTAATGGGAAAAGGAAAAATAGAGTGCTGAGGTTATAAGTGGAAAAGTGGATAGATATGAGTGGCACAAGCCCATGAGGAGTCTTTTGGGAGTGGCAGGGTGACCATGAAATGGAAAAATGGTAGGATAGTGAAAATTTTTCTATTTAGGATAATGAAGGCAGTGAGATTTCTAAAACTCACAATATTCATGGATTTTTGTTTTTAGAAATCTAGAACCAATATTTAGTCATCAACAGATAGTAAAAATTATGGGTGAGTAACAAATGTTACCAGTCCCCCTCAATGGGATGGGTTCTTGGTTGTCCCCAATGCTTCAACTTCAAAATTTTATCTCTCCCAATGGTGCAAAAAACCCAAAATATGTACTGCTCTATGGGACCTCAAGAGGAAAAAGAAGAATATTGGTAACAATGAGAATGATCAAAGTGAAGAATGAATGGAAAAACCCTCATATTTCTAACAAAATATTGAGTTATCCTCAATAATGGAGTATTAAAATATTATTAACCAAGATCTAGATCTAACTGCTTGGAATGTTTTATTATATTTTGTTGGAGGGAAAAGGTATTTAAATCGGTTAAATGCCTTTATTTAGAAATAATAAGAAAATAAATGATTTTTTTATCATTTCAAGAATGTGATTAAAGAAAAATAAACAAATAATGATTTTCTTAATTATTCCTAGGTGATTTAGTCAAATTCAACAAGGAATGACAACTAAATAATGAATAAATTAATTATTCCTAGAGAAAAATAGTGACTTATCTAATTATTTCTCATAATTGGGTTAAATAGGACTAGGAATATTAGTTAGACAAAGGTTTAATTAATTATTTCTAAGGAAAATTAAATAAATAATTATTTATTTAATTATTCCTTATGGGGTTTCTTGTTTTAACCAAAAATAACTTAATAAAATATGGCTTATTAAATTATTTCGTATAGTGAAATCAATTTTACTATGGTAAAATTGATCTTACACGGTTTACTTCATACCATCTAATTAGAAATTTTTATATGACCTATTTTTGGTGATAACAGAGAACCTCATGAGGCAGCACAAAATGAAGTACAAGACTTCCACTACCTATCATCCTCAAGCAAATGGGCAGGTGGAAGTGAAAAATAGAAGCTTGGATAACATCCTCACCAAATTTGTGAGCAACAACAAAAAAATAATGGGCAGACAGATTGGTGGAAGCTACTTGGGCCTACAATATCACCTGGAATACAACTATAAGGTTTACTCCATATGATCTAGTTTACGGGAAGAAATATTTGCTTTCCATTGAGTTTGAGTATAACACCCTTAGAATGGAAGCTCAGTTGGACTTAAAAATCACGAAGGCACAACAAGAAATACTGCTTTAGCTTAATTTCTTAGGTGAATTCATAATGTATGCCCTCCTCCACATAGAAGTAATCCAACTGCAAAGAAAAGTTTGGCATGACAAGCACATCCAAGTGAAGACATTTCAGGAAGGATATTGGGCTCTTCTCTATCACTCCAGATTCAAGGAATTCAAGGGAAATTTAATGAACATATGGCTATGACCTTATCAAGTGGATAAATTCCATGAAAATGGGGCTTTTCAGATCATAACCATAGATGAGGAGAGGATCCCTCTGCTTGTCAATGATTATAGGCTTAAGATGGACAAGAGGCCCCTGTATAAGGATGAATTTATCAATACAATAAACAGAGAGGCGAATGTAATTGGAAGCTTCATATTTTCCATCCATTCACCTTCCTAGAAAAAGAAAAAAGAAAAAATTAAGAGGCCTGGGTGAAAACCTTTCTTAGGCATCCAAGGCCAACTCCTGGGTTGAAAGCCTCCATGAGGAAATCCTGGAGCAAAAAAAAAGGAGAAAAAAAGAAAAAAATAGAGAAATAAAATATCCTTGGTTTAAACCCTCTTTGAGGTGCCCAAGGCAGGTTTGTAGGGTGAAAACCTTTGCTAAGGCAACCCATCGGTATTCAAAAAAAAGAAGAGAAAAATCCAAAAAATGAAATAGCACCTATGCACTAACCTGCTTTTGTTTTACATGTTGTTGAACATGACAATATGGACAAAGGGAGCAGCATTCCTTCCATCTCTCTCTCTCTCTCTCTCTCTCTCTCTCTCTCTCTCTCTCTCTCTCTCTCTCTCTCTCTCTCTCCTCTACCTATTCACTCCATGTCCAACCCTAGCATGCATTCCTCCATCCATTTCTACCATCATGTGAGAAAAAATTCCAATTTTCTCTTATTCTCTGCAGTGCTACAGGATGTCCTAGGCTACTACAAGATTTCCTGTAATGCTACAGGAAACATACTCGAGGATGAATAAGCTCAGCTAAGGCTCCCTAACCCTATGTCTACCATCCATAACCATCACTCCATCCCATGCATGAAGACTCACTCATCAAAACCTCTATTTGCCACTATGAGCCAGTTTGTGTTAAATACACACACATGGTCTCTTTTCTCAAGTTTTCCTCCACTACAACACTCCATCCACATCCTAACACCACCCCTAGCATCTCTACACTATTTTTATTTCTACCTTAGGACAGTTTGAGCTCCAAAACTGTAACAAGAAGACTGTTACAAGAAGATGATCACTTCCTATAGCACATCTGTGCATACACCAAAATCACTTGATCACCACCCAACACATCAAAGGCATGAGAATAATGATGAATATATGATTCTGAAGATCACTAGGGGACTCCAGAAGGGAAGCTACATTAGCAGCAGCTTCTTAGGGTCTCCATGAGGCACCTACAAAAGACACATCAAGAAAAAACACAATAATCACCTCACTCAGAAAAATAAAAAAACACAACAAATTAAACATAGAATTTGTGACCATTACCATGCTCCATCTCCCTGCATCTGATGAGATCCATCATTAGGTACATTTTGAGGGGTTAATGGTCGCCTTTTTGCCTTATTAAGTCTCTTTTTCTTGCATTTTAATTATATTATGGTCTTATGATGCTAGTTGTTGTCACTCCATAATTTGTAATATTGGCAATAATAAACGACAAAGGACAGCATCAAACCACTTTGGAGTCCACGATCTAGCCTTCCTAGACTCAAAGAGGGCTCTTTCTATTTTTTATGATTTAACTTGATAATTTTAACTGTTGATATTAGGATAGTTATAGAGATTATGAGGGTTGTTTGTTTTATTTATTGTGTGGTTGGACAAATAGAGCTACAGGTACTAATCCATTGGGCTATGGAGTCAAAAGGCTGGGATGGCACATCAACATCAAGAGCATCACAGGGAAATCTAACTGTGCTAAATGGATCTTTCGAGCTGTATGAATTATGAGGTGAAAGAAACAGTAAGGTTCAGTAGTGACTAAAGAGCAGATAAGAATTATTTAATCAGACTTCAACAGAAAACATTAAGATTTTAAATGCAGACAGAATTAAGGTGCTCCTACAGCAAATCTTAATCTAAAATTTCTGATTTACAAATAGATGAACAGATGCATAGTAAGGAAAACAACGGAAACATTTAAAACAGAAAAGTGTCACATCACCATTTTAACATAGCTCAAGAATCCTGTAAACGGTCTTTGATTATTTATTTCCAACTCCAAAATTACAGTGCTCCAATATAGTAGTTCTTACAATGCAAGGGCTAACAATATCCAACCCTTGATTATGAAAATTCAAGTAGTATTTAACTAAACTTGAGTCAGTTTCCCTAATATACTTTGGAAAAATTCATTTATTACAAACAATTGAAAATTAAACAGGTATGGCCATGCAAGGCCCAAACAAAGAAAATCTCTAACAAAACACCACCTGTGGAATTAATTTTGGTAACTCTTCAAGAATGTAAAACTCAGGTGGCTCTTCGTAAATCAAAATTAGGCTTGAAGGTGGCATGCGATGATCCTGAAGAGGCAACGAATGATGGCTCTGACATCTAGCCCTTCTTTTCAAAAGATCGGCATTGGGTAATTAATTCTGGTGTAGGGCTAGCCATTTTTCATCGAATAATGATTTTTCTGATGTGCTTTGCTTCCTGACTCGACCTATGGTGTTTATTTTCTACCTGAATCCTTCTTTTCCATGTTTTAACCCTTTTTCTAAAAAAAATAGCGTAAAAAATCCTTTACCCGGACCTAAAAATGTTTATATTTTATCTTGGAGCCACATCGTATCCGCAATAGCATCACATTTCACAAGTTTTTCAATCTACGATATAATAAAAGGAATCGGCAATGCAATGCGAAGTGGGAGGTGGCGTGGAGGGAAGGTGGGACCAGCCGCATCACAATCACAAATCTTAATGTTTGGCTATCAGCGCGGGGGAGTAAACTCTAAAATATGTGAATTATGAAGTGAGGGGAGAAAGGAGGTGACGTGGAAGGAAGGTGGGACCCAAACGCAACCCACAGATCGCAAAATTTAAGCTTTTGTTATAAGCGCTGAAGGTTAACTATGAAAAATGAAATCTGTGCTAACAGAGGATGATGTGGTAAGGAGGATGGAGCCCACTGTATTGGCAGAGTTATAAAGCGGCGAAGGATTTTAGTGGTAAGGTAATTTTATGATGTTTCATATGATATGTTAATGTATTTCAATGTATTTCAAACAGATGTGAAGTGGGGGGGCGGAGATGTTGTGGTGGGGCCAACTGCATCGCAAGTTAAACAAAATAGATTATGGGCGCTTCAAATGGTAAGTTAATAAACCTGCGATGCGACAAGTTATCTTTGCCGATATGCGATGGACGGTGGGGAGAAAGGGTGACGTGGAGGGATGGCCCCACTTTAATCACAATCGAGGAAATCAGGAAAGCGGAAGGTAAAACAATTATATAACGATGAAAGGTAAAGGGGAAAACTAAAGTGGAAAGGCAGAATAAAAGGTAAGGTTTAATTAATTTTAAAGGGGATTGAAATGGAAAGGAGGTGTGGCGCGCTACGGGTGAATGGGTCCCACTTTATCGTATCGGCGGAGAAACAAGATTTGGCATGAGTCTTAAGATGTAACGTTAAAAACCTGCGGGCTATGAAGTGCGGGCAACAGGTAAGGCTTATTTGCGCACCATGGGTGAATGGGTCCCACTTCATGGAAAATTATATTTCACTAACTTTATCCTTTACCCTTGTGCCCATTCGTTTCTTAGTTGTCCGTATAATATTTTCCCCATATTCACGACTTGACTTACTTTAGCATTCACGAATCGACCCAAACGCATGCACGACTTGACCCATTCACATTCAAGACTCTGCCCTTGCTGTTTTTCTACCTTAATTGCTTCTCTATTGCCTTTGCTTCCTTTGATTCTAATGTTGCTCCTTTTTTAACTATAAAACTTGGGTGTTAATAGTTGAAGAATGGGTTTGGAAGAAATAAGGTGTAGAACTTTAGAACATGGAGGAAATGAGGGGCATAGAGGGTGAATGAAATGGAATGAGGGTAGAAATGAAGTTTGATCACCATCACACGTTATCAACAACACTTTCTTCCTTCTTTTCTGAATATAAAAGACAGTCATGGTATATCATTTTCATTCATGACAAAATCTAAGCAATAATCAATCACCTGGTGATCCTGTGAAATACAGGGGTCTAATAGTGGCTCCAGGTGGGGATGGAAGCTCCTTCAGGAGGTGTCAAGCATCTCAGATATTTAGATTCGCAAATCAGTGCCTTATCCATTGGGTTGATCCCACAGCTTATGTCTTGATCTATCATGAAACTCAGTGACTGGAAACTAGCTGATTATTTCTCCTTACTTTGACTGATAAAAATAGACAACATGCTTGGCCAACCAGCTTATTAGCATACCAAAATATGAACTAAAATTGCAATTGAACATATCCACTGCAATCCATCAAGTTGAACATATTGCTTCACCTTGAAAACTTGAATGGTGAAACAAGAACTGAGCTGAAACTAAAGTCTGAAACATACTGATCTGAGAAATAAAAATCAATCTAAAACTAAAATTTGAAATATGCTCAGAGTACCGAGCTTATTTGTAGACCTACCTACCCTACTCTAACTTGGAGATTATATATACACTAAGTGAAATCCTTTCTCCAATGCAACCAATCAAGTAAATGGCTACATGATTGATTCTTGTTCACTTTTTTGAGTGGGCTGAGAAAACAAAAGGTCCACTCCCATCTTACTTGCCCTTGAACAACAGTGCTCAAACCTTTCCTCAAACTCTATAACAAACCATTCCTGGCATAACATACTCCTTCTTTAGATGATTCTAAGAAACCAGCAAAAGGATCTTGGACCATACCTGGCCCTGAGGATTTAAATAACAGACTTCATCTAGGGCTGCTCCTTGTTCCACTTTGTCATGCTCAGGACCCTTCTAAAAGAGAATATATACATATTCTTCATGGTCATCTGAGATGGCATCCCCATTATATACCACTATTTTGTCCTCAAGAAAACCTGATATGTCTTGACTGAGTTGGTTGAATTCTGTTGGAAGGTCGTCATTCTGACGAATAGGAGCACTTTCTGAAAATAGGCCTTCTTGAGAAGGTAGAACAACATTATTATCAATATGTTATTCTGTTTCTTCATGAGGAAATGCTTCAGTACATAAAGCATCAGTAGAACAAATAGACATAATCTCTTCATTACATAAAAATTTAGAGGTTGGCTGCATGCTTAGAATCTGATCGATTTCTTCTTCAGTTAAAGGAGGAGGAAGTATTTTTTTTCTTTGGATTGAACAACAATTGTTTTCTTTCTCTTGTGAAGACTAATCATGAGGTTGAATGTCTTCTTTAGCCTCACACTTCATTTATCCCCACAGAGAGATCTTGTGGATCTTCTTTCATTTCCTGATTGCTTTCATTTTCAACTAACTTCTCTTGGTTGTCATGATAGTTAACTTGAGAATGAAATTCATGAATTGCTGCTAAAATATCATCGGGATGCCAATTTCCTAAATCTTCATCAATATTTACAAGGTATTGTATGATATCCTCAGATTGATCACAACAATTTTCAGTTAATGATAAAGATGAAAAATTTTCTTTATAATGCTCATAAAACACCTTGTGGAAATATTTTCAAGAAAACAAAATACCAAGGTTCAGACCTTCATACCACTCCCTTGCTTTCCCTTCTAATGTTTCCATGAACATCTTCATGAGGCAATCCTCATGCCATTTGACCTTCAAATTCCATGAATATATATAAAATTTAATGAGATGTAACGAAGCATCATCAACATTCTAATCTTGAAAAATAGGAAGATTTCTTTGCCAATCTACCTAAGTTATTTTGTGTGGGAATCCGGGAATGTGATCTCTGTTCATTGGAGCATACCTGCGTTGTATTCTTGGATTCATCTTTTCAATCAATCATAGAATGGGGTCACTTGTATATTCACAACCAATCTGGATTCTTCTACCAGTGGAGTTTTTAGGTCAACTGAAAATTGTGGAGTCGCCAGGTGGATGATTTCAAGTTTCTTGTGTCTGACTGTTGTCCACCATCAACAACTAGATACCAATCTTGGAACATACTTGAATCATACAATATTTTGACTGGGGTTTTTGAGTTTTGATGAAATTTTAAGCTTTTTCAATAACTCATTCCCCATTATGGTCGCCATTATGTTGTCACTCCATAATTTGTAAGATTGGCAAGAATAAATGACATAGGACAGCATCAAACCATTTTGGAGTCCAGGACCAAGCCTTCCTAGACTCAGAGAGGGCTATCTCTGTTTTTTATGATTTAACTTGATAATTCTAACTGTTGATATTATGCTAGTTATAGAGATTATGAGGGTTGTTTTTTTATTAATTATGTGGTTGGATAGATAGAGCTGCAGGGACTAATCCATTGGGCTATGGAGTCAAAATGCTGGGATGGCACATCAACATCAAGAGCATCACAGGGCAAGCTAACTGTGCTAAATGTATCTTTCAATTTGTATGAATTATGAGGTAAAAGAAACAGTAAGGTTCAGTAGTGACTAAAGAGAAGTTAAGAATTATTTCATTAGACTTCAGCAGAAAACATTAAGATTGTAAATGTAGACAGAATTAAGGTGCTCCTACAACAAATCTTAATCTAAAATTTCTGATTTGCAATTAGATGAATGGATGCACAACAAGGAAAACAACAGAAACATTTAAAATAGAGAAGTATCACATCACCATTTTAACACAGCTCAAGAATCCTATAAGCGGTCTTTAATTATTGATGTTCAACTCCAAAATTACAGTGCTCCAATATAGTAGTTCTTACAATGCAGGGGCTGAAAATATCCAACCCTTGATTATGAAAATTCAAGCAGTATTTAACTAAAACTTGAGTCGGTTTCCCTAATATACTTTGGAAAACTTCATTTATTACAAACAACTGAAAATTAAACAGGTATGACCATGCAAGGCCCGAACAAAGAAAATCTCTGACAAAACATTGCCTATGGAATTAATTTTGGTAACTCTTCAAGAATGAAAAACTCAGGTGGCTATTCGTAAATCAAAAGTAGGCTTGAAGGTGGCATGTGATGATCTCAAAGAGGCAATGAATGATGGCTCTGACATCTAGCCTTGCTTTTCAAAAGATCGGCCTTAGGTAATTAAGTCTGGTGCAGGGCTAGCCATTTTTCATCGACTATTGTCTGCGATGATGTGCTTTGCTGCCTGACTCGACCTATGGTGTTTATTTGCTACCCGAATCCTTCTTTGTCGTGTTTTAACCCTTTTTTCTAAACAAAACAGCGTAAAAACTCCTTTACCCGGACCTGAAAATGTTTAGATTTTATCTTGGAGCTGCATCGCATCCACGACAGCATCGCATTTCACAAGTTTTTCAATTTACGATATAAGAAAAGGAATCAGTGATGTGATGCGAAGTGGGAGGTGTTATGGAGGGAAGTTGGGACCTACTGCATCGCAATCACAAATCTTAAGGTTTGGCTATCAGCATGGGGGAGTAAACTCTAAAATATGCGAAGTGCGAAGTGCAGGGAGAAAGGAGGTGACATGGAGGGAAGGTGGGACCCGACCGCAGCCCGCATATCACAAAATTTAAGTTTTTTTTATAAGTGTCAGAGGTTAACTATGCGAAATGTGATTTGCGCTGTCAGAGGATGATGTGGCAAGGAGGATGGAGCCCACTGTATTGGCATAGTTATAAAGCGGAAAACGATTTCAGTGGTAAGGTAAGTTTATGATGTTTCATATGATATGTCAATGTATTTCAATGTATTTCAAATGCCTGTGAAGTGGGGGCACGGAGCTGCTGTGGTGGGGCCAACCACATCGCAAGTTAAACAATATAGATTGTGAGCGCTTCAAATGGTAAGTTAAAAAATATTTGATGTGATAAGTTATCTTTGCCAATATGCGATGGATGGTGGGGAGAAAGGGTGATGTGGATGGATGGGCCCACTTTAATCGCAATCAGGGAAATTAGGAAAGTGGAAGGTAAAACAATGATATAACGGTGAAAGGTAAAGGGGAAAGCTAAAGTGGAAAGGTGGAATAAAAGGTAAGGTTTAATGAATTTTTAAGGGGATTGAAATGGAAAGGAGATGTGGCGCGCGACGGGTGAATCGGTCCCACTTCATCGCATCGGCGAAGAAACAAGATTTGGCATAAGTCTTAAGAGGTAAGGTAAAAACCTATGGGCTGCGAAGTGCAGGCAATAGGTAAGGCTTATTTTCGTGCCATGGGTGAATGGGTCCCACTTCATTGCAAATCGCATTTCTCTAACTTTAAACTTTACCCTTGCGCCCATTCGTTTCTTAGTTGTTCGTAGAATATTTCCCTCGCGTTCATGACTTGACTTGATTTAGCATTCACGACTCAACCCAAACGCATGCACGACTTGACCCAATCATGTTCAAGACTCTGCCCTTGTTGTTTTTCTTCCTTAACTACTTCTCTATTTCCTTTTCTTCCTTTAATTCTAGTGTTTCTCCTTTTTTAACTATAAAACTTGGGTGTTAATAGTTGAAGAAGGGGTTTGAAAGAAATAAGGTGTAGAACTTTAGAACATGGAGGAAATGAGGGGAATAGAGGGTGAATTAAATGGAATGAGGACAGAAATGAAGTTTGATCACCATCACTCCTTATTAGCAACACTTTATTCCTTCTTTTATGAAAATAAATGATAGTTATGGAATATCATTTTCATTCATGACAAAATGTATACAATAATCAGTCACCTAGTGATACTATGAAATACAGGGGTCTAACACTAGTGTAGGTGGTGATTGAGGCTAACACACTTCGAGTACCTAACATAAGGTTAAGTGCAGGAAAATCATGAAAATATGGCATTTTTGTGGAGATTTTGTCATAAAGACTCGGAGTAGACATCAAGGAGAGATTTTAGGGGGTTTTTCACCCTCCTTAACTCCTAAAGGCAGCCAAGGGATCCTTGAGATTCCCTCCAACAACTCGAAATCAAACAAACCTAGAAAAATCAAGATCAAGTCCACTCAAGTCACACTTCACTTGAATTCAAGTGAACTCATCACCTATTTTCTAGGGAGCTATTGGTAGCTACCCTTTAGGTTGAATAGAGTTGAGCAAGAGCTCATTAGGATTCAAACCTTGCAGAAATCCATTAGGATCCTTTCTCTTGTAATCAATTTTTCAAGACTTTTATATTGATGTAATGAGACTATGTTTTGAAATGAAATGATTATTCAGAATTTACCTTATTGATCTAGATCCAGTGAGCTAGGCTTGTAGGTTAAGGCCCAATCCATATGCCTCAACCTCTCTTGTGTAATCATTCTTTACTTTCATGTCATTTAGCTAGTTTTACTTATGAATATCTAGTTAGTTTGTTGGTATTTCTATTTACTGTTTTTAGTTTGCTTCCATTTGTCTTTTGTTGTAGATTTATTCTGCATACATGAGTGGTAGAATAGGTTATAACTTCATAAAGTTGTGAGTCAAGCCTCCCCCTCTCACCTCTGTCAATAGAGCTTGAGAAGGGTAGACCTTACCCACAGACCAAAAATTATTCTTAGTTTATGATTTCTTGGAATGGATGAGATTAGTTGATGTGATTCCATGAATATGTTCAGTATGCTATGGTAGATCTCTATTTCTAAATTAGAGTAGATTTGCTTTACCAATTCAAGTCATCTTTTCCATTATCCTTATCATGAATTTGTCCATTTTTATTGCATGAATAGGTAGTTTTATTGCAGGTACAGGTGTCATAGCCAAGGATAACTTCACCAACACCTTGAGCTTCATCTCTCAACTTCCATCAGCCCTATGTTCATGAAAATCACCATCAGCCCTGTTTTCAGATATTTCATCCCTCCACCATGAGAAAACTCTAGGGATGCAAAACATGCCTCCCAAGAGGTTCTGAGCTTGGCCAATGGGTGGGCCACCTCCCACTCATCCTCATCCACCTTAAAACTACCTTCCCTACCCTTTTTCTACCTGTTTTTGGCCTCATATTTCCCTCAACCCGTTTCTTGTAACAATTCAGGACTTGATTGTAGCACTACATGAAACCTTTAGCAGCACTTGAAATAACACCTGTGGGCCCCTCCTTAAGCCTATATACCACCATCACCATATTCTGAACCTGCAAAAACCACTCATACACCTCCATCCGTGCCCCCATGTGTTTAAGCCTTCCATAAGGCACCTTAGCACTTTCTTCTCCTAGTTGCAAAACAACACATTTTCAAGCATAGTTAGTTCATGAATAGTTGCATGAATAAAAGCATGATAGATAGAGAATAGGGTAAGTAGAGTGTGCTTAGCCATTTATCCTAGAAAATGCTGATTATATGAGTTTCCTTTATGCCATTTCAATTCAACACTTCATGCAAGATACCTAGGTTTCTTTTCAATTCTTATCATAGTCTATAAGTAGATTTCTTTCACTGCAGAATAGTTAGATGTGCTTGTTTGTTGTAGTATATTTTTACTTATTGATAGAACCATGGCTTTGAATCATGATCCAGGTGGATATTGGTGGCCACCCACCTATTCTATTTGGACCCGCACCATCAATTCTTGCAGCTTTTCACTTTCAGCACAACTTACTATTTTTAGCAGGTTTTCTGATCTTGCACTCCCGGAGCCGTTTTGGGACCCTAATGATCGAGGTGGATATTGGTGGCTGCCCACCTATTCCATTTCAAATGTCACCATCAGTTCTTTTAGTTTTTCAGTTTCAGCAAAACTTACTATTTTTAGCATTTTTTCGGGTCATGAACTTTTGGAGTTGTTTTGAGGCCCTAAACGATGTTTTTTGGGCATCACACCTTCGGCAAATATGATTTCATTCTAGAATTGATATTTGCAGTTAATAGTTGTAGTCCTCGGATAGATATTTCTAACAATGTATCAAGTGTAGTCCTCTTTTGGACGTTTAGAGTTTTCTATTATTTCTCAATAATAAATAGGCCCTCGAGCCTCATTATAACACAGTTCAGAGGCATGTAGCCACCACATCTCTTCTCAGAGATAAGCTACCAGTGCCTTAACTATTTGATTTCCATTATGTCTGTAAGCATATTTCTATTATTTGATATTAATGAAATGAAGCATTATTTTCGCTGCATCTCTGTGTTTATGTATATTTCTATATTTTTTTGTGTTCTTTCATAAATCTGGATCAAATCATTTGTAGCTCTTGGCCTTATTTCAAAAGTGTGATAGACTTCACCTAGAAACCCTACAAGTATCACCCTTTCGTAAAGCTCAGAAGAGGATGACATGAGTAGAATGCATCTAATGTGAATATATCATTGTCACCTCCAATTTTTTATGAACCCCGGGTTGATAATGTAAAGTAGGGAAGCATCTGGGAGTTGCAGATTCTTGGTGCAATACCAGGGCTCACTACTTTTTGGTGTTGTTGTTGGGGAGGTGTCTAGTAGATGATTTGATTTTGTTTTAGCATTATTTTATGCTTTCCTTTTTCATGTTTTTTTAGGAATATTAAAAAAATAAAAATAAAAATATGATTTTCATGCCTCGTAGGAGTAGGGACACTCAAGGAAGTTTTTTACCTAAACTCACCATATAGTCACCCTTCACTCTTCTTCAGTGGCTATGAGGTTGAAGACACCATAGGTAAGCCTTCTAAAAATTTTGAAGAACCTATTGGAGAAGAAGAAGAATATATTGTTTCAACTGAGGGACCTGCTTCACCTATATAAACCATGGATGACACTGAAACCCAGAAAACCTTTCCCATTAGAGAGGAAAATGGGGAAACTAAGATGAAAAACATTAGCCCCTCATCTCTTCCGCACTTTCATGGACTTAAATCAAAAGATACTGACACATTCATGTTTGAATTTGATGTTGTATGTAGGACCTATGACTATGCCTCAGATGATAAAAACTTAAGCTATTCCCATCCACCCTTAAGGATGAAGCCTTGCGCTAGTTCATAGGTCTACTTGGGAACAACATCACTACCTGGGCACAAATGCAAGAGGCCTTCAAAAATAAGTACAAAGACTACTGTAGGTCCAAGGAAACTAAGGATGAGATATTCAGAATGAATCTAGGGCCTGAGATTTCAGTAAAACTATAAGAGAGCCAACTATACTCTTGATCCTGGATCGCTTAAACTAGTACTTCTCCGAGGGATCAGAGAGGAGGTGATGGAAACCTTAAATATGTTATGAGGAGGATATATCTATGAACTGCCTTATGAAACAATCAAAACTATCTTCATGAACCATTCTAGGGCAGTCAGGAAGAAAGGAAGAGTTGTCTAAAGTACATCCAATACCCCTTCCTCTTCCACCTACATGAAACATGAGATTGGAAATATGTTGGAGGAATTCAAGAGTGATATGTTGCACACATTTTCTTTGCAAATGGACACAATGCAGGTCAAAAGGAAGCAAGAGGAAGCAGAAAGAGATTTGGCTATATTTTTCCCTAAATGTACCATAAATCACCCTAGAAATGAATTTCCACTAAGTGTCATAGAGGTTTGCTTAGTTTGTGATGAGAATAATGCCACAGAAAAGTGTCCCTCCTTACCTAGACTTAAATCTGTATATCAAGGTGGGGAATTGGGGCCAGAGAAACTCTGTTTCATCAACCAGAGAAGGCGTCATGGCCCTAGTTCATATCAACAGGGTATGCAAGGTGCACCTTACTCTTACTATCACAATAATCAGAATGCACCCATGCAACATTGGTGCACTGCCACTCCTCCATCCTGGCCTACACATCCTACTTGGCCTTACAACCCTCCATATCACCCTCAACCTGTGAACCAACCATTTTAGCAGTATGTTCCTCAACAATCTCAGTGGAACAATCCATCCCAAGGGTGGAGGCATCAACACAATTAACACCTGCTTTAATGCCTCCACCCCAACCTCAACCTCAGCTTACTCATGTTGCTCCACCCAAGTTACCTCAAATTCTTGCATAGCCAAATCCAAACCCGAGCAATAGATAGGCACAACAAGTTTATAGTGGAGAGACATCCTATCCATCTTATGTTGTGGAGATACAAGAGATTAATCTTAGGCCAGGAAGAGTACTCCAAAACAACCACCCTCCATCTCCACCTGTAGAGGTTGAGAAGGAAAAGGAATAAGGTAACACTAAGATCCAACAACCTCCTTTTCCTGAGCTCTTGATCCATCCTAATCAGCACACCCCAGAGGAGACTCAATTTCTAAGAGAATTGAAAATTTTTTGTGTAAAGATATCACTTCTCCAGACCATTAACGATGTCCTTATTTACAATAGGCTCATCAAGGAAAGTTCTTCAAGAAATCTGGGAGAAAGAAGAAATATACCCCCACCATCAATGTAGTAGGACAATTGTCTGACTTAATGTTGGGAAGGGTGATCTTTCCAAAGTACCTGGACCCTAGCAGTCCAGTTGTAGATGTGCACATAGATGGTGTCATAGTCCCTAATACTATGATTGATCTAGCTGCTGCCATCAATGTCATGACCAAGGAAACTATGTTGAAACTCAACCTCCAAGGGACTTTGAGGAAAACCACAACAGTTTTGCAACTTGCAGATCGGTCCACAGCAACTGCGGAAGGGATTGTTGAGGATGTTATGGTTTCAATTAACTCTTGGGATTATCCTACATATTTCCTGGTTCTGCAACCAAAAACCAAGTTGAATGGATATCCTCTCATCTTGGGGAGACCTTGGTTAGCCACTACATATGCTTATATCAGTTATCGGGTCGAAAACATGACTAATAAAAATGGTCCCTTGTCTAAACAACGGGTATTATATCCTCCATCCCAGCCTTGCATTGATCATGATCTACCTATATGGTTGGAGGATGAAGAAGATGAGGTATATAACACTACCCCCATTTGTACCATAGATGTTGTTCATAGAGGGGGGTAGCTTGATGAAGACGAACTCATTGACCATGCCATTCAAACCCAATCCCCCACTAACAGTCCACTTGAAAACCTATTCAAAGAGTCTGAAATCCAACCTTGGATGGAATTTCACTCAGTAGATTCAACCTCTAAAACCACCAAGGATGTTGATTTTGGCCCATACAGATATTTGAAAATCAACTCAAACCTCTTTGATGAAGAAGAAAAACAACTATGCCAGCTTTTAAAAGAAAACCTAGATGCATTTTCTTGGGATTACAAGGACATGAAAGGGGTGCATCTTTTAGTATGAAAGCATCATATTTACATCAATGAAGGATGCAATCCTATGTGAAAACCCCAAAGAAGGATGAACCCAACTCTAAAGGACATAGTCAAGGAAAAGCTACAAAAACTGTTGGATGCAGGTTTCATTTATCCTATATTAGACAATGAGTGGGATCTCATCTTGTCCTAGTGCCGAAGAAGAATGGAAAATGGTGAATTTGTGTTGATTATCAGGAACTTAACAAAGCCAACAAGAAGGACCATTTCCCTTTTCCCTTTATAGATGAAGTCTTGGATGGCCTTGTAGGAAAGAAGTTCTTTCCTTCTTAGATGGGTTCGATGGGTACAACCAGCTCCAAATCAGCCCTCAAGACCAGGATAAGACTACTTTCACATGCCCTTGGGTTACCTTCGCTTACAAAGTCCTACCCTTTGGGTTGTATAATGCCCCAACTACCTTCCAAAGAGCTATCTTGAGAATTTTCTCTAAGTTAGTCCATGACTCTGTTGAAATATACATGGATGATTTCACACCCTATGGGGATGAATTCCAAGAATCTCTCTCCAATTTAGGAAAACCGCTGAGAAGATGCATTGATATGCATATCTCCCTGAGCCCAGATTCACCCAAACGACAACAGTATTCACTCCTTATGACCTATACTATGGCAAGAAAGATCTACTTTTAGTTGAATTTTAATTCAACACCTTAAGGATGGCAGGTGAGTTAGACCTAGACATGTCAATTTCCCAAAAAGACAGGTTGATGTAATTAAATGGATTGGATGAGTTCAGGATGCAAGCACTCCTTCACATAGAGGTAATTCAGCTGCAACGGAAGGTCTGGCATGACAAGAACATTAAGGGAAAGACCTTTCAAGAAGGAGATTGGGCATTGTCGTATGAATCAAGGTTTAAGGACTTCAAAGGCAAACTAATGACAAGATTACTGGGAGCCTACAAAGTGGAAATTTTTATGATAATGGCACAGTTAAGATCAGAAACAGAGATGAGGAAAGAATTCCCCTACTTGTCAATGGTTAAATACTCAAGGTTTACAAGAAGCCCCTATCTAGGTAAAAACTTATAAATTCCATCAGTAGGGAGGTGTATGTCATGGGAAACTCCGTAGTTTCCAGTGCCTTCTAAAATTGAAAAAAAAAGAGAAAAAATAATTAAATAAATAAAGAGGCATGGGTGAAAACCTCTCTGAGGCACCCTAGGCCAACTCCAGGGTTGAAAACCTCTCTGAGGTAGTCTGAAAGCCCTCCCTGCAGTACCTGCAAAATAAATAAAATAAGAAAATGGTAAGCAACTCACTCAGGAAAGATAAGCAGCTCACTCAAAAAAAGTTGCTCACTCTGAAAACAAATAAAAAAATGAAGACACAACAAATAAAATACTCAGGCTGCCACCACCAGCTCCAGCTCCTTACACAAGCTCCTTCAGCACCTCACCAACACCAAGTAAGCTCAAGTATGGCCTCTCACCCTTCTTTGTGCATCCATAATGGCCAAAATAGTTAAATGTCGAGATTTAGAAGTTTAAAAGGCAAAAAGGTGGCCAGTTAACTTGACCACCTTCTTAAAGTGAAACTGGAGGAAAAGTGAAAGTGCATGCCACCTAGGAAATTCAAATAGAGTCAAGTAAGAGTGGATGAGTACGAAGGGAAGTGATCACGAGGTCAAAAATTATTAACTGAAGTGGGGGACAACGATCTCTAAGAGGAAACTCGAGTTAAGTATGAGTCACCACAACACTCCAAATTTGGTTAAAATTCCAATAAAGGTAATATTTCTCTCATTTCCACCATTGCATTGAGCATTTCAATGAGTAGCAAGAGAAGGAGAGCAGTGGGAGCCATCAGAAGAGCAACATCGAAGTTTGGGCTTGCATGCAACATCGTGCTACAGGAAATAATGTTTTTCTACAGGAAAATTTAGCGACAGACTAGCAGAGGCTTAGAGAGCAACACAGAGTTACTTGTTGGTGAATTGGCTTCCCAAAGCCTCCATCTATCAAACCAAAATAGCAGAGGAACAAGGTACAATTCACACTCAACAAAATTAAATTTGACAGTTAAAGGGTAAAATAATTTTCTTGCATTTTGCTTCAAGGCCTCCATCTCCAATACATACCTCTAAAAACCTCTCACCACCTTCATCTCACAGCGTTAAAATGGGAGTGGGGTTCAACAGAAGGGAGCCTATAGACATTAAGAGAATTAGGCAGCACCCTCAAGTCATGGAAATATTCCGAAATCACCAATGGCTAGGTTTCTCTGAGCTATTGAAAGGTTCTAATGATGAAATATCTAAAGAATTTGCAATGGATCTGTAGTCACATTCAGAAGAAAGAGCCACCACAGTGATTAGAGGACTGTCCGTCACTCTATCTCCTGAACTCATAAGCAGAGTTACCACTTTTCCCTTAGGAGTCAAATGGGTCAAGGAAAAAATGCTTAGCACTGCAACCAAAAATAATTTCTTCCTACTAGGAGAAGAGTATATTGAAGATAAAAATGGTGTGAGGAAAGAGAGCCTTCCATACCCCTGGGATGAAGTTTCCTTATACATCATGAAATTCATCTCTTGTGAAGGTAGATTGAGTGTGGTCGTTGGATATCATTTCTGATTGTTAAATGAACTTAGGTTCCAAGGATATCTTCCACTTGAACACAGATTAAGTGTCCCTCACTTCCTCTTAAACTCCATCACTGACATGAAACATAAAGTGAGACAAAGGAAATATCAGCACTTGGACCATCATGGCCTAATAGAATTCATTGTAAATGATGCTTTGAGAAGGCTAAACCTACATGTATCCCGGCCTTCTTTCATAGAAATGGATAGGGAAGCATTTATAGCTACCCAGACAGGTAAAACCTCTGCTTTTAGCCCTAGAGAAGAAGAAGCAGAAGAGGAAGTCAAAGAGGAAGTATAAGAGGAGGAAGAATAAGAGGAACAAGAGGTAGAAAACATAGAATAAAAGGAAGAGATGAAAATTGAGACAGAAAACATAGAGACAACACAAAGAGAACAAGAATAAGCTGAGGAAAAGGAGGAATAAAAGACTGAGGAAAAAGAATATGTGGAGCCTATATTAGGCCATGAAACCTCCCCTCAAGACACAAGTATGTCACCTAACATCACTGACCAAGAGGTAGCTACCACTCTAACTACATTGAGTACACCTATCAAAAAAAAAAAAAGAGGCAGACACTTATGTACTTTAGAACTAGGAAGAGTCAGAGGGTGAGATAGGGAAAACCACAAACTCCCACTAAGAGCCCTATCACCATTGAAGAATCACCAAAGAAGGAGGAAGAAATCATATTAGAGGAAGGAAGGGTGCAAGAAGTCACTTCACCCATAAGGACCCATGTAACATATATCAGAAGACATTCAGCCAGATTGGCAACCCATACACTTCATGAAACCTCCACGAAACCTCCAAGGAGTGAAAAGAGTGAAAAAAAAGGATAATAAGGTCTTCAGCAAGAAAAATGGAGTTTTCTACAAGAAACTCTGTTTTTTCTATAAGAAACTCTAGCAAGCACAGAATTGGAGAAAAATTCCTTGCTTGAAGAGGAAAAGACAGCCACAAAAGGGCAAGAGGTCAAGGAAGTTGAGGGCAAGACACAAGAGGAAAAACATGATGAAAAAGAGGGAGGAAAAGATGATAAAGAAGAGGCCACCTCACCAAAATAAAATCCTAGATATGTTGCAATGGTGCCAAACCCTAGCCCTCAACCCAATCTCAGCTCTTACTACACATACATTGAGGGAGGTAGATTAATTCCTCAAAATTTCACAATTACTTTGTTTTATCATTGGAGGAAGAGAGGGCACGCACTCATCATTGGATTAAGCTTGCCACATCTAAAGGAGTGTATGACATAGGGTTCATGGAAGGGAAAGTAGCTGAGTTAGGGAAGGATTTATCTTATGTGAGGCTTAGAGAGTCAGTTTTGAAGGAGCAGCTTCAGCAAGAAGGTGAACAAGTGGCCACCATGTCAGATTTGTGCATGGAGGACATTCAACACAGGTATCCTTCATATTCATATGAAGTTTACCTCAAGGAGAAGTGGCTCCTCTTTAAAATTAAAACTTTATCCTCCCATGAATCCTTACCTTTCCGAAATTGTGGACAATTCATTGTTTTTTGCAATAAAGCTAGCATGGATGACAAGGAAAAAATGGCAGAGTTTTATATGCATAACCTTGTGTTAACATATTTAAATATTTGGGACCCCAATCCTGGGATGGGTGATATTCAATTAATGGCTTTGGCATCATGGATGGTGAATGAGGAGACAAGAGAAAAAGAGATGAGGAGGGTTATGAGAAGAGAAAGCAGAGAACCCTTACACATTAAGGCAAAACTATTCAGCACTAGAGGAGTCATCAATAACCATCTGAAGATTGAAAAGAATCCTGAACTAGTTGAAAGATACCTCCATACCCAAGCTCAAGAAACTCCCACTTTGATGATGTTTCTAGGTTTTTGGGAGATGAGTGCATTATGGATAGTCAAATAAGATGGAACAACCTCCCTCACAACCTTAGAAACATGGAGTACCATACACCAAAAATATTTAGGGGTGCCTTGGAGAGAGCACCATTGTACAAGAGGGCCATGTAGGCCAAAAATATTCAGTGGCTTGGTCTAAAGCTTTTTCCACCCTTGTTGCTGGGGCTAAGTGATGGGAAGGACTAAGATGAGCAAAACAAAGAATGGGAGGAAGAAAAAAAGAATAATGAGTTTTACCCTCCTGAAGGGAATCCCACGCTTCTTCCTTGGGAAGTCAGAGGGTCCATCAAAGCCTTAAAGGAAATGCAGAAGGAGGATTAGTTGCTCAAAGGATGAGAAACCATTTAGTAGGGGGGTGATGATGAACTCCATCATTAGTAACCTTTGGAGGGGTTAATGGTCACCTTTTTTCCTTATTAAGTCTCTTTTTCTTTCATTTTAATTATATTATGGTATTATGATGCTAGTGTAGGTGGTGATTGAGGCTAACATACTTTGAGTACCTAACATAAGGTTAAATGCAGTAAAATCATGAAGATATGGCATTTTTGTGGAGATTTTGTCATAAAGGCTTGGAGTAGACAACAAGGAGAGATTTTAGGGGGTTTTCCACCCTCCTTAACTCCCAAAAGGCAGCCAAGTGATCCTCGAGATTCCTTCCAACAACTCGAAATCAAAGTCAGCCAAGAAAACTCAAGATAAAGTGCACTCAAGCCACACTTCACTTGGATTCAAGTGGACTCATCACCTATTTTCTAGGGAGTTGTTGGTAGCTAACCTTTAGGTTAAATAGAGCTGAGCAAGAGCTCATTAGGATTCTAACTTTGGAGAAAGCCATTAGGTGCGTTTCTCTTGTAATCAGTTTTTCAAGACTTTTATATTGATGCAATGAGACTATCTTTTGAAATGAAATGAGTATTCAGACTTTGCCTTACTGATCTAGTTCCAGAGAGCTAGGCTTGTGGGCTAGGGCCCAATCCATGTGCCTCACCCTCTCTTGTGTAATCATTCGTTACTTTCATGTCATTTAGCTAGTTTTTCTTATGAATGTCTAGTTAGTTTGTTGTTATTTCTATTTACAGTTTTTAGTTTGCTTCCATTTGTCTTTTCTGTAGATTTAAGTCTGCTTACATGAGTGGTAGAATAGGTGATAACTTCATAAATTTGTGAGTCAAGCCTCCTCCTCTCACCTCTATCAATAGAGCTTGATAAGGGTAGACCTTCCCCATAGACCAAAAACGCTTTTTATTTTATGATTTCTTTGAATTGATGAGATTAGTTGTCGTGATTCCATGAATATGTTCATTATGTTGTGGTAGTTCTTTGTTTGTAGATTAGAGTAGATTTTTTTTACCAATTAAAGTCATCTTTTCCATTTTCTTTATCACGAATTTTTTATTGCAGTTATAGGTAGCACAGCCAAGGATGACTTCACCAGCACCTCCAACTTCATCTCTCAACTCCCATCAACCCTTTGTTCATGAAAATCACCATCAACCTTGTCTTTAGTTCTTTCATCCCTACAACATGAGAAAAACCTAAGGGTGCAAGACATGCATCCCAAGAGGTTCTGAGCATTTCAAAGGGGTGGGACACCTCCCACTCATCCTAATACACCTTCACACCACCTTCCCTACCCTTTTTCCACCTATTTTTGGCCTTAGATTGCCCTCGGCCTGTTTCCTATAGCAATCCAGGACTTTCCTGTAGCACTACAAGAAGCCTGTAGCAACACTTGAAATAACACCTGTGGGCCCCTAATTAAGCCCAAAGACCACCATCACCATATTCTGAACCTGCAAAAACCACTCATACACCTCCAGCCTTTCCCCCATATGTTTGAGCCTTCCATAAGCCACCTTACCACTTTCTTCTCCTAGCTACAAAACAACACATTTTCAAGCATACTTAGGTCATGAATAGTTGCATGAATAAAATCATGATAGATAGAGAATAGGGTAAGTAGAGTGTGTTTAGCCATTTGGCCCAAAAAATTTTGATTATATTATTTTCTTTTATTCCATTTCAATTCAGCACTTTACTTCATGCAAGATACCTAGGTTTATTTTCAATTCTTATCATGGTTTAATAAGTAGATTTATTTCTTTGCAGAATAGTTAGATGTACTTGTTTGTTGTAGTATAGTTATGTACTTACTGATAGCACCATGGATTTGAATCATTTGTAATGCTAGGACTAATTTCAGAAGTGTGACAGACTTCACCTAGAAACCCTAGAAGTATCACCCTTTCGTAAAGCTCAGAAGAGGATGACATGAGTAGAATGCATCTGGTGTGTATATAGCACTATCACCTCCAAGTTTGTATGAACCCCGGGTTGATAAAGTAAAGTAGGGCAACATCTGGGAGTTGCAACATTCTTGGTGCAATACCAGGGCTCACCAGCATCATAGGATCCTGTAACTCATCAACAAGTAGGTAGGCCTAGGTATGACTCCCTCACCCTCTTGTTATGCATCAATTTACTAAATGAGTACATGTCGAGAAAAGAGAGTTTAATAGGAAAAAATGTGATCAATTAACTTGGCCACCCGCAAATAGTTAAAGTGAAAAGTTGGTGGAGTTGCATGCCACATGGATTTGTCACATCAGTTAGGGGAAGGATAATAGGGAGTGGGAACTGATTACGAGGAAAAAGGGAATGATAGGCTCAAGTGGGACCAACAGTCCAAATATGGAAACCTCGTGCCAAATCCACATCACCAATACACTCCAAGCTCGCTCGATTTACAATAAAAAGCATACTTTGGCTCATTTCCACTTATTATGTTTCTCTTTTTGAGATCAATTAACAAAGGAAAAAGGTAGGAGACATCAAGGAGCTTCGATCCATGGTTGAGTTTTTCATGCAAACCATGCTAAAAAGAACCATGTGACTACTACAGGAAGTTTCTAGGGAGGCCACAAAGTGTTATAAAGTGGCATGCAAGCCACCATCAGAGTATATTAGCACCACAACACCATCCTTCAAGTCAGAGACATCAAAATTGCAGAGGTAAGTGGCCATCACCCCCATCAAATTGTAAGAATTTTCATGGTAATTTTCACACAATCAAGCCATAATTCAACAAATTAAAGGCATGTTCAAAGGAATAGGGGATAAGAAAACCAAATTTTGTGCAAATTTAAAAGCTTTGAGGTCCGATATCACAGTGCCTTTGAAAATAAGCCACAAAAAATCACCTATATAACATAGTCACAAGATGGGGGGAGGTTTTAATAGAAGAGAGCCCACAGACACCAAGAGAATTAGGGTACATCCTCCAATTCAGACATCTTCAGAAAAAATCAGTAGTTTGGGTTCTTCAAGCTCCTGAAGGGGTATGATGATGAAGTGGCTTGAGAGTTTGCAATGGCCTTGCACTCTCAAGCAGATGATAGTGCCACCATAGTGGCAAGAGGACTATCAATTACCATAACCCCTGAGCTCATTAGCAGAGTCACCACCTTACCTTTAGGAATCAAATGGAATATAGAGGACATGGTCTCTAGTACTGCTTCTAAGAAGAGCTTCCTATTTCCCAATGATGAATACATTAAAGATAAGAATGGATTAAGAAGGGAGAGTCTGCTTTACCCATGGGATGAGGTGGTGATCAGGAGATCATGTATTTTGCTCAAAAATTGAAAGTGCTAGAAATTATACCGAACCTAAGCGACCGAATAGATCTATTCATCATGATTACGGTGCCGCAAATGGTTCAAAAAATCGATGTCGTATGAGGGAGATATCGCGTTTTGATCGATTTCCAAAACATCTAAAATTTTGTTACAGAAGTGACTGGGATGCCCAGTCAACATGCAGGTATAGTCAGAAAAAATGGAATATTCTAGGAATATTTTGTTTCCTCTATACCATTAAGGTTTCACCACGTGGCGCATTTAGGAACGTTGATTTGGTTGTACATTGGTTTTTTTGGGTCCATTGGATGGGTGACACGTGGCTAACCCGAAGGCTGCCATGTGTCCCCTATACGAAGGATCAAAATTTTTGTTGGGTCCGGGGGGTTCAACCCCGTGACCTCTTGCACGCCCGCATAACCTTCGACCAACTCCACTATTCATTGTTTCTTACCCTATTAGCTCACCGAATACTTTTATATTGTAATGGTTTGAATGTTTTGGGGACCGCTGCGCCCCAACCCGGCCAACGCTCATGGTCATATGGTGGCGGTTAAAACGAGCATTAAAATGTTACCCGACGGTTCAAGACTCGTGGTTTCCGCGCCCTGTTGCTACCACGACATCAAACTGTAACATTATAACCGGTGGCTACATTAACCTTAACTTTGGCGACCCCTTTGGTTGTTCACATGATACCACAGTTAACCCGACAACAAATGTTGGAAAACGACGGTAACGAAAACCTTAACATCCTGTAATTCTGAAGCTAACACATGCAAAAAGTTCCACTGCGAGCTGACAATTAGCACAACCCCACTATCATATTCGGGTTTCACTCCAAAATTATAAGTGCGTTAAGTTTTGTTACATGGAGTTATGATAACTGCAGAGTTTAAAGGGGTCGGCATGTGGCCACCCCCAACCCTAACCTTGAAACTTAATGCCAACGGTTAGTAACTAGCAGAATATTAGCACTGGCCCTAAATTTCAAATTTTTGGCCAAAATTAGCTACGGATAACTGTAGTTCTCCACAATTAGTGGAGGTTTTGTAGCTGTGATTGGGAAAATGGCTAGAGAGGTCAATTTTCAACCAATTTGGGTGAAATAAGAGTCCACCTAGACTAATTTGAGCATTATGGAGCCAATGGTGCAGATAAAACAACCATTAGAGGCTTTTAAACACATTTATTTGTAATTTTGAGCATAATTACAAAGAGGGACATGCCATTGGGAGTTGGACCAGCAAATGTAGCCCAGGAGGGGTGAACTGCTTCATCATGCCTGTTATGTAAATATTATGTGTGATGTTATTTCTCTATTATACACTCTTTTTCAGTGTTATTTAGGTTTATTTACATGCTTAAAACTCACAAATTCATCTATGTTTCATGGTTAAATTACTCATTCCTTAAGCAAACAAATGGAGACAAATTGTACATGTTTTATAACTGAAAATACACTTAGCACAACAAACTAATACATTTCTTTCAGATCAGGTTGGTATCAGAGCTATAATTTATTCTCTGGTGTTGTTGTGTGCAAATATTTTTTTAACTGCTTGCAAGTGTTCACATGCTTACTGGGCTCAAGCTTAAGAGAGGAGAAGGAAAACTGTTGGAAGCAAGAGGGTCTCAAAGTGAGCCACAGCAATGGAGGGCAGTATTTCCACATTCTTCAGCACCTAGTTCACCTCCAAAAGAAGCAGAAGCAGCATTAAGCATGCCTCCAGAGGAAGAAGAAATCCATGAAAATGTGGATCCCAAAGAAGAAGAAAGGGTGTTGAGGAAAGAATTCCTTGACATGATTGAAATGGTGAGAGTCCTTTATCAAGAAAGGAATGAGAGACTAGAAGGAGAAGGAGCCAAAATTCACAAGGAAGGACAGGGATCATCAGGAGGTCAAAATGATGAAGATAAATCAAAGAAGGGAAATGGAGGAAATGGAGGCAGTGGAAAGTCACCATCCTCACCCTCATCATCATCATCCTCTACTTCATCTTCAGTACATCAGCCACACAAGTCAAAGAACACTGGTAAAATTCCTTTTCTAAAACTTCATGTTAAGTTTGAATTGCCAATTTTTAATGGTGAAGTCAATGCAAAAAAGCTAGATAATTGGATTAGGAAATTGGAGGTCTATTTGAGAATCCAAAACTTTCATGATGATGATACCAAAATCCAACTAGCTTCATTGAGAATGGAAGGAGCAGCACTTGTTCTGTGGGAAGCCACGACAAAGGAGGATATCAAGAAGCATGGTAATATTATCCTATCATGGACTGATTTCATTTCTGCAATAAAACAATAGTTTTATCCATTAGCTCACATGCAGAAAGCCATAATGGACTGGAAAAACTTTAAACAATTGAAAGGAAAAAATGTACAAGTTTATACCCAAGAATTTAGGAGAAGAGCTCTCTTATTAGGGGTATATTTGGAGAGCGAAGACACTTTGCTCAATTATATGGGAGGCTTACATACCTACCTAAGACATACTATCCTCATTTTTAACCCTACAAGTCTAGATGAAGTTTGTGAACAAGCCACACACTTGGAGGCAAGGGGAAAACAAAACATAGATGAGAATGAGGAAAATGAGTTTAAATGTAAATGGAAGAAAAAGAGGAATGTAAATATCAGAAAAGAAAAGGGAAAATTATTTTGCAAAAACTGTTCAAAAACTAGCCATGATGAATACCATTGTTGGAAACTTCATCCAGAGTTGAAACTAGAGATCTTGAAAGCCAAAGAGAAAGGAAAAGTTGTTGCTATAGCTGAACAAGGCTTGGGGTCAGATTCAGGAGACGAAAAAAAAATTGTAGCCATGGGACTAAATAACATGAAGGGGAAAGAGATTGAAAATAAACCCAGTACTAGTATATCAAATTGTCACATACAAGCTCCAAATGAAGAAGAGAGAATTGAAATGTTTCATGTGAGGGTCATATCCAAACATACCAAGATTGACACATTGTTTGACAGTGGGTCACAAGAAAACTTAATCTCTGAATACTTGGTCAAGAAACTTAATCTTGAGACCATTCCACATCCAAAACCATATCCACTTGGTTGGATTTGTAAGGATGCAAATTTGCAGGTTTCAAAGAAGTGCATATTGCGGTTTGCAATAACTACACATTTCATTGACACAGTTGAATTAGATGTGGTTTCGGTTGACATAATTGGTGTGGTGTTGGGAATTCCTTACTTGTATGATAGGAAATAAATCTTCCATATCCATGAGAAAAAATAGCATTTATTCAAAGATGGCAAGGAGTATATTGCGAGAGCTCATCGCAAGAAACTAGACACTTTTTTAGTTAATACAGGGAAAATGAAATGGCTAGTCAATGCAAGCCAAAAATTGGCATTGATGATGATAAAACAAAGAGATGTTTTACATCATACTTTTCAAAAAAAAAATGATATATTTAATGAGTTGTTTCATATTGAAAACAGGTTGTCTTTGAAAGAATATGACAAGCAGTTGCAGCAGTCAACATTGGTATTGAACGGTGCTGAAAACAAGGTGTCAGTGCAAGAAGTTTCAAAGGTAAAAGTGAGGACAAAGAAACTTGGAAAAGAAGGCTCAGGTTTCACAAATTTTCATTGCTGGTTTCCGAAAGGCATAGTACAATGGCGAAGAAACTTGGTCAAGAGTTAACACAAGTTCAAGGCAAAAGCAACAAAAAATCGCCATAAGACAGAGTGCAAGGTGAGAAAGATTACAAGTTTCCTATGAATATTGACCAATGTAGAAACAAGATGTTTACCACAAAGTTAGATTTCTGTTCTGCAAATTTAGAAAATGTGCAGCATTACAGTGTCAAAGATAGCAATGGATGGTCGACGGAATCAAGGAAAAAATTGTCTTTTCATGAAAAGCTCCAATTAATGAAATTAGGAAAATTTCAGTGGATAAAGACTGGAAGAGCGGGGACACAGTCTCCTCAACTTCATGTTTAGTAATCCAGAGATATTTTGGGGTCCAAAAGCTTCCCAATGGGGAAGTGTGATCTGGTTATCATGTATTTTGCTCAAAAATTGAAAGTGCTCAAAACTGTACCAAACCTAAGAGACCGGGTAGATCTCATCGTTGCGATTTCGATGCCATGAACGGTTCGAAAAACCGATGTCATATGAGGGAGATATTGTGTTTTGATTGATTTACCAAATAGCTAAAATTTTGTGACAGGAGTGACTGGGATGCCCAGTCAGCATGCATGTATAGTCATAAAAAATGGAATATTCTGGGAATATTTTGTTTCCTCTATACCAATAAGGTTTCACCACATGGCACATTCAGGAACATTGATTTGGTTGTACGTTGGTTTTTTTGATCCATTGGATGGGTGACACGTGGCTAGCTCGGAGGCTGCCACGTGTCACCTGTACGGAGGATCAAAATTTTTGTTGGGCCCGGAGGGTTCGACCCCGTGACCTCTGGCGCACCCGCATAACCTTCAACCAACTCCACTATTAATTGTTTCTTACCCTATTAGTTCACCGAATACTTTTATATTGTAATGGTTTGAATGTTTATGGGGGGAGGGGGGGGGGGGGGGGGGTACAGCCGGCGGTCCCAACCCGCTGGTGGCCCCGTTTTGTTGGTCACATGGTATGGGTTAAAACCGTAGCATCAAAATGTTACCTCCAGCAGTTCCAAAGAACGTGGCTCTGGCGGCTCCGTGTTGCGATCACATGACATCAAATCGTAACGTTATAACCAACGACTATATTAACCTTAACTACAGCGGACCCTTTGGTTGTTCACATGATACCACAGTTAACCCGATAGAAAATGTTGGAAAACGGCGGTAACGAAAAACTTAACATTCGGAGGTTCTGAAGCTAACACATGCAAACATTTCCACTGCGAGCCGATGGTTAGCGGAACCCTGCTATCCTATCCGGGTTTCACTCTAAAATTATAATTGTGTTAAGTTTTGTTACGTGGAGTTATGATAACTGCGGGGTTTAAGGGGGTCGGCATGTGGCCACCCCCGCCCCTAACCTTGAAACTTAATGCCAATAGTTAGTAACTGGCAGAAGATTAGCGCTGACCCTAAATTTTGGATTTTTGGCCAAAATTAGTTGCGGATAACTGCAATTATCTACAATTAGTGGAGGTTTTGTAGCTGTGATTGGGAAAATGGCTAGAGAGGTCAATTTTCGACCAATTTGGGTGAAACAAGAGTCTACCTAGACTAATTTGAGCATTCTGGAGCCATTGGTGGAGAGAAAAAAAGCCATTAGAGGCTTGTAAACACATGTATTTGTAATTTTGAGAATAATTACAAAGAGGGACATGTCATTGGGAGTTGGACTAGCAGATGTAGCCCAGGAGGGGTGAACTACTTCACCATATCTGCTGTGTAAATCTTATGTGTGATTTTATTTCTCTATTATACACTATTGTTCAGTGTTATTTAGGTTTATTTACATGCTTAAAACTCACAAATTCATCTATGTTTCATGGTTAAATTACTCATTCCTTAAGCAAACAAATGGAGACAAATTGCACATGTTTTATAACTGAAAAGACACTTAGCACAAAAAACTAATTTAGTCCTTTCAGATCAGGTGGCTTACCATATCTTGAATTATATCTCTTCTAAGGGTAGACTCAGTGTAGACTATGGATATCATTTTATGTTGTTGCATGAACATAGGTTCAAAGGGGACATTCATTTAGATCAGAGGTTGAATATCCCATATTCCTTCTCCACTCAATCAAAGATATGAGCAATAGGGTAAGGGAAAGGAAATATCAACACCTAGCTCATCATGGTCTCATTAAACTCATAGTGGAATATGCTTTAAACAGACTCAACATCCTTGTACCTTGGTCCACTTTCATTGACATGGATAGAGACCATGGGGCACAGACCATCACCCCTGGAGAGACCCTTTCCTCTAGACTTGGAGAAAGGGGCATTAAAGCAGGAGAAGAAGGGACTGAAAGGACATAGGAAGAGGAGGAAATGGAGACATAGGTAGAAAACACAAAAGATGTAGGAGTAGATGAAGAAGAGAAAAAGGAAGAATAGAAAGAAGATGAAGAGAAATAATAAAAAGAGGAAGAGGGAAAGATAGAAGAGGAGGAGATTCTAGACCCCAATATTACCACTGGCATCTCCCCTCAACAAACCATCATTTCACCAGGTAATACTGAAAAGGAAGTGGCTGCCACTTTAGCTACTCTAAGCACCCCCATGAAATAAAAAGGAAAGAGGCAAACCCCCACGTATTTCAAGACTAGGAAAATCATCAGGATGAGACAGGGGAGGCCTCTAAATCCAACGAAGATCCCCATCACAATTGAGGATTCACCTAATAATAAAGGAGAAATAGGGCCAGAAGAGGGAAATATTCAAGAGGTCACTTCACCCAAAAAGACACCTATGACATACACAAGAAGGCACTCCTCAATGGTAGCATCCCTAAAGAAAGCACACTCACCCACATACCTCCAAGGAAAAGGAAAGGAGAAGCTATAGGAAACATAGGGTATGCAATAGGAAGAACAAAATGTGCTATAAGAAACCCAAACAATGCTACAAGAAACTTAGAATTTTCTACAGGAAGAGGAAAACGTCAAAGGGGAAGATAAAAAGGCACCATTGGAAGGGAAGGATGCCCAAGTTGATGAAAAATAGCCAAAAGTTGAGGGGAAGAATTCCCAAGTTGAGAAACAAGAAACAAAAGAGGAGGAACCAAAGGAAGAAGTAACCTCTCAAAAAAATATCCCAAAATATGTTACAACAATCCAACATTCTAGCCCACAACCAAACTTAAGCTCCTATTATACATTCATTGAAGGAGGGATACTGATCCCTTAAAATATCTCCAATCCCCTATTCTATGAGCTAGAAAAAGTGATCTGAAATTGGATTTTATTTGTTACGCTATGCAAAGTATCCAAAGAGATATAATTTTGTGTGCAAATAATTCTCCTTAAGTTGCAGGTTAAACAAATCTTTCTGGCTTTTTTATTCAATTTTCTGTGTGAGGATTGATTAATTAAATTTATTGTTTAACATTGTACAGCAGCAATAAATAGCAAATAAACTCATAAACACATTACCCAGGTATTTGTTGAGAAGTTCACCCCTCCTGGGCTACATCTGTTGGTCCATGCCTCCCAAATGGCATGTCCCTATTGTATTAAATTGCTCAAAATGCATATACAAGTGTAAATATGCCTCAATAGGCGAAGATGACTGTAAATTCAGCTTCAGAAGATATGAAATAGCTAAAAATTCCTTTTCCTTTACACTAAACAATGAAATATTACCAAATACAGTGCCTTCTCCATGATGGCCCTGATGGCTCTTTGAAATCCCTTCAGCTTTTCGAGCTCTAGAAGTTCTCAAAATGTTCTTAAACCTCTTCCATTAGGTTCAAAAGATAGAAAATAGCTAGAAATGGCTTTTGTTTCACACTAAACAGTGAAATATAGCCCAAAACAGTGCCTTGTCCATGATTGCCCTGATGGCTCCTTCATCTTCCTCGAAGGAAAAAGTGCTAAATATCACCTCTGTTAGACCTAAAAACTATTCCAAACTATTTAGAAGGTCGAAGAGACCCAAAATTGACTAAAATTTCATCCAATTTGGTTCCATAATAAGGGAGTTATGGCAAAAACAAATTTTGCCCATTATCCCTAAACAAACTCCACCAAATGTGGAGAAACTGCTAGATAGCACTCCAAAATAGTGAATTCCCATAAAATGTCGAAGGCACTCCAAACTGGGGATAATAGATAAGGCTAACATTAAATGTTTAAGGGCGCATTCACATGTGGATATTCCGCTGACCGTTAACCGTTCAACTATTTTAAAAACTCGTTTAGAACCGTTGCATTTAATTTGAGTGTGGTCACATGTAATGGTGCCAACCGCCGCCTTAACTAATGGGCAGTTAGCCCTTGGACACCGAGGTGCGGTCATATGTGTAGGGGTTGGTTGATGTGGGGGCTGGCCCCCTTTGCCGCTGGAAGAATTTAAAACGAAATTCAAATAGCAGTGGAGATCTTTAGTGGTAAGATCTACCACGTAACCCAAGCGGTTGGGCATGGCGTTTGCGGGAGGTAGGTCCATGGTTCAAATTTTGCCAAGTCACAAAATTTTTGATATGCTCAATATTGCATCGGCCTGGGGCCATGTGGTGGCCTCTGAGCTTGCCACATGGCACCCTTTAATTGGCCCAATTCCAAAAAGTCAAAACACTGTCAAATAAGGAGATGCCACTTGTCCAAAAATTCATTCGCCTAGATGGAATATTCCATGGAATATTCTTTTTTTAATTTATCCAAATTAAAAATTCAAACTTGGTCAACTAAATTTTGGAGTTTACTAGACGATTTCAAACCTCAATAACTTTTGCATACGACCTCAGTTTTGAGAACTGTTCATGGCGCCAGAATCACGGCAACAAGACCTTTCCGATCATTCTCATTGCAACAAGTTTTGAACACTTTCATTTTTTGAGAAATTTGCATAACTTGGACTTGATCTCCTGTTCAAAAAAGAGAGAGGGCACACCCACCAATGGATGCAAATTTCCAAATCTAGGAATGTGGAAGATGTGGGGATCATGGAAGAGAAACTCACTAAGATAGGGGAGAGATTTGGACCATGTCAGACTTAGGGAGGAAGTGTTGAAAGATAAGCTGCAAGAGGCACAATCAAAGCATGTAAGATTGAATGACCAATTTCAGAAAAAAAAAAAAAAAAAAAAAAAAAAAAATCCACTATGGAAAACCTGTGTATGGAGGCAATACAACATAGGAATCCTTCAAACTCTTATGCCATTTATCTTCAATAACACTCGATACAATTCCAAATAAAAACTTTAGAATAATGTGAGTCCCTGCTTTTGGCTTATTTTTTCCTTACATATTTCATCATTTACCATATTTTCTCACCATGTTATTACCATATTCACCTTATTTTGCATCTTTATGCACATCAAGGTAGTCAAACTATGTCTTTTAATTATTTTAGTGTTTTTTTCAAAACTGAGCATTAAAATTAAAATTTGGATAGAACTAGAAAAGCTTGTAACGACTTGTTTGAAGTAATGGTTGTAGGACACCTGGGCCTGAACCAAATGCATATCTAGAAACTATGGGAACCAAGGATGGATGAACACCTGTTGGTTCCCATCAAATCATATAGATTGAGGCCGATCAATGCTAGTCAGACCAGACCAATTGTTCAGAAATATCCCCTGTTTTGAGCATGAAATATGGGCATATTGTTATTTTAAGATATTTTCCCCATATTTTACAGATAAGAGTATTGATTTTGAATTATAGGCCCTATATAAGGTTATCATAAATGTATTTGAGTTTTTTTGGTCAATTAGTTTCCAAAAACTTGTGTAAATATGTGACATTTGGAGGAAAGGATCTATTTTTTTAACTATATGAATTTGAAGACTTTTAAAAATCAGTGAAAGGAGTTGGTTCATAATTTATTTTTCTTCTGTTATGCTTGATGGATGATGTTTTATCTGGTTTCCAAATTATTCTAATCTTATGTTCAGTTAAAGTGCGCAGCAGAAGCGTGGAGGTCCCCCATTGTCGAGCTTGTGCACTAGTTTCTCAATGTTTTGGTACTTTCATTTCAGTTTGTTGTATCTTCATTTTAGTTTTATATACCTTCATTTCAGTTTTTTATACCTTTATTTCCGTTTTTTTTACTTCCCTTCAGTATATTCAATTTTTGGCTAAGTTCTTATTGACATGTTTGATAATGGGATATATCGAATTGACCTCTCGTAAGAGAGCTTGGCATTTCTTTCACTGTCAATAGGCTAGACTTATCAAAGATTTCTCATATTATTTATGTTTTGATTAAGTTATTATTGATATTTTTTATTGAAAGATATTATGAATTGGCTCCTTGTAAGAGGACTTGATATTTCTTTCACAAGCAATAACTGGACTTGTCAAAAATTGTTCATTTCATGTATGATTGGTTTGCCGCTATTTGATTCATTAAGGAAAATTGATAATCTGAAAGTTTTAATCTTGCCACTGAAGGATTTTTGAATCATTCTTCTGTAAGGGAGAATCACTACAAGAAAAAATTACGTTGGTGAGTGTAATATTCCCTTTTTTGGTGTCACCTACTACAGGGTTAGGTTGGACTTCCAGAGTTAGGAGAAGACAGGTCACAGGTACAGATTGGTGCTATCAGTGGGCTTAGGAGATTTTTGGAGGAGTTTTGAGGAGTTTCCATGGTGTCCGGAGGAATTTTCTTGATATATTCCATCATTTGAGCAGTTTGGCTTTCGTTCTAGTGCATTCTGATAACGTTCGGAAATTTGACTTATTTCTGGGCTTAACTCAGCTGATTACGCTCAAGGGGGCATTCCGAGATGAATACATGATGGAACACCTTAATTTAATATCTCTTTGGAACCGAGATGAGGATACCTACATGGTGGGATGGTTAGACACGGGTTTCAGTGACCGGAGGAGGCATGGTAGCCGATTTACCCTTTTCTGCATTAAAAAGGAATATTTTAATAAGAGGGAAAAGTGCTCCTTGAATAAAATGATAATAAAATAATGCTCTCGAAGGCTCCAAGAGATCTATAAAAGAAAGAGAGGAGGCCATTGAGAGATATCTTTGGATCATATCATTTTCTTGTATGAGAGGTTTGAGACGTGGTTCTCTACTTCAGCCGTAGCCCTAGGACGGAAACCCTCGAGTGATTTATGAGTGTTGCCATGGAAACCCAACTCTCCTTGAGGAGGCTTCATTCAGAAGTTTTGCAGAGCTTCAGGGATATTGGAGTGAGGATCATTCGGATCTTCAACAGGTGCTTTAGGGGATTAAGTGGTAGTTGTTGCCGGAGGGAGAGTGCAGCAGTTCAGTTTTGGAGGCCATCGTTGTGTAGTAGTGCAACAGATTGTATTGTTGGCTAGTTTTCTATCTCAGCGCTTTCTGAGTCAGATCTATATGTAAACCCCTTTTTTTATTTATAGTAAAAGCTGAGATTCTTCCTGTTCTATGTGGTATTGGATTGCAGTATTTTATGTGTTTAATTTTACATGGCAATCTTCTGTGAAATACATGTTGATTTTATGGCATATTTTGGGGCTTAAGTAAATTTAGGCAAATTCAGTGAAATATCCCATTTTGGGATATTACAGTGAGGGTCATGCTTGTGACGAACCTTTAAGCTCCGTCACCAATGTCACATATGGTGCGGTCCTTAAAAAAACGTCATTGTCAGTGCATATAGTGATGGTCGTTTAAGGTCTATCACCAAATCCATTTTCAATGACACTTTTGGTGAAGCTCATTAATGGCCCGTCACTAATTCTCTCTTTGGTGACACTTCTAGTGATGAACTTTTAATGACCCTCATTGATTCTCTTTTTGTTACTTTTGGTGACGGTCAAAAAATGTTCATCATCATTGATTATTCCAATGAGTTTTTGATGATGTTATTTTCTTCTTAATATATTTTTTGTCAAAAGATAACAATTTAATACCATTATTGTGGAGTCTTTTTTATATAATGTCCAAGGCCATAGTGGTTAGATTCAGTTGTTTTTTTAAGAAGAAATTAGTGTGTATCATTTCCCTCAAGTAATGACTAGTCGAATAGAGTTTTCCTATGAGTCAACACATGATTCATATCCATTAAATTTATTATCTAGAAAATTCCCTTTAGATAAAGTCCCACTAGTGTGTGTAGGAAATATATTATTTAATACATAATTAATCTCTGTCAATTCTATTAAAGATAAATACCTAACACTCCTCAACAATCTAGGCACACCTTAAATTAATGGTTTGGCACACACTAACATTTCTCAACACTTCACATGTCTTGGAAAATAATTGTACCTAGAGCATCTTGTCATGAAAATGACGCAAAAGCACATGGTGGCATGCGCTAGCACAACGTAGAACTCTCCTAGCATGTATTGGCATGCATGTAGTCCCTAGCATGCCCTAGAACACCTTAGTTGAATGCATTAACATACATTAGCACTTTTCACACAATGCCACTTGGCAGTATTGGGACCTATTATTAGTGTGGCTAGAATGCCCCTTTTGAAAAAGATAAAGTCTCGACTTATTAACCCTCTTATTGGTTCTTCATTTTGTTTCCTTGAAACTTCTTGACACATATGGACATACCCTAGCACCCTGAACATCCTTAGCACATGGCAGGTATTGGAATATCTTGGCACTATTTAGCACATATAATTAGCACACCCTGGAACTCCCAAGCACACTCTGAGACTTCTTGACATGCCTTTCTATTCCCTAGCATGCTTTACCAATCCTTATCATACCTTGTCACTCCCTCCTTGGCATGACAACTAGCACTCATTAACACTAATCCCTGGCACATGTTCCTCGTATTCATTAACTTCCATGAATTTTGACCTAGTGCTCCCTTAATGTTTTGTCCTAGTACTCCTTAACACTCCTCAACATGCATCAGCACTCTTCAACATGCCCTTCCACTTCATAGCATGCATAACACTCTGTGACACATATTGGCACTTGGCACGTGTTGGTGCTTGGAAAGTCTTAGCATGTATGGAATAAGTTGACATGCCTTGGTATGATTTGACATGGTTTAATATTAAATTTATTTGAGATTAACAGTTGGAAAGTAGTTGAGAAGCAACAAAGGAAGACTTGGCACTTAGAATGCACTAAGAATTTTCACTTGGAACCTATTGGCGCCTAGTGTTGGTGTTAGTGTGAATTCTAATCGCAAGCGTACGAAAAAATCTAACTTTAGCTGTGTATAACAAACAGCCCTAACATCAAATATGGCTGCCAATTTCTTTAGATTTGCAATTAGTTGACCAAGATAAATGCTATAAAATCCAGATCTATGCATTTAAAGACATTAAACAGCAAATAAAAGCAAGAGTTTCCCCATGCATCCAATAGAAAAGACAATAATATTTTTAAATAATTGTGTATTTATGACACTTGGGAAGGGAACATATAAATTTGTTACTAGTCCCCCTCAATGGGATGGGTTCTTGTATGTCCTCAGCACTTCAGATCTAATATCTCTCTCTCTTGATGGTGTAGAAAACCCAGACAAAAAATGGAACTCAAAGGAAGCTCACAAGCAAAAAGGAAGCAAAATATGACAATGATGTAGGATCAAAGTCAGACCCAAAGTATAAATCCAGAGCGATCTTTAGGAAAAAAAAGGTAGTGAATGAATAGAAAAACCCTTCTATTTATAACAAAATATTGAGTTAGTCTAGATATTGGTGCATAATTAAAATATTATTAACCAAATCTAGATCCAACTTTTATGGAATATTTTATTTTTTTTGTTGGAGGGAAAAAGAATTTGAATTGGTCAAATCCTTTTATTTGTAAATAATAAATAAATAAATGATTTATTTATTATTTTAAGAATGTGGTTGAGTAATAATTAAATAAATAGTGATTTATTCAATTATTTATAAATGATTTAGTCAAAGTTAACAAGGAATATTATTTAAATAATGTTTAAATAATTATTCCTAGAAAATAATAAGATAAATAGTGATTTATTTAATTAATTTTCCTGATTTGGGTTAAATATGACTAGGAATATTAATTAAACTGTTGTTTAATTAATTATCCCTTGAGGAAAATCAAACAAATGGGGATTTATTCAATATTTCCTCATGGGGTTTCCTTTTTAGACTATAAACAACTTAATAAATTATGGATTACTAAGTTAATTTTCATAGTGAGAGCAATTTTACCCTAATGGTGTACTTTGGTCCATCTAATAGTAACAGGTTAGATGACCAAAAATTGGTGTAACAGATTGCCCCTCAGTGTGTGAGCGTTAGGAGCTAATCGTATGACCGAAGTACATGGTAAGAACTCAATCACTAGACATCGAAGGGGGAGTCTGAGAGAGAGAAATATAAGGTAGACTAAAGCGCTCGAGGACAAGACCCTGAGGAGGATAGACTTATAACTGTGATAAGTCTCTTTTATGAGTGAGTACCTATTCTACATGAGGCGGGGGAGGCATACCTATGCTCGCCGAGATAACAAAGTACAAAGAATAATGTATCCAGTAAACAAGGGACCGAACTATATAGTACATGCTGGCATAAACATGGGCCAGATAACGACATGATAATGGATCCCACATACATTATGTGCCTGGGACAACATCCAGGACTTATAAAATAATATCTAAGTACATGAGATATAAGTAGAACCAAAGAGGCTCTGTAAAAAAGGAAAGGGTTCTGAAAATCTGAATGATACATGCAAACTAAAGAGGCGCTGCAACCGGCTGAGGCCGGAACCATCAAACATATGGAGCTTCATCCAAGGCTGTAGTAGAGAGGTCATCCGAGCATGTGGGGGGCTACCTGAAGGGCCACCCCTTCATGAGGTCTGAAACATCTTACACACACCCAGGAAACACTGGTGCAATCTGTTGCATCACTGAACCACCAAGTATACGGATCATGATCATGCCGTAAGGAGCTGGAGCTGAGAAAAAATCAAGCCAAAGGGCAATAAAGAGTCCCTTTGCCTGATCTGAGTGATCAAAACTGGATCATGGACTAGAATGATAGCTCAAAATTCAAAATTCTTAGAAGAGTTTCGAACCTGAACGACCGAAAGGTCTCGTCGCTGCGATTCTGGCGCCGCGAACGGTTTGCAAAACCGACATCGTATGTGAAAGTTAGTGTTTTGATTTCTACAACTGTGAAGAGTGATTGTTAGTGTTTTTAAAAATGACTTAACAATGAGTATAAGTTTGGAACAACTCACTCAGATCCTAGCAGAAGTTGGGATCTTGTCTTCCTATGAAAATAAGATCTTGACAGTTGCGGAAAGTTTAACTACTCCTCCAAAAGAGAATGAATCTACATATGAAAAATCCTGTACATTTGATGAAAAACAATTAGAAAAGCAGGAGATTGAGGATGACAACGAGGAGTGGCGGCATGATTTAAAGGAGGAAAATCACGCCTACGAAAATCTTATTGAAGAATGGTTCCAAACGAGTATGAGGTTAGATCAGTTGTTTTGTTTTTATTTAGTTAAATCATAGTTACAACAAATAGATCCAGTTATTTTCGTACATTTCCATTTTTCATGTGCACAATTGACAATGAATATATTTTTATCACTGTTGTACGCATGGTTACATTGGAAATTTGATTACACTTAGTGATTTTTAATATTCAATTAAGGTAGAGTAGGTAGGAAAAATGATTAAAAACATTATTTTTAGTTTGTTTTTAGTTTTTAATAAGTATGCAAACTCTGAAAATGAAAAATAATAGTTTTCGGAAATATTTTTTTTTTTTTTATATTTCAGTTTTAATTTCAAATTTTCATATATATATATATATATATATAATTTAGATTTTCTTTTTTTTAATTTCTTTTGAAATCAAACAAAGTAATTAAAAAAATATAATAATGAAAAAAAATTAGATTTGTTTTAAAAATTTTCATTTTCATTTTAAAAAATAAATATAAAATAAAAACAAAATTAAAAAGAAATTTAACAATTGGCATTGAAGTCTTCGTTTCAAGGGGGCTAGCAATCCTGTGAACACTTTCATAGGATTGGATGGTACATCCTATTAACTTTGCAGAAAGGGTAGCCAAGGTGGTGTCTATAGACTAATTCGAAAAGATGGATAGGCCGTCAATGCCATTTCCAATATTGGACTTCTAAGACATGCTTATGTGGAGGAAGAGTTTTGTTTACGGAAATTTCTATAGCATGTCCTACTCAAGTGGAGATAACAATTATACAGTTCACCCTATGATGCTATGAGAGACTCAAGACCAGCAGAAAGTCCAAGTATTGTTGAATGGGAGAATATGTTTGGTTCAAGAGATTTGGATGTGACAGATTCTAGTCTGAAGAAAAAGGCCTCCATCCTTTTTATCGACTGCGAGCGCCAGTGGGAGAGCCCTCCTCTTCAACTTCGTTTGCCTCGTGGGAAAGCACTCATTTTTACACTTTCGGCGCTCATTAAGAGGATGGAGATCTTCGAGAATATCAGTTTGATCACCAGCTCCAGGAACATGGACCAACTGATTAATAGAAAGATTTCGTGCCCAGACATAGCGAAACCTGCATCTTGCTCATATGATGAAATATCAATCAGTTGAGCCATAACAAAAGGCCGTTGATTCCTCCATTGAGATGCCAAAGGGCGCTGGTCACTAAGATGGTTTATTAATTTTTGGCAATCATCCTTTGCATTCGCGGAATCTTCACAGAAATGCTTCTCAGACGGCATGCCGGATGCAAGTCAACAAAGGAAACAAGAAATTCAAGGATGTTCCTCCAGAATATGAGGCATCCACGTCATCAGATGGCATCGCCTTCCATGGCTGCCCTCCTTATCATGCTAGGAAAGCAAGTGGGTTTTCGATTACAATAAGTGCAAATGACGGTGATGTTTTTGAAAGGTAGGAATTGGCGTAGGTAGGGTTTTTTTTTTTTTTTTTTTTTCTTTGTTATGTTAAAAATCAAAAAATAAAAATTTATTCATATTAGGTTTTGTTTGTTTGTTTGTTTGTTTGTTTGGTTTTTTTTTTTTAAATAAATAAATAATATATATTAAAAAATAAAATAAAAAAACTTTTGCAAATAAACATTTTATTTCATGAAAATCATATTTCTAAGGATAATAAAACTGGGCCTTTTTTTTTTTTCAATTAGATAAGATGGTTTTCAAATCACAGATCTAAAATGAAAATGATTGTTTAGAAATGTGCGACGACCGACATGTAAAAAAAAATGTATTTCAATTTGAATTTGAAACATTCATACTAATTGCTGCATTGTATGTTTTTCGAAGCTCTCACAATTTTCATGCAGGATTAGTACTAAGCTTTCATAGGTTCAAAGACGATATGTTTTCATTTTCAGAAATCACAATAAAACATGCAAAAGTGAAAGCTGGGAAGAGCTAAAATTTTCATCACACATGTCTGTTACATAGACATCTTTGAGAAAACCAATTGTGCCATGATGTGTTCATTTACCCTTCTCCTATGTTGGCATGTCTGGTTGGAAGCCCACTCGAAGCCATCCATATTAAAGCCCACTTCCATTATGACTTCACACATACTTACTTTTCAGAGTTGCATACATTCTTTCTTCATTTCCAGTTTATCTTTTGCCTCATAAATAAAACCAAACATCTCATTTTTCCATGACCACATTGCCTTGCTATCATTTTCCTAAATCCCTGTTTCTACTGCAAATTATTTTCATCTATAGTCCTACCAATCATTTAATACAAACTCACATTGACTGATGTGGGATTTCTTAAGGCCCACCTTTCAACAAGTCTCAACCCATCGACCTCCGAGCACCTTATCTGGGATAGAGACTAGAGTCATCATTAGTACCTTGAGGCTTGTATGCCCTAATGATAAGTTCTCTCACTGACAGTCATGGGAATACATCAATGTCCCTTGATCGTTGAATCTTGCAAGTGGCTCGACATCAGATCATTTATTCGTAATTCGCAAGATGTACTTGGGTATCGTGGCACTCATTGACATCAATGGTGAGTTTTCCTCGCGTTGGTTAACGACATCCATTAATGGTCGGTAATCCAATGACTTCTTTTCATGCTCAACACCGACACATTCATTCGCATGACTAGAATTGTACCATCAGGTTATGTAGTGGGTGAAGACTATATATTTTTCATGACTCCTTCAGCAGTTGCAACAACATTCCTTCATCCATATGAGAGTACGAAAGTTCCACTTTCAGACATCATCTTCTGATTCATACAACCAAGCAGCACTTCAAATTCCTTCACTTCATCTAGCAACATGATATTCTCATGATCCAACGCCATGATATTTTCCCGATCCATTAGCATGATATTTTCCAGATCCAGAAGCAGCAACAACTACATTTATATTGCATAGTTCATCAACTGTTCGAGTAAGTGAAGGTATGTTATTTTCTAATTTTTAATCAAACAATTTCTTACATGTTGAAAATAAATGAACTTGGAAAATTCCTTCACCATTTTATGTCATATTTCACATTTTCGTAAACATAACACATCTTCAGTTTGGGGGGGGCATATTCATAATGATTTCATTCCATTCATCACCTCATATAATGTCGACCAACATGACTCTTCCAAACTACACTTCGTTGTAGTTGATTTAAATACATTGATATCTATTTTGGCAAGATTCAAAAATATGAGAAAAGGTTTTCTTATCATGCATATTAATGACTTATCATTTCGAGTACATGACTTATCATTTTCAGTACATGTGTTTAAAAAAGAGAAGAAAGAAAAGAAATGAATGTTGTTAACACAAGAACCAACATTTGTTATATTCATGGTTGTTAACACAAGAACCAACCATAGAAAATATCAGTTGCAGTACATGTATTTCACATCCTGGAATGATACATTGTTAAAAACCATAATCATGCAAAGCCAAAAAAAAATAATCCATGCAAAGGTTGGATGAGGACATGCAACAAGTTCAGTTGGGGGGTATCTTGGGTCTTGTAATTGTCGCATTTTCATCATGTTTATCCTCGCCATTCCTCACATTCGATCACCTCATTTAACCATTCATCGTACCATTTCCATGGGTTCACCTCATTATTTTCCAACTTATTTGTTTATGATATTATAAGATAATTTATGATTAATTATTGGAAATTAACATATTTCATTAATATCTCAAATGTGAATGAGTTTTGTAATATGTAATGATTATTTGGAAGGATTATTCCAAAAGATTCTCAAATATTTCCTCCACCATTTCAAGAATTCAAAGGATAAATGTTGAAGCTTATTCCAAGGAGAAGATCATGGAGATTCCAAGGAGAAGATCATGGATATTTGGATAACATATCTCATCCAATATTTGTGAGAGATGAGTGAGGATTTGAAGGGATCATACTTTTTAATTATATGGATATTGGTTGAGAGAAAAAAGGATTTGTAATTATGAGTTTCTTATCTTGTTTTCAAAGAACTCATGTACAAAAGAGAGTGCTCTCTCTTCATTTGAATATGTAGGAAATGGGAAGAAATAAATGTATAGAAATAGAGGAAAATTGATAAGGAGAATTAGAGTCTAGAATAAGTTTTGGTTTTGTAATCTTTCATTGTTTTTCTCCATCATTAATATATGTTGACAAATGGTTCTTCTTCACATGTTGTTTTTATCTTATACGATTTCACATTTCCAGTTTATGATATGATGCGGTGGTAATGTTGTTGGAGTAGAATTGTTGAGAAAGGACAATCAGGACCTCCTAGTAGGAGCCTCTTCTCTCGCTTTCTACACATCACATACTCCTGCTCTTTAGTCACTTTTCTTCAGGACAGTAATCAGGGGAAGGACGAATAGGTTCTCCCAAGTTAGGAGCCTCTTCCGTCGTTTACTTCATCTTGAATCAGAGATGAAAGCATTAGAATAGGCTATTTTAACTTCAATCCTGCATTTCTAGTGCATGTGCTTCGTAAGTCTACGAAACCCTCAGATTGATAATTTATGTTAAGGAAATTATTTGACGACGATAGTTTCACCCAACAAGCCAAATTCAATTTCTTGTTTAGAAATCACTTTAACATTGACAGTTAGTGCTGATAGAACATAAACAAATAACCAAAATACAAGCCAAGATAAGAGAACACAATATTTTGGCGGATTCCATGGAAAAACTCCAATGTGGGGAAAACCCTTTGATCAAATATTCTTATTGTTCTTCAAATTAAACAGAGGGAGAAAGTACAATTTCGAACAGTCAACAAGATGCCCTACCCAGCAAATTCAACATTGGTCAAACCAACAATATTTCTTCTCCAATGAAGCTCGGTAAAATCCAGTCAAAATCGGCCTCCAAAATCAACCAAAGTTAGCGCAAAATAGTCTGCAAATAACTCGGTTAAACTTGGTCAATGCTATAGTCAAACTGCGATCAAACCTGTGTTCAAACCTGCAGTCAACCTGCCCAGAAATATCGGATTTCGTTCCACCATCTGCGGCCTAGCAGGATCAGAGCTTAGCCCAAAAATCGAAGTCAAAAAGTGAAGGTTGACCCTTGGTCAACATTGGTCAATGTTGATGTAGAAGCCCTAAAAACAGTTCGAAAATTACAACAAGAATATGACCTTCCTTTCACATGTGCGGATGAGAGAGAGAGCTTTCTATGAGGTTGTACGAACCAATGGGAGAGGAGAGAGATGTGTGATGAGATGATGTCCAAATGAGGATTGAGTCTCTCCTTTTTACATCCATTAGTGAGGGGTGGAGACACATATTTTGGGGCTTATGAGCCTACATAACAATTCTGGCTGACCTTGACAATTTGCACATGTGTGAGAGAATAAATTCAAAATCCAACTTCTGCTCATTCAAAAAATATGATCTTTAGATCAATCTTGCACCTCTTGGAAAGAGGAATCAAACAAAAACATCATATGAGCAATCCAAAGTGGATTTTGGCCCTAGTTTCCAAGTTTAACATCATCAAATTATACTGGTTTTGTTATCGAGTCACTATGTGTTGAAGGGGACAGTATGTGGGCATTCACAACTCTTTCGTATCAAGTATTATGGCTATTTTGACAAGCCACTAGGAAGGTGCCTCCAGGATGATTTGTTTGACTAGGTAGATTTTTTCTTCATGTTTTTTTCTTCTTCTATAGTTTTCAAGAAGTTTTTTTCTTCATGTTTATTTCTTCTTATGCAATTTTCTCTTTCTATCTTATATACTTTTCATTTACACAGTAATAATTTGCAAATTTTGATGTAACAAAGTACCCAAAACATGTAGAATTCTCGTTGACGTTTTTGTAATGAACCCTCAGAAGCACGTGTTCTTTGCTACACACACCGTCAGGGCAGCTTCATGATATTGGTAAGATAGTTACCTTTATTGTTGGCATTACCTGATGAACATGAAGGAAAACTATGGATGTGGCATAGGTGCTTAAAATGTGCACGGAAAGATGGAATTCCAGAAGCAACCTGATAAACCCCACCTTGCATGTCTGATGCTGCATGGGGTTTATCCTTTGGAAAATTCGTAGAGATTTGTTTTTCTAATGATTGTTGTAGCAAGTAGATTTTTTTCAGTTGTGGTCATTCATTACATTGAGGTTGCATGCTACCATAACAACCAAGGTTCCAACCCAAAAACTGTGATGCTCCAGGGCTCCAGACACCCTCCAGGCCATAACCAATTCAATTCGCCAATTATTCCAAAACCCAAGTGGCACACCCTTCTCCAAGATGGCCAATCCCTCTACAATGTCCACCTTCCAGGGTTCACCAACCGGTTGCTAGAATTGTAGTCGATTCCAGAGTACGAGCACGAGACTCACCAATAATAATCCCCAGCCAGTCTAGAACCAAAGTACATGGTTCACCGACTGGTTGCCATAACCATGAATCACGAAATATTCCACTTGCCTGCCTAACTAGGTAACCAACTCCCCCCTTTTATAAACATATCTCTCCTTTATTTAATATTATAATATAATATTATAAATTTACTTTTTCATCAAGACACATTTCCTAGTCGTGGAGTCATCAGCCCCACATACTCTTTTGTCTAGGTCCGCTTATAGCCATTATGTATTTATTAATATGCATAAATTAAACTTATTTACCTTATCAGGATTTTTAGTCTCATAGCATAAAAAGCACATACACACATTGGCCCCAACACTTAAATACAAATACACATGGGCATATTTTCCTAGAAGCAACGCCTGACTCACCAACATAATTAATTATGTCCCAACTCACCAACCTAATAATCTCACATGTACATGGTGAATACAACATAGGGGTTGAATAGGGGATGTTACATCCTCCCCCCTTATTTATGCACTGTCCTCAATGCATTTATTATATACATAATCCAGAACTGTTGTTGCATAGTGAGATTCTCCTCCATGCCTTCATCCTCACAGTCGGTATGTTGTAAGTCCACTATTCATATTCTACGTCGATGTCTTTATTCAAGGACATCATCAATTCCCTGTGCATAAACAGGGTCCAGATATCTTTCTCACCCCCACATTGATGGGTGTGCAACCCAACACCAATTCCATCATACTTCAAAACTGAGATAAATTTCGAGTGCACATTTTTGCAAATGGCCATCATAAAGACTTCCAGCCCATGAATATCTCTCCAAAAATGAAATGCTTCCCTTGCAACTATCTGGGAGCATACAGTACTGGTCCTACTACTTCAAATTTAATTCAAGTGTTGTAGGATAAGGTCGAGCCTTTTTCATAGGAAGAAACTCATCCTCATAACTTTTGTCTCTGCATGAAAACATAGTGATGGAATCCTCAATTCAAGGACATCCTCAATTCCCTATGCATGAACAGGGTCCAAAGATCTTTTTCACACCCCACATTGATGGGTGTGAAACCCAAAAAAAATTCCATCATACTTCAAAACTGAGATAACTTCAGAGTGCACATTTTTGCAAATGGTCATCATAAAGACTTCCAGCCCATGAATATCTCTCCAAAACTGAAATGCTTCCCTTGAAGCTATCTAGGAGCGTATAGTATTGGTTTTGCTGCCTCAAATTTAATTCAAGTGTTGTAGGATAAGGTCGAGCCTTTGTCATAGGAAGAAACTCATCCTCATAACTTCTGTCTCTGCATGAAAACATAGTGTTGGAATCCTTAATTCAAGGACATCCTCAATTCCCTATGCACGAACAGGGTCCAAATATATTTGTCACACTTGTTAGAGTCAGCCTTTGCAGCTTTCCTTCAGTGATCAAACATGCTCTTACAAAGTGATTTTAAGGTGTCAAGGTCAAATTTTGTCATTTCAATCAGTCTTCAAGCAAAATTTGGTCACTAGGCATTAGGTCTAAGGTTTGCTTTCATTCCCTCCAAAGCGGTCCAAATGTCGGTCCATGTCACCATTCAGCTAAGTGTACCATCATTCAGAGGGTTTTCATCATCATGTCAAGTTCCATTGGGTCATTTTACAACTTGTTCATACTTCAGCTGTGCCTAGGTAAGGTCCATTTCCCTCTCCTAGGGTTTTGGAGGTAATTTCTCTTGGATGGTTAGATCATTAGAAAAAATTGTATCCTGATGTTCATACACCTTCCCCTATCATTAATGTACCTTATTAAACACTTCCCATCACTGAGATCCCCCAAATTCCTCATTTTTGCACAAACCCTAGTTTCTTGCCACAACTTGGCAATTTTCTAGGCCAGGCCTGTGTTTTTCCCTTTTGGACCCCTTCCCCTCACTAAATCTCTGAGATTCCACTTTCCCCTGCTTCCTAACATCCCTCCCTACTTCCCAAAATTTCCCCAAGAATTTAGAAGCCCCTTATCCCCTTCATTTCGCTTCATTTCGACAAATCCCTTGTTTCACACATCGGGATAGGTTTCACTCAAATGATGTTTCAGAGAAATAAAAGATGAATTTTGGAAAACTGAGAGAGGTTTTTGTACAAAACATGCCAAGGAAGAAAAACCTCCTTCAATTTTTACACAGGTGTAATGGTTTTGGAGAAATGTCAAGAATACCGTTGCCTCAGGAGAATTGATGCACCTGCAGGAAGTAGTGTTGGGAGATTTGATTTTTGACAGGGTAAATGAACTCCAAAGTGAAAAATGCTACTTGGGTTGGAAATTAGAGTCCAAGAGCTTTCCAAAAAGCTATCCTACGCCCAATTTGGAGACCGGGAAGGCCTCCAAAAGCCTCCTTCAAAATGCACTATGTGGTGCGCTACGCATATAAAAGTGCGCGCTACTCATATAGCCCCAAGGATGGAAAACAACAGTTCATCACCCAAATTCTCATCAAACCACTTCATTTGTCTGCAAGTAAGTTATTTATGCCTACTCAGTGATTCGTGGATTTTTTATGGTGTTTCTAATGTGAAGAAAACAAGTGTTTGATATGGTGAACATCAAACCCTACGTTTATACCAAATCTGCTCCTAGGGTTATGCATAAAGTTTGAAGATTGTGTTGGTGCTAAATTCTTTCCATTTGTCAACCTTTTCTTTGTATTACATCACTGCTGTCACTACCATGTGATCATATCATCGTCCCTTCCCCATATTCATTATCCTCATATCCCTTTATACTTTTGGTTCCCATGTGAAATCCCAAACCCTATTACTTACTACTACATTCCTCCATTGACAAAAGCCTAATCTCCATAACATTCAAAGGTTGTTTCTTTGTCCTTGATTCCACTTGACTCACTGATATGTTGCCATTTCATTTCACTCCTGTCCTTAAAAACTACCCCCCATCACCATATCCCATTCCTATCTCACTTATAGGGGTTCTCAATCCCTCATTCCCCTTTGGCACGCATTTGGCGATTGGAGACAAAGACACCAAGGTCTCATTTCTAATTTTCAACAAGCTGAACATACACATTGCAACACCATGACTGACAACAACACATCATACAACCGAGACAGTGTTTTCACCACAGGAACTGCATGCACCAAGAGAGCACTAAAACGGCAAAAGAGGCCTGATCCACTCCGGATTTTGGGCGAGGCTTCATTGGCTGGGCATGATACATGATGGAGGGTCTTCGCTCCGAATTTGAGCAAATTTGGAGAAATTTTTGTCATTTTGAAATATTTTGGTCTCAAAACATATTTTTCATCCATACGAGTAGCGCGTCGACGCGCTCGCTTATGATTGGGACACTTGCTGGAGGAAAAAATTATATTTTTGGGTTTTTCATGGTAATTTATGCATGCTCCAGTATGGCCGAAGCATTTCATCAAGTTCTGGATGATCAAAGGGCCCAAAAACACCATGAAAACCACCTTTCTGCCACCTTTTGCACCAGCAGGAAGTACTTCTGGGAGAATGAAGTTTTGGAGGGGCAAATAAGCTCCAAATTGGGAAATTCCACTTGGGTTGGATAGCCAACATCTAGGGCTTTCCAACGAGCTATCATGAGCTCAATTTGGATTCCAGGAAGTGCCCCAAAAGCAGGCTGAAAGACGCGCTATGCATATGGCTCAGGCGCGCTACGCATATAGATTTTTGGTCAATTTTTCACCTTCCAGCTCAGAAATTCGGCCAGTTGGACCAGTTTTGCTTGTGGATGAAATTTTTGAGTTATCTTGATGTAAATTTATGGTTGGCATGTAAATTGGACTCATTTCTACCTATTCTAGATGATTCACTCCTAAAAAAGTAAAAATCAAGTGAAAGAATCAGTTTCCTTCCTTTTAGAGGCAAGTTGTTTGGCTGCCTATATTCTAGCTCCTTGTTTAGAATTAGTTGAAACTGCTCCTAGAAGGAGGAATTCGACCCCTAGAGGCATGGAAAGGGGTTAGGATGGTCTATATGATGTAATTTCTCAATCATTTTCAGAGGTTGGATAGGTTGGACTCTTGGGAAGCTTTTGGCACACTATTGTACATATTTTTCATATTTTGGCTAAGGAAAGATCAAAGGTTTTGCAGCACCTGTTGGGATTCTTGTGGCTTTCAGTTCTTGATGGTGTTTTCTCTCAGTTTATTGTAAGTTCTTTCATGTTTAATGTATTCCATTCCCTTCTTATGCTTCTGAAACTAAATGAATGAGTAAATGAGGTTGAATCCATTGATTTCAGTGCTCTGCCTTTGAATTTGTTTAGTTTTACATGTTTTCGCCTGTTTGGAGAGGATCCATGTTCTCCCTTGCCCTCTTCAGCTCCTTGTCATTCTGATCCATCCATATACCCAATCAAAAGCATCAAGACTATTGCCTACCTCGCCCCAACTCGAATTCTGCAAAGATCTGGCCTTATCCCCGGACCCAAAATTGTTTTTTCCATTTCTCCAACAAAAACCCAAAAAATCAAAATCAAACCTTCCTATCTCTTTACTAGCCTAAAATCAATATTCATTGTTCATTATAAGTCATCTCAGCCCCTTTGAAGATCCTTTTCCGAGATAGACCCAGAGAGAGCCCTCTCCTGTCCTCGTAGGGCTAGCTACGAGGCTGAGCGTGGTTTGATGTAGCCTTGAGTTTTACCTTATTTCAGCCTAAGGTAGATTTGAGCGCTAACATAGTGGCGACCATACTGGGGAAGAAATTTGCTTATTACTGTCATTTGCTATAGACGGAGTCTGAAGTCACGCCAGGTAGCCTTCGAACTGCTCTTGCTCTGCGAGTGCATAGTAGATAAAAGCTGCTTCAGTCGATCTCCGGTTTAGCTTGTGAGTGTGCCCCTTGATTTGTGAATTGCCTCAGTAAGTGTATCAAGTTTAGATCTAATCGTTGATGGTGAACAACGATCAGACACCGCAAGGCTGAAATCATTCACCTGGCGACTTCATTCACTGAACAATCCAGAAATCGATGCTTCATGGTGACTTCACTACAGGGAGATCAGTAGCTGTGAGATTTTCAAGATGGACCGAATCACAAGAAGATACGCTCCCATGAGCCGAGATCACATTCCAGGTTTTCCGAATAAGATGCCCAAGGTAGATTGGTCAAGGAATCTGCCTACGTTTAACGATGATGGTAAGAAGGATGATGCTTTACATCTGGTTAGATTTCACATGCATATTCGCAAGTTGAAGGTGGATTTTCCTGAAGATTTCTTGATGAAGATATTCCTGGCCACTCTGGAAGGTGAAGCCCAATCTTGGTATGAAAATTTTCCGCTGGCCTGTATTTACTGTTTAAAGGATTTTCATGCCCTGTTCATTGAAAGATATCAAGTATCTTATCCATCATTAAATTTAGTTCATGACTGTTGCAAACATGCTTCTACTTTTACTGAAAGCCTTGAGAAATATTATGAAGATGATAATTTTATGGATGATGAGATCATGGAAGCCCTGTATGAAAATCCATTTCAGCAGCATAAAGATGATCATGAAAATTTGCAGCAGGATCAAGATCTTAGTACGGTGGAAGATGAAGGAATTTTGCATCTTGACAGTCAACAGGAATTACATGAAATGGATCAGCAGTATGAAGAAAATCTGTATACTCCTTCACTTGAAATCAATGAAGACAATCATTGTTTGAGCAAAAGAAAACAAAAGGTATTATCTCCTCTGTCTGAAGATGAGATAGATCAGCTATTGAAAGGTCATGTTCCAGCTCAAGTTAACACAGATCTGCAGTGTGCACATGGTCAAGAAGGTGATGGTGGAACTTCTTCCTTTTCTAAAAAGCATGACAGTCCTATAAGCAGCTTTATAGATCAGCAGGTTGAAATTTGTCATATGGCTGAAGATGATGAGAGAGAAGAGCTTGTTTCAGATCTGCCCACAGAAGAAGACAGCATCCAAGTAAGTCCAGTTTCAATTTCAGAATGTGATGCAGTCAGGTCAGCCATTTTAGATTCAAATTGTAATAACCAAGCATACCTTGTGCTGAATTCTGAAAAGGAGAATTTTGTTGTTAGGATCATAGACAGAGTTTTTGATCCAAATGTTTTCAGTTCATTAGAACAAAGTCTTCATAAAGAGGTAATTCAGTTAGTTCATGAAAAACAAGATGAGATCTTCATTCAAGTAAGTGAAACGGTTCCTTTGGATGAATTTATGGTAGATGATAGAGATATCATGTTTGAGCATCAAGAATCAGCTGAAGTTTCTTTCCTTATGATTGATAATGAAAATCCGGCTGTCCTATCATATGAAGATGACCTATCATATTTTCAGACTACAGAAGATCAGATCATTCAAGATTCCCTTTCAGTTTCTTCTTCATATGTTTCATGTGTTGAAATGTTTTTACAAGAGGAGATATGCTCATCTACCTGTTCAGAGTTTTTTGAAGCCCAGGAGCATACTTTTACTGAAGTACATGATGAAGACAGATCAGAATCAGGAGAGAAAGACACCTTGTTTCTTCAGCAGGAGGTAAATCTTCATGTTTTTCACGATCCTCTGGCAGATTTGTTGCATTCAGCAGAAAAGGTGATTATTGCAGTGTTCAATGATGAAGGAGATCAGGGTCAATTATGTTTTTGGATGCCCAGCTACCAGTATTTGCTGTTGACCAGGAGATCTGATCGGGAGAATCAGTCAAGAGGGCATCTGCTGGTTTGGTTACATTGGAAAGCCAATTATACATGATTGTACATATTTCATTAATATGCAGGTGGTTGTCATCATGATTCCAAATCTTGATGGACTGCTGCCTTTTTTCCAAAAGCTTTGTAAATTCTTGTTTTAAGTCAGTCATGAGTCATTTGTGTTGGGTCTGTTGAGTTAGTTTTTTCAAGTTATTTCAATTTGTCATCGAGTCGGTTTGAGTCAAGTTTTAATCGAGTTTCAATTAATTTTCAGTCATGCATTTTAGTTTTATTTTTTGACTCCATTGCCCAATGGATGAAGGCGCTGGTCTGCTCTCCCAAAGATCTATCGTTCTTGGCACCTCCAAGGAGCTACCATCCCCATTGGAGCCAATGTTAGAGTCAGCCTTTGCAGCTTTCCTTCAGTGATCAAACATGCTCTTACAAAGTGATTTTAAGGTGTCAAGGTCAAATTTTGTCATTTCAATGAGTCTTCAAGCAAAATTTGGTCACTAGGCATTAGGTCTAGGGTTTGTTTTCACGCTTTTCAAAGTTGTCCAAATGTCGGTCCATGTCACCATTCAGCTGAGTGTGCCATCATTCAGAGGGTTGTCATCATCATTTCAAGTTCCATTGGGTCATTTTACAGCTTGTTCATGCTTCAGTTGTGCCTAGGTAAGGTCCATTTCCCTCTCCTAGGGTTTTGGAGGTAATTTCTCTTGGATGGTAAAATCATTAGAAAAACTTGTATCCTGATGTTCATACACCTTCCCCTATCATTAATGTACCTTATTAAACACTTCCCATCACCGAGATTCCCCAAATTCCTCATTTTTGCACAAACCCTAGTTTCTTGCCACAACTTGGCAATTTTCTAGGCTAGGCCTGTGTTTTGCCCTTTTGGACCCCTTCCCCTCACTCAATCTCTGAGATTCCACTTTCCCCTACTTCCTAACATCCCTCCCTACTCCCCAAAGTTTCCCCAAGAATTTAGAAGCCCCTTATCCCCTTCATTTCACTTCATTTCGACAAAATCCCTTGTTTCACACATCGAGATAGGTTTCACTCAAATGATGTTTTAGAGCAATAAAAGATGAATTTTGGAAAACTGAGAGAGGTTTCTGTACAAAACATGCCATGGAAGAAACAACTCCTTCACTTTTTACACAGGTATAATGGTTTTGGAGAAATGTCAAGAATATCGTTGCCTTAGGAGAATTGATACACCTGCAGGAAGTAGTTTTGGGAGATTTGAGTTTTGATAGGGTAAATGAACTCCAAATTGTAATCTTCCACTTGGGTTGGAAAGTAGACTCCAACATATTTCCAACTAGCTATCACACGCCTAATTTGGACACCAGGAAGGCCTCAAAAATCCTCCTGCAAAATGCACTATGTGGCGCGCTACTCATATAGCCCCAAGGCTGGAAAACAACAGTTCATCACCCAAATTCTCATCAAACCACTTCATTTGTCTGCAAGTAAGTTATTTATGCCTGCTCAGTGATTCGTGGATTTTTTATGGTGTTTCGAATGTGAAGAAAACAAGTGTTTGATATGGTGAACATCAAACCCTACGTTTATACCAAATCTGCTCCTAGGGTTATGCATAAAGTTTGAAGATTGTGTTGGTGCTAAATTCTTGCCATTTGTAAACCTTTTCTTTGTATTCCATCACTTCTTTCACTACCATGTGATCATATCGTCGTCCCTTCCCCATATTCATTATCCTCATATCCCTTTATACTTTTGGTTCCCATGTGAAATCCCAAACCCTATTATTTACTACTACATTCCTCCATTGACACAAGCCTAATCTCCATAACATTCAAAGGTTGTTTCTTTGTCCTTGATTCCACTTGACTCACTGATATGTCGCCATTTCATTTCACTCCTGTCCTTAGAAACTACCCCCCATCACCATATCCCATTCCTATCTCACTTATAGGGGTTCTCAATCCCTCATTCCCCTTTGGCACGCATTTGGTGATTGGAGACAAAGACACCAAGGTCCCATTTCTCATTTTCAACAAGCTGAACATACACATTGCAACACCATGACTGACAACAACACATCATACAACCGAGACAGTGTTTTCACCACAGGAGCTGCATGCACCAGGAGAGCACTAAAACGGCGGAAAAGGCCTGATCCACTCCGGATTTTGGCCGAGGCTTCGTTGGCTGGGCATGATACATGATGGAGGGTCTTCGCTCCGAATTTGAGCAAATTCGGAGAAATTTTTGTCATTTTGAAATATTTTGGTCTCAAAACAGATTTTTCAGCCATACGAGTAGCGCGTCGACGCGCTCGCTTATGATTGGGACACTTGCTGGAGGAAAACTTTATATTTTTGGGTTTTTCATGGTAATTTATGCATGCTCTAGTATGGCTGAAGCATTTCATCAAGTTCTGGATGATCAAAGGGCCCAAAAACACCATGAAAACCACCTTTCTGCCACCTTTTGCACCAGCAGGAAGTACTTCTGGGAGAATTAAGTTTTGGAGAGGAAAATGAGCTCCAAATTTGGAAATTCCACTTGGGTTTGATAGCCAACATCCAGGGCTTTCCAACGAGCTATCATGAGCTCAATTTGGATTCCGGGAAGTGCCCCAAAAGCAGGCTGAAAGACGCGCTACGCATATAGATTTTTGGTCAATTTTTCACCTTCCAGCTCAGAAATTCGGCCAGTTGGACCAGTTTTGCTTGTGGATGAAATTTTTGAGTTATCTTGATGTAAATTTATGGTTTGCATGTAACTTGGACTCATTTCTACCTATTCTAGATGATTCACTCCTAAAAAAGTAAAAATCAAGTGAAAGAATCAGTTTCCTTCCATTTAGAGGCAAGTTGTTTGGCTGCCTATATTCTAGCTCCTTGTTTAGAATTAGTTGAAACTGCTCCTAGAAGGAGGAATTCAACCCCTAGAGGCATGGAAAGGGGTTAGGATGGTCTATATGATGTAATTTCTCAATCATTTTCAGAGGTTGGATAGGTTGGACTCTTGGGAAGCTTTTGGCACACTATTATACATATTTTTCATATTTTGGCTAAGGAAAGATCAGAGGTTTTGCAGCACCTGTTGGGATTCTTGTGGCTTTCAGTTCTTGATGGTGTTTTCTCTCATTTTATTGTAAGTTATTTCATGTTTAATGTATGCCATTCCTTTCATATGCTTCTGAAACTAAATGAATGAGTAGATGAGGTTGAATCCATTGATTTCAGTGCTCTGCCTTTGGATTCGTTTAGTTTTACATGTTTTCGCCTGTTTGGAGAGGATCCATGTTTACCCTTGCCCTCTTCAGCTCCTTGTCATTCTGATCCATCCATATACTCGATCAAAAGCATCAATACTATTGCCTACCTCACCCCAACTCGAATTCTATAAAGATCTGGCCTTATCCCCGGACCCAAAATTGTTTTTTCCCATTTCTCCAACAAAAAACCCAAAAAATAAAAAATCAAACTTACCTATCTCTTTACTAGCCTAAAATCAGTATTCATTGTTCATTATAAGTCATCTCAGCCCCTCTGAAAACCTTTTGCCGAGATAGACCCAGAGAGAGCCCTCTCCTGTCCTCGTAGGGCTAGCTACGAGGCTGAGCGTGGTTTGATGTAGCGTTGAGTTTTACCTTATTTCAGCCTAAGGTAGATTTTAACGCTAACAACACTCCACATTGATGGGTGTGCAACCCAACACAAATTCCATTATACTTCAAAACTGAGATAACTTTTGAGTGCACATTTTTGCTGGAATCCTCAATTCCCTGTGCACGAACAGGGTCCATAGATCTTTGTCACACCCCACATTGATGGGTGTGAGCCCCAGCACAAATTCCATCATAATTCAAAACTGAGATAACTTTTGAGTGCACATATTTCTGGAATTCCCAATTCAAGGACATCCACAATTCCTTGTGCAGGAATAGGGTCCAGAGATCTTTGTCACACCCCACATTGATGGGTGTGCAACTCAGCACAAATTCCATCACACTTCAAAACTAAGATAACTTATGAGTGCACATTTTTGCAAATGGACATCATAAAGACTTTCAGCCCATGAATATCTCTCCAAAACTGAAATTCTTCCCTTGCAACTATCTGGGAGCATAGAGTATTGGTTTTGCTACCTAAAATTTAACTCAATTATTGTAGGATAAGGTTGAGCCTTTGTGATAGGAAGAAACTCATCCTCATAACTTTTGTCTCTAAATGAAAACATAGTGTTGGAATCCTCAATTCAAGTACATACTCAATTCCCTGTGCATGAGCAGGGTCCAAAGATCTTTTTCACACCCCACATTGATGGGTGTGCAACCCAACACAAATTCCATCTTACTTTAAAACTGAGATAACTTCTGAGTGCACTTTTTTTCAAATGGAAATCATAAATACTTCCAACCCATAAATATGTCTCCAAAATTGAAATGCTTCCCTTGTAACTATTTGGTAGCATACAGTATTGGTTCTATTGCCTCAAATTTAATTTAAGTGTTGTAGGATAATGTCGAGCCTTTTTCATAGGAAGAAACTCATACTCATAACTTTTATCGCTGCATGAAAAAATAGTGCTGGAATGAATATCATCAGCCTCACCATCATCTGCCAGTCCCTCACTAATGATGTCATTTTTTAGCTCCCCACTCTTATTGAAATTAAAAATCGATTTCCTGTCTACTACTCCCTCAGAGATGTTGAGATGATTTAACCACAAGAGTTTGATTCAGTCCTGCCAAAAAATTCAACTATATTGCTTCTATCTGACCATTCTCCCTTTTTTCTAACATTCACTTGTCCACTTCTATTTAGCTTTACAAGAGTAACCTCAAGCTCGAGTGGTTTCTGAATGTGGACCTGGACATAAGGCAGTGACTCATTTTTCAATGATCAAACTGAATTTTTACCAAAAGATGTCCAGGACAGGGCCATTCACCATAATTCTCGACCCTCAATTCTAGTCTGATTTATTTTTCTATGAACTTATTTATCGTAATAGTTGTAGGTCTTATAAATGGGAGAACCACTGAAACACACCACATACGATTTGAGATTGTTTTGCTTGAGAAAAGTGTCTATATTTCATTCTACATAAGGGTTGTCGTGGTATCTTCCCTCTGGATCTGCAGTACCCTCTCCAAATGTACCAACAATGTTGTCTGTTTCCAATTATATGTTGTCTTCTCCATCTAAGATAGTAGCAACTTCTTCAAATTATCGCCTCAAAGCTTCTTATGTGAGCTTGTAAAAAAAATGTTTCTTTTTTCTTTCATCAAATGTACCATGTAGTGTTGACTCCTCTCTCAACTTACCGTTTTCCAGCCCTTTCAACCACCATGCTTCAAGAAATATGCTAAACCATGAAGTAAAATTTAAAGATACACCTAAAACATTGCCATAATGTTCTCTCTTCTTATGCCACTGAATTCGGCTACTTTATATTTTGGAAGCAGTTTTCATATTATTTTTTAATTTTGACCTTGTGACATCTTACATAATTTATGTAACTCATGATTTTTCTAGAGTACCCATAATTGTGTATGAAAACTAATTATGGGTACTCCAGAAAAATCACGAGTTACATCAATTAGTGAAATTATTGAGTGTCATTTTTAGCTCCTCACTCTTATTGAAATTCAAAATGGATTTCTTGTCTATTTCTCCCTCATAGATGTTGAGATGATTTAAGCACAAGAGTTTACTTCATTCATGCTAGGAAATTCAACTATATTGTTTCTATCTAATGTAATGTTCCATTTTTAGAAACATTATCAATCGACAAGCAAATCCATTCCAGAGACAGACTGTAGGGGCATTTACTGGATTTTTCACCTTCATAGAGAAGGATGAGCTCTAGAGGCTACCTGGCCCACTAGCAAACTCTGTCTATAGAGAGATGTAAAGGGATAATATTCCCAAGAGGGAAAACAACAAGATTGGGAAGCTCTTAAGATAACCCCAACATTACAGCTACAGCAATAACAAATACATCAAATGGAAATAGCAGTGATACATGTACACATGAAATGCCGGAGAATCCAATGGCCTTCATATTAAGACATAGCAGCAAATAAGTATACAAATCCTTGAGGGAATGATCACTCAAGCAAGGCACTAGAAGCCTCAAGAAAACTGTATATGCAAATATGAGAAACACTGCTGTATATAGAAAGCCTGAGGCCATGACTGCGCAGTTTTAGAGAGGAACTGCTGCATAAATGATGAAAATACAAATATATAACAATGTGGGCTCAAATAAAGAAGGGGGAGCAAGACCTCAACCCCTGAAAATACAATACAACAATCCTTTAAGAGGATTGGCTGAAATCTATGCAAAAATGCTATAATACAAAAATGTTGGAGTTGCAGTAGTTGCTGCAACTCAAAAGTTGGAAATACATGGAGAAGGCTGAAATGGCTGCAACATATGAAGAACCCTCCTCCAATGGAAATATGAAATGAAAGGCTGATCCTTTCATCAAGATTTCTTCCTCCAAAATGTCAGATAATCCCTCACAGCAAATATTCACCAAGAAGAACGCTGTCTAAGAGAGGGACTGCGCAGCCAATGATGGAATGTGGTTGGCCTGATGCCAAATATGGTGGGATATGCTCAAGAACCACCTTTGCTGATCTCCCAAGGGATGGAACCTCCTTCCTCTGAAAAACTAGCTCTGGATGGTGTGTGGAAACCTCCCCAGCAACATTGCACAATTTCTACTACAGAAAATGTGTTGATGTAGATGATTGAAGATATGGCATGAATGCCTGAATATGGGGAATGGAGTGCAATCCTTCAAGAGCTCCTCAAGAAGGAGAGGAATTCCTAAACAGGAGTCCCTCGTGCTCGGAGGCATTGCAGCTCTACTGAACAGCAAGAGGAAGCAACAAGTCTCTAAGACTCGAATGTAAAATGATCAAAGATAATCTCAATGGCTGCCTTGCTCCTCTTTTAAACAAGTGAGCCCCCCTCCATGGACCCTACTTCAAATTAGGTTTTCCCTTCCTCTAGAAGCTTCCCTCCTATGTTGTCCCACTTTGTGCTTTCCAACTCATGCCAACGCAATTTGACTTGGTCCACCTTGGCCTAGCCTTTATGCAAAAACCTCCTTTCACACATGGAGGTGTGAAATCCAACTCCAAACATGATCCTCTTTCATAATTAGAGGATTTTTATTCTATAATCATGCAAATAATGGGTCTCCTACCCATTTTATTCATCTCTCACATAAAATTAACAAATTTTAATGTTCCATAAAAATTTGGAACATTACATCTGACCATTCTCCCTTTTTTCTAACATTCACTTGTTCACTGTTGAGTTCACTATTTAACTTTACAAGAGTAACCTCAAGCTGGAGTGGTTTCTGAATGTGGACCTAGACATAAGGCAGTGACTCATTTTTCAATGATCAAGCTGAATTTCTACCAAAATATGTCTAGGAAAGGGCCATTCACCATAATTCTCAACCATCATTTTTAGCCTCATCTATTTTTCTGTGACTTCTTTATCACGATAGTTGTAGGTATTATAAATGGGAGAACCAATGAAACACACCACATATGATTTGAGAATGTTTTTCTTGAAAAAAGCGTCTAGATCTCTGTTAGGTCCTTATATTACTAGTTTAGCCCCTTATTGTTATTAGTGTAGCCCCCTTATTGTTATTATTGTAGCCCCCTCTAACCCCAATATTGTTATTATTGTGTCCTTACATTGTTATTGTTAGGTCGGCTAGGATTACATTGTGGCCCCATGGACTCCTATATATAGAAAGGAGGTTTTTTCATTTGTATCATCTAAGAGTTGTTCATTCATGTAATGTATTGGAGGTTGCCCCCTCCAAGTGGATTATTTCTAAGGTTTTGATATATATTTTCTTCTATTTTTGGAGTTGGTTTCAAAACATTTGGTATCAGAGCTTTGGATTCTAGGGTTTCGCTGCTCCAAACAGGTCATCGTGGCATTTTTGCTATAAATTTGCTTCTACGAAGGTTCAGAAGCTGAAATTTTTAGAGTACGAAGCCGAACTCCTGAGGAACATCTTCAAAAAAATTTAGATCTTGGTTCACAATATTTTTGGAGATATTATCTGTGGAAGTTAGGTATTTTTGCAGGCTCCTCAATTTAACCTAAACAGGTCATCATGGCATTTTCTCTATAACTTTTTTCTACGAAGGTTCCGAATCTGAGATTTTTAGGGCATGAATCTGAACTCCTAAGGAACATCGTCGCAAAATTTTCGGAGATATGGTCTGTGGAAGTTAGGACTGTTTCAAGCTCCCGAATTTCATCTCAAAGAGGTCATCATGGTAATATCTTCATAACTCTCTCTCTGAGAGTCGAATTGGAATTCTATAAAAAGTGGACGCAAGCACACAAAATTTAGTTTCCTATCTATCAATTTAAGAGCTGAAGGAGGAAGCAGTGACACGGGGCAAGTCATACAAGTTCGCTCTACTGAACCAGTCCATAATTAGGTCATCGTAGGAGATTGGGCACAACTTTGTCTTCAAGAATCCAAATCTGGTCAGACTTGTGTCATTCAAAAGAGGATTCAAAGGGCTACCTTAGTACCAAATTTTAGACATTAAATATCCGAAATCATAGAGATAATTCAGTTTCAATATCGCCCTCCTCAAAAGCAAGAAAAAGGTGCGTATTTTTTTTCGAATTACATAAGTCTCGTTTGAAAAAAATTAGTTGGAATTTATTCCAAGGGAATATTGAATAATAGATATCAGTATTGGGTTCTAAAATGGCCCCTAAAAATAATTCAACACCCATTAATCCTTCATAAGGCTATACTATGACTCATGAAGACGAAGAAACACAACATGAGATATCAAAATTACAAGAGCAAGTGCACCAAATTTTGCTATCACAAAGAGCAACAAAAAATGAAATGGAAGTTTTGAAGAAAGGCGTGGAAACTAAGATGGATGGTTTGAAGAAAGGTGTGGAAGCTAAGATGAATGGTTTGGAAGCTAAGATGGAAGGCATGGAAGTGGGCATGGAAGCTAAGATGGATGGCATGGAAGCTAAGATCGATGAAAAAATGGAAAACATAAAAGTAGACATCAAAGGTTTGGCAAAGTTAATACAAGAAATGTTTCCTAATGGTGGAAAGATAGTAGAGGAAACTCATAATGAGAACAAAATAAATGTTAATCATGATTTCATAAACTCTAATGTTGGACGGAAGAACCACCATATTCCAAAGATGGATATGAGGAAGTTTGATGGCAAGGATCCCGTAACATGGATACTACACATGGAGCAATATTTTGATCTCATTAATGTGCAAAACACACAAAAGGTATGCATTGCAACTTTACATTTAGAACAAAATACATTTGTATGGTATCAACGACTTTGCTCCCGTAAAAAAATTGTCACTTGGTCAATTTTTACGGAGGAAATGATAGCACATTATGAGGATACAAAGAGCAACACCTTCTTTAGCCAATTAATAAATCTCAAATAAAAGGGTTTAGTGGGGGAGCACATTGAGGACTTCCAAAAATTGAATATAAGGGTAACCGATATTCCAGAGGAACACAGGATTGATCTCTTCATAGGTACTTTAAAGGATAACATCCAACATGAAGTTCGCGTTTTGGAACCTGATTCATTGGAGAAGGCATTCAGGTTGGCAAGAAAAATTGAATGTAAAATTATGGCGACAAGGAAACCTACCACTCACTTCTATAAAGAGGGAAGTGTTGCTACTCCTAGATTTCCACAACCTACAAGGTTGACACCACAAAAATTGGAAGAAAAAAGAGCAAAAGGGCTTTGCTAAAGTTGTAATAGAAAATACACTAAAGGTCATAAGTGTGCTGAGAAGAAATTATTTTACATAGATTGTGAAGAGGAAGAAGAAAATGAACAAGAAGAGGATATACACCAAGAACCAACCCTAGAAGAGGAAGAAATGAGTTCAACCATATCGTGTAATGCATTGGCAGAAATTACAACTCAAACTCTCAAGATAGAAGGACATATCAAGAAGAAAAAGGTAATAGTGTTGATTGATTCAGGTAGCACCCATAATTTTATTCATTGTAAGGTGGCCAAGGAATTAAATTGTTTCCTATACCCAGCACCAGAATGTCAAGTGATGGTTGCAAATGGAGGAACTATAAATTGCTCTGGAAAATGCCATAATATCAAGCTAACCATGGGGGAATATGTATTTAATATTCCAATGCTTTCCATTCCTATGGGAGGTGCTGATGTTGTACTAGGAGTACAATGGTTACAATCTTTGGGGACGGTAGCTTTTAATTTTCAAGAACTTTTCTTGAAATTTTTTTCAGAAGGAAAGGAAGTCGAATTACGGGGTATTGAAGGGAAGCCGGGAAGGATAATAAGCTCTAATGTCATGACAAAGCTTCTAAAGAAGGAACAACGAGGCGTAATTGCACAATTATGCTCACTAGAAGTTCCGACATCAAAATCATCTATTTCTGCAGATCTCCAACAAGTCTTGGACAATCATTCCAAGGTGTTTGAAACTCCCAAAGGACTTCCACCTATTCGTGATCATGATCATGCTATTCATTTGATTCCAGGAAGTGTTCCTCCAAACATCCGGCCTTATAGATATCCTTACTTCCAAAAGAGCGAAATTGAACGCATGAATGCAGAAATGTTAGAGGCAGGTATAATTCAACCTAGTCAAAGTTCTTTCTCTGCTCCTGTAGTATTGGTACACAAGAAGGATGGATCATGGCGAATGTGTCCGGATTATAGGGAGCTCAATAAGCTCACCATTAAAGATAAATTTCCCATTCCTCTGATTGATGAATTATTGGATGAATTACATGGAGCAATTTATTTTACCAAGTTGGATCTTCGTTCAGGATATCATCAAATTAGAATGAAGACTGAAGATATTCCAAAAACAACATTTCGAACTCATGAGGGTCATTATGAATTTTTGGTCATGCCTTTTGGCCTTACCAATGCACCTTCTACATTTCAAGGGTCGATGAATTCCATTTTCAAACCCTTCCTTAGAAAATTTGTGTAGTATTTTTTGATGATATACTAATCTACAGCAGGTCTTGGAAGGATCATGTTGAACATGTTGACAGGGTGCTCAAACTATTGCAGGAGAAACAATTATGTGCAAAAACATCCAAATGTTTCTTTGGAGTACAAGAGGTGGAATATCTGGGTCATATTGTATCTCACGAGGGTGTTAAAGTAGACCCTAACAAAATTAAAGCCATTAAGGAATGGAAAGTCCTGACAACCATAAAGCAGTTGCGAGGATTTCTCGGGTTAACAGGGTATTATCGCAAGTTTGTTAAGAATTATGGGAGAATAGCAGCACCTCTAACAACATTATTGAAGAAAGATGCATTTTCATGGACTCCTGAAGCAACTAAGGCCTTTGAATATCTTAAAGAGGCAATGTGCCTAGCACCGGTCTTAGCTACGCCAGACTTCACAAAAACCTTTATTGTGGAATGTGATGCCTCTGGAAATGGAATTGGTGTTGTTTTAATGCAGGAAGGAAGACCCATTGCTTTTGAAAGTCGTCCAATCAAAGGAAAGTATTTACAGAAACCTATTTATGAGAAGGAAATGTTAGCAATACTGCATGCACTAAAGAAATGGCGAACTTACCTAATGGGAAGACACTTCAAGGTAAAAACCGATCATGATAGTATTAAACACTTTTTGGAACAAAGACTATCTTCAGAAGAGCAGCAAAAATGGGTCACAAAGATGTTGGGTTATGACTTTGAAATAATCTACAAAAAAGGGAAGCTAAATGTTGTTGCAGATGCACTCTCAAGAAAAATGAAGAGGTTGAAGCATTGCTTTGTGTCATTTCTATTATCCAACCAGATTGGATAACCAAAGCAAGGGATGAATGGAAGAGGGAAGAAGAAGTGTGGACACTCATTCAAAATTTGCAGTAAGATCCTTGTACATCTGATACATTTATTTGGAAAAATGATTCCTTATGGTACAAAGATCGCTTATATCTTTGTAAGAATTCCCAACTAAAACAAAAGATTCTTTTGGAATTCCACACTTCTCCTTTAGAAGGACACTCAGGATTTTTAAAATATTACCACAATGTGAAGAAAGAATTTTTTTGGGATGGCCTTAAATCTAATATTCAAAATTTTGTGGTGGAATGTTTGGTTTGCCAGCAAAATAAGTTGAGACAATTAAGACCCCGGGTCTTCTACAAACTTTATCCATTCCAAGTCAACGTTGGGAGGAGATTTCAATGGATTTTATCACAGGTTTACCTAAGTCCAAAGGAAAGAGTGTCATCATGGTGGTAGTTGATAGACTTACCAAGTATGCACACTTTTGTGCATTATCTCATCTATTTAAAGCAAGTACAGTTGCTACTACATTTATGGACAGAATTCAAAAGCTACATGGAAGCCCAAGGGTTATTGTGAGCGATAGAGATCCCATTTTTACTGGAAATTTTTGGACGGAGTTATTTTCTTGTTTGGGTAATCAATTAGCTCATAGCTCATCTTATCATCCTCAATCTGATGGTCAAACTGAGATAGTAAATAAATGTTTGGAAGGATATCTTCGTTGTTTTGTATCTGATAAACAAACACAATGGGTCAAGTGGTTACCTCTCGCTGAATGGTGGTATAACACTTCCTTCCATACTGCAGCAAAAATGACCCCATTTATGGCACTTTATGGATATCATCCACCATCCATCACATGATCTTTAATAGAAAATTCTAAGGTTCAAGTAGTGGAAGATCACATCGAGCATCAACAAGAAGTTTTCCAACTCTTAAAGGATAACCTAAATTTGGCACAAAATCGAATGAAACAATAGGCAGATCAACATCGCAGCGAGAGAAGTTTTGATGTAGGAGACTGCGTATTTTTACGGCTACAACCATACAAACAAATGTCCCTCAAGCAAGCTAAGAAGGATAATAAATTATCGCCAAAGTACTATGGTCCTTACAAGGTGTTGCAAAAGATTGGTACTATGGCATACAAATTGGAGCTCCCTGCTTCTTCACGAGTGCATCCAATTTTCCATGTTTCATGCTTAAAGAAGGTTATAGGTGAAAATCTTCCAGTTCAAACAATATTGCCAGAACTTGATGAGGAAGGAAAATCATATTGGAACCTGAAGCGGTCATGGAAACAAGAACTCGACAGCTACGGAATCGATCAATTTCAGAGTATCTCATCAAGTGGAAGAACTTACCCACTGAAGATTCTACATGGGAGGATGAGAATTTTGTACAGAAGCACCCAGAGCTACTCAAGCGTTGAGGACAACACTTTTTTGAAGGAGAGGGGCATGTTAGGTCCCTATATTACTAGTATAGTCCCTTATTGTTGTTAGTGTAACGCCCTTATTGTTATTATTGTACCCTTGTAACCCCCATTTTGTTATTATTGTGCCCTTAAATTATTATTGTTAGGTCGGCTAGGATTACATTGTGGCCCACTAGGATTACATTATGGCCCCATGACTCCTATATATAGAAAGGAGGTTTTGTAATTTGTATCATCCAAGAATTGTTCATTTATGTAATGTATTGGAGGTTTCCCCCTCGAAGTGGCTTATTTCTAAGGCGTTGATATATCTTTTCTTCTATTTTTGGAGTTGGTTTCACAACAATCTCATTCTACATAACGGTTGTCATGGTATCTTCCCTCTGGATATGCAATACCCTCTCCAAATGTACCAGCAGTGATGTCTCTTTCGAATTGTATGTTGTCTTCTCCATCTAAGTAGTAATAACTTCTTCAAATTATGACCTCAAAGCTTCCTCTGTGAGCTTGTAAAAAAAATTGATATTTTTTTCTTTCATCAAATGTACCAAGCATTGTTGACTCCTCTCTCCACTTACCCTTTTCCAACCCTTTCAACCACCATGCTTTAAGAAATATGCTAAACCATTAAGTAAACTTTAAAGCTACAACTAAAGTATTGCCACAATGTTCTCTCTTCTTATTCCACTGAATTCGGCTCCTTTATATTTTGGAAGCATTTTTCATATTATTATTTTATTTTGACCTTATGATATCTTACATAATTTATGTAACTCATTATTTGTATAGAGTACTTTTTGGAGCTGGTTTCACAATAGTACCCATAATTGTGTATGAAAACTAATTTTGGGTACTCCAGAAAAATCATGAGCTAGATAAATTATTGAAATTATTGATTGTCATTTTTAGCTCCCCACTCTTATTGAAATTCAAAATGAATTTCTTGTCCACTACACCCTCATAGACGTTGATATGATTTAACCACAAGATTTTGCTTCAGTATTTCCAGAAAATTCAACTATATTGTTTCTATCTGACCATTCTCCCTTTTTTCTAACATTCACTTGTTCACTGTTGAGTTCACTATTTAACTTTACAAGAGTAACCTCAAGCTGGAGTGGTGTTTGAATGTGGATATGGACACAACGTAGTGACTCATTTTTCGATGATCAAACTGAATTCATACAAAAATATGTCTAGTTAAGGGCCATTCACCATAACACTCGACCCTCATTTTTAGCCTACTTTATTTTTCATTGAAATTATTTATCATAATAGTTGTAGGTGTTATAATTGGGAGAACCACTGAAACACACCACATGTGATTTGAGACCATTTTTCTTGGGAAAAGCGTTTAGATCTCATTCTAAATCAGGGTTGTCGTGGTATCCTCCTTATGGATCTGCAGTACCCTCTCCAAATGTACCAGCAGTGCCATCTCTTTCCAATTATATGTTGCCTTCTCAATCTAAGATAACAACAACTTCTTCAAATTATGGCTTCAAAGCTTCCACTGTGAGCTTGTAAGAAAAATGATTTTTTTATTTATTTCATCAAATGTACCATGCAATGTTGACTCCTCTCTCCACTTACCCTTTTCCAACCCTTTCAACAACCATGCTTTAAGAAATATGCTAAACCGTGAATTAAACTTTAAAGCTACACCTAAAGCATTGCCACAATGTTCTCCCTTCTTATGCCACTGAATTCGGTTGCTTGATATTTTGGAAGCAGTTTTCATATTATTTTTTTATTTTGACCTTGTGATATGTTACATAATTTATCTAACTCATGATTTTTCTGGAGTACCCATAATTGTGTATGGCATTTAATTGCTATTCTGTACTAATATATTGGACCTACATTCTTCCCAAATTCAATGTGATAGGTTTGGAAGTATGATTGCATGTTTCTGATATTCCTCCATAAATTTTTTGTCTCTGCATTTGCCACCTTCAAAATTAGAGTTCCATGATCCACATCAACAAGATTGGTTCAGAAAGGAAGCCGCAAAGGTACTTTATGAAACAGATTATACATATGGGTAGATGTTTGCTAATTAATTTATATGCCTATCATATATATGGCATAGGACCCCCCAAATCGAAACTAATGTGCATTTTGATGCAAATTTACACATTGCAGATATAGTGGAAATGTTGTTTAGAGAGGTTTTTAATTTTCTCTGTCAGATAGTACAGAAAATCGCCACATATGGATCCTTTTATTCTAGTATTAAGGTTACTGAATCAAGGAGGAAAATTCCATAGCTTGAAGGAATGTTTTGGTTTTTAAGCTCCTGTGGTTATCATTTATTAAAGAGCTTCCCGGATTATCCACAGTATTAAGGAACATTTGTCGACGTTTCGAATCCCAACGGGGATCCATCATCAAGACTTTTGAATCCTGATGATGGATCGATGTTGGGATTCGAAACGTCGACAAATGTTCCTTAATACTGTGGAAGCTCTTGAAGGAATGTTGCATAAAGATATAGTTGAATTTGAGGTGATATTATAGATATATATAAAGGATGTTTAGTATACATTAGGTTGTCTAACATGATATTATGCTAGAATAATCTTTCTATTTAATGAATATTTCCTTAACTTTTTATAGAAATTTCTTAGTTGGAAATAATTTCTTCATAGAGTAATCCATTATTTTAATGCAATCTATCAAATTAAAATAGGTTTTGTTGCAAGAGGCCATCATTAGTGACAGGAAAGTTGGAAGACCTATTGTTGATATTTCAAAGCTAAATAGTATAAGGCATCTTCTTCTTTATGAATCTTATGAATGGGATCGTCATCTTTGCCATTGTTCATAACTGTGTCATATATACTCACTATTTTTTACTTTTTGGCATGCAAATCAGCCTTTTAAAGGTATATTTTTATGTTGTCACAACAAATTTACATGATTCACAAGGTAAGAAATCAATATTTAGTGTAATTCCATATTTTAGGTTTTATAATTATAGGTTATTTATAGACTATAATTGTCTTGAAAGTTTCATTTTTGATTGAGTATTCAACTGAACATATTGAGTATCTTATACATAACTATTTGTGATTTAGTATCAACTCATTTGGTTCATTAGAATTAAGTTCATTTTGTACTAGCAGATAATTAAACAGATTGTTTTTTTCCAATGTTTTGCAGTCTTAAAGTGAACTAATTACTATGTTATTTTTTGGTGTCCACTTCTGAAAAGAGGTACTCTTACTGCGATAAGTTTCAATTTTTTTTATTTTTTGGTTGTTGTCATGTTTTGAGTGCGGACTTGTGAAATTCCAAATCACATATCGCTTTATGTGAAGGGGATATATATATATATCCCCTGTGGTTCCTTGAAGATCCGTGTTACATTTGCACAGAAGTTTAGATATCATTCAGATATCTAAAATTTCTAATTTTAATTTGAATATTTACGTGATAAAGGAAAGACAAAGGTCCCAATTATAAAAAGTCACCCAACAACAACAACATTGAGATTTTTATTTAATTCAACCTGTAACATATTACATTTGTCTTCATCAATGCTCTTCTTCCATATGCTATCCACTTATGTCATTTCCTTTGCAATATTTGGTGCATTTGCGAGTTATAGGTTATTTTTAGGCTATAAATGTCTTCAGAGTTTAAATTCTAATTGAGTATTCAACTAAACATATTGATTCTCTTATACATAACTATTTTCCCTCCACCCACTTTTCATAACTTCCATAACCATTAGGTAGGGACCTACAACTTCGATGATGTTTTTCTTGTTTAGTAAAAGATTGTCGAGACTTTAATTTATTGAAGCTTGTAGAATTTACAATCCATAAATTTCAAGATATAATTTGTAAAAGTATAATTCTTTAAAGGGTGCTAGCTCAATGGAAGAGCACCTACTTTACAAGAAGGAGGTTGGTGGTTCGATTCCATCGTGCCCTGATATTCATATGGAATGGAGGCGATTAGTTTTGGTGATAGAGGCTCTTTTAATCATCACTAATGAGCTTATGGTGACATTTTTTGACCCTCACCAAAATATGAAATGGTGACGGTCAATGAACACCACCATATATATGCATCAATAGTGATGACCATGAAATGTTCATCACCATAAATCATTGTTGTTGATATGAAATGGTGAGGATCATTATTTTTAATTATAATCATTATTCGTGATGGACCTTGAAGTCACCAATGAGCTTATCTTGACATTTTTTTACCCTCACCAAATATAAAATGGTGATGGTCAATGAACGTTGCCATATATATGCACCAATAGTGGCAGCCATGAAAGGTCCATCACAATAAATCGTTGTTGTTAATATGAAATGGTGACGGTCACTATCCGTCATTATAATCATTATTGGTGACTAAGTCTATTGTCCATCACCATTTCTCATATGAAATGGTGACAGTCACTATCTGTCATTATAAATCATGATTGGTGACAAACCTTGAATTTCACCACAACACATATGCTTTCGGCGACGCCACCTTTGGTGACGTTCAGTTTTTGGTGACGAAGGCTCTTTTGATCATCGGCAATGAGCTTATGGTGACATTGTTCGCCCCTCACCAATGTCCTTTTTTCTTGTAGTGTAGCTTCAGATATTCTTCTATCTTGGCCCTTCTCTATATCTTCAGAGATCCGGCCATGGTGTGGATTAGACCACTGACTGATCACGCTCCTTGTTTCTCCTCCATTTAAATATGGGTCAATTCCTTTCAAATTTTCCCCACTATCGATAGAAATAATTGGCTTCTCTGAAATGATTTCTGCTTCCTGGACTGAGTGGGTAAATTACAGCCCTATAACCATATGGGAAAGTAAATTTAAAAGGTTAAAAGAAGACATCAAAGAATGGCTTAAATCATACAATGCAAATTTGTCCCTAAATGTTAAAACAGCAGAAGACAATCTTGTAAAAAAGCAGGCTCAAATAGAAAATAAGGAAGTGTAGAAGGTGGACTTACAAGAATAAATAAAAATGTTTCAAACATACCATGCGAGCCTGAGACAAGAGGAAGATATGTGGCGGCTCAAGTCACGCAATAGTTGGCTCAGCTCCAGAGACAGGAACACGAAATATTTCCACAAGCAAGCAAAATTTCGAGAGATCAAAAATGGCATTACCAAAATTCAGCATGGATCTCAATCTGTCGACTCTTTTCATGAGATTAAGGTTGCTGCAGTAGATCACTTCTCTACCCTGTACCATGATGACCAACCCTCTGCCCCCATTAGTGAAGCCTTCTTCTTGGACTAGATTCCTTCTCTAGTGACCTCTGCTGCCAACAAAATCCTTGATGCTCTACCAAATCCTTAAGAAATTCAAAAAGAAGTCTTTTCCTTTTCTTGAGATAAGGCCCCTGGACCTGATGGCTTCATCGGTATGTTTTATCAAACCTATTGGCATCTAATAAAAAGAGATTTATGTCGAATGATCGGGTACTCCCTGAATATCTCATACATCGGCGGTGGAATAAATTCAGCCTTTTTAGCCCTAATACCAAAAGAACGAAATCCATCCTCTTTCTCGAGATTTAGGCCAGTTTCCCTCTACAACTTCTCTTATAAAATTATTTCCAAAATCTTAACCCTTAGACTGAATGTCCTCCTGCCTCTTCTCATCTCTCCTAATCAAGGCGACTTTGTCCCGAGAAGACAAATCTATGACAATATAATCTTAATCCAGGAAGCCATCGACTCAAGTTGGAGACATGAGGAACAAGGAATGGCCATTAAACTGGATATGGCCAATGCATTTGATAGGGTTCCACAAATTTCTCCTCGAAATAATGAAAATATGGGGTTTAAAGAGACCTTCACCAGATGGATAGAGAAATGCATTTCTAGGCCCTGGATCTCTCGCCTGATTAATGGTAGGGGGCTAGGTTTTTCCAAGCATCAAGAGGTCTCCGACAAGGGTGCCCCCTCTCGTTATTTTTATATATTTTGGTTGGAGAGGCCCTTAGTCGTAGCATTGAAGCAGCAAGGTTCTCTCAACACATCCCGGGAATTAGATTTAAAGAAGGAATCAAAATCATAAATCATGGGCAATTTGCTAATGATACTACTCTTCTTGGTGGAGCCTCTCTGGTCATAGCTAGAATATTCCAATATTATCTGCACAAATTCCAAGAAGCATCTGGAGGGAAAACAAGCGATGCCAAATGTAGAATATACGCATGGAATATCTCCCTTAGAAAGGCCAAAAAAATATAAGAAATATTGAGGTTTAGGGTAGAAAGATACTGGAAGGAATTTAAATACTTAGGAGTCCCAATTTTCTTGAAAAGGGCCAGTCCTAAGGCCTGGCAAGGCATGATTGACAAAATGAAACAAAAAATAACTAATTTGGGAGGTATTTGGCTAAATCCAGTAGGTCGTCTCATTCTTATCAAATCAGTGTTGTCTTCTCTCCCTACATATCAGTTTGCGGTCCTCCAGGCTCCGAAGTATGTCCTGCAACGGCTTGGCAGTTTCATAAGGAAGTTCTTATGAGAAGGATGGAAAAAAACAACAAGGAAATATTACATGGTAAACTGGAAGACTGTTATAGCACCCAGGAAACATGGAGGACTCAGAATTCGTGACCCAAGATTAACGAACCTAGCAATTGGGACCAAATTATGGTGGGGGCTAGTCACAAAATCTGAAGAATGGTGGGCTCAAGTAATAATAGGAAAGTATTTCAAGCAACAAGAACATGAAAATAGGTATATTCTAGCCACTCAAGGCTCCCCAATTTGGCATCTTCTTCTATCCTCATCTCCTTTAATTACTCAAAGCATCAACAGAGTTCTTGTAAATGGTCTCACAATCAAAATTTGGGAGGACAGAATATTGAATAACGCCCCTCTAGCAGATTTGGAATAGTTGAAACCCCTCCGCGATCACTTCATATTGATTAAAATCACAACCTTGGCACAAATATCAGTATGGGATGACAAGAGGAAATGGAAAGGATGGCTTATGCCGGATATCCCCGGAGAGCTAAATGAGCAAAAAAATGAACTATTAAATCTTCTCGAGGGATGCTCTCCAATTTCAAGAGATAAAATGGACAAATGGTGCTGGAAGAACACATGCTACTCAGTCAAATAAGGCTACACACATATCCTCTTTGAAGAATAGGTCCCTCCCAAAAGTGGGATATGGAATCGTATTTGGAAGCCGAACGCTATTCCCAAAGTAAATTACTTCTACTGGCAGCTAAATCACTAGAAAACTCTCACATGGGACAACATCAAGAAAAGAGGTATAATCGGGCTGACCAGGTGCCCTCTTTGTGAACAAGAGGAAGAAACCATAAACCATTTATTCATAAAATTCATTTACAACAAACAAGTCTGGAAGGAGGCTTTCGGGCAGATATTCTCTAGAATCGATTGGCCAACAAAGTCCTCCACGTTCTTCTCAACACCAAAAAAATGGTACAAAGGAAATATTCATACTAAACCAAATCTGAAATTCATCCTTCAATCTCTTCCAAAGTACATATGCTGGAAGATTCGAATGGCAAGAAACAAATTGATCTTCAAAATGAAAAATAATGTTGCCAGAGTTTCAGCGCTCTCAGCCTTATTCTTTTGTTTCGAGTTCAACTCCCCACAGCTTGACTCGTTGTTATATATTTTAGAATGGGAGTGGTTGTCTCCATGGTCCTAGAGCAAGAAAACAAAAATAACAAAGGTGGGTCCTCCCAACTAGTGTCTCAAAAGCACCCAAACTAAGCTAATGGACGAGATAAAGAAGAAAGGGAACTGGACCCTTATGCTCGATGGAGCCTCCAATGGAAACCTAGGGGAGGTAGGGGGAGGAGGGGTCCTCATTGATCCTGATGGAAAAACAAGGCACAAATATGCCTAGGGGATAGGAAGAACAACCAACAACCTAGTGGAGGCAAGTGGCATTTGGCTCGGAATCACCATCGAAAAAGAAAAGGTGTGAGACATCTGTGGTTACTGGGGGACTCCTATATCCTAATCAAAAACTTGGTTAAGGGGAAGGAAACTCAAAATGCTAGAACTAATCAAATGTTAACCAGAATTAAGGAGGAAGCAAAGGAATTTGAAGGCATCCAGTACACTCATGTTCTCAAAGCCCTAAACGCTCAAGTAGATGAGAAGGATAATAAAGGGTGAAAATTGCTGCAGGGAATATGCGACATCGATGGAAACGTCGACACAAAATCTATTCCCTAACCATTCCATGCTTATTAGCACAAAGAATTGGGCCTCGACCCTAGCTTTCATAGGAAAACCATGGATCAAGAAACAACATTTCTTTTGGACAGTGTTGGAACAACAATTGGATGGAACAGCATTTGGAAAACAAAGGAACAGCAATTCCTTTGGACATAATTGGAACAACACTCACTGTGGACAGCATATGGACAACATTCATTATGCTTAGCTTTGGAACAACATTTGCGTGGCATCTGGACAACATATAGACACCATTAATTTTGGACAACATGGGAGAGCAGTACCTTTGGACAACATTCGGATAACATACCCTCTGGACAGTATTTGGACAGTATCCTCTTCAGGACGGTAGTCCTCTTCTAAGCGCCAATTCCCAAGAGAAATGGATAAGGCAGTACCAATATAATTTTAAATGGACAAGCACAAATGCACATACCTCGTTAACTCATTTTGTAAGCTCTATAATACACATGGGAATGGAATTCAATGTAGATATAGACAAAATATAAATAAGGCATCTATGAAGACAACCCTGTATGTAGGTAATGACACTTTTTTCGAATTTTGGCATGAAAATGACACGATGTAATCATTCAGTTTAATGTTGCGATCCAGACGCGGATTAATAAAACTAATACTATTCACTGTTAAAAAAATATATTCAAACCATCCATCTTATCTTCCATGCATTTCTTCAAACCATCCATATTAACTTCCACGCCCTTCTTGTTGCTCTTTGCGAGAGCGAAATTTGTTGCACTTTCTCTTGTAATTTTGATATATCATGTTGCATGTCTTCCTCTTAATGAGACATAGTAGAGCCTTATGAGGGCTTACTATGACCCTTATGAGGGCCTTTCATTTTTTGTTGCTCTTTGCGAGAGCGAAACTTGTTGCACTTTCTCTTGTAATTTTGATATATCATGTTGCACGTCTTCCTCTTCATGAGACATAGTAGAGCCTTATAAGGGCTTAATGGGTGTTGAATTATTTTTAGGGGGAATTTTATGTAGGTTTTAACCCTGAACAGAAATTATCTACACACAAATCTTATAACATAAAATAAACAATAGCGAGAGCATAAAACATAAAACAGATAAACACAGAGATTTTCCCCTGGATCCCAAAACGAGACAACCAGCTTGATTTTTCATTCTATTCCTTCTAGTGTTACAACAGACACACACACACACACACATATATATGCGGAAGCATACATAAACCCCAATCCATTAACCCTAGATTAGAACATAACCATAGTTCCCTTGACCGGATCTACAAAATACCAGGGGCCGAAAACCATCGTACACCAAAACCATGTGCAAACTCATGCACAAAACATGGGTGGGTCCGCCTATGAGTGGGACCACACACCAAAAAAAAATTTTCCGGGGCGCTGCCCCAGACCCCAACAGGGGGGGCTGCCGCCCCGCCTACTGCACCCGGCGCAACGTACAGCGTGTGGAGCTAGTCGTGGAAAGCATGTAACACATACCCAACATTCTCCCACTTGTTGTTTTCTTTCCATAGGGGGCCACAGGAGAGCTTAGTCATTGGGCCAATTCTTCAACACCCATTGTTTCTCTACACCAAGAGAACTTCTGAGTGCTCACAGACTTCGTCAATGCATCTACAACATTCTTCAAGTGTCCACCTTTACCAGCAACACCCTTTTAGCTTCAACCATATCTCTAACAAAGTGATATTGAACATCAATGTGCTTTGTCTTTGAATGATAAGCAGGGTTCTTAGCCAAGAAAATTGCACTTTGGCTATCACAGTCTATCCTTATAGCTTGTTGTGCCAACCCCATTCTTGAACACAATCTCTGCAACCAAATTGCTTCCTTGCTTGCATGAGTGGCTGCTATGTTTTCTGCCTCTGTAGTTGAAAGTGCCACTACAGACTATCTTTTACTCATCCAACTGACTGCACCTCCAAATAGACTAAACACATACTCACTTGTAGATCTTCTTTGGTCCAGATCTCCAGCCCAGTCTGCATCAACAAAACCACGAATGTCCAACATTCTTTCCAATCCTGGTTTTCCCTAGTAGCACAAGCCATAATCACTAGTGCCACGTAAATATCTAAAAACCCGCTTCACTGCTGTCCAATGCTCCTTCCCTGGGTTTGACATAAACCTGCTCAATACTCCCACTGCATGTGCAATGTCTGGTCTAGTATAGACCATTGCATACATCAGGCTACCCACTGCACTTGCATATGGAACACGGGACATATCCTCCTCTTCTTCTTATGTCTTGGGACACTATTCAACAGACAGCTTTACACCTACAGGAATAGGAACATTCACTAGTTTACTATCCTGCATATTGAACCTCTGCAATATAGTCTCTACATACTTCCTCTGGTTTAACCAGAGCTTCCTCTTTGCCTGATCTCTCTTAATTTCCATGTCCAAAATATAGTTTGCAGCACCAAGATCCTTCATGTCGAATTTGAGAACAGCTTGGGTCTTCAAATCTTTGATAATTTCTTTGTCATTTCCAATCAACAACATATCATCCACATACAAGACCAAAATAAAATAACACGGTCACCAATTAATTTAAAATAAACACAAATGATCCTCCTTGCTTCTAGTGAATCCAAGTCCCCCACTTCGTAGGTATCAAATTTCTCGATACCACATCCCCAGGACTGCTTAACCCATACAGAGACTTCTTCAACCTGCATACCAATTATTTCTTACTCCTTCACCATAAAGTTTTCCAGCTGCTTCATGTAGCTAGAACCTTCTAGATCCCTCGTGAAGAAATGATGTCTTCACATCCATCCGTTCTATCTCAAAATCAAATGCAGCAGCAACAGATAAAAGTAATCTAATAGAAGTAACCTTGGCAACAGGAGAAAAAATATCACCAAAATCAATTCTCGGCACCTGGGAATAACCTTTCGCTACCAACCGAGCTTTGTATTTCTCCACCTTGCCTTCTACATTCATCTTCTTCTAAAACACCCATTTGCTCCCAATGGGCTTCCTTCCAGCCGGCAACTCCACCAGATCCCATGCATCGTTTTTGTGCAAGGATGCCATTTCATCAACCATGGCCTCCTTCCAGAGTTTTCCATCCTTTGAATCTACCTCCCCATAGTTCTAGGATCATCATCGCTATATATAAAATTTGAATGTGAAGCAGATGGGACTATACCTTTCTGGTTGCCTTCTTTCTCGAACTGATCTTCTCAAAGTTGGAGTTTGTGGCTCTTCCTCTTCTGAGTCTTCTTCTGTTGTAGAGTCCGATTCATCCTCCTTTAGCTCAAACTCTATCTTCTCAGGTTCCTTTGGTAGGACTTCATGTGTAACAACATATTTCACCTCTCTAAACACCACATCTCGGTTGTACACAACCTTCCTTGTTTTTGGGTTCCAAAGCTTGTAACCCCTTAAACCATCCTTATACCCAATAAAGATGCACCTTTCAGATTTATTATCCAACTTGGTCCTTTTCTCCTTTGGAACATGTACATATGCATCACATCCAAATACTCTTAGATGTGAAAGAGAGGGTTTCTTACCAGTCCATACCTCATGTGGGGTCTTATCCTCCAACGCTGATGAAGGTGATCTGTTAACTAAGTAACATGCAGTCTCCACTGCCTCTGCCCAAAATTCTTGTCCTAACCCGGTACCACCGAGCATGCTTCTTGCCTTTTCCATCAACGTTCTATTCATTCTTTCTGCAACTCCATTTTGTTGAGGTGTGTATGGAGTAGTCTTCTGCCGTGCTATACCACACTTCTTACAGAACTCTTCAAATTCCTTCTTGCATAACTCCCCACCATTATCTGTCCTCAACGCCTTTATCTTCTTCTCTGTCTGGTTTTCCACCAGAGCCTTAAATTCTTTAAATTTGTCAAAGACTTCATATTTCTTCCTCAAGAAATATATCCATGTATTCCTTGAGAAGTCATCTATGAATGAAACATAGTACACATACTTTCCTAGTGATGGAACTGACACAGGTCCAAACACATCACTATGCACAAGTTCTAATATCTTGTTCACCCTCTTAGCACCAAAAGGAAAACTCACCCGATTCTGCTTCCCATATACACAATGTTCATGGAAATCGAAATCCAGAGAGAAATTAGACATACCTTCTACCATACCATTTCTATGCAGTATTCGAAGGCCCTTCTCTCCAATATGTCCAAGCCTTTGATGCCATAGCATGGTCTTTTCTCCTGTGAGATGCTTCAGATTTCTACTTCTCTTTTCGTAGAAATCCAAAGAACTGCACCCATCAATAACAGTGCTACCTTGTAGCTTGTACAAAGTTCCAGTCTGAACTCCCTGCATTAATACCAGTGCTCCCCGAACCATCTTGTAGGCATCTTTCTCGAACACTGTTTTTACACCTGCATCATCCATCTTGCTTACAGAAATCAGATTTCTGGCCAATGCAGGAATATGAAGAACACCAGGAAGTGTTCTAATCCTTCCACCTTGTAGCTTCAGCTTGACCTTTCCACGTCCGACGATTCTGGCCTTCCTATCATCCCCTTGGAAGACATCACCACCATCATATTTCTCATACTCGCAGAACCACTCCCTATGGGGAGTGAAGTGAAAGGATGCACCTGAGTCAATCAACCATGACTCATGATCTACATGTGTATTGGAAGAAGAAGCCAAATACACATCCCCACCTTCATCCGAGGTGGTTTTTGCCTCTGCAGAAGGACCTTCATCAGATCCCTTTCCTTTCTCAGGAGCTTTAGATCTACATTCCTTTTTGTAGTGCCCTTCCTTTCCGCATTTCCAGCACACCTTTACAAACTTTCCAGGAGATTTAGATCTCCCTATAGATTTAGATCTCCCACTCGAAACCTTATTCTTGTTTCTGTTTTGGGACCTTCCTCGTACAGATAAGGCATCTCCATTTTGACCCTCCATATTTCTCCGTCTCATTTCCTCCGACAGCAAGGCTGAGACAGTGTCATCAAAATTCAAGGTAGTTGTATTGCTACTTATTGCAATAACGAGACTGTCCCACGAGTCTGGTAGAGAACACAACAAACTGATGCACTTATCTTCATCTGAGATTTTAATATCAACAGATGACAATTGACTTACCACAGTATTGAAGGCGTTCAGATGCTCTGTCACCGAGTCTCCATCCTTCATCCTCAGGTTATACAGCTTTTTCCGCAGGAACAACTTATTCACCAGAGACTTAGATTGGTACAAAGTCCCAATTTTTTCCCACAAATTCTTCGCCGTAGCTTCCCCAGATACATTCAACAATACTGAATCTGACACACACAACCGTATTGTGCTCTTAGCCTTCCGATCCAGTTTCTTCCAGTCTTCATCTGACATTGCCGTTGGTTTAGTACCTGGATCTACCACGATCCATTGATCTTTATCCACCAGCAGATCCTCCATCTTGAGCTTCCACAACTCAAAACTCTGACCATTAAATTTCTCGATCTCTATCTTTCCGCCGCTCGCCATCTTCTTTCACCACAAGAATCGATCCCACAAATCTCCCACTGAACAGGGTCTACCTCAGGCCCGAGCAAAAAACCCTCAGCAGCAAAGGCGTCCCCTTGAAGCCGAAACAACTCCGATACCAAATGTAGGTTTTAACCGAACAGAATTATCTACACACGAATCTTATAACAGAAAATAAACAATAGCTAGAGCATAAAACATAAAACAGATAAACCAAGAGATTTTCCCCTGGATCCCAAATTGGGACGACCAGCTTGATTTTTCATTCTATTCCTTTTAGTGTGATAGCACATATATATACATGCCGAAGCATACATAAACCCCAATCCATTAACCCTAGATTAGAACATAACCGTAGTTCCCTTGACCGGATCTACAAAATACCAGGGGCCGAAAACCATCGTACCCCAAAACCATGTGCAAACTCATGCACAAAACATGGGTGGGTCTGCCTATGAGTGGGACCGCACACCAAAAAAAAAAATTCCGGGGCACTGCCGCCCCCCCTGTGACCCCCCTGTTGCGCCCGGCGCAACGTACAGCGCATGGGGCTAGTCGTGGAAAGAATATAACACATACCCAACATTTTAGAACCCAATATTGATATATATGCTTCAATATGCCCTTGGAATCACTTCAAACTCATTTTTCAAACAATAATTATGCAATTTGAAAAACAAATACACATTTTTCTTTCTTTTGAGGAGCTCGATATTGCAACTAATGTATCTCTGTAATTTATGATCCCTGGGATTTATGCTTCAGTCCTGTAATAGCCCTATGATTCTTCTTTCCAATGCCACATGCCTGATCTGATTTGGATTCTTCAAGACAAAGTTATGCCCAGTCTCCCACAACGACCTAATTATTGACTGGTTCAGTAGAGCAAACTTGTACGGCGTTCCAAGTGTCACTGTTTCTTCTTTTGGCTCTGAAATTGATACATAGAAAAATAAATTCCGTCTACTTTTGGCCATTTTTTACATAATTCCAATCTGATGCTCAAAGAGAGAGTTATGATGATTTTCCCATGGTCACCTCTTTGAGATGAAATTTGGGAGCCTGCAAAATCCCAAACTTCCACAGATCATACATCCGAAAATATTGCGAACCAAGCTCTAAATTTTTACACTAACTTCCTCAGGATTTATTCGAAAATGGGTTTTTTTTTTAGCATCTTAACCTTCATAGAAAAAATTTATAGCAAAAATTCCATGATGACCTTTTTGAAGCAGCGAAACCCTAGAATCCAAAGCTCTAATACCAAATGTTATGAAACCAGCTCCCAAAATAAAATAAAAGAGAGATAAACGCCTTATAAATCAGCCAGTTGGAGGGGGAAAGCTCCTTTACATTACATAAATGAATAATTATTGAATGATACAAATGAAAAAACCTCCTTTCTATATATAGGAGTCCATGTGGTCACAATATAATCCTAGCCGACCTAACAATAATAATGTAAGGGCACAACAATAATAATAGTGGATTTTTATGGTGCACAATAATAACAATACAGGAGCTACATGGGTACAACAATAACAATAAAAGGGCTACACTAACAACAATAAGTGACTACACTAGTAATATAGGGATCTAACACCATGTTACAAACTCAGGGAAATAATAGGTTTTGGGAAAGATGAACTGGGGCTAGAATGATTCCCAAAATCTTAATTCATCATTGAGGTCAAGATATTTTTGTTTGAGCCAATTATGGAGTTTGTATAGATCTAACTCACAATTGGTCTTTGTGACTTGGTATAATTGGTCGACCAGAGGTTGGTGGTCTAAATCAACAGTTGGAGGCATAAAGGGGTTTTCTTCAAGTGTGGATTTCTTCTTTGAAGACATAATTAAAATGAATGGTTTTGATTGTAATTACCTGGTGAATCATCATTTGAAGAGTTGGATGAGGATTTGGACAGGGTCTTTGGTTGCGTGGAAGCTATCATGCTCTGTGAGAGAGTTACAGTGTTTGAAAGAGTAGAATTTATAGTGAACCAGGGTTTATCAGTTTGAGACACAAGGATTTTATACTTTACTGTGATTAAATCTGTTGTCAAATTACTTATTATGGACCAGGGGGGAAATAAATGGGAAACGGATAACTTGTAACGGTAATATGGAGCGGGGGAGGGAAAATTTTATTATTGAATGGTTAATTTCTAATTGGAAAGGATAGCGGAACACTTGGCACTCGGGTATAGGGGAAATGGTTTGATACGTGGTGATGGAGGAGTGGAGCAACGGGAGCAAGGTCAACATTGGATAGTCAAGCGGTAAGTGGAAGCATATTATTGGGAGCCCGGAGGGGGGTAGCGGTGGTAAAGGGTTTTAGGAGGGGGGATGTAGAGTGGATGAGGGGGTGACATGTAGAAATGGAGGTATATGGGAGATCTTTGCTCTGGATCCCCCCTGTTCAATAACCATCAGAAGGAATTGGGGGGCACGGAGTGATGTGTATGTCATTGATCTGGGCGGGTGAGATCATGACCGTCGAAATTTATAAAAAAAAATATTACAAGACGACAAAATGTCATGTCCTAAATTTATTTATTACCAGATATCATTTTTGGGATTCAACTGTGTTAAGTCATTCATATATGACCATTTCCATGAGAGATAGTCGTAACTAACTAATTTCTCACGATTTTTGAATAGTCCACTTAGCACTCATTGCATTGGGTGATGCTCACAGGGGTGAAGAAGTGTCCTTAAATATTTATTACATTAAATTATTCACAATTAAAGGCGTGATTAAACTAATTAATCACACTTAATAAAATAAAACTCACTTTATTACATGACTAATCGTGCTTAAATGGTGTGATTTGGTCTAATTAAACTTTTTAACTTATCTCTAATGTTGCACTTAGACTAGCAAGCCTTATTTTTTATTTTTCTAAATTTGTACATCCTTTTTAATTTGTTTAAGTGGAATTTAGACTAGCTCACTTATTTGGGGTTTTTCTTCATTTTTTCATATTTTTATTTTATTCTTTTCTTTCACAAATGTATTTTTTTAATCCCCTTTTTATTTATATTTTTCTTTTCTTTTTCTTGGAAATAATTTGAAAGATGAAATATTATTTACAACATATTTAGACAAATCAACATATATTTATCAATCTATCCTATAAAATATAGGACCCTACCATGTCCCAATGGTTGGGAGCCTGTTTCGTTGAAGGGAGGTCATGTGTTCAAACCTCACAACAGTCGGTTTGTTTATCATACTAATTGTTGCCTCAACTAGAGTGCCACTTTGTGATTGGCCCACATGACATTTGTACGCCCAATTACCATGTTGATGTCAAATAACAACTAGATTGTCATACTGCCATGTGTCCACGCGTGATTAGTCCCTGTCCAGTTTGTACTACCATCCACCAACTTCCACATGTTACGTTCGTATGTTACCACGTGTGTTGCATCTAAATTTGCAAGGACTTATTGCTATGTGATCTCGTGTCCAATTAGATCACTAGACACATAAAACAAGACCAATAAAAGAATAACAAAATCTTTATCCTGAATGATCAATCATGCAGAAAACACCTGGTTCTACGTTATAGAGAAATGAGATCATAGTTGGCCTCCTCACAGGTTGGGGAAGGGTTTTGAGTTTGATGCAGATTCCACGCTCCATTCGAGCGATCCAGTACATCCGCAATAGAAAAATATCCCTACACACAATCACAACTAGGCCAAGACAATAGGTGATCTTCCTCGGAAGATCGTTGGATCAAAATCAATAAAACCGACCATAAGATATGTTGAATACACATTCATATAATGGAAGGAACATGAATTTTCGTTGTCTATAAAATTGAATACAATGCTTATACCTTCTCCTCAAAGCCTCCTCTCTGCAATCTGGAAAATTTTCCCCATTATATCTAGGAAGTGGGCACGAATAGAAACATGCAAAGTCCTCACAAGAACTCTCTAGCAGCAAAATGGCAACATAGCCTCAAGATCCCAGCTCTCAAAATCTAGTGCTCTACCAAAACTAGCGCTCTCCAAAACTAGCGCTCTCCCAACTAGCACTCTCAAAACTAATTTGACCCTCACCAATGGTCTAGTATAAATAGGAAGAAGATAGGCCTCAGGAGGATGACGCCCAAGATGACGAGAAGTTATAGAACCTTCTAACTGATAAGAATTGTCCAACTCGAATTAGTGACAAATCAAACCGCTCCCCTAGGGACTAAGGAAATCTAGAACTCATCCTTGGATGCTGGAATAGAAAGGGTTGAAAAATTCCTTGGACACACCCATAAGGAATGCTTGGGAGTGTCTGGAAGGCTTTGGACGCACGCAAAGTCCTTCATCCATGCGTCTAAGGGTCAAACTAGATAAAAATGAGTCTCATGTCTGGAAAAATTCAAACAGTCATGAGGACTAAGGGTCACTGATCTAGGGGGAGTAAAATAGGTTGATAACAGATTTCCCCTAATGTATGAGGTCAGAAGAGAAGTTGATGGTCGAAATACATTATGATAAATATTAGAGGTCAAAACGGAAATGAGGAAATAAAGCCAAGTATGTGGATCAGAAGTCTCTTAAGCTGAAGTCTCGTACGTGTTGATAACATCCCCGAGGTGGGCATACCCATGCTCAGTCATAAGAGAATATTGAACATCGCCTCCAAAACATACACTACAGATCCATGACATAAAGTGCTAGAACATGGCCATGAAATACATACAAAGTCAATCCATGTGACTCAATGAATGGAGCATAGCCACTAAGAAATACAATTGTGGATCTGTCACATTTGACATCAGTAGGGCTATGGACACATGACAGATAGAGAAGTGTCTCAGATAGCCCTCAAAGTATAGAAATGATACATCACTCCAACGCAGTCTAGGAAGGATGCCATATAAGAGTGAAATGTTCCTAACCTAGGGTCTTTGACGTAACCCCGATGGTACGGATCTACACATGCGAAAAAATGAGCTGAAGTCAAGCATGGTAGAAACCACCTGATTGCCAACAAATGAGGTAAATTAGTAATAGACGCGAGGGAATCCACCAATGAGGAAAATGGATCCCAAGGTACCTAGTATAGTCCACTGTGTGTGAATAAATGAGTTGACATCAAACACCAGTGAACTCGACTAATCGGGAGTCAATGATGTAAACTCACTATCGATCACGAGGAAGCCTTCCACTGAGGTCTGCAAGCCCCAAGGTACTATAGGTTCCTAGATCAAGCTCTTGTATAATGAGTTGAAGTTGACAGGACAAGATCCATCGAAGGAGGGCCTTGATTTATCCCCCATCAATCGACACAGAACATACCAATATTATGTGATGTATGGATGAAGTCATGAGGCAGTGAAGTATACAACTGACACAGGGATAGCCGACTCAAAAATTCAACATGCTACTGCAAATTGTCGATATAGGCTGAAACTTCCCTTGAAAACATAGCGGCATGACACAAGAATGACTTGCCAGCATGACTAATGAGCACCATGTAATATCATGCAACGACGCAGGAGCCATTGAGGCATGCTCCATATGACTTGAAGAGTAAGTAGACAAAGGAGTAGACAAACTCATATGTATGGTATGGATCCTAGGCAATCTAAATCCCAACTGTAAGCTAATGAACCATATAGGTGACATGTTCAAGGGTGACGTGACTTACGCTGCCATTTGATGACTAATGGAAATAAATGTTCCCTCCCTTCTCTTTTTATAAGTTCCTTTTTCGTAAGGTTGTCCCACAAGCTCGAAAAAGAGATAAAAGTATACAAGGGGGAACCTCCTAGCCAGATTAGAATAGGGTATTCCTTTTTCATAACTATTCTATCCTTGTCTAGAAAAGGGTTAAACTTATACAGGGTAGATGAACCTTCAAGTATTTTTATGAGCATGAAGGTGACAATTTCACTTGACAATATTTTCTAAATTAAGGATTCTGAAAAGAGCTTAAAGGAAACTCCTCTTGGAGGAACGAGTGGTATATAGAATATCATTTTTTTGTGGTAATGATCGAACTGTTGATGACATCAACAAGAGAAGAGGATGGGTAATAGAACCACTGATCGCATTGGTTCTCCAAGAAAGGTAAAAAGGCCAAGTGAAAGCAGATAATAGGCCAAGCAAATGATGACGATAGAAAGGAGAAACCATTAAGGCTCGTCGTGGAGAAGTAGGATAATAAAAAGGGAAATCACAAGGGATAAAAGTGTGGAATCCTCATGGGGTATGGCCAAAAATATGATGAAGAAGAGGATATGAGGCTAATATTCAAGGTCATGGTGGGTCAGAAGGAGGTATTCTGAAAAGAAGTAAAATGACTGCATGGACACCAAGACAACAAAGAGGTGCTAACTAAGGTATGCTTGAGCGGGTAACCTCTACCACCAAGCAATGAAATGCATAAATTAAAGAGGATAAATTCACAACTTGATGGGGTCAGACCTAAGGCATTAATATGGAACTGACGGTCAATAATGTGTCATTCATGGTGATATGTTACCTACCCATATATTCCAATTTTAAGAAAATGTAAAGTCCAGTGGATGTTGCAATAGAAACACGAGCCTATCCTGTAAAAACCATCCAGAAAGACAGGACCCAAGGTTAAATCGCATAATGAAATAAATAAACATGGATGACGTAAAAACAAGACCATATATATATATATATATATATATATATATATATATATATATATTAGTTTTATAATTTTTTGGATTTTTGGCATAATTAAGGCATGCCATATACTCTCATCACACACCAAAACAAAATTAGATAAATCATCACACTCCTATGTACAATATGTACAAGTGCAACATAGTCTAGTAGGTCACGCTAACGTGTGCCCACAACCGAGCACATGCCAAGGATTCCTATACGCAAACTCATGGAGGATAAGGGGATCGTATGGCTCACCAATGACAAAGGAATTCATATTGGCCAATCTGGAAAGTTTGACCATGCCAGGGACAATCTAACATATTCACACTCTCAAAATCAACATGAGGACATCAGGGTGGATCAAGACATAAAGGGGATATAAGATGCTCATCAATAGGTGGTAAGGAGTTCAAAAATTTATTGGCAAGTTCGATAGTGGAAGCCCAATACTTTTCTCGGTCTATGGGTGGAATTTCAAAGGAAGTTTGAGGAGATGCCCCCTTGTTGGATTCAAGATTTAATTTGATGATCTCTACATGTTCCACTTCAGGTTGACTAGAGGCATGAATAGGTATAACCTCCCTAATATTATCAATGGATAGATTCATGGCTGTCGAGTTGACTGGCCGGGGAGGATTGTCATCAAGGGAGTCATGTGGAACAAGCAAATGGATATCCTGTGTGGGCCAAGGATCCTGATTATATTCCATATTATGATGGATTTTCTGACGAGCGTCAGGAGGTACTGATGGGATTTCCATAGAATAAATATCTTCCACAACAGGTGGTGGAGGGTGTTCACTAGCTTGATCAAATTCCATAGGAGAAAATGACACCACCCAAGGATGAAGAGGCATATGGGATCCACAAGTGTCGGAAGAAATTAGATGCATAGGAGCTTTAGAAGAAGAGGAAATGTCAGGTGGTGGTAATTGAGGAAATACCCGAATAAGAGATGAGCTTTTAAACAAGCCAGTGTCAACACTCTGATATTGAGCAGGGTTATTTCCAACAAGTGGGACAAATTTCCCCGTAGTTTTAATATGGGTCGATGGCACGAAAAATTCTAGTTGGTCAATGATGACAATATTGCCTTCATCAGGAAAGAAAAGTACACGAAACTCAGACGAGACTACTACGGTCATGGCATAGAACCATCTATGGCATCAGAGCAGGTTATAGTCCAAAGGGGCATCGATGAATTCAACATCAACATATATAGTTTTTCCCCCTAAATCAATGGAAAATTGTGGAAGAAACCCTTTAGATACAAATTTATTACCTTCAAAGGCTTGGAGAGTGGTGTTGGATGTGGCGAGTGTCGGAGAGCCAAGAGCCTTCCAATAGGATAGTGACATGACACACGTGGAAGAGCCCTCATCCACCAGAGTATGATGAATATTCTTATGGAGAACAATCACAATGATTAGAAAAGAAATCTGATGGGAAAGGCGAGGATCATATTTTTTAGCATTAAATATGATGAGACTTGAGTCAAATAGATCGACTCCACCAATCGTAGACAATAAGGCCTTGCTTTGCTAAGGACAACTTTGCAAAACCTCCAGGGCAGACATGGCACAAGGATCCTCAGAAATATCTTCAACAATACTATAATGTTGAGGGGCCCGGGTGGAAGGATTGTGTGTTGTCTTACAAAGAACAAGGCTTGGGGGGGCGATATACAGGTTCCACGAGCTTATCCAAAGTGAGAGGTCTAGTGGAACTAGGTGGAGTTGGTGAGTCATTAGAAGAAGAACTTGAATCAGGTACATCATATTATTTAGCTCATATGGTCACATTTACATATTCCTTGCACATAAAGACGGATGAACTATGAGGGGGATGGGTAGAGGACCCCTCATTGCCCCTTGCAGAGGTCGAGGAGGTTGAGCAACCAAATGTTGATGAGATTGTGCAGTGAATGAATGAGTCAACACAACAGGTTTTTGAGTAGATGGTGGTGAAAGGGGCCTATAGACTTCATCCATTCAAGGGAACTCATGAGTAAGGTGGTCACCTTGACAAAAATTATAGGGGAACTTGACTTTATGATGACGCTAACTAGTGCCCCCTCCCTAATTTTGAGGATTGGTTTGAGACTCTTAAGCATTTTGATTCTTTTGTTTATTTCCTTTATTATTCTTGTTTTTCTTACCACCGGATTGAGGTTTGTTCTTCGGTTGAGTGGACTTCACCACGATAACATCGGTGGACTACTCAGGAGGGGGTGCTTTAGTAGAGCCAGACACACTTTTTGGGGCTTGATATGTAACAATCAATTTCCCAAGTTGGGCAAAAATTTTTCTCATGGAATCGGAAATGGACCCAATCACATCATTGACATGTGGACCAGGAACAGGTTTAGCCAGGTCAATAAAAGGCCTAGAGGCATTAGGAAACACTTTGTATAGCGTACCTAACCATGAGTAGATAAGATCCAACTGTTGGGCATCTAAAATAGCTTTCTCCTTGGTAATGGCTCGAAACATGGACACATCCTTGGAAATCTGAGGTCGAGGAGATCGAATGAACCATTTACTTAAGATTTCATTAGGTAACTTGGTTCTCACTAACCTCTTGCAATGACAGCACACATGGATGTGATCAGAAATTAACATGGCATCATCTTCTTTGAAGTTTGACAAGATATCAGAGTCGATTTCATACCGAGTAGGAAATTGGAAGTGTGTCAAAAAAATTTGAGCTAGGGAGGCAAAGTCACTGTAGGATGCAATATCTAACTCAATGTACCACTTTGCGACATCCCCATTTAATGTTCGTTGGAACAAAAGAATTTTAATAGAATCATCCAATAAATAGATAGATGAGCACCATAAATTATAGGTGGTAATGTGAGTGGATGGATTCTCCCTAGGCTTCCCTTCAAACTTGGGAATATCTGATGGTAATTTAATAGGCATGGATGGCCACCAGGGATCATGATGGATGGGGTCATTATTCAATTTTTCCAAATCCAGTAAATCGAGAAAAGATAAAAACATATTGTGGATTTGACTAAATGGGTCATAGGCAGGAGAAGCCCCTAACCAAACTTGTAGTTCCCCCATATAAGGATTAGATGCATGTACTTGCTGGTGTAGGAAAGGGTTTGCCTCCGAAAAAGGTTGTTGTGGGCCAAAATAGCTGGTAGATGGATATTTACCCCTAGGGGAGGAACCTCCTGTGAGAAGTGGACCCCCAAGAGCATGACTACTTATGGGGTTGTACTTAGGCGTAAAGGACAAACCACTATGTGTAGTAGGACCGACATAAGGAGAATAACCAACGTGGGAGATGGTACTGACAGCAAGGTTTCCCCAAGGTAAACTAGCCCCTCCAGTAAAAGTATTGGTAGGTGATGCCCCTCTAAAGAGAAAACTATAATAATCTTATGACATGATAGAAGCTACATTGTCCCTAGGATGACAAGGTACAACTGATTATTCCCCCCACATATTTCCAAAAGTAATTATGCTTAACTGAAGAACAGGAACGGTTAGTTGGGGAAAGCTCGGTGAAAAAATTATTGAACCTACCGATGGACTAGGTATACGCACCATCATCGGCATAGAAGACGATGTGGGCACAGAAAGTTTTGAGAAATTTGTAGGATTTATGGATGATACTTGTAGAATGCCCCAAGAAGAAGTGAGAGGTGTGGACAGAGGAGTGGGTATGGCCGCACTGAGAGGTGGCAACATTAACTTATCAACCCGAGGTCTTGTTTTTTTATTTCAAGTTTGTCGACACTATTTGTGCAAGAAAAATGCAAGTACAACTAGTTTCTATAGTTTTATGGAAATGAAGGACTACAATATTAAAGGAATTAATTCAATATGCAATCTATAATTATTTCAAACCGCTTAAATCATTAACTTCTACATATTTTGGAAGGAAACACCAAATAAAACACACTGAACAACAAGTTGTTTCTTAAGGAACAACAACTACAAGGTAAAAAGGTAACACTAAGAAATCATGCTATCTAACATTGATTAATCAATTGAAATAGTAGTCTATGATAACCTACAGGAAATGAAATGAAATAATATTGCTTCTTAACAAATTAATCGCACAGATATATTTTATAGTAGCCCCAATCAAACTGATTCAAGACAGAGTACTCAAATTAACAAATCAACAATGAAATATTAAATACCATTACATGGATGGAAAAAGATGAAATAGAGAAATCAATTTCTAACTTTAGTGATACAAGAGAAGACAGTGTCGTTCCAGGATCGGGCCCAAATGCGGAATTGAACTGCCTTGCGAGAAAATTAGCACAGTAGACTAAGTATAGATAATAAATGCTTCCATTCAAATTGTAGAATAAACATTTACAGAAATTTACAAGTTTGAGTTTGTATCAAAAGAATATATTACAACTTCAAAAACACCCATTTTGAGGTTCAATACCATTTTTTATATCGTAACAACAACGGAAAAATACCAGAGAATATACTTCTAATATTGAGCAATCCTGAGAATCTAAGGATTCCCAAGATTGCTTGTTTTAGTTACAATAATCTTAATGCATCCGAGAAGCCAGGTCAAGAATTCATCCTCAACAAATTCATTCCAAATAGGGTATAACAGTTTGAGGTTTGGGCGGTATTCTTCGCCCATTCCAGGAAACAACATTAGATAATGAGTCAATATATTTCTTTCAATATTAAGGATCCATTTGTTAAAAATAACATTTTACAAATCAAACTCATTCAGAAGATAATAAAATTATAAGTGCATCTAGAATACTACTAAAGTCCCTACTATACTCCTTAACATAACTTAATTTCAAAAAAGACTTTAGAAAATGATTTGAAAATGGAGAAATAAGGCAAGGAAAATGTGACAAATATGAGGCCCAACATCACCGCCCAACTGACCTTTTTGCTTGACCTCATGCAAATAAATGGTTAACATGTAGGACAGTCAATGAGTAAGCCTCATAGGCTTCTTCTCCTCTATTCCTGAACCCATTTATTATCGAAGTTCTTCAACAGATACTAACTTACCTACTTCTTTCAAGTCATAATCAAATTTATAAAATGATTGGGGACACTAGATGATGGGGCACCGATACCTACATCCTATCCAGTGGCTACCCCTTTCCAGCACCAAGTGAACATAATATTCTATTATGTCCATAGCATATCGAAAGTTATGATAACCAAAAGGTTCTTTATTCTTGACTTCATTTGGTAATGACTGCCATCTTTCCTTGTCTACATGAAGAGCCTCATCTCTGATGTCTTCTAAATATTCCATTCTTAAATCCAAGACATCATATTGAGTTTGTATAAGTGTTGGGGCAACACCAAGTTTTTGTATGAAAATTCTATGATGAATCTGTGCGTAAAAGGGGTTTTGAGGTTCCCCTCTAACCCAAAGATCAAGGCCATGTTCTCGATGTTGGAAGGTATGATAAGCCTTTTCCCACTTAACTTGGTTCCTATAAAATGATAAGAAAGCCTGAAATTGTATATCTCCGATGAAAGGGACAATATTTTCTTCAACCTATTCTTCTAAAAAGAAGTTATGCATATACAACTCACACATAAAATATTGTGTATACTCATCCTATTTTTGAAAAATAGAAATAAAAGCCAGTACATTTTTTAATTCATGTGGTTCTATAGATTGAATTGATTTTACCTTAAGCAACAAATACCGGTCAAGCATATATAAATCATAGTTTTGAGTTGGGGACCTACATGCCAAGGCATCAGAATAAATAAATCAAATTTATTTTTTTTGTTTTGTTTCTTTCTTAAGGCGGTCCTATAGATCTTGGAATTCCTTTTTAGATGCTCTTAGTTGTGCTGTAGGTCTCGTATTTTATTGTTGTCAATGCTTTAAATCGTTGGAGTAGCTCTTGATGTTCCCTTCGAGGAAATACTTCTCCCTGATACCTTGCTATTGTTTGTTGTTGTTCCTCCATAGTTTTATGAAAAATTCTAATGCAGGCTTATATGATCAAGGGATTATTACGAGGAACCTCATATGTTTGTACCCCTATATCATAAAAGGGGAATGGTGGGTCAGTATGAATTCCCACTTCAACAATGGTGGGAGGGATATCCATCACCTGTACCTTGGGGTCAATCTGTGTTCCCTCTTCAGCAACGAAAAGAACATGGGTTTTCTAAGTGTTGGCTTCATTAAGGACATATATAACATCAGTATAGACTTCCTTTTCTTGAGTTTCTTGCTTCTTCTTATAATCTGTGTGAAACTACTTGCTATCTCGTAACTAATTCTTTATTTTTTTAAATTTCCTTTAAAGTTTCTTATTCTCTCTCTTTAGCTTGTCAATTTCCTTCTGGAGCTCTCCTTTTCCTTTCTTATTCTCGGCTTTAGTGCCTATGGACTCTTGAATAGGAATTGTAACCAAGGCTGCTAGGGAGGAAACAACAACTGTTATTTTGGCTCTTTCGGAAGCAATTTCTTGAGTGGGTTTGGTCATTGGTAAAAATTTAATTTCCCTTGTTGTTATATCAACACTGGACTCCAGGGGGTCCTTACCAATCTAAGGCTCAGATAAAATTCCAATGCTAACTTCTTGTTCTTCATCAAAAAAAATTCAAAATATCGTGGATTTGTTTCCTTTGGAGAAGAAGTCTCTAATAAAGTGGCAATAGAGTCCTTAGAACATCCTTGGGATGAAACAACTTCATGATCATTAACAAAATCTAGGATAACATTGGCTATAGAATCAATAGGAGAGGTTACAATTGGTGAATTTGGTGAAGCCCCCTAGTCAAGAGGACCATCAGAATGAACTAATTTTTTGTGGATTAATCCCTCTTGTGCACAAGAGCAATCTCCCTAGTACCCCAACAGGTAATTAGAAATAAAGAAACATTTGAATGCCTCTTCCTCTAAACTATTTGCATTATACATTATTATAACTTATAAATGAGGAGGTTATGCTCCTACCTTTCTTTCGATATGTTTGATGTAGCATTTTTCCTTTCGTTCCAAAGCAATCCTTCAATTCTGAGAAGAACCTGCAATCACAAACAATGCAAAGGATCAAAGCACCTGCAGTATATAATAATCATAAATACCAATTCAACTTAGTGAACAAGGAGTCTAACTATTGACATCATTTCAATGAATTCAAAAACAAGACAATCAAAAAAATAGATCCATATGTATTATCATAAATCAAAAAGAGAAATATTACAACCTGAGCCTTGATGTTGTACTGATTTCTCCCATGTGTCTGCGCAATTGTTTCCTCCGTTTGACAAGCCTTCCTCTCTAGAATGACCAGCATGAAGTTTTATGCACAAAGGTGTGATCTTCAATGTACAACCAACAACTTACTAATTCAAAGTCCATGAATTCTATTACCTCTCTCGAGTTTAGAATCTACCCTTCAACCTGAAACTTCAGCTCAATTTATAGAGAGATTGAGGAGGTTTCAGATCCATCAAGAGAGGGATAGGATCCTCCAATGAAGGGATTAGGGCTCCTTTAGCCAAGGGATAGCTCGAACTGGTGCGACTCTAGAGGCTTCCAGTTGGGAGAATATTCAACCAATTAGGCTTCTAGAAGTTACCTTTTCATGTTTACTTCCTTTTTACGGGGGTGCGTAGTTTTTAGTGCAAAATAGAGTGGCGATCGTCGCGGCTAATAGAAGAAGCATCATCGCATGCACAGGAAATGGTCACAAAAATCGCGCAGGTAATATTTTAAAGGTTTTAAAGAGATTTTCTCCAGTTTTGAAGACTTGGTTCAAGAGCATGAATATTTTTTACCTCTAAGGGAGCATGATATGGATGGTGATAGACCCATAATGACAGTCAAATGTCGTGGTGACAAAATTATGTGTTACATATTTCCCCCTAATGTGCGAAGTCTGAGAAAGTTTTTTGAGAGCATGAAGCACTTTATCATTCCAAGGATTGGATTGGAGACACTGGTTGAAAACCTGTAAGAAACATTCAAAGCAAATATATATCATCACTGAGGTAGGCATTCCCATACTGAGAGAAAAACTAGCTAAATGTTCTAGTACAGATATGACTTTAGCATTACATCAAAAGTAAACAGAGTATGGGCACAACCATCTATTATAAAGAAGTCCATTGTATCATGAATACATAACTCCTCACATCCTGGATGGTTGAAACTAGATCCAGGGTATTTATTTCTGCTTCTCGAACTAGTATGAATCTATCCATGCGATTGATTGTGTCGAAGTTGAACATGGTAGAAACCACTTAATTACCAGTCAATGATGAAATTGTTAACAAGTGTAAGAGAAACCACCAATAATGAAAATAGCTCTCATTGTAATTCAGCACAATCTATGAAGTGTGAATGAATTTTTTGCAGTCGAACACTCATAGAATCATTCAATCGAAGGTCAATGATGAAAACCTATCGTCGAAGGCGAGAAACCTGCCATTAGGGCATGCTGATTCCAAGGTACTGATAGGATTCTAAATCAACTTTCTAGATAATGAGTCGATGTCAATATAAAGTGATCCATCGTAGGAAAGCCCATGACATGAAACCATTAGGTCAAGTTTTAAAGAAATATTTTGCAAGGATTAACTCAAGGATGATCAACGCGAATGGAGACAAACGTTTGCAATAAATGGTGAAGTTGAAATTGAACTTTCTCTTGAACACATAACGACACCATAAATGGTTTGGAAACATTTGACTTAAAGATAATACCCAAAACCGGCTGAAGACTTTCAATGAGGTTTGATTAACTGTAAGACAAAAGGATTACTCAACCCAACCATGAGTGCGACAAAATTTCGTGTTGAAGAGCAAAAAGTTGTTTTTTAAAACAAGAATAAAAAATGGATTCTTTTTCCCACTTTTTCCCCCACCATTACTGGCAAGTACCTCTTTATTTTTGTCAAGCTTGAGGAGGATAAAATTTTCTTGTCGTGTAAGCTCATCCTTCAGACGATTTGTCTCAGTATTTTTAACAAACCCTAAGAAGGAGTGTGTTAGTGTCAAAATATCCATTCTGCCATCAGTGATCAAAATTACTCTTTTTATACTCATTTTAGGGGTCCCACTCTGAAATTTTTTATCATTCCATTGCGTCATGCGAAAAATTGATTCACTAATGGTAGTCCAAGTCATAACACCTCACTCTCCCTCAATATTTCACATTTTCTAGCCCACCTTCATGTCTTGCTGAGCAATAGAACACTTTTCAAAAGCTCATTTCACTATGTCTTATGCCAACCATGGAGTCGGGTCATTCAAGGTCACATAAAGTCATTAGGTTTCATTGTTAAAGGTCCAAAAATGCACCATTTCATCTCAATAAGGTCAGAAAAAGGTGTGAGAGTGACTCAATAAACATTACATTATCATCTGCAGAAGATTATCAGCATGCAAATATTTTAAAATTGTAATTTCGATTTTAATGTTTGATTTTCATATCAAAATTGTAATTTTGATATGAAAATAGAGATGTAATTTATTTTTAATTTCTTATGTAATTTTATGCTTACAATATGTAATAAATTCTATCCCTAGCTGCCAACTCAAATCACATATGCCAAACTTAATATCACCAACTGAAAGTGAAAAGTGTGAAACTTCACAAAACTTCATCCTGCAGAGAAGAAAAGTTAAAGAACAGGGTAATTAGCAAAAGTGTCAAAACATGAAAGGAAACAATGGAAAAGTGGGTTTTTATATAAATCTAAATTCACCCAAATATTAAAGACTCTTAGACATCGATTTGAAACTCATTTGCTTCCTATTCCATCGAGCAAACACTTGAAGAGAGTGATTTTTCGATTTTCTTAGCAAAATTGGAGAAAATTTGAGCAGAGGGCACACAGTCTGAAGTAAGAGCCCACAGGGTAAAGAGAGGGCGCACAAGTTGAAGAGAGGGCACATAGCCTTAAGGCGTTGGGCATATGTCCAGCAAGCTATAAAATCACCCAAACTTCACCAAATCACCTCCAGAAACTCTGCAAAATCTATTTGAGCCTCCAGCAAGCAAGTAAAGGTGTTTTCCATCATCCTTTACCTCCTTCAAGTTATTTGTTACTTGTAGTGAAATTTGCTTGATAAATCGGTGTTTTAACCACTTAAAACCCTATTTTTCCTCCCTAACACTCCTAACTCCCAAACTTCACTTCCTTACCCTTTTGCATCCTTCCCATATTGCAAAAACTCATTCCAAAATATTTGTTAGTACAATCCCTATCCCTAAGCTTTTAAAACTAAAACCCTAAACCATAGGTGATTCTTTTTACCTAGGCTCCCAATTACCCATCCCAACTCCCAATTCCCCATCCCAATTCCCAATTCCCATCACACTATCACTCCTTTTCCCTTCCCCCTTTTCTCATATCCCTAAAACTATTTCCCACAAATTTCCCTTTCCCCATTTCTTATCCCAAAAAAAGTCACCTTACACACATTATCATTCCTAATCCCTAGGTTTTTGACAAAAACCCCATGGCATAAGAGGAAGGAAACATAATATTCAATGAAGGAGAGGAAACAGAGGAGAGGAGGCCACATAGAGGTGGAAGAATGCCCATACTTGATCCTACTAACACTAGGGAGCTTTTAGCCTCTCCAATGACAGTAACATGTTTCAAATATGTTGGTTGTTATGATTTTTTTGAAAAAGTTCAACGGGTTCAACACCATGCCAGGTTGACCAGGCTCTTCATATCCAACCTCCACAAAAAACAAGTCGCTTTAGCTAGAGTCAACTTTACAGTCTCAACTGCCACCATTTCAACTGCCGCCAGGATCCGAAATGTTGGGGTGAAGTGGTTCAAAAAGAGTGATTTGGAGGAAAACTACTTTGAGCCTTTCCTGAAACCAAGATATAAGAATGAGAGAAAGGGGTTCTTTCCTTTCTCCCACCTTCAGGACAGATATGCACCAATTATGAAGATAATCATGAAATACTTTTCATGAGAGGGTATATTTTCAAGGCTCTATACTTATCACATCCACCTCTTGATGCATTTCACTAGGGTAAAGATGTTGAACATACCCTACTACCTTTTCCGAAGCATATATAAGATGTCATTAATTGTCTAGAAAAGGAAATATGAACATCAAATGAAAATTATATTCCATCATTCCATCATTAATATCATAGTCCTCCACCATCTTAATCAACTAAACATTTCATGGAACACCTTCATAGCCCATGATATTTTCAGAGATCCTCCTACTCAGCATGCACAAAATGTGTCTTCATCATCCCAGCCATCCGTCTTATCCCATAGCTCATTCATCATCATTTGATCAGTCCACTACACCTCCTTCATCTCCATCTCATCATGACATTGGATCACCCAGTGGGATGGAGGATATTGACCTTAAGTGGGCTAGTATGGTTGAGGTTGAGCCATTTCCACAAACCTACCAGAGAGGTTTCAGGCATGTGTTTGCTCCACATCGAGTGGAAGGGGTCATGCCTTATACAACAACACAGGAGTTGGGCAAAGTAAAAGAAGAGGTCAGTGAGGCAGTCATTCATGATGAGAAGGACACTCATGAAATAACATGAATTCCATCTTGTTATCCTAGATGAAGATGAAAGTGAAAAAACCACTAATGCATCCATCAAAGTAAAGGATGCCAAGATTAGTGAGCTCTAGACTAATCTTGACAGGGCTAAATTTTTCATACACCTCCTTGAGCAGGAGAATGAGCAATTGAAACCCAAACAAGTCATTGATGAGGTTAAGTATGACACTGCCCAAAGGGAGGCTCAAAAGGCCAAAGTCATGCTAGATGAGACACTTGAAAGATATATATTATGTGAAATCGAAGACTTTTGTGATCCATAATGTAGATAAAAAGAACTTTCGGATTAATCACATCATTAGGATTGGGTCCTGAGGATGAACCACATTAGTTGGTTCGAAACGTCGACCTAATCCTAATGATGTGATTAATCCAAAAGTTATTTTTATCTACTTGTTGTAGAAATTATATAACTTATGTGTTATATGTCCAAGATTCTCCTGATCTCACACTATTTTAACTTCATGCAAAATACAGAATCTATTCTACCATTGATCATTTGCAGAAATTAAATCAAGATTGCAATGCACACATGAAACAATAAAAATTCACACACATTAACACAGTTGTTTAACGAGAAAGCCTGAAGCTGAAAACCCCAACTATCTGTATATAATATATGTCATATAGATCATGTAACAATCCTCATACAAAACTAATCATATCAAACTCTCAGTACAATACAATCGCTACACACTAATCAAGCTCGATCTTGCAAATCCATGCACCGATCTTTGCCACCTGCTAGCCTGCCTCTACTGCGCAATCCCTGCTGAAGAATGGCTCTGAATGAACTCGAATTACTCCAACCTTTCTCACGCAATCCTCATAGGCATCTCCACTAAGTTTTGGATGCAATCAATGCATCACTATAGTCACAACTGATAGTCTATCTTTCCCTTTCACCAATCTCTCTACTGGTCTCCACTGAAACTGCCATGCACTATAGTTAATTGATGTATTCTTTAGTTGATTAATGAGCTATTATGTAGTGAATTATTTAACTAATTAATTCACTCCACTCTCACTAGTGTATCATTCAGTTAGACTCGATACAACTAGCTCAACTGAGTCTAAGTAAGTTAAACTAAATACAACTCCATCAACTACTTCTCTAACTCCACCAAACTCTGTCACATGAGTTCTAACTGAAGTCCTCCATGCAATAGCTCCAGTAAACCCTCAGTGTTGAGATTGCAACAAGATGATGAGCTTAGTGAAAAGAGTCGCCTTCACCAAGTGGGCCTGCAGGCTATTTTTGGCACAAGTCTATTTTTAGACTGTGTTTATTTCTAGACATGTCAATCATATTCTATGAGTTGCAGGATGCTATTTGTGGATGGTTGTTCAAGTTGGAAAAATAGATGGACTTCTATTTTTAGACATATTGTGCGGAATCTATTTTTAGATTGCCAGTCTAAAAATAGATATGTTGAATATTATTAGCTCTTAATAATATTTGGACTCTAAACATTATCTTATTCTCTTGGAGCACTTCAGTTAAGTGCACAGATGTGGCACAGGAGCTGACAGAAGGAACTATGCTATTCCTAAGGGTTAACTAGAGCTATTGCATGGAGGAATTTAGTTAGAACTCATGTGACAGAGTTTGGTGGAATTTAGTTAGAACATATATTATATGCAGATATTTGGGGGTTTTCAACTTCAAGATTTCCCATTAAATCACTATGTTAATGTTTGTGAATTTTTATGGTTTCATGTGTGCATTGCAATTGTGTTTATTTCTGCATGTGATGATCAATGGTGGAATAGATTCTGTATTGTGCATGAAGTTAAAATAGTGTGTGATCAAGAGAATCTTGGATATAACGCATTAGCTATATAATTTCGACATGGTATCAGAGCGTTGATCATTGGAGAAGATTGATATTATTGAAACAGTTGAGTTTTGTGCTGGTGGAATTCGAATTTGCTGCAGTGTTTTCTTGGTGTCGAAGTTGAGATTTCATTGAAATGTCCTTCATAGGATTGCAATTGGAGTATGCCCTTGAGGGAAACTCAAATTATATTGCATGGAAGGACAGGATGGAAGCGATTCTGGATGATAATCGATTGAAGGAGTTCATAGATAATGATATTCCAAAACCTGCTTCTAGCGATGCTGCCGCACTTGACGCATGGCAAAAGAAGACAGAAAAATGTCGAAGGATTCTGTTGGAAGGTGTGAAGGATCACATAGTGTCCAGCCTTCATGTTAAATCTTCTCCATTCTTGATGTGGAAAGATTTGATAGACTTGTTCCAAAGCAGAAGCGACCAGAGGAATTTGGCACTTAAAGACAAACTCAGGAAAATAAAAATGGAGAAAGGCGAAAGTATACCCAAGTACCTCACGAAGTTTGTCCAGTGTAGGGATTAACTGGGAAGTGTGGGGGTTACTGTAGATGAAGAGGACTTGGTGAGCTTGGCTCTCCTTGGGCTTCCGAAGATTTGGCATTCCTACGAGGACTCTGTCAATGGTCGGGAGAAACTGCCAGGATGGGAGCGACTTTGGTCGGATCTTGTGCAGGAGGAGATAAGGCGGGGTACCAGAGATGGATCTTCATTGAAGAATGAAGATGAAGAAAATTGCGCTTTGGCTGCCAAAGCAAGGAAGGGAAAGGGAAAGAAAAATCCTTCTCAATCCGGTGTGAAAGGCAAGAAGCAGGACATGTCCAAGGTGAAGTGCTTTCACTGTCACCAACATGGACATTACACCACTAATTGTCCACAGAAGAAGAAAAATAAGCAGGCTGCTAGATCTGCAGCTGGAGAGGCCTTAGCCTCGCAGTTTGAGCTGGATTTTTCACTGATCACATGCTTGGCTTCAAGAGTGATGGGATCATTGTGGTTTCTTGACAGTGGTGCGTCTTTCCATATGACCGGAGACAAAGATTTGTTTACTGATCTGGATGAGAAAGATCTTGGAGTGCACATCGAGATGGGCGATGATGGTAGATACAGTGCGACTGGAATCGGGACCATTTCCTTTGAGAGGGAGTCTAGCAAACCTTTCATCTTGAAGGATGTCATGCATGTTCCAGGATTGAAGAAGAATCTGATCTCTGTGGCGATGTTGGAAGACAAGGGATATGATGTTGTCTTTAGCAAGGGAAAGGATTTCCTGCGCAGTAAGGCAACTAGTGAAACCTGGAGGATAGGGGTTCGAGTTAAGAACCTTTATAAATTGCAGGTAGATGGCTGCGCAACAATGACAGGAAAAGCAGAAGGAGTGGTGAGTCGGGATGAGGGCGAGTTGTGGCACAGGAGATTGGGCCATCTTCACCATGGCGCTTTGAAAATTTTGCAGCAGATTTCTACCGGGCTTCCCAAGGGTACACTTGCACAGTCAGATCAGTGCAAGGGATGTACTTTGGGAAAATTTGTGAAAGCCACCTTTCATGAGAAGGATATTCGCGCCACGACGATCCTTGAGAGAATTCACACAGACATGTGTGGACCTTTCTCAATAGCTTTGACAACAAAGCACAGGTATTATGTGATATTTGTTGATGAATTTTCTCGTAAGTACTGGATCTTCTTCATGCAGAAGAAGAGCGAGACATTCTCAAAGTTCTGTGAGTTTAAGGCACTAGTTGAGAAAGAGTCAGGAAAGCAGGTGAAGGCTCTTAGGAGTGATAATGGTGGTGAATTCATCTCTGGTGAATTTAAGGACTTTTGCAGCGCAGAAGGAATTCGAAGAGAGCTCATAGCGCCTCATAACCCACAGCAGAATGGGGTCACGGAGCGAAAGAACAGAACAATCATGGGTGTTGCATGGGCGATGTTGCATGATTAGGGCCTTCCCATACACTTATGGGCTGAAGCTTGCAACACTACGGTTTATGTGAAAACCGTTGTCCTCATAGGATACTTGGCATGAGTACACCCGAAGAGGCGTTTTCTAGTAAGAAGCCTGATATTTCTCATTTGAAGATTTTTGGCTCACCTGTTTACATTCATGTGAAGAAGGATGCCAAGAAGAAGCTGGAGCCGACCGCAGAGGTTGGGATATTTGTGGGGTACATAAAAACACCCCACAACTATTGTGTGTATTTTTTAGACAGTCGGAAGACTGTAGTGCGACGGGATATCAAATTTCATAAGGAGAAAGCCATGAAGGTGTCGCTTGAGAGGGAGCTACACTTGCATGCAGATGAGGAGCTATTAGTTCCTAAAGATGAGCCTCAGGATGTGGATCAGCCACAAGAGGAGGTTCATGGAGTGGAAGAAACCACTCATGCAGCGCCAACCATTAGAGGGCGGAAGTGCACTACAGAAGTTGAGCGATTGAACCTTGATGCAGCGCAGAATGTAGGAGCACCTACATCACAGCGCAAATAGAGACAATAACATGACCAATATACTGGATACATGGCTCTGATGAGCAAGTGTATCGTGACAGAACCATCTTCTTTCGAGGAAGCTGTGGAGGACCCTGCATGGGTAGATTCCATGGTGGAAGAGTATGATTCGATTATCAGAAACAATGCATGGGAGATTGTCCCAAGGCCGGAAGGGAAATCAGTGGTAGGTTCGAGATGGATCTACAAAGTGAAGCAAGTTGCTGACGGGAGCGTCGAGAAGTACAAGGCAAGATTTGTTGCCCGAGGCTTCTCACAAATTGAGGGGATCGACTATGAAGAAACCTTTGCACCTGTCGCAAGGTATTTTTCCATACGGACTATCCTTTCTCTCTCAGCGTAGATGGGGTGGCACATTCATCAGATGGATGTGAAGACTGCGTTCCTCAACGGAGTCATTGAGGAGGAGGTGTACATAGAGTAGCCTGAAGGTTTCGAAATCTTCAGTAGTGAGTCACATGTGTGTATGCTCAAAAGAGCGTTGTATGGGTTGAAACAAGCACCTCGTGCTTGGTACACACGAATAGACAGTTATTTCACCGGACTTGGATTCACCAAGAGTGAGGCGGATCCGAACCTATACCAGATTGTGGTCGAGGGTAACTTGTTGATTTGTACTTTTTGTAGATGATTTGATACTGACAGGTGATGAATTTTTGATACACTCATGAAAGGCAGATCTTGCAAAGGAGTTTGAGATGAAGGACTTGGACCTCATTCATTATTTCCTGGGATTGGAAATTTGGCAGCGGAAGGGTGGACTATTTGTGTCTCAAGGCAAGTATGCTCGGGAGATACTGGAGAAGTTCAACATGCAAGGCTGAAATCCTATCGACACTCCTCTTCCTGGTGGTTGGAGGAAAGAGGATGCTACATCGGCAGAGGTAGTGGATTCCACTGTTTATCGACAGTTGGTTGGTTCGCTCATGTATCTAGTCAATACACGACCGGACATATGCTATGCTATTAACCAGCTTTCAAAAGCTATGGTTAAGCCTACCAAGCTCTTTTGGAAGGCAGGCAAGCATGTATTGAGATATCTCAGAGGCACATCGGGATATGGTTTGTGGTACAGACAGTTGGATGAGGTGGAGCTACATGGCTTCACGGATGCAGATTGGGCAGGGAGCCCAACAGACAGAAAGAGCACATCTAGAGGGATTTTTAGTATCGGGTCTACAGCAGTTTCTTGGTACAACAGGAAACAGAGATCTGTGGCACTCAGTTCAGCGGAGGCTGAGTATATGGCAGTGAGTTTGGCTGCATGCGAGGCTATATGAATGAGGAAGATCCTAGTCGGGTTGTTCGGTTCACACTTAGATCCTACTATGATATATTGTGATAATCAGAGTTGCATCAAACTCTTGGTTAATCCAGTATTTCACGATAGATCTAAACACATTGACATCCGGTACCATCATATCAGAGATTGTGTGCAGCGGAAGATCATATTACTTTCTTACATTCCCACAGAGGATCAAGATGCAGATATTCTGACAAAGGCGATCACCAGGATCAAATTCGAATACCATAGAGACAGGATCGGGGTGGAAGATAATCCCTATCTTGTTGAGAGGGAGTGTTGAGATTGAAACAAGATGATGAGCATAGTGAAAAGAGTCGCCTTCACTAAGTGAGCCCGCAGGCTATTTTTGGCGCAAGTCTAGTTTTAGACTATGTCTATTTTTAGACATGTCGATCATATTCTATGAGTTGTAGGATGTTATTTGTGGATGGTTGGTCAAGGTTGAAAAATATATGGACTTCTATTTTTATACATATTAGGCGGAATCTATTTTTATATTGCGAGTCTAAAAATAGATATGTCGAATATTATTAGCTCTTAATAATATTTGGACTCTAAACATTATCTTATTCTCTTGGAGCACTTCAGTTAAGTGCACAGATGTGGCACAGGAGCTGACAGAAGGAATTACGCTATTCCTAAGGGTTAACTAGAGCTATTGCATGGAGGACTTCAGTTAGAACTCATGTGACAGAGTTTGGTGGAGTTGTAGAAGTAGTTGGTGGAGTTGTGTTCAGTTTAACTCAGTTAGACACAGTTGAGCTAGTTGTATCTAGTCTAACTGATTGATACACTAGTGAGAGTGGTGTGAATTAATTATTAATTAATTCACTAAATAATAACTCATTAATCAACTGAAGAATACATCACACAACTGCTGGGGCATGAAACCCTCAAAGGATACCATGGAGATAGGTAAAGAAAGTGTGGACTACTGCCAGACTGGTGTTGCATGATTTTGCACCAACCAGTGACTGGAGATGCTAATGAGGGATTGCACAAGAAAGCCAGGTGGATTTGAGTTCATCTTTTAGTCATTCTTCTGCACAGGATTACGCAAGAGAGGCAGCAGCGTGGCAGAGACTTCCGTGCATGGATTTGCTAGATCTGCCTCGATTAGTGTGTAGCATTGGATTGTACCGAGAGCTTGTGATAAGCTTTCAGTATGATGATTGTTACATGATCTCTAAGTGACATAGTTTGGTTGCGTATAGTTGGGGTTTTCAGCTTCAGGCTTTCCCATTAAAACAACTGTGTTAATGTGTGTGAATTTTTATGGTTTCATGTGTGCATTGCAATTGTGTTTATTTCCGCATGTGATGATCAATGGTGGAATAGATTCTGTATTGTGCATGAAGTTAAAATAGTGTGTGATCAGGAGAATCTTGGATATAACGCATTAGTTATATAATTTCTACACTCAGGAATAGCGTAATTCCTTTTGTCAACTATTGTGCCACATCTGTGCACGTAACTGAAGTGCTCCAAGAGAAAAAGATAATGTTTAGAGTCCAAATAGTATTAAGAGCTAATAATATTCGACATATCTATTTTTAGACTGGCAGTCTAAAAATAGACTCCGCCCAATATGTCTAAAAATAGGAAGTCCATCTATTTTTCCAACTTGACCAACCATCCACAAATAGCATCCTGCAACTCATAGAATATGATCGACATGTCTAAAAATAGACTTTGCGCCAAAAATCACCTGTGTGGGCCCCACCTAGTTTAGGTGATTATTTTCCAACTAGGATCAAGGATGATGTTTCAGGATGCCTCCTTCACTATTTCTTGTTGCAATCTTCAACACTCCCTCTCAAAAAGAAAGGACTGTCTTTGCATGCGACATGCAACTCCATGCATTCGCCTTGCAACCTTTGCAAGCGCCTTGCAACTCCATGCATCTGCTCTGCAACTCTTCCGAAACTGAAAGGCTCCAAACAACTCAATCAGTATTAATGCATCTATCATAAAATTCTTCAAATTCTGCTAGTACCAACTGCACATGTCTTCAGGAACTACTGCGTTGTTGAACTCTGCACCCATGCACTCTACACTTGCTGTCAACTCTGAACCGCGCTCCAGTATCCAACACTGTCACTTTGATCTGCCTGCATCAATCCAACTGATCATGCTACTACTTCTCTATGGACACCTCGTAGCCAGGTTCAATTCATGAGATCCACACCATCTCAATGAATCCTGCCCAGAAATCTCCTCTTGGGATTACTCATGCATGTCGCCCCACCTCTCACCTAGTGGTATAGTTGCATGCACTCCCTCTTCCCATCTGGCATGAAATTTCTCTGCATGAGTCGTTTCTCCCACTCCATGATCCTCATCTTGTGGCTGCTCCACATCCCGAGGTTCACTCTTACCTGCATGCAAATCTAGCTCCCTCTCAAGCTTCAATTGCATGTCTTTCTTGCACTTCCCAACAGTAGGAAGCTCCATAGAAATCCCATCTACTTCAAGTCTGTAGAGATTTTTCGCTCGAATCCCAACCTTCTTGACTTGTCCTGTTGCTTTGTACCAAAGGAAAACTTTTCCTTTACTAAAGACAACATCATACCCTTTATCCTCTAACATTGCGACTGAGATTAAATTCTTCTTTAAACCTGGAACATGCACTACATATTGTAAAAGAATGAGTTTACCTGACTCCCTCTGAAAGGTAATGGTACCAATGTCAGTCGCATTGTATCGTCCATTGTCGCCCAACTCAACATGCAACTGGAGATATTTCTGCACCAAGTCACTGAAAAGGTTCACATCTCTCGTCATGTGAAAGGAAGCACCACTATCAAAGTACCACCCCGATCCCAATGCACTAGACACCATGCATGTGATCAATGAGAAGTCAAGCTCAAATTGTGAGGCAAGAGCCTCACCAGCTGCAGCTCCAACAACCTGCTTGTTCTTCTTCTTCTGTGGACAATTTGTGGCGAAATGCCCATGTTCGTGACAATGAAAAAACCTCACTTTGGACATGTCACACTCTTTGCCATCTTCACCGGCCTCATATATAGAATGGAATTTCTTCCCCTTCTTCTTCTTTTCCTTGGAAACCAAAGCGAAATCCTCTTCATCATCATGCTTTGATGAAGATCCATCCCTAGTACTTCGCCTTATCTCCTCTTGCACAAGATCCGACCAAAGTCGCTCCCATCCTGGTAGTTTCTCTCGTCCATTGACAGAGTCTTCGTAGCTATGCAAACTCTTCGGAAGCCCAAAGAGAGCCAAGCTCACCAAGTCTTTTTCATCCACACTAACTCCTACACTCCCAAGCTCATCCCTGCAGTGGACAAACTTTGTCAATTATGCCGAAATAGTGTCATTCTTCTCCATTTTTATTTTTCTGAGCTTGTCTTTAAGTGCCAACTTCCTCTGGTCACTTCTGCTTTGGAACAAGTATGTCAAAGCCTTCCACATTAAGAATGGAGTGGATTTACCATGAAGGCTAGACACAATGTGGTCCTTCACACCTTCCAACAGAATTCTTCGACACTTTGCTACCTTCTTTTGCCATGCGTCAAGTGCGGTTGCATCGCTAGAACCCGACTTAGGAACATCGCTATCGATGAACTCCTTCAGCCCATTATCATCCAGCACCGCCTCCATCCTGTCCTTCCATGCAATATAATTTGAGCTACCATCAAGGGCATACTCCAATCGCAATCCGTTGAAAGACATTTCAATGAATGCTCAACTTCGACACCAAGAAAACACTGCAGCAAATTCGAATTCCACCAGCACAAAACTCAACCGCTTCAATAATTGCAATCTCCTCCGATCAATACTGCTCCGATACCATGTAGAAATTATATAACTTATGTGTTATATGTCCAATATTCTCCTGATCTCACACTATTTTAACTTCATTCAAAATACATAATCTATTCCACCATTGATCATTTGCGGAATTTAAATCAAGATTCCAATGCACACATGAAACAATAAAATTTCACACACATTAACACAGTTGTTTAACGGGAAAGCCTGAAGCTGAAAACCACAACTATCTATATATAATATATTTCATATATATCATGTAACAATCCTCATACAAAGCTGATCATATCAAGCTCTCAGTACAATACAATCGCTACACACTAATCAAGCTCGATCTTGCAAATCCATGCACCAATCTTTGCCACCTGCTAGCCTCCCTCTACTATGCAATCCCTGCTAAAGAATGGCTCTGAATGAACTCGAATTACTCCAGCCTTGCTCACACAATCCTCATAGGCATCTCCACTGAGTTTTGGATGCAATTAATGCATCACTATAGTCACAACTGATAGTCTATCTTGCCCTTTCACCTATCTCTCCACTGGTCTCCACTGAAACTGCTATGCACTGTAGTTAACTGATGTATTATTCAGTTGATTAATGAGTTATTATTTAGTAAATTAATTAACTAATTAATTCACTCCACTCTCACTAGTGTATCATTCAGTTAGACTAGATACAACTAGCTCAACTGACTCTAACTGAGTTAAACTAAATACAACTCCACCAACTACTTCTCTAACTCCACCAAACTCTGTCACATGAGTTCTAACTGAAGTCCTCCATGCAATAGCTCCAGTAAACCCTCAGGAATAGCGTAATTCCTTCTGTCAGCTGTTGTGCCACATCTATGCACTTAACTGAAGTGCTCCAAGAGAATAAGATAATGTTTAGAGTCCAAATATTATTAAGAGCTAATAATATTCGACATATCTATTTTTAGACTGGCAATCTAAAAATAGATTCCGCCCAATATGTCTAAAAATAGAAGTCCATCTATTTTTCCAACTTGACTAACCATCCACAAATAGCATCCTGCAACTCATAGAATATGATCGACATGTCTAAAAATAGACTTTGCACCAAAAATCACCTGTGTGGGCCCCACCTAGTTTAGGTGATTATTTTCCAACTAGGATCAAGGATGATGTTTCAGGATGCCTCCTTCACTGTTTCTTGTTGCAATATTCAACACTTGTCCTGAGGATGAACCACATTAGTTAGTTCAAAACGTCGACCTGATCCTAAGGTATGGATTACTTGATGATGAAGAATAATAGGTGCCAAGACAGAGACCTAGAACTAGAGGGTTGAAAAGATCTCTAGCTCTAGAGAGGCAAAGGGAATCTGAGCTTGCTGATCACCTAACCCTAAATGAGCAGCTTGCAATTGTGATCAGTGAGAACAGGGAGCCATGGCTTGATAGAGCCAATCAACACTTGGAAAAGCTGCTAGAAAACGTAAAAAAGGAAAATGACCTATTGAGGAAGAAAGTCAAAAAATATGTCCTGGAGGAGAAAATTGCATTGACAAATTTCAAAAGTGCCAATGCAAAAATTTAAGAGTTGTCCATGGAGGACAAGAAAAAGTAGGACATTCTAGCTGAGGCTTCCCTTCAAGCCTAGACACATCATCCTCATCTATTGTGAAAAATTTTGAGGCATTTACAAAAAAATTTGCAAATTCTGAGTTTGACTGTGTTTTTTTGAATAAGGATTTAGCATAAAATTTTTCATATGCGCAGTGCCCTAGGCACTGTGCAAATGATAGGGGCATATTATGGGGAAACGATCACCAACATTGTGTCTAGAATGATGAAGACATGCACCCTGTACATTTTCTAAGCTTTTGGAATCAAATTGGTCAGTGAAAAGGGAAAAAAACACCCTAAAAATCATGTTGCTACCCATATTTTTGCCTAGGTGCTACGCACAGAGTAGTCTTGGGAGATTGCAATTTTGAGGGGTCAAATAAGCATCATTTTTAGTTTTTGAGGCATATTCAGAAAGAGGATAAGTAGGGCTTTCCAACAGGCCATCTTGGAGCCAATTTTGACCCTGGGAATGCCTCCAAAATTCACCTTGAACATGGAGGATGCACAGCCTTAAGGGAGGGCACATATGACAAGAAAATGGCGTATATGATAGTTTGCTGAGTTTTGTGGTTTTTCACTGTAAATTTTGATTTTTTCTCAAAAAATCATCTTTTTATTAATGTAATTCATCATATTAAATGTAATTATATCAAGGATAAGTTACCTGGGGGTAGATTCATTAGGTAAAGTTATCCTTTAGTCAAGGTGAATCAGTTTGAGTGTAATAAGGAGTGAATCACTTGGACCATCCTACACTTAAAATTTCAGTTCAGAAATTAGTGGATCTCTTCCTCAGCTCATGGATTGGACCCCTAAGGGTGAGTGAATATTTCTTCACATTTAGCAATGGTTGGAATCATTTTGTATGTTTGCTTATTGATCAAGGAAATATTGTACTCAGTTTGGCCAGCTAATAAAGAGGAGTTGCAACTATTTTATGGGATACTTATGGTATTGATGCTTATCATTGTCTTTTATTCAGCTTCATATGTTAGAATGTACTGTATTCATGTTCAATTCATTCCTATGGTATGATCTCTTTAAAGTTTGATAATCAGAACACATTTTTTCTCATGCTCTGTTTTGGGGAATTGATCATAGTTTGTCCATTTTCATCTGTCTAGGAAGAATACATCTCCCATGATCCTCCTAGATTTTCTTCAGTCTTAAAACCATTTCATCACAATCATATTTAATTGATAATCCTTGTGCCTACCTTTCCCCATCAATTCCTACAACCCTATCTCATTTTCCCTCACCTAGCTCCCTTGACCTAATTTCTTCATCCAGTGATAACCCAACCAAAATCAAATCAAAACAACCCCTGGACTCAATATCATGCCTAGAAATCCTAATTGCTCCAACCCTCCTGGTTGTGACCCTTTTGGAGAGAGCCCTCTCCTACTTGATAAGGCTAGCTATCAAGTCAAAAGATTGGTCTGTGGTTACCTCTATTGGGATTCCTTCCTCAGCCTTAGGAATCTAGTGGAGTGATAACATTCTGGCACCGTTGTCAGGAATGAAATATAATATCTTCCCTCAAAAAGAACGACAAATTTTATATCTAATTGTTGATGGTGAACAACATTTGTACACATAGGAAGGTTGTACCATTCACCTGGCGACACCATTGACTGAAAGCTCCAGAAAATAAAACTTCATGGCCATTCCACTGCATGAAAATCAGTAGCTTGAAGAAATTTTCAAAATGGATTCAATTGCCCAAAGGTATGCTCCCATGAGCCAAGATCACATACCAGGTTTTCCGAACAGCATACCTCGAGTTAATTGGATGGCATATCTTCCGAAGTTCAAAAATGTGAAAGGTAATGATGCTGCTCTTCATCTGGTGAAATTTCACATGCATGTGCATAGATTAAAGATTGATTTTCTTGAAAACTGCTTGATGAAGATATTCATGGCCACTCTGGAAGGTGAAGCCCGATCTTGGTATGAAAGTTTGTCGCCTACTTTTATTTACTGTTTAAAGGATTTTCATACCATGTTCTTTGAAAGGTATAAAGAATCTTTTACATATTTAATATTAGTTGAAAACTGTTGTAAACATGTTGATTGTTTTATTGAAAATCATCAGAATGTTTATGGAGATGATGAATTCGTGGACGATGAGATCATGGAAGCCCTGTATGAAAAACAATTTTAGAAACATAAAGAAAACTTAGAGAATACTTATCAATATGCTCAGGAAAGTTTGCAGCAGGCTGAAGATATTTGTACAGTTGAAAATGATTGAAGACAAGGTATTATTTCAAATCTACTTGCAACAGAAGATGATCCCATAAAGGAGAGCTCTATTGTTGAGATCACATCGAATGAAGAAAACAGAGTTATTGACCTAAGTGTTCTCATCCCATCAGAACAAAGTCTTCAGGAGGAGGTAATCCAGTCCCTTTATGAAAAACAAGATGAGATCTTTGTTCAAGTAAGTGAAAAATATTCTTTGGATGATTATGTGGTAAATGATAACAATATTAGTTTTGAGTTTCAAGAACAATAAAAAAATTTCCCTCTTATGACTGATGAGTGTGATAAGAAAAATGATAATCTGGTTGCCATGTCATATGAGGATAAATTTGAGTTGGAGAACGGTGAACAAGAACAACCAACAATGATTAAAAAAGGGAAAACAGTGGAGGATCACACGTATGTGTTGCCTCTGGCTCATAAAGAGGAAACAATTCAAATTGACAGTTGTCATGATCTTCTTGCTGACCATCAAGATCTGTTCTTTGCACATTCTTTTCAAGATCCTTTTCCCAGTTTGTTGCAGTCATTAGATCAGGTTGGTTGTCTTGTTTTGGATCATGGTTTTCAGCTTCAGTTGTATGTTGAGTTGCCAATCTTTGAGCTTTTTGTAGATAGTGTAAGCAGAGGACAATTAGGTATCCAGCTGCTTGATTGTATTCATTGGAATTTTTCCTTTACCTAATTTAGCAGTCATTTCCATCAGTTAGAATTGGAAAGGGTGTGATTAATAAGCTCACAGGAGTGAGCATATTTCAGTCATTTTCAAAGTTAGTTTGTGCAACTGAGTTGACAGTATTCAGTCATGCATTTCAGTTTGAACTTTTTTTGACCCTATTGGCCCAATGGTTAGGCACTTGGTCTAAGGTATTCTTGACACCTCCAAGGAGCTGCCATCCCCAATAAGGCTGATGTTAGTGTCATAATATGCATTCTACCATCAATGATCAAAATTACTATTTTTATACTCATTTAGGGGTCCCACTCTGAAATTTTTTATCATTCCATTACGTCATGCAAAAAATTGATTCACTAATGGTAGTCCAAGTCATAACACCTCACTCTCCCTCAATATTTCACATTTGTTGGCCCACCTTCATGTCTTGTTGAGCATTAGAACACTTTTCAAAATCTCATTTCACTATGTCTTATGTCAACCATGGAGTCAGGTCATTCAAGGTCCCATTAGGTCATTAGGTTTAATTGTTAAAGGTCCAAAAATGCACCATTTAATCTCAATAAGGTCAGCAAAAGGTGTGAGACTAACTCAATAAACATTTCATTAATATCTGCAGAAGATTATCAGCATGTAAATATGATATTTTTAAAATTGTAATTTTGATTTTAAAGATTGATTTTCATATCGAAATTGTAATTTTGATATGAAAACATAGATGCAATTTTTTTTTAATTTCTTATGTAATTTTATGCTTATAATATGTAATAAATTCTATCCCTAGCTTCCAACTCAAATCACATAAGCCAAACTAAAGATCACCAACTGAAAGTGAAAAGTGTCAAACTTCACCAAACTTCATCTTGCAGAGAAGAAAAGACAAAGAAAAGGGTAAGTAGAAAAAGTGTCAAAAAGTGAAAGGAACAATGGAAAAGTGGGTTTTTGATTTAAATTTAAATTCACCCAAATATTAAAGACTCTTAGAGCTCAATTTTAAACTCATTTTCTTCCTATTCCATCGAGCAAACACTTGAAAAGAGTGATTTTTCGATTTTCTGGGCAAAATTGGAGAAAATTTGAGCATAGGGCGCACAGTCTGAAGAGAGGGCGCACAGGATGTAGAGAGGGCACACAGCCTTAAGGCGCTGGGAATATGTCCATAAAGCCAGAAAATCACCCAAACTTCACCAAATCACCTCCATAAACTCTGCAAAAGTTATTTGAGCCTCCATTAAGCAAGTAAAGGTGTCTTCCATCATCATTTACCTCCTTCAAGTTATTTGTTTGGTGTTGTGAAATTTGCTTGATAAATTGGTGTTTTAACCACTCAAAACCCTATTTTTCGTCCCTAACATTCCCAAGTCCCAAAATTCACTCCCTTACCCTTTTACATCCTTCCCATGTTGCAAAAATGCATTCCCAAATCTCTGTTAGTACAATCCTTGTCTCTAATCTTTTAAAACTAAAACCCTAAACCCTATATGCTTATTTTTACCTAGGATCCCAATTCCCCATCCCAATTCCCATCACACTATCAATCCTTTTCCCTTCCCCCTTTTCTTATATCCCTAAAACTATTTCCCACAAATTTCCCTTTCCCCATTTCTATCCCCAATAAAGTCACCTTACACACATTATCATTCTTAATCCCTAGGGTTTTGAAAAAATAACCATGGCAGAAAAGGAAGGAAACATAATATTCAGTGAAGGAGAGGAAACATAGGAGAGCAGGCCACATAGAGGTGGAAGAGTGCTCAGACTTGAACCTACTAACACTATGGAACTTTTAGCCTCTTCAATGACATTAACATGTTTCAAATATGTTGATTGTTATGATTTTTGTGAACACGTTCAGAGGGTTCAACACCATGCCAGGTTGACCAGGCTCTTCATATCCAACCTCCACAAAAACCAAGTCACTTTAGCTGGAGTCACCTTTACTGTCTCAACTACCACCATTTCAGCTGCCACTGGGATCCCAAATGTTGGGGAGAAGTGGTTCAAAAAGAGTGATTTGGAGGAAAACTAATTTGAGCCTTTCCTGAAACCAAGATATAAGAATGAGATAAAGAGGTTCTTTCCTTTCTCCCACCTTTAGGATAGATATGCACCGATGATGAAGATAATCAAATACTTTTCATGTGAGGGTATATTTTCAAGGCTCTATACTTATCGCATCCGCCTCTTGATGCATTTCACTAGGGTAAAGATACTGAACATACCCTACTACCTTTTCCGAAGTATAGATAATATGGAATTCATTGTCCAGAAAATGCAATATGAACATTAAATTAAAAGACTATTCCATCATTCCCTCATTAATATCATAGTCCTCCGCCATCTTAATCAACTAAACATTTCATGGAACACCTTCATAGCCCATGATATTTTCAGAGATCCTCCTACTCAGCATGCACAAAATGTGCCTTCATCATCCCATCCATCCACTTCCATCCCTCCATCTCAGCCCATAGCTCATTCATCATCATCTGACCAGTCCACCACACCTGCTTCATCTCCATCTCATCATGACATTGGATCACCCAGCCGGATGGAGGATATTGACCCTAAGTGGGCTAGTATGGTTTATTTTGAGCCATTGCCAAAAACCTACCAGAGAGGTTTCAGGCATATATTTGCTCCACATGGAGTGGAAATGTCCATGCCTTCTACAACAATAGAGGAGGTGGACAAAGGCAAAGAGGAGGTCAATGAGGCAATCATTCATGATGAGGAGGACACTCATGAAACAGAGCATCAATTCCAGCTTGTTGACCTAGATGAAGATGAAAGTGACAAAACCACTAATGCAGCCATCAAAGAAAAGGATGCCAAGATTAGTGAGCTCCATACTAACCTTGACAGGGCTAATTTTGTCATACACTTCCATGAGCAGGAGAATGTGTTAGCCCCCCTATGAAATTCCTGACAAGCAAGCTGGGGGCTAGATTATTGTGGAGCCTTCAAGGAATGCCTCTCCCCCTGAAAAGCCATCCTCCTTGAAGTCTCTTTGTGTTGTGCCTTATATAGGTCCCCTCTGTCGGTTCCTTCCCCTAAGGGCCTACATTTCCCCCTCTTTTTCCCCCTTTTCCCTCCTTCTGTCAAAGTCCTTCTTTTCCCCTTCTTTCCCCCCAATCCCCCTTTTCTGTTCCTGAGATCTTCTCTAATCCTTGCACCCTTTTTTTTCCCTGAAATCCCCTCAAAATCCCCTTGAAATCTTATTTCTTCCCCTTGTTTGGCCCTAGTCATCCATCATCCTTCTATCGTTACCCTTTCCCTGGCCGAAAATGCATTAAAATTGGGCTAAAATCCATGCATTTCACATAGTGGGCCTTAGCCCCTTTCGGCCCAGCTCCCGCGCCCTTTCTTCCCATGTAACCCAGCGCCGTGACCTAAGCGCTATCCCCAAAGGCGCTTCCCATAAACCATTGAAACTTTATAATAAGACTTTATATTATAAAGTCCCCCCGCTTTCATCTCCACCGTCCGTTTAAAATATGATCCGACGGCGCGGAGTTCGCCCGATCAGTGGTCCCCACTCTCGTCCCCGCACACTGTTCAAAACCGTCGGTTTATTCCGCACCGCCTTTGGGCCAAGGGCGGTTTTCTCCAATAGCCCAGCGATTCCACTGGCTGTCCGCCGCGTGTCCCCTATACGACGGCAAAACCACTTTCTCCCCGCGCATTATCTTTCGACCAGAGTCACACAGCGAAATGAATGCAAGCCGTTAGATCTTGCGCGCCCCATCGGACGGTCGTCCACCAACAAAACTGCGCACACGTTAAGTCATCTCCGCCGTGCCCCTGGCCCACTGTCTGCCGCCCCGAATGTGTTTTCCACCATAGATCACCACCACATTCAACGATCCCGATTAGTCCTCCCTTACCATTGACTGTTCCACCATCGCCTGGACCTCCACACCATCCGTCCACGTGTCTCTTCCGTACGCCACGTCACCCCACGTGCATTCATCGTACGCCAGGCCATTCCATCACATATATTGTTTCGGTTTCGTGTTTTTTTTTTTTTTTTTTTTCGTCCATATGTCGCTCTACAGACTGCCAACCTCCTCCTGAGCGCCCTTTCACCATTTCTCTACAGTCCTTCCTCCATCTCATCATCTGCCCAAGCGTGTTATACACATCATCCGCCACCCCATCCATGGTTTTCTTCATATTTTCCGTGTTTTGCAGGGTTGTAAATGATAAAAGACCGCTATAATGTGCAGCCTCTGCACAGCGACAGTGAAACCAAGAAATATCATCTTCAGCGGCTGGAATTTATCAAAAATGACCCGGGAAGATGAACACAGGACATGCATTAAAAAGAACAGGGTTTAAACTTTGTGGAAACCTCCTAGCGCCATTAAAACCCGAGCTAACCTGTCAGAGGCAGAGATGGAGCAGCAAGGTGTTTCAGTACACAGCAAAGGAGATTAGAGCACGTAAATGAAGGTCTTAAGCCTTGAATCAACGGTTAAAGAGGCTAAGCACCAGTTAGAGGACCTCGAGGACCGATCAGAAGGTCCTGAGCATGAGTAAAAGGTAACATCAGGGTTTATTCATTAGCAGAATGTTTTTCTTCATCAAGTACAGGGCGCCCATACTTCTTTTATTATGCACCGTGTCCCTGAAGGAATTCCCACCCTAACAGCAGTTCGAGACCATCAGAATATTTATGTAGCAGACTTCTCAGCAGTCCATTCGCTCTTTGTTTATTCACCGCCAGTACAGCAGAACACCACAGCCGAAATATGTCAAAGTCATACCCAGAGAAGATCACTCCTGCATAAAGTGGTGACAGAGATTAAATACACAGCAGTCAAACAGAATGGGCTTCGGCCCTGCATTCATTTCTGTGTTTAATATCACATTTAGTGCTCACCTACCTCCTCAGTCGATCTTCTGTTCATCCTCTGCTATAAAGCACAGAAGGAAATTATTGTAAAGGTTTTTGATTGGATATCAGTAGATTGCAAGCATTTTCCTCTTGAGACAAGTTCTCTGTGTAATATTGTAAGAGAGGTTGAGATTTGATGTATTCAGACTGAATGTTCAAGCTGTGGGCAATGATGTACCTGATTGGTATTGTTTTTAATATGACAAGCACATTTCTTTGGATCCTGATCTAAAGTAGCTGGTGATGTTTTCTTATCTCTTTGTTTTATTTTATCTCATCACGTTTCTTTAGGCTCGCATCAGAATTTTGGCATAAGATTTACCCTTGATAGGTACCTTATGTTGCTGCTCTCCCAGCCCTTTATGTTTTCTGCTTATATGTGTATCTGAATATTGATTTCAATTGATTTAACCAGTGTAGTGGATGTCATTGCTTGCTCTCTGATGTATGAATTAATGAGATCTATTTTTAGATGTTCTTGTTAGGATTTAGTTAGATGAGTTGAGAACACTGGGAGGTTTAGGACCCTGTCTCTGCCTCACTAGGATCTTTCCATCTCATTAAGCCTTTCTAAGATCCCTTGTCTTGCCTCCGGTTTTGTCCAAGCAGGTCTGGAGTTAAATGACCTCTCGCCTGATCTATAGACAGAATTGGCTGGTTCCCCTTCACTCATTTTTAGTCATTAATGTCCCATTCCATCGACCATCTTTTAAGATCCAACTGCTCTAGATGACTAGCCCAACTGAAAGCTTGCACATTGAACACAAGTAAACCCTTTTTTGACTCCATTTCCCAATGGCCTTGATGTTCCCTGAGTTATCTATCTTTGCCTAGTTTCCTCTTTGCTCATCCTTGTCTTATATTGGACCTTTCTTTCCTGATTCGCAACAACCAAACACAAACAATCAAACAAACAAACCTTGTGCCTATAAATAGCCTAAAACCTTAACATTTGAGCTTCAAAGACATAAAACCTTTGACTATCATAGAGAGATCCCTCTCTGGACCTAGGAGGGCTAGATCCTAAGGTCTGAAAGTGGTTCTATGTTGTCTCATCTTCTGGTCTTGTCAACCTGGCCAAAACATGGGAACCCAAAAGAATGAGCAATTGAAAACCAAACAAGTCATTGATGAGGTTAAGTATGTCACTGCTCAAAGGGAGGCTCAAAAGGCCAAATTAATGCTATATGAGACACTTGAAAGGTATGGATTACTTGATGATGAAGAAGAACAGGTACCAAGACAGAGACCTAGAACTAGAGGGTTGAAAAGATTTCTAGTTGTAGAGAGAGGCAAAGGGAAGCTGAGCTTGCTGATCATCTCACCCTAAATGAGTAGCTTTCCATTATGATCATTGAGAAGAGGGAGCCATGGCTTGATAGAGCCAATCAACACTTGTAAAATATGATAGCAAAGGAAAATAAGGATAATGGCCTATTGAGGAAGAAATTCAAACAATATGCCCTGAAGGAGAAAATTGCATTAACTAAGTTCAAAAGTGCCAATGAAAAAATTGAAGAGTTGACCATGGAGGAAAAGAAAAAGTTGGAAATTCTTGCTAAGACTTCCCTTCAAGCCTAGACACATCATCATCAGCTATTTTACAAATTTTGAGGCATTTACAAAAAAAAATTCAAATTCCTAGTTTGACTATGTTTTTCTAAATATGGATTTAGCAAAATGATAGGGGCTTCTGATGGGAAAAAGGTCACCAAAATTGTGTTCAGTATGATGAATACATGCACCCTGTACATTTTCTAAGATTTTGGAGTCAAAATGGTCAGTGAAAAGGGAAAAAAACACTGTAAAAATAATGTTTATGCCCATATTTTTGCCTAGGCGTTGCGCACAGAGCAGTCTTGGGAGATTTCAATTTTGAGGGGGAAATCAACATCATTTTCAGAACTTGAGGCATATTCAGAAAGAGTACAGGAAAGGCTTTCCAAAAATTCATCTTGGAGCCAATTTGGACACTGGGAAGGCCTCCAAAAGTCACCTTGAACATGGAGGGCACATAGCCTTAAGGGAGGGTGCATATGACAAGAAAATGGCGCATATGACAGTTTGCTGAGTTTTGTGGTTTTTCACTGTAAATTTTGATTTCATCTTAGAAAATCATATTTTTATAAATTTAATTCATCATAGAAAATGTAATTATGTCAATGATAAGTTACCTAGGGGTAGATTCATTAGATAAAGTTATCCTTTAGCCAAGATGAATCAGTTTGAGTGTAATGAGGAGTGAATCACTTGGACCATCCTACACTTCAGCTTTCAGTTCGGAAATTAGTGAATCTCTTCCTCACCTCATGGATTCGACCCGTGAGGATGAGTGAATCTTGTTTTTATGTCTATTTATCCCCTTTCTTCACACTTAGCAAGGGTCGGAATCAGTTTGTATTTTTGCTTATTGATCAAGAAAATATTGTACTCAGTTTGGCCAGCTAATAAAGAGGAGTTGCAGCTATTTTATGGGATACTTGTAGTATTGATGATTATCATTGTCTTTTCTTCAGTTTCATATGTTAGAATGTATTGTATTCATGTTCAATTCATTTCTATGGTATGATCTCTTTCAAGTTTGATAATCAAAACACATTTTTTCTCATGCTCTGTTTTGGGGAATTGATCATAGTTTGTCCATTTTCATATGTCTAGGAAGAATACATCTCCCATGATCTTCTTATATTTTCTTCAGTCTTAAAACCATTTCATCACAATCATCTTTAATTGATAAGCCTTGTGCCTACCTTTCCCCATCAATCCCTACAACCCTATCTCATTTTCCCTGACCTAGCTCCCTTGACCTAATTTCTTCATCTAGTGATAACCCAACCAAAATCAAATCAAAACAACCCCTGGACTCAATATCTAGCCTAGAAACCCTAATTTCTCCAGCCCTCCTGGCTGTGACCCTTTTGGAGAGAGCCCTCTCCGACTTGATAGGGCTAGCTATCAAGTCAAAATCTTGGTCTGTGGTTACCTCTGTTGGGATTCCTTCCTTAGCCTTAGGAATCTGTCGGAGTGATAACATTTTGGCGTCGTTGTTGGGGAACGAAAGATAACATCTTCCCTTAGAAAGAACGACAAATTTTAGATCTAATTGTTGATGGTGAATAGCATTTGGACACAAAGGAAGGTTGTACCATTCACCTCGCGACTCCATTGACTGAAAGCTCTAGATAATCAAACTTCATGGCCATTCCACTGCATGAAAATCAATAGCTTGAATAAATTTTCAAAATGGATTCAATTGCTCAAAGGTATGCTCCCATGAGCCGAGATCACATACCAAGTTTTCCGAACCGCATGCCTCGGGTTAATTAGATGACATATCTTCCGAATTTCAAAAATGTGAAAGGTAATGATGTTGCTCTTCATCTGGTGAGATTTCACATGCATGTGCATAGATTAAAGATTTATTCTCCTGAAAACTGCTTGATGAAGATATTCATGGCCACTCTGGAAGGTGAAGCCCGATATTGGTATGAAAATTTTCTGCCTGCTTGTATTTACTGTTTAAAGGATTTTCATACCATGTTCTTTGAAAGGTATAAAGAATCTTGTCCATCCTTAATATTAGTTCGGAACTGTTGTAAACATGTTGATTGTTTTATTGAAAATCTTGAGAATGTCGATGGAGATGATGAATTCATGGACAATGAGATCATGGAAGCCCTATATGAAAAACCATTTCAGCAACATAAAGAAAATTTAGAGGATACTTATCAAGATGCTTAGGAAAATTTTCAGCAGGCTGAAGATCTTTATGCAGTTGAAAATGATGGAAGACAAGGTCTTATTTCAGATTTGCTTGTACCAGAAGATGATCCCATGAAGGAGAGCTCTATTATTGAGATCACCTCAAATCAAGAAAAAAGAGTTATTGACCTAAGTGTTTGTTGGGTACCAAATCAGGCCATCTTTCTATCCATTTCTATTATCCTTTTTGACTTTTTTGTACTCATTCACCTATGCTGTTATGTTAAACCTACAAGGTAAATACCCCTGACTTGTCCAATTGGAATATTTTAATTAATGAAGTAAATTCACGGAGTTTTATCTATTCGCGGTACTAAAACATATGTTTGACCTTAGCTTGGAGAACAGGAACCCTCGCTTTAGCATCTCGCAACAGATCTGGTAATGGCCAGCCATAAGGAGGCCGCGCAGCTGGAGTCACGATTCCCTGGAACTATTCTTGGACCTTTTTGCTATCTCAGACATCTGGTGATGGTGCCGTTCCAATTGATGTACATTCTGAATATGCGGTTACCAAGTTTCAAGGAGATCTGTTAATCTCCCTTGCTGTGTATAAAATGCAGATTTTTCCTGTGAATGGGGGTTCTCCCATCGCTATTGTAATCAGCTATTACAGATTAATAAAATACCATCTAATTTTCTACTCCAATCTCCTCCGTGACTAACGCAGCCCTGATCAGATAGCTGGGCCCGCTCTTCTGATCAGGTGCTACGTCTTTATGTGTGTGTCATTTAATAGTTTATTCTTGTTGTTGTGGTTCTTTCCTGTTATGATTATTTCTGAAGTTCTATAGTTAGTTTAATCTTACAGCCATGTTTTGAATCTTAAACCATGAACCCTTGATCGGAACGGATTACGCGTTTTCCCCTGCATATACCTTTCACGTTGCCTTAAAAGGATACGCACCCGGATTGATAAATTAATGTCAGAATAGGGTGAATAAATCGTTCATACCTGGACACCAACATTTTGGCATTGTTGCCAGGGAGGCTAACAAGGTGCAAACAACGATCCGGACCAACCAGAGGGTCAATCTCTCGTCCTGGGGAGAGAACGAGTTTTCTCACTCTGCTTCAGGTCCTGAGTGTAAGTATTCTTTCTGCTTGTTTATTTTTGCTTTTCTATTTGATTTTGGGCCATTCTCTTGTCTAGGGGAAGGAGGAGTCTTTTGATGCCCTGCTCCAGGCCCTGAGTAAGATTTACTTCCTTTTAACGCTTGTGTGTTTCCTTTTTAGGAAAACCCTAGCTTTTACCCTGGGGAGGGAGGAGTCTTTTGACACCCTGCTTTAGATCTGGAAGTATTAGGGCTTCCCATGGCGTGTGTCTGTTTTTGGTTCTTGTCCCAAGGAGGGAGGAGTCCTTTAACGCCCTACTCCGGGCCTGAAACCCTAGATTTTTGTTTTGTTAGCTGCCTTTATTTCTTTGAGTTCTTTCATCTTGGGGAAGGAATGGTCCTTTGACACCTTACTCCAAGATTGGAGCATTATAAGTTCATACCAAGCCCCTCCAACATACCAACTTTTGTATGAACAAATAATCAAATAAGAGGGGAAGAGGGAGAGCCCCAAAGAGGGGAGGACCAGATCTGGGAAGAAAAACCTATATCCAACAGATCATAGCAAAGGCTGAATCAGAAGAATCCTCTCATGCAACTGCGAGACCAGGGGTAAGGAGAGTGAAGTCTGAGGGATAGTCATTGAAGCAACCAGTGCGGGCTACGGCATTCTTTGGTGATTCGACACAACAGGTTCCTCTAGCAGTGGAAGAAATATCTAGCAGTAGACCTGATCCGGAGAATCTTGCACTGGTGATAGAAGAGGAAGAAATTGCAAGTAGAACATCGACAGGGTCAGACTTCTCCAGTAAGGGAAAGGAAGTTGCAGCCGAGGGTTCAAGCCATCAGGCCTCGGGAGAAGGAAATAAGAAAAACTTGCATCGCCAAGAGACTGGGGAAGTGCTACTAAAGAACCTCAAGTTCCAGTAGTAAAGAATCCTTAGCCACCCTCCATAGAGCCTTTTGAAATCCCCAACGAGTATTGGAAGATATTTATGGCTCCCACAACCTCCACCATTGATTTTCTGATTGGGGATCTGAGAGTTGGCACACCTACAAAGCCTATTCCAGTGGCAGCCTTACCAAACTTTCATGGGCTCGTTTCAGAAGACCCCGACACATTTCTATTCGAGTTTGACATAGTGTGTCGGGGGTATGACTACACAAAAGATGCCCAAAAGTTAAAAAAATTCCCTTCTACACTAAAAGGAACGGCTCTGCGATGGTTCATGGGCCTTGGAGGAAAATCCATGTCCACATGGGATGATATGCAAACAGCTTTTCTGGAGAAATACCAGGATTACTGTAAATCCCAGAACATCAAGGAGGAACTCTTCAAGTTCACACAGAAAGAAGATGAAAGCCTGGAAGATTGTGTGGAAAGGTTCAAGTACACTTTACAGAGGTTAGGTCATTCTACCCTGGATAAAAAAATTTTAAAGATTATCCTCCTTCGATCCTTTTGAGAGGACTCGATAGAACTATTGAACATTGTGGGAAAGGGAGACATCTCCAAGGAGACATTTGATGATATTTGCAATTTATGTATTCAGTGCTTGAGGGAGCTTGCAAGGAATAAGCTTGGGATCCAATCAGTAAAGGGATCTGGTGGGGGTGTTACAAAAGCAGAAATCGGAAACTTGCTAGACAACTTGAGGACAGATATCCTCAACACCCTGTCAGCACAAATGGACACTCTACAAGTAAAACAGAAGCGGTTGGAACTGGACAGGAGCATGGCGATATTTTTTCAGAAGTGTAGGAAGAAGCACCCAGAAATGGTATTCCCGCTAAATTCCATTGAGGAATGTGCGATCTATGAACTCAATCATGCGACAAGCTCATGCCCTTTCTTGCCAAGCCTGAAAGCAGTATTTCAAGGAACGGGGGAGGACACGGAGCAACTGTACCTCATGGGATCCAAGAAGCCATGGCAGCCTCGACCACTGATGGGAAATCAAGGTATGTACCTGAATCCATCTCAGTATTTCAATAATTGCAATACGAATCCTCAAACCATGCCTTATCCCCCCATGTGGCCGTAATACCGGTATCCACCTTGGCAGCAGTGGAATCCTTAAGCCAGTACGAGCTCTTCATGGGCTCCAACTTGGCGAGGGTACCCTCCTGGTCAGTTTCCTCAGCAGATACCTCAGCAGCAGCTCCAATTACCCTCCAATGTGCCTCCTGGTAACCAGCTTGCTCGTCCTCAATTTCCAATGCAACCTAACCCTAATCCTAACAATAAGGGAGCTCATCAAGCTAATGTTCTTAACCTGCCTTCATATAGTATCTCCACTGCATAGTTGTATGAAATGAATCTGCGATCAAGTCAGACAGTTAACGTCCAACCTCCTCCAGTTATCATTGAACAACTTGATAGTGAAGGTAAGGAGGCAGAATTGATTAATAAAGATCCAAAACAAATTAATAGAAACCAGGCACCTCCTGTTAAACAACATCAATCTAAACCACCTTACCTAGAGAGACTACTTATGAGTAAACCAAGCCCTCAAGCTGAATTTGATTTATTAGGAGAATTACAGAACTTATTTGTTAAAATTCCCTTGTTACAAGCTATGAAGGACGTGCCAATTTATGCAAAGACTCTTAGGGAATATTGTTCAAAGAAACCTGCCAAGAAAACTAAAGATCCCCTCACTATACATGTTATGGGAAAATTATCGGACATTGTGATGGGAAAATCAATGCCGGTGAAATATGGAGATCCGGGGAACCCGATTTTGATAGTACAGATTAATGGGGTGGAGATTCCAAATGTGTTGGTAGATCTGGGTGCTGCCATCAATGTCATCACCACTGAAACCATGCATGCGTTAGGTCTTCGCAATTTGAAGCATACACCAACAATATTGGAACTAGAAGATCAATCTACAGTCAAACCTATAGGGAAGTTGGAAGATGTGACAATTTCAGTGGATTCATGGCATTACCCCATAGATTTCCTAGTATTACATACACAATCTTCAGTGGGCGATCATCCCTTGATTTGGGTAGACCATGGCTGGCCACTGTAAACGCTTACATTGGGTGTTGCTCAGGAAATATGGTTATTTCTAATGGACATAACACTAAGAATTTAGTGCTATATCCACCAGCAGAACCAAATCCACCCATAAAACCAGCAGGCGGCAAGAAATTTGTATCTGCGATAGAGGCTGAAATGGAAGATGAAGAAGTGAGACCAGTCCTTGCTATTGGATAGGCCCTTCAGTTGAAAATGGAATCAGAAGACGATGTAATCACTTCCTTCATGGATGATCCTTGTTCCGTTTTAGAACCAAACCAGTAGATCCTAGAATCTATCCTAAGCTGCGAGACTCAGGAAACTATGGAAACAGTAGAAGGATTAGAGGAGCCACCTACTGATACACCCCATGAAAGTGTTCAAGTGGAATTGGAACCCGGGAAAACTTTGAATATTAATCCAAACCTGTCAGAATCCCAGAAGAAGCAACTTGTAGACGTTCTGTGGAAACATAAAGAGGCCTTCGCCTGGGATTATGTAGATATGAATGGGATCCCTGCCAACTTATGCACCCATCACATATATATCAAGGAAGATTGTCGTCCTATAAGAAAACCTCAGAGGAGAATGAACCCTGCACTGAAAAATGTTGTGAAAGAAGAGCTTCAGAAATTACTGGATGTAGGTTTTATCTACCCTATCTCAGATAGCCAATGGGTCTCACCGTTAGTAATGGTCCCCAAGAAGAATGGAAAATGGCGGATTTGCGTAGATTATCGAGAGTTAAATAAGGCGACGCAAAAAGACCATTTTCCCTTGCCATTTATTGATCAAGTTTTAGACACATTGGCTAGCAAGAAATTTTTCTCTTTTCTGGATGGGTTTAGTGGATACAACCAGATCTAGATTTCTCCTGAGGACCAGGACAAGACCACTTTCACATGCCCCTGGGGAACATTTTCATATCGAGTCCTTCCTTTTGGCCTGTGTAATGCTCCTGCAACATTCCAGAGAGAAATTATGGGAATCTTCTCTGACTTGATAGATGACAGTGTTGAAATCTATATGGATGATTTTACTCCATATGGGGACTCATTTTTGGAGGGGTTGAAAAATTTGGAAAATTTTCTCGCAAGGTGTATACAAGCACGTGTCTCTCTGAGTACGGTAAAATGCCACATGATGATGAAAGAGGGAATTGTTCTGGGACCTTTGCTCTCAGCTGAAGAGATCAAGATGGACTGAGCAAAGATAAAGGTAATTCTGCACTTCCCAACACCTAAGACACCCACACAAGTACGTAGTTTCATTGGTTGTGCTGGTTATTATGGACGTTTTATAGAAAATTTTGCAAAAATAGCACACCCACTATTTCAATTACTAACAAAAGATTTAGAATTTGTGTGGTCAGATGAATATGATGCAGCCTTTACAAAGATTAAAGAATTGGTCTGCAGTGCTCCGATCCTTAGAGGACCAGACTGGGCATTACCTTTCCACATTCATATGGATTCCTCTCAAACAACAATTGGTGCAGTATTGGGACAGCAAGAGGATAAGGTACATTACGCAGTCTACTATGTTAGTAAAAATTTGGCCCCTGCTGAATTAAAATACATGGTGACTAAGAAAGAGTTCCTCGCTGTTATTTATGCCATCAATAAGTTTCAGCACTACATTACCGGGTATCCTACTTTCATGCATACTGATCATGCAGCCATCAGGTATCTAATGAACAAACCTGTTACCCCTGGTTGTATTACAAGATGGTTGTTGCTACTACAGGAATTTGATATTACCATAGTAGATAAACCAGGGAAAGACAACGTGGTTGCAGATTTTTTATCTAGGATAGAACATGATGGTAAGGATACACAAATTGAAGATAACTTTCCAGATGAGCATCTTTTTGCAGTTTCTGCTAACACTCCCTGGTATGCAAATATTGCTAATTATCTTGCTACAGGTAAAGTGCCTCGTCATCTGTCCTATAAGGATCAAAGGAAGATCATTCACCAGAGTACCCGATATTTATGGATGGCAGAATATCTCTTCCATACAGGGGTTGACCAACAGATTCGACGTTGTGTGGCAGAAGATGATATTTTTGAGATATTAAAAGCTGCACATGATGGACCCTGTGGAGGAAATTTTGTAGATAAAAGAACGATTCATAAGGTGCTGCAAATGGGATATTACTGGCCCTCCATCTTTCGTGACGCTCGGGATTATGTTCGAAGGTGTGATAGCTGTCAACGGATGGGACAACCCGGGAAAGCAAATGAAATGCCTCTTCAGCCCCAGATAGTCTTGGAACCGTTTGAGAAATGGGCCATTGACTTTGTTGGGCCCTTCAACCCACCTTCTCATCAGAAAGCTTACATACTGGTCTGTACAGACTATGAAACTAAATGGGTTGAAGCTAGAGCAGTCACGAGAGCAACAGAGCAAGTAGTGGCAGATTTTCTTTTTGAAGAAATCTTTGCCCGGTACAGGACTCCAAGGGAAATTGTATCAGACTATGGATCACAATTCACATCTCATATGATAGAAAATTTGATGCAGAAATATGGGGTCAAACATAGAGTGACAACCCCCTATCATCCCTAGGCGAATGGACAAGTAGAAAGCACAAACAAGGTATTGGAAAATATCTTGACAAAGACAGTAGCAAGCCATCGCCGGGACTGGGCACAAAAACTTCCAGAAGCTTTATGGGCATACAGAAAAAAATGGCGAAATAAAACAGGGTTTTCTCCGATTGAATTAGTCTATGGGAAATTCCCCTTGTTTCTGGTGGAATTTGAGATTAGTACACTCAGAATAGCTCTAGAAGTAGGCCTAGATATATCAGAAGCACAGAAACACCGACTGGAATAGATGAATGAGTTGGGCAAGATTTGAGCAATAGCTATTTAGAAAACTACTGCTGTTCAACAACAAAGAATGAAATGGCACGATAATTTATCAAAACTAAGGTGTTTCATGTGGGGGATTGGGCATTACTATATGACTCCCGATTTAAGGATTTCAAAGGCAAGCTCTGCGCTTGCTGGATGGGTCCATATCAAGTGGACGCAGTGTTCGACAATGGAACAGTTAGATTGAGTACAATAGATGAGAACCATACCTCGTTCTTAGTAAACGAACACCATCTAAAATTATACCACCGTCCAACCTCTAAAGATGCTTTTGTTAAAAATATTTCTGCTGTATTTGATTTAATGGTCATTGGAAAAGAGGATACTCTCACTCTGTCCTAAAAAAAATAAAAATAAATAAATAAATAAATAAATAAATAAATAAATAAATAAATAAATAAATATATATATATATATATTATACTGTTGCTACTTACTTGTTTTCTTTTGCAGGAATAACAAAGAAATATGGCGAGGAGAAAAGTAACACTCGGTGCTGTTACTCCACCAGTGCTCTCATGAAGATATTGCTATATTCCACTGGTGTGTGTCACTAAGTGCTGTTACTCCACTAGGCACTGTTATTTTACTAAGTGTTGTTACTCCGTAACTGTTGTTACTTCACCAGTTCTGTTACTCCGCAACTGGCTTTACTCCGTCGGTGCTGTAACTCTGCAACTATTGTTACTCTGCCGGTGCCATTACTCTGCAACTGTTGTTACTCTGCCGGTGCCGTTACTCCACAACTGTTGTTAATCCGCCGTTTCCGTTACTCCGTAACTACCATTACTCGTTGTGCTGCTATTCGTTGTCATTGTTACTCCTTGTGATGTTACTCCTTATGTTGTTACTCACTGTTGCTGCTATAAACTGTTGTTGTTACTCCATGTACTATTACTAGTTGTTGCTGCTACTCCGTCAAACATTTTGCTGCTACTCCACCATAAGGTAGGTCCGCAGGTACATCTCTGTCAATTTTATGGATTTAATTAAATATTCCAAAAAGGACATTAAAACATGTTGTGGACAGTCTTCATTAAGTTTGGGGGGGAACCGTCATAATGAATGACCGCGTACCTCGAAAAAGCATTTATGACACATGATCTTTACCTAACCGAATCTAATGATTTCGGTACTTCGTAATCATACTTTTGATGTGTTGGGATGTGTATTCGTATGCACCGAGTTGTATCAGTCACCCTCCCAACACGCTGCATTAAAATTCAGAAACATCCCATAGTACCACCTTAATTTCTCATCATTTCCAAACGTACCAGTACTGTTCATCCGTTGTTTCCAAATCGACCATGACATTATTTCATTTTCCAACGATTTAGAGACCTGTCACTCTCCCTTGCTAGCCAACTGTAGTCGTCGTGTTGATTTCGCCTCTGCAATAATGGGTGGCCGATCTATTCGACATGAACCTGAGAATACAAGGGGAATTCGGAACAAACAGGAGGTGCGGTAGGTTTTCGAGAATGTAGGCTGGGATGTTTATTTTGACAGGTTGAGGGGGTCGAATGAAGAAATGGCGGTGGAATTTGCATTGAAATTGGGAGAAGGAGGCTCTCGGGTCCGTGGAATTGAGATCCCTGTAACAAAGGAAATCATCATGGAAGTCAGTGGGCTTCCTCAATTCAGGCAGCGATGGTTTTCAAGAAGGATCCCCCTCCCAGAATTCCCCAAGGCTTTTCTACAAGCAAGCGAGAGTATTGCACAAAAGGGTCGGGGGAATGACAGAAACTCGCTACCACGTTTATGGGGAGGAGTAGCAGATTTCGTCATAAAATATATGACGTGCAAAGGAAGATACTCCACCATCTTCAAATACCATCTCCGCATACTAGCTCACCTACGATTTCCACAGGCAGAAGCTTTTTCAATGAATGTGCCCTATTTTCTACTAAGGAGCCTTCACTTAATGGCACATTCAGCTCAAGGGTCGCGACAGATATTGGCGGTCACCACTCACCACGGGTTGGTTCAGGTGTTGATAATGAATGCCATTAGACAAATCCCGATTCCATGGGAGTTATTTCGGGATTCCACAGAGGAACAAATAGCAGTTGTTGTGGCTGCCAGGGTAGAAGAACCCGAAGCTATGGAGGAAGATACAAGGGATGATGATTATGTTGACCAGGAGGAGCTGGAAGAGATGGAAATAGAAGAACTTGGAGATGAGGCGGGTCCCCAAGAGCAAGCCGAAACTGTGGAGTCAATGGCAGATGTGGGGATTGATATAGAAAGGCCCACTAGTACCATGGCCGAGGCTATCCCACAAGAACCAGCCTCGCCCGTGGAACTACCAGTGCAAGTTTATAATATGGCAACCACGGAAGTAGACCCATAATAGGCTAGCGTGGACGAAGCGGTCGATATGGTGACCGAGGGTACTCCACAAGGATCTCCTGCCACCATGGAGTTGATGGAGGAGGTTGTGAAAACTCCAACCATAGAACCCATGGAAGAGGGGGAACAGAGACAAGAAGGGCCCAGAGCTGAGGAAACCAAGGGATCTGTGGAGGAAACGTTAGGAGAACCAGGGTGTGAGGATGACACTGACCCACAAGAACCAGCGTCGATTTCGAGGCCAAATGTTGAGGATTCGCTCCAATTTTCCTTCTTTATCCCAAGAGGAGCGAGGGTAACTTGTTCCCCACGGTAGAAAGAAGAAGAAGAGTTCGTTGTTCATGTGGCTCTGAATCTGTCACAAAGGCCACAACCATATGGAGTGAATGCTACATAGGCGGCAGGCACCTCGGGGTCAGAAAGGAGAGAAGAGATAGAGATTTCTGAGGTTGAAGAACCAGAAAGGATCCCAACAAGCACAGTAGCAGGAGAGCATCTCGCCAGGGCATCATCAGTCACAGCGAGCGCGCACAAAGAAGAAATCACCGTTGGCGAAGAGGAGGTACCAAGCGAAGCAGTCCTGACGAATGAGCCAATGACACAGCCTGGTGAGAAGGCCGTGAAGCATGAAATAATTGAAGAAAGGCAGGAAGTGGAGGAAAACCTGACAGTGGGCACAGCAGAAGAGGTTTCACGGGATTTACCTCCAGCTGCCGAAACGGAGGAAGTACTGATTAAGCAGGAATTGATAGAGTTGTGCAAGCAACAAAGACTTCTAATTAAGAAAAAGTATCCGCTGCAGTTTAGGGAGACAACACGGCTCAAAATAGAGGTAAGGAAACTGAGAAAGAAGGTGCACAGAATGCAGAAACATATAAAGAATTAAAAGTGGCAAGCCAAAAAGTCCAAGACCATCGGGGTTGAAGCAGAAACCCAAGTGGACCTGATAGCCACAACCTCTGTTGCCACTCAAACAGACCCGGTCGAATGATTGTTTGAAGACTGGGAATATGCCTTAACTACTGAAATACAGTCTTGGAAATCTACTACGGCTCAATACAAAAATGAGATAAGGAGGACCAAGGAAAGAGCCTCCACAACCATCTTTGGATATGTGGAGCGCATAGATGTTATGAGATTAAGGCATGCGAAGCAGCAGCTCAAGATGGAGCAGCTGGAAAAGCAAGTGGCAGAACTGAAGGCCAATAAGGAGAAGATGTTTAGTTTGGTGCAAGGGGTTATGGCATGTCATCCCCCTGCTTCTTGTTATTCTTTATTTTTGCATGAACGTTTCCTTTTATTTTTCATGGAAAGCATCAAAAACGAGATCAACTATGAGATAGAAGATGGTGTATAATTCCTCTGAATCTTGAGGAATCATGACATGCCAACTCAACATCTAATGTGTGAATTTTACCTGCACGGGTATCTACTGCATCTGGACAGAGATTTTAACCCGGTTCCGTATGTAGGGGACATTCATTTAAGGGCTCTCACCTCTTATGCTTTCAATCAAATTCACTGGCAGAAGGCTTGTAACACCTTTGAATCCAATCAAGTTACAAAGCCATTTATAGTAAGAGGAGAACATGAGAGGTCAGTCACAATGTTCAATAAGCATAACACATTTTTGGGAATTGGGGGAAACAGAGATAGAATGGTGAGGACACAAAGATGGTGTCTTGATATTTGTGTCAATCAACTCACCACATTTCAAGTAGAGGCCCTTGATTGCTGTCAGAGAAGGTGGATGTTGTCACCTACAGCTATCCAGAACAGGGAACCTTTTGGGGCACCAAATTTTGCATGAGTACTCACCAGAGTGCCCAGATATGTGGCATGTGCCCAGACATGTGGGGCCCGGTGGATGGGGATCCGGTTTTAGTTTCCTATTCTTTGGTTCCTTGCCGAAATTTACACTCCAACTTATGATGTTCCAAAGGATTGGTGGAAGGAAGTTCTCCTTTCGGATGGGTTTAAAGTTCCAGGAACAGAGATGGCCTTAGAATATGATCTCGCCGGGCTTTATGAAACCTTCAGTCTGCAAAATCCAGACTTACGGAGGCGGCGGACTGCATGAGGACATGCAGAAGGCTAGTTGGGGGGAGATGTTGGGTACCAAATTGGGCCATCTTTCTGTCCATTTCTATTATCCTTTTTGACCTTTTTGTACTCATTTACCTATGTTGTTATGTTCAGCCTACAAGGTAAATACCCCTGACATGTCCAATTGGAATATTTTAATTAATGAAGTAAATTCACGAAGTCTTATCTATTCGTGGTACTAGAACATTTGTTTGACCGTAGCTTGGAGAACAAGAACCCTCGCTTCAACATCTCGCAACAGATCTGGTAACAGCCAGCTATAAGGAGGCCGCGCAGCTGGAGTCACGATTCCCTGGAACTATTCTTGCACCTTTTTGCTATCTCGGACATCTGGTGATGGTGCCGTTCCAACTGATGTACATTATGAATATGCGGTTACCATGTTTCAGGGAGATCTGTTAATCTCCCTCGTTGTGTATAAAATGCAGATTGTTCTTGTGAATGGGGTTTCTCCCATCGCTTTTGTAATCACCTGTTACAGATTAATAAAATACCATCTATTTTGCTGCTCCAATCTCCTCTGTGACTAACACAGCCCTGATCAGAGAACTGGGCCCGCTCTTCTAATCAGGTGTTGCGTCTTTGTGTGTGTGTCATCTAATAGTTTATGCTTGTTGTTGCAGTTCTTTCCTGTTATGATTATTTCTTAACTTCTGTAGTTAGTTTAATCTTACAGCCATGTTTTGAATCTTAAACCATGAACCCTTGATCGGAATAGATTACGCATTTTCCCCTGCATATACCTTGCGCGTTGCCTTGAAAGAATACGCACCCGGATTGATAAATTAATGTCAGAATAGGGTGAATAAATCGTTCATACCTGGACACCAACAGTGTTCTCATCCCATTAGAACAAAGTCTTCAGGAGGAGGTAATCCATTCCCTTTATGAAAAACAAGATGAGATTTTTGTTCAAGTAAGTGAAAAATATTCTTAGGATGATTATGTGGTAAATGATAGGAATGTTAGTTTTGAGTTTCAAGAAAAATCTGAAGTTTCCCTGATAAGAAAAATGATATTTTTTTAAAAAGAGAGTCCATATAGGTGCAATGGTTTCAGAATAGTGGAATAACCTGTTTAAGTATAATAATGATAATCTGGTTGCCATGTCATATGAGGATGATTTTGAGTTGGAGAACAGTGAACAAGAACAACCAGCAATGATTGAAAAGGGAAAATCAGTGGAGGATCACACTGATGTGTTGCCTCTAGCTCATAAAGAGGAAACAAGTCAAATTGACAGTTGTCCTGATATTCCTGCTGATCATCAAGATTTTTTCTTTGCACATGCTTTTCAAGATCCTATTACAAGTTTGTTGCAGTCATTAGATCAGTTTGGTTGCCTTGTTTTTTATCATGGTTTTCAGCTTCAGTTGTATGTTGAGTTTCCAATCTTTGAGCTTTTTGTAGATAGTGTAAGCAGAGGACAATCAGGTATCTAGCTGCTTGATTAGCTTCATTGGAATTTTTCCTTTACCTAATTTAGCATTCATTTCTAGCAGTTAGAATAAGAAAGGGAGTGATTAATAAGCTCACAGGAGTGAGCATATTTCAGTCAGTTTCAAAATCGTTTTGTTTCATTGAGTTGACAGTATTCATTCATGCATTTCAGCTTGAAGTTTTTTTGACCGTATCGGCCCAATGGTTAGACACTTTGTCTACGGTGTTCTTGACACCTCCAAGGAGATGCCATCGCCAATAAGGCCGATGTTAGTGTCAGAATATGCATTCTACCATCGGTTATCAAAATTAATCTTCTTATACTCATTTTAGGGGTCCCACTCTGAAATTTTTTTATCATTGCATTAGGTCATGCAAAAAAATGATTCACTGATGGTAGTCCAAGTCATAACACCTCACTCTCCCTCAAGAGGAAGGAAACATAATATTCAGTGAAGGAGAGGAAATAGAGGAGAGGAGGCCACATAGAGGTGGAAGAGTGCTCAGACTTGAACCTACTAACACTAGGGGACTTTTAGCCTCTCCAATGACAATAACATGTTTCAAATATGTTGGTTGTTATTATTTTTGTGAACAAGTTCATAGGGTTCAACACCATGCTAGGTTGACCAGGCTCTTCATATCCAACCTCCACAAAAACCAAGTCACTTTAGGTGGAGTCACCTTTATTGTCTCAACTGCCACCATTTCAGTTGCCACCAAGATCCCAAATGTTCGGGAGAAGTGGTTCAAAAAGAGTGATTTGGAGGAAAACTACTTTGAGCATTTCCTGAAACCAAGATATAAGAATGAGAGAAAGAGGTTCTTTCCTTTCTCCCACCTTCAAGGCAGATATGCACCGATGATGAAGATAATCATGAAATAATTTTCATGTGAGGGTATATTTTCAAGTCTTTATACTTATCACATCCGCTTCTTGAAGCATTTCACTAGGGTAAAGATGTTGAACATACCCTACTAAATTTTCCGAAGCATAGATAAGATGGCATTCATTTTCCAGAAAATTCAATATGAACATCAAATGAAAAGTCTATTCCATCATTCCCTCATTAAGATCATAGTCCTCCACCATCTTAATCAACTAAAAATTTCATGGAACACCTTCATATCCCATGATATTTTCAGACATCCTCCTACTCAACATGCACAAAATGTGCCTTGATCATCCCATCCCTCCATCTCAGCCCATATCTCATTCATCATCATTTGATCAGTCCACTACACCTCCTTCATCTCCATCTCATCATGACATTGGATCACCCAGCAGAATGGAGGAGATTGACCCTAAGTGGGCCAGTATGGTTGAGGTTGATCCATTGCCAAAAACCTACCAGAGAGGTTTCAAGCATGTGTTTGCTCCACATGGAGTGGAAGGGGCCATGACTTATACAACAACACAGCAGGTGGACAAAGGCAAAGAGGAGGTCAGTGCAGCAATCATTCATGATGAGGAGGACACTCATGAAACAGAGCATGAATTCCAGCTTGTTGACCTAGATGAAGATGAAAGTGAAAAAACCACTAATGAAGCCATCAAAGAAAAGGATGTGAAGATTATTGAGCTCTAGACTAATCTTGACATGTCTAAGTTTGTCATACACTTCCTTGAGTGGGAGAATGAGCAATTGAAAACCAAACAAGTCATTGATGAGGTTAAGTATGTCACTGCTCAAAGGGAGGCTCAAAAGGCCAAAGTCATGCTAGATGAGACACTTGAAAGGTATTTATTACTTGATGATGAAGAATAACATGTACCAAGACAGAGACCTAGAACTAGAGGGCTTAAAAGAGCTCTATCTCTAAAGAGGCAAAGGGAAGTTGAGCTTGTTGATCAACTAACCCTAAATGAACAGCTTTCCATCGTGATCAGTGAGAACAAGGAGCCATGGCTTGATAGAGCTAGTAAACACTTGGAAAATCTGCTAGCAAGGCAAAAAAAGATAATCACCTATTGAGGAAGAAATTCAAACAGTATGCCCTGAAGGAGAAAATTGCATTGACCAAGTTCAAAAGTACCAATGCAAAAATTGAAGAGTTGACCATGGAGGAAAAGAAAATTGTTGAGGCTTCCCTTCAAGCCTAGACACATCATCATCGGCTATTTTACAAATTTTGAGGCATTTACAAACTTTTTGCAAATTCTGAGTTTGACTGTGTTTTTCTAGAATAAGGATTTAGCAGAAATTTTGTCATATGCGCATCGCCCTAAGCGTTTCACAAATGATAGGGGTATATGATGGGAAAAAGGTCACCACCATTGTTTTTAGAATGATGAAGACATGCACCCTGTACATTTTCTAAGCGTTTGGAGTCAAATTGGTCAGTGAAAAGGACAAAAAACACCCTAAAAATCATGTTTCTGCCCATATTTTTGCCTAGGCGCTGCGCACAGAGCAGTCTTGGGAAAATTGCAATTTTGAGGGGTCAAATCAGCATCATTTTCATAACTTTAGGCATATTCAGAAAGAGGACAGATAGGGATTTCCAACAAGCCATCTTGGAGCCAATTTGGCCACTAGGAAGGCCTCTAAAAGTCACCTTGAACATGGAGGGTGCACAGCCTTAAGGGAGGGTGCATATGACAGGAAAATGGTGCATATGATAGTTTGCTGAGTTTTGTGGTTTTTCACTGTAAATTTTGATTTCATCTCAGAAAATCATCTTTTTATAAATTTAATTTAGCATAGAAAATGTAATTATGTCAAGGATAAGTTACCTAGTAGTATATTCATTTGGTAAAGTTATCCTTTAGTCAAGATTAATCAGTTTGACTTTAATGACGAATGAATCACTTGGAACATCCTACACTTCAACTTTCAGTTCATAAATTAGTGGATCTCTTCCTCACCTCATGTATTCGACCCCTGAGGATGAGTGAATCTTGTTTTGATGTCTATTTAGCCCCTTTCTTCACACTTAGCAAGGGTTGGAGTTAGTTTGTATGTTTTCTTATTGATCAAGGAAATATTGTACTCAGTTTAGCCAACTAATAAAGAGGAGTTGAAGCTATTTTATGGGATACTTGTGGTATTGATGCTTATCATTGTATTTTATTTAGGTTCATATGTTAGAATGTATTGTATTCATGTTCACTTTGCTTCTATGGTATGATCTCTTTCAAGTTTGATAATCAGAAGACATGTTTGCTCATGCTCTATTTTGGGGAATTGATCATAGTTTGTCCATTTTCATATGTCTAGGAAGAATACATCTCCCATGCTCTTCCTAGATTTTATTCAGTCTCAAAACCATTCCATCACAATCATCTTTTAAGTGATAAGCCTTGTGTCTACCTTGCCCCATCAATCCCTGCAACCCTATCTCGATTGCCCTGACCTAGCTCCCTTGACCTCTTTTTTTCATCCAGTGATAACCCAACCAAAATCAAATCAAAACAACCCATGCACTCAATATCTAGACTAGAAACCATAATTTCTCCAGCCCTCCTAGTTGTGACAATTTTGGAGAGAGCCCTCTCCGACTTGATAGGGTTAGCTATCAAGTCAAAATCTTGGTCTGTGGTTACCTCCATTGGGATTCCCTCCTTAGCCTTAGGAATCAAACGGAGTGATAATAGAGTGGTTCGGACCTGTTGTAATCGACAAGTCCTACACTGTTTATTTTTAACGAGTCCAACATAGGATTAACTTGGTCTTTTTAAGTTTTAGGGAGTCAAAAGAAAAAAATAAGTAAACTCCATAGTGTTCTTTTTCGTAAATTTAGTCTCTCAAACCTAAAAAAGGATAAAATAATGTAGGAGATAACTTTGTTGACCATTCTTGGTCAACGTATACCATTTTCGTAAATAGTCTAGTTCAGTCCGGAAAAGGGGTAAACTTATATTTAATATACGACTGTTCATTTACTTTAACGAGTTCGAATAGTGAAGTGCTTGGTGATCTTTTCATGTTTATAGAGTCTGAAAAGGGCTTAAAAGAGGACTCCAGGGTTTCGCTTTTTCGTATTTTTTAAGAGCTCATAAAAGTGATAAAAGTCTACTTATTGTCAAAATGATTCATTTTCAAACTTCACCTGTTCCCTGCACAAAAACTCGAAAAAAAACAATCACCTGCTCTTCATTCATGAAAAAATGTTTAAAGTTTAACTTCTAAAGGTGAAAATAAACAAAACAACATTATATTCTTCAATGAAACCTATTATCACACCCTAAATTTTCAAAATCATAACTTGAAATGTGTCAATTTTGCTTTTAGATTGGTTAGATTGGATAGCATCATGAAATGATAAATTTTATGATTAGCATAGGTTTAAAGGGTTGTTTTAAGTTGTTATGGATGATCTCAAGTCATACCAAAGGAATAGATCTTGAATAGATACTTTAAATTGACCTAAAGTCTCAAATCTGGCCACCTGTCAGAATTTCTCTAAGTCTGCAGCGATTTTAGTACAAAATTAACAGATTTTGCTGTAGAAACACCTAGTAATTATGTAGCAAAACTGACACTTGTAAAACTAAATGCGTTACGAAAGTTGTGTCATCCTATAACGGTTTTCTGCACAATGATGAGTGGTTAAACTTTGAGGGTTTCGAGGTCATGTTGTCAGAGTATGGTCATCATTTGAAAGTTAGGCACGTTTTAGCATCAGCCACCATTTTCTAAATAAATCCCATCTCATTTTTCTTTTCAAATTCATCCCTCATTCCTCACACTTTGTTTCTCGCTTTTGTAAGCTGCTACCAAAGCAGCTTGCTGTCATTTACATCTCTCGTAGAAATCCTTTGTCATGCCAAACTTCTTCTACCATAATAGCTCGTTGTCATCAAAGGATTTTCCTGAACAGGTGTAAATAAATAAATAAGGCCACCGCTGTAGAACAAGAAGAAATGGCTACACCAAAGAAAGTTAATAAAGCAGGTCTTCCATTCAAGTACGAGCCTACAAGTCCAAGTTTAATTAAGGGAGATCCATATTTTTTTGAGTTTTTTACAAGAGCAGGCTGCATTTAGTTCTGTCAAAGGTTGCAAGGTCATCACAAACAGGTCTCACAAGATTTCGTACTCAATTTCAAAGGCAAATATACAAAGGTTGATTTTCTTCATGTGCCAATTTCACCTGATAGCATTTCTAAAGCAACAGGGATCCCGAGGACCAGAGAAGAATGGTTTAAAGCTACCAAGTTTAACTTGAAAAGTTGTGATGATTATCTAAAGCCTGAACATGTAGGGATAAATATGACTGTAGGGATTCCCAGAACTTGCCTTAGATATAACTATTCTAAATTATTGACAGTCGTACAGAAATACTTTACATGTGAAGGCAGATTCCAAACAATCTACATGTATCACTTCAAGTTGTTGCTTCATTTTACAGGGAAAAAAGTTAATAGATATTCCTTTTTACCTTTTTAAAAATATTGGAAAAATGGAAAACAAAGTGCAAGGAAGACCTAAAAGAATTTAAACTTCTATCTTTCACCATGGATTGATGAAATTACTAGTACTGGAAGAATTAAGTAAACTATACAGAGACTGGGAATCTTTCTTGTTTATGAATGGGTATGAAATGGATGTTTTATCTCCAAGGAAAGCCTCTAAACTCAAAACTTCTTCTTCTAGGCAAGAGTTGAGTGCCACTGCAGAATTAGAAGGGAATCAACAAGAAGGTTTAAAATCTACAGCTAAAGACGTGGTAGAAGAAGCTAATTTCATCCAAGAGACAGCACCACATCCAGCAACTAGCAAGAAAGCTAAAAAGCATGTCATATATAGTAAGACTAAACCTGCAGCAAAAAGGTCTAAAAGAAGCACAAAGGAAATTGTTGGAGGTAAAGGCAGGCTTGAAGACATCTTCCAGGCTATATACATTGCAGAAACCCCTGTAGTGAAAGAAGTTGAGGTAGAAGGACCCAAGGCCAAAGGGAAGGGACTTATAGCCAAGAAATTATATTTTTCTTCAAAATATTCAGCTTTTCTTTTTAAACCTAGAAGCCTTTCACAAGATCACAGATTTCTGAAACTATCACTGTTGGAAATAAGCAGCAGAAGGAAGATAAAGGAAAAAGGGCAACAATACAAGAATTCATAGTCATATCTCCTAAGGAGATAGAGGTTAATAAAGAAAAGAAAGATTCAAAAGAAATCTGAAGCAAATTCTCTAAAGGGACAGATTAAAGACAAGGATTCTTTTTGGTCTTAAGGTACTTAAACTGATAGGGATGAAGAGCTTTGAGGGCTGAGTTTAATTTTTTTTTATCACTTAACATCATCCAATGGTCAAAAATAGTAGAGGATTACCACATATCACCTTTTTTTTTGTGCTACGAAACTAATTCAAAACTCTGTTTTGACAGAAAGGTTACTTTTGGTGGTTAATTTTGGAAGAAGGAGAAGCGCAAATAGATATTTTAAAGATTTTCTCCATGAGAATGACAAAGAGTATCAGGGAAATGAAAAAGAGTATCAGATCAGTGGTATTCTAAGTGGGGATATTTTGTTAAGGATACAGTTCGAAGATACCAGTTCATTATATTTCCATATCATCAAACTGACAACTCCTTAATAGTAGGCAAAGCAGTTTCATGAAGACAGTTAGAGTATTAATGTCTTGTTTATGGCTAGCATGGTTGAAAGACATGATTCCTTTCAAGGAAGATTTGGATCATCTTTAGTTTAAATGTAATAAGTAGGTGTTTGAGTCATACTAGGACTCTAACTCCTAATTCGAAAGGTGTTAGTCCTAGTTTTAAAAATCTAGTTAGTGGTTAGATTTGATGTCAATAATAGAGTTTAATGGTTTATCCACTTGGCAGATTGGATGTAAAGGCTATATGCCTATAAATAGTAAGTACTTCGATGTATGAAAGGTTCGGAAATGTTATCTGAGCAGACCACTTTTGTAAAGCTTTGGATTTGCTAATATATACAGTGACATTACAACTTTTCTTCACCTAGGATTCTTAGTGTATTTCAATGAGTTTTATGTCCTATCTTTGAAATGTTTTTCTTCCATAGTCTTAATGCTTATTACTCAGAATTCATGGATGTTCATGCTCTGACTTCCTTTAAGTATTATGCTATGGTCAAATGATTTTTAGGTCCTATCTTTGAAAGGTTTTCTTCAATGTCTTAATGCTTATTACTCAGAAATCATCGTTGTTCATGCTCTGACTTCCTTTAAGTATTGGATTATGGTGAATTTCTTTCAAATTTCTCTTTTCAATACCTTGATGTATCATTACTTATAATTCATGTATTACATGCTCTGACTTCCTTTGAACTTCAAGTTATTGGGATTTTCCTGTATGTATTACTCTTTCATTGAAATATATACAAGCCTCAGCTTCCACAAGGAGAGCCATTGTTATCTTTATCCCTGTCACTAACTCCATAGCCCAATGGTAGCAAGCCTTTATTTTTTCAACTTGCAAACATACAAAACCAAGACACAAACAATAGATTTAGCCATCTATCTATATCTTTATTACACATCATTAACACTTGAGAGAGCCCTCTCATGCTAAGGAGGCTAAGCCTCAGTTACATAGTTACACTAAAGTTGTCTGATCAGCAGCCAGTCGTGTACGATTTTGGTGATAACAAAACCTATAAAAAGAGGTAAAAAAAAATCCTTATTATCTTTTGACTTTTCAGAGTAGAGAAAAAGAGTTTTTACCATAAACCTTCCGGAGCGGATATCGGGAGAACCAGTCAGCAATTTTGTGAACCGTCAGTTCCAGGTATTCCACCTCATAATTATCTTGCTTTTCATTTGTTTATTTTTTCATTTTAAGCTTTTAGGTCATTTTTTAGTGGGAAACAAGGTTTTGAAATCTTCCCTCGGGGGTGTGTAAGTTTTCATGGGAAACCCGCGCACCCCGATGATTTTTTAATAGAAAAAAATCATTGGGCCGCCACAGTTTTTATACATAACCCATGCACAAAAACACATTGTGTATGCATAAAACCCATGCAAGTGTCGTGGGGTTTTCAAAATTACATTTCTATCCATAAAAAATGGCTCAAATTATCTCAAATAATTTCTAATGTTTCTCATTGATTGTTTTCAGGATATAAATCATGTTGGAATGGAGAGAAAAGGAGCATAAGTTGCATGATAACAAAGCCAAGGATGACCCAAAAACACTTCCCACGCTAAATAATTGTGGTTTTTATAAATTATGGGCAATTCAAGGAATGAAGGCACAGGTGGAACTTATGACCTGGTTGGTAAATGCCTGGGATGTTCAGGAGCAATGCTTCATCATTAGGGATCATAGGCTTGTGATCGAGCCAGAGGATATTTATTTCATCACTGAATTACCTCGTAGAGGGAGAGACATCTCCTTGTTTGGGTCACGACCAAGAGGACTTCCTATTGCATCTTATATGACATAGTATTGTAGCCAAGATTCATAGTTGAAGGATGGTCGCATTGATATCAAAACCATTGTGCCACTATACCTAAATATCATTGCATTTACATTATTGTGTGGTAGTGCAGATCCACATGTGGCTACCAAAGCACAAATGTAGACTGCAATTGAGTGTTACAGGGGAACAATTTTCAATTGGTGCGAAGGATTGTTAGTCAACATGAAATGCCAACTTACGAGAGCAAAGAATGGAAAGTTGAAAAACTTCAGTTATGGAGCCATTCTTGTGTCTTTCTCTTCTGAGAGGATTCCACTGTTGGCACCTCAGCAGTCACTAGTGGATCCGACAGGACCTACGGAACGACGTATGTTGTGATAGGTGTCATTGATGGCTCGCCTTACTGTCGATGGTGGTCATCCGGTTCGATATACCCCTCAGTTATTTATATGGTTTAGGAGCCAAATATTCATGATTGAAGATTTTCCTTACATAGGGGTAGATTTCAGGGATGACCTTGACAGATCACACCCACCGAGAACACAGTGGGATGCATCAGGTAAAAGATATCATTTTTAATTTTTTGTGTTATATAATTTTTATTTGATTTTATATCATCCAATACTAATAAAAATATTAAAATGCAGATGTTGGCCCATCACGACCAGTAGCACTTTGTCACTTTGACAGGCGAGATGTGTAGCCTATAGCAGCAAGCCCACTGTTAAGCGTTGGAAAAGGTATGAATTCACCATGTGTTTTCTCATTCTTTTACTTTAAACATAACTCTTTTTACTTTAGAAAGGTGATTTATTACAGAATTATGGTAGAATTGCAAAGATTTATGTTTATTGTAAAAAGTAACTAAAAACTGCCTTTTATTGTCAAAAACAGGAATTAAGCGAGGTGAACAGCTATACCAAAGGTGAGGCTAAAGCAAGAGAAACTGTTGTTCCTCCAATGATAGACCATATCCTGCCAGAGAGAAGAAAATCAGAACGCATTGCTCAGAGAAGGCAGGGGAAAACTCGGCTTCAGCCAAAGGAGATCGAGTGACAGCTAAAAAAAGAAAGGAAGTGAATCCCTCAAGATCCGTCAATCCTGAGGGATCGCTGTTTAAATCTTATCTCGTTCCTTGTCTTGTCCGTCGAGATTGTTATATAAGGCAATGCCTTTAGAGATTGAAGGAGTCGAATCATTGATTAAAAACATTCCTCTTGTAATTCTGCACTTTATTGACTCTCGTGATCAGAGAGCGGTCGCTGTAAACACTTTTTATGATCAATTAATACAAAGACGAGTTTTTGTTTCATCTCTCAAGATCTGAAGTAACCCCGCAGTGTTTCACTGGTGCTAAGGACTCGGACCTGGTGGAATCGATCTGTTGTTTGTATTTATATCCTTTAATTACTGTTGTGTGATAATTGTGTTTGGTTCTATTACGATTGTAGAGTTAATTAATTACCGTTGAATTTCTTATTGGTATTGATGTGTGCGCTAATGAATTGCATTGCTGTTCCATTTCAACAAGGATCATTGCTGTTCCTGTATTGTTCATCTTGTTTTCGCTTATAAAGCTTTGTTGTTCAATATTTAACTCTATGTGTTGTTCCGTTGGATTGTTGTTCCTTTCGATTACTATTAATAACATTTGTTGTCGACAGGATTGGTGTTTAATAGGATTGGCTATTTGGTTCCTTTAAGTACAGACTTGTTGTTCAGATTTATTAGTTAGCATTTTTTGTTCAATTCTAGAGTGTTGTTCATTTACGACTCATTAGTTTCAGATTGTAGAAAGATTGCTTATTTACATTGTTACAGTTTGCTGTTCATTTCCAGCTCATTATGTTTACAGAGTTTTTCTTAGTTCAATTTCTATTTCTCTTTAATTGCTTTAAATCAAGACCGTCAACTGTAGAGAACATTGGTTATTGCTTCCTCGTTCCCAGATTGATTGCCTTGTTCTAGTTTGATTTCAGTTGCATCAATTTCTAAAGGAATGAGTTATTATTGTTGTATCCTTGATTGATTTTTTGCAGAGTGAATAGTTAAGTTTCAGAGTATTTGAATTCATGTTATTGTACTTAGATTTATTTTCAAGCATCCATTTACTCTTGTATTTAGAATATTGTACTACATCTCTCACAGCATTTCTCTTAGCTCAAATTGCAGCCTCAAACAGAGTACACTCTTGAAACAAAAATTCGTTCTCGGACTGATAATTAATGTAGGATAAATAGGCGTTAAAAAGACACCTTTTATACCTCAACATTTTGGCGTCGTTGCCGGGGAGAGTGTATGCCATTTAGAAGGATTGATGCACGTTTGATGATTTTTTATTTTTTTTCCTTAATCTGCTTGGGAAGAATTGGGTATTAAAGACGGAAGGTAAGAACCTGCGCACTGAGCAACGAACATACTTGCTCACAGCCCACTTCACAGCAAAATTAGGTAAACTTCTTTCTTTAGGTAAGAATGAAGGCTTGTTCTTTTGAATGAATAGAAAAGCTAAACAAAACAAAATTCCGCATAAATCCGAAAAACCTAAGGGACCAGTGACCCTTGGGTGAACAACTTTAATTGACGAAGTCCTTAAGAAAACTGAATCTCAGCCATCAGTAGGACCTAGGAAAGTTGTTTCTAGACAGCCTACTAGTTCCCTTCAGGCCACAGAGTCACCATCTGTAGCCTTTGCTGAGATACATAGTCAAACGGAAGGAATTGAGCAAGATTCCCAAGAAATTGAGAATCCCTGCCTAATTTCTCCACAAGAAGGGAACTCTAGTAATCTCCGTGAAGGAGAAGGGGAAACAGGGGAAACAGAAGAACCAAAATCTCCTCTTGAAATAATCCAAACAGTGAGTAGCCTAGATAAGGGAAGCTTTGTCAACCTCAATCAAAACAAAGGACCATATCTCCTCAGGCAGTAGGCCAGCAAGGGACACTGATTATTCCAGATCAAGGGAGTGTTGTCAAGGTCATTCCTGTTCCTTCTAGTCAGCCTAGGAATTCCCTTGAGATCCCAGAAGGATATTGGCACATATTTGATCAAATGGCCCAGAACCAGAACCAGCAAACACCTCAACAAACTTCCCCACTGCAATACCCCATTGTGGATACTGCAGTTAATGCACCTATGAAAGCCATTCCTCTTCAACATATTCCTACATTTCATGGCTTGACATCAAAAGATCCAGATGCATTTTTGTTTGAATTCGATGTATTATGCAGGGGGTATGACTATACCACCGATCCCAAAAAATTAAAACTATTTCCTTCCACATTAAAAGGAGCATCCTTACGATGGTTTATGGGGCTAGGTGGGGGTGTTATAAATTATTGGGATCAGATGAAAGTTGTGTTTCTAAAGAAATATCAAGATTATTGCAGGTCCCGGGAACTAAAAGATGAAATATTTCAAATGACATCAAAACCCAATGAAACTCTGGAAGAATATGTGGAACGGTTTCAATACAAACTCCAGAGATCTCCTTATGCATCCTTACCCTTACTTGATAATGTGCTGAAGACTACATTAATTAGGGGGATGAAGGATAAATGGGTTGAAACATTAAATATGATGGGAAAAGGTGATATATATCAGGAAATCTATGATAACATTATTGATTTATGTATCAGGAGTTCGAGAGGCAATACATGGCTAAAATCAGCAGAACGTGATATGATCACAAGGGATAATAAGACCTCTAGCGAAGGTGTAACTCGTGTAGATATTGGCAATCTACTGGAAGATTTTAAAACAGATATTTTGGGGACTCTAACCACGCAATTTGACATTATGCAAGCCAAACAAAAGCAAGCAGAAGCAGAACAAAATTTGGCGGTATTCTGTCCTAAATGCAGGAAGAAACACAGCCACAAAGAGTGCCCGCTGGATATAATCAAAGTTTGTGCCATTTTCAAGAAAGATCACCCCACAGAAGGATGTCCCTTGCTTCCTGGTTTAAAAGCAGTCTATAAAGAGGCAGAAGAAGAATCAGAAGTGGTATGCTTACTTAATCAGCGCCGACAATGGCAGCCACGACAATCAGGTATGCCAAATGATCCATTCTCTTCTTTTCAGCCTCCTCAATATATTGCTCAGCAATATAATGGAATGTGGAAAAATCAGCCACCTTTCCCCAATTGGTCACAACAGTCATTTCCCACATCATTATGGCCAAATCAAATAAACCAACCTAATTGGCCAAATTTTCCTTTCTGCCCACCGTTTTGGCAAAACAATGCTTATCCAACACAATGGTCCCCCTCCACTTCGCAGAGTCAAGTCTGGCAGTCAAATTGGCAAAGACCTACAAATCAGCCAGCTGGAACAATTCCCCTATCTCAACCTACACTGCTAGCTCCTTATCCACTGCCACAAAACCCCCAAACCAATTTAAGACCACAACTCCTAGCCCAATCCAACCCAAACCCAAAAAATAGGCCAGTTCAGTTTGTCCAAATAATGGAACCACCAGAATTAGAAACTGAACTGAGGGAGTGTTACACCATTTTTTGGTCATCTAACCTATTATCATTAGATGGACCCAAGTACACCATGTAAGACCAATTTTACCCTAAGTAAAATTGCTTTCACTATGTTAAACCAGGAAACCCCAAAAGGAAATATTAAACAAACCTATATTTGTTTGATTTTCCTCATGGAATAATTAATTAAACCATAATTTAATTATTATTCCCAGTCATGTTTAACCCAAAACCAAAGAAATTAATTAGATAAACCTTTATTTATCTTATTATTTTCTATGAATAATTATTTAAACCTTATTTAGATAATATTCATTGTTAAATATGACCAAACCACCCACAAATAATTAAATAAATCATTATTTATTTAACTATCTTTCAACCACTTCCTTAAATAATTAAATAAATCATTATTTATTTGATTATCTTCTAACCGTTTCCTTAAAAAGATAAATAAATCATTTATTTATTTATTTTTGACAAATTAAGGGATTTTACCCAAGTCAAATACCTTTTCCCTCCAACAAATATAATAAAATACTCCATAAAAAGTGGATCTAGATCTGGTTAACCCATGCACCAAGATCTAGAATGACCCAATATTTTGTTATAAATAGGAGGGTTTTTCCTACCATTCTTCACCTTTTGTTGCCTATTAGATCACTCTGGATCTATACACTTGGTCCCATTTTTCCATCATTTTCCGTGTGAGCTCCCATTGAGCTCTATTATTTTCATTGGGTTTTCTACACCAACAAGAGAGAGAAATCTTAGATCTGAAGTGCTGAGGATTTCCAAGAACCCATCCCGCTGAGGAGAATTGGATACGCCTTCTTGTTTTCCTCCCAGGTGCCCGATTAATATAAAAATTCTTTCAAAAATTGTTCTTGTCTTGTCTATTGGTATATGGAGCAAACCCTTGTTTTTACTGCTTAATGTCTTTCCATGCATAGATCTGGTTTTTGCAGCTCTTTTCCTGTTCAACTAACCGCAGATATGAAGATATTGGCAGCCACATTTGTTGTTAGGGCTATTAGTTATGCGTAGCTAAAGAGGTCCTTTTTCGTACACTTCGACAAAGGATTCATACTAACAAATGGCGACTCCACACGGGTTTTAAATTACGACCGCTGTCGTTTTTCATATTCCTGCATATCCAGCTACTTCAGACCCTAGGGTTTCTTTTTAGCTGTTTATTTTTCCTATTTTTATGTTTTTTTTCTCACATAAAACCCTAAAACATCAAAATTTCTAACTTCCGTGTGTTTATGGCCCTATTGCGCAGGTAAGCGACACCAGTCGCAACTGAGACGGCAACTTTTCTGAAAATCTGCCGCCGAGACAACCGGAACGGGGGGTCGCACTTTTTGGCCCATAACCTGCGACGACCTCCAGGTCACACTTTTCTGCCCCTTTTCTGCGACCTGCACTGAAAACAGGTCAGAATCTGCGACTTGCCAGTTTTTCAGTGATTTTTCTGCAATTTTTCTGGGTTTTGCTGCAGCTTCTGTCAAGGTCTTCCAGCCTCTGTCTCAACCCGCTTTGACCAAGTTCTGATCTGTTTTTACTCATCGAAGTGGGAACCTAGCCCCCTAGGGCTTTAGTACCCTCCACTTTTTGTGGAAGAGTTTTAAGTTGTTTCAGCCGTCTGTTTTTCAGAGCTTCAGCCTCCTTTTTTCCAGATCTGTTACCTCCCTTTCAGATCCATTGTAATCAGCCTTTCTTCCTTTCAAATCACCTCTTGTCATTTTGTTTGGACCTCTCTTTAGGACCTCCTCCCTGTCCTTGCCACTTTTTGCTGATTTCCTCCCTTTTTCCAGCCACCTTGCCTCTGTCTCTTGGCTGTGATCTGCACCTCTTTCCAGCAGCTTTATCCTTTAGATCCCTGTCCCTTTTGACCTTAGATCTATTGGCCTCTTTTTCGTGTGTTTTGCCTAGATTTTTCCCTTTCTTTTTAGATTAGTTTTGAGAGACCCGCCTTCTTGGGTTAGATAGATGCACAAGTAGCTGTTACTTTTCTGTTATTTCAGCATTATATATTGTTCTCTGCAAATTCATTTTCAGTTACGCAGCACACTTTTTCTTGCTCTCAAAACGGAAAGGGTTTAAAAATTAAAATTAACGCACGCCACACACTGACCCTAAGTGAAGAAGTGCCTGGTTAACACCGCCTGGCAAAGACTCTAAAATCAATTGTCACTGCACCTTATCTGCCCTTGACATTGCTTGATTATGTCCCTTTCTGCCCTTGTCGGTTTCCTTCTTCCTGTCATCATTGCGCCCCCAAGGCGCCTTTCCCGGAGACTTCTTGGCCTTCACCCTCAGTTTCCGGTTGATCGAACTGCTCCGCACCGCCGTCGTCGAGCCAGTCCACCTTTGAGTCCGCACTCCGACTCCTCTCCCGATTCATCGGGTCCCCCTTCTCCTTTTGGTTCTCCCCCTCTTACCTTCACTATGTCTGGTCCAGGGCCTAACGCTAGCGGTTCTCCCGGCCCCAATGCCGGCCCTACTACTTTATGTTAACCGCCCACAGAACCACCAAGTTCAACCCCCGTGTCGTCATACACTGCGGTGCCCCGCCCTCCCCGATTTCCATCAGTTGACCAATGACCCCATTCACCACAATGCTAATTGGCCTGCTATGCCAACCAAGCTCCCCTCCGACATCCCTAAGTTTGAGGGCCTTAATGGCGAAGATCCAACCAATCATGTCCGATCTTTCCACATGTGGTTTTCTCCAATTCCATTACCGATGACTCCATCCGTCTTCGTTTGTTCCAACGCACGCCATCGGCGAAGCTTCTAAATGGTATGTCGAACAAGCCACCTCTACCCATACCACCTTTGAGACTCTTGCCCAAGCTCTTGTCTTGTTTCCAAATTTCTCCCTCTCATACGACATCGGCACCGAGCTCTTGACCTCCTTCAAGCAATCCTCTTCAACCCGCCTCTCCGCCCATGTTCAGGAATGGCGAAGAAGACGGAGCTTATGTCGAGCCCCTCCCTTCGAAGATCGGGTTTATATGGACTAGTTCCTTCGCACCCTTCCAGCTCCCATCAGCAAAGATGTCGCCTCTCACTTTCCTCAAACTGAAGAATCCGCCCTCCAAATAGCCTTGAAATATGACCTGATCTACGCTCAATCTGGTTATGTTTATACCGTTCTTCCTGACCTCCCCAGGCCCGGTGGCGCCAATGCCCCGGGGGCCTCTCATTCCGCCGATGGTATCGTTGGAACCCTTTCCCATCCGTATGCTCAACCTCCTGTGGGCTATGGTCTCCCTCAGGGAGGGGACAGCACCTCTAGCACTCTTCCCCCTCCCGGTAACATGTATCCAGGATACGGCATGCCTCCTCCTATTGCCCAACCTCCTGATTACCTCAATGTTTCCCAACCTAACCCTTACCTTTATCCCAGCCTGGTGTGCCAGCTCCTCCAGCATATGCGCTTCTCGCTCCCTTGCCTCCTCCAAATCCACAACAGCACTTACAGCCCCCTCCAAGGCAAGTATTTGCACAATAGGGCACGACTAATCCCCCTTCTTCTCAAAGAAGGTGGAGAGGCAATCAAAACCCATCTACCCCTGGTACCCGTGGACCCAATTCTGGTGTGGACCCTAACACTGCCAACTAGCAACAGGGCACTCAGCCCAAGCTGGACAAGCTGCTTCGCACAAACAAGCCTTGTTCGTGTTGCGGTTTTTATGCTCATTACACCCACGATTGTCCCCTCTTACCCCAGATGCGGCAGATGTGGGAGTCTCAAGCCACATTGCGCGGACAACACGCCTCCCCTCATGCTCCTCTTAATGTGGCCACTACCCAACCAGCTGTGTTTACTGATCCTTTCCCTCAGCAAGGATTCGTGGCTACCCGACCGCCTGATAGCTAGGTCGCCACTCCCCCTTCTCTTTCTGGTTCCTCTGATTAACAGATCCTTATGATGCACTCTGATCCTTCCCCGACCGTCGACCTTCACCTTCAAACTCGGTCTCGCCAGTACCCCAAGCCTCTTGCTCAGTCTGCCCCCGAGCCTCCTTCTTTAGGTTCTACAGAGCCTCTTTCGACATCCAGTGGCCCCTTACATATCCCTCAACCCAAAGTTGAGTTCCATCCCAAGATTCCTAAAGGACCGTTACGTCGAAATGCTGCTTCTGGTCGAGCTGCTCATTCGTATAGCATAGTAGATGATTTGGCGCAATCTCCTGCTGCCATTTCCACACTGGAACTCCTCCAGTCGTGCCCTTCCCAAAAGAAGGCTCTACTATCTTCCGTGGGTGCTGTAGATCCTGCTGATGACCAAATGATTGTTTTCGACGCCACTCAATCGGACCATCCTCCTCTTCCTCCTTCCGTCCCCTTCCAAATCCCAGTCAAAATCCAGAACGCCAACGTGTCCCGGTGTATAATTGATGAGGGGGCATCCACCTACGTGATGTCCGCTTCTATTTGGAAGCAACTCGGATCCCCTGAGCTGGCCCCTTCCACGATCACCCTTCGAGCGTGGGACGGTCATGCCTCCCAGCCCATTGGCCTGTTTCGTAACTATCCTATCACCCTCGCCGGTAAGACCGTTTGCGTTGACGTTGAAGTCATTGACGCCCCTCAAGACTACAACATTCTATTGGGGTGCAGCTACACCTATGCCATGTCTACTGTCCCATTCGCAGTTTTCCGCAAGATGTCTTTCCCGCACAATGGAAAGATAGTCACCATTGACCAGCTGTCTTATCATGAGCCGCCATCTCAGACCTCCCCTGAGACGACCATCTCTTCTGTAGCCAATAAGCAAACCGTCGATTCTTTGACCAGTGTCTCCCCCGGCGTCTACAAAGATTCCTCCCTCCTTGGAACTTTTCCTAGTCTTCCCCCTCCCCATATCCCTGATCCCAGCTTGTCGAATGTTTTCATGATGTAATTGTCTCGGGCTACCCTTAAGCAGCCCGCTTCGGCTAGTCAGCAACCTCAACCCGGCCACCGCAACCCGCTCCTAGCCCTTCATCTCCGCCAGCCGGACCTCCTCCTTCTGGCCCTGCCCCTACAGCTGGTATCCCGAAACCCCTTTACCCTCTTGGATCGGTTCCCCCAGGCCTTAACCATCTTGGAGCCGTCCCTCCTGGTCATTACCCTGCTGGGCAGATACCTTTCCTGGCTCCCCCTACTGGAGTATATTCTGTCCCCGTCATGGCCACCCTCTCTCTCCCTAACCTGACCTTGGGCATACCGGTCTGGTACCTTGATCCTCCAGCCGCTTCCCCTCCTGGTCACCCCAAACCTTACATGGCTTTGACACCGGTTCAACCGGTCCCCCTCGCTTCCCCCGTTGCCACTGTGCCCCCAGCACCACCCCAGGACCCTTCTCCTGTCGTGACGGCTCCCGGGAAGAAAGGAAAAGCCCGCAAGGGGGCATCCAAAGACAAGACCACCACGACTGACCCGGCCCCTCCTCCGCCCGCAAAACCTTGTGCCTTATGTGACGTCGTCGGTCACGCCACCCATGCTTGTCCCGAATTACCCCGTATTCAACCCATGGTTAAAGTCGCGTTCCCCGAGTCTACGGTCCCTAAAGCCTCCATTCCTTCTTCGTCTGTAACCAAGAACCCCAAGACTCTCCGCACCAACAAACCCTGTGCATTGTGCGGTCTTCATGGCCATTACTCCCACCATTGTCCTCACCTGACGCATTACCGCGCTTCTTTAGAGGTAGTCCGAGAGTATGAGGTTGAACAAAATCAATCCGCCTCTCCCATCCTCGCGCAGTATGCTTCAGGCCAGCCTGAGGATCCCCCTGCTCCCATCAACATTCCTCCCCCTGATGTTCAAATGATGGAGTCCACTACGACCATTCTTTACCTGTCCTCCTTTGCGCGACCCGTGGAGCCTAGTCCCCCTGCCTCCCCCCCTATTGTTTCACCGGACCCCCTCTTGTCTACCCATACACGAGATCCCTCCACCTGTATCTCGGTTAACCTCCGCAGCCCGAGTCCTCGCCATACTTTCGATAGCCCTCATTTACCACCATCTAGTTTGTATATGAGTCATAGTCATCTTGCTCCTCGCACTCTCTCCCGCAGTTGCCGCTTGATGTCTTTTGTACACTCACGCTGCCGTCATTGTGTCTCCTCCCCTCATTTGTTGTCTTGTAACACCGTTCCGCAGGACCTCCCGTCCCCACCCTTTATCGGTTACGCCGATGGTGCAAGTCGTTACTCCCGGAATCTAGCCTCAGCAGGTTGGGCCATTTTCACCCCCTTGCATGCCCTTGTTCTCTCAAACGGGTTCTGCATTGGTACTGCCACCAATAATCAGGCCGAATATGATGCAGTGCGTGGTCTCTTAGCGATGCCCTCTTTCATCGCATCCTCCATCTGCACGTTCGTTTGGATTCCTTACTTCTTGTCATGCAACTAAATGGTGTTTATCGTGTGCATAACCCTGTGCTGTTTAGACGATATTTACGAGTGAAACTCTTGATACGTGAATTTGAAACCATAACTTTCAACCATGTACCTCGAGACCAGAATCACTATGTAGATAGTATTGCAAACCATGTTCTAGACTGGCATTTATCACACGCATTTCATTCAAGACAATAACATTCATAATCAATAACAACGATGCATATCCATAATATGTGTCGCAAAAACATGTGTTTAGAGTCCATGTACTCTGATACATACGACATGCCCATAGCATGTTACAAAAAAATCAAAACTGGGGGCACCACCTGCCCCTACATACATAATAGGGGGCACCACATGCCCCACCCCTAATCACTATCTGGAGGATCCCGGGCCAATGGCTCTGCCCCTGCAGCATGTAGATCGCGCATCGCCTGACCGGCCACCACCATGCGCCGCATGACACCTCACCATTCCGAGGGTAGACCAACACATGGCTCTATGTACTGGTCGTCTAAGTCCTGCCACCCGCGCTCTGATACTTCGGTCAACAACCTTTCGCATCTACGACGGATGTCCTCCAGCAGGGCGGCTGCATCCTCATTATGCGCCGCTCTCAACCCACTCGGACCTGTAGCTCCAGATGCTGCCGGTCGTCCCATATACCCGGCCGGTTTTACCGGTGCTATATCTGCATACCAAAAGTACATGAATCAGTACCCTACACTACTATTCAAAAAACTTTAACATGCCCACACAAGAATAGCAATCTGTCACTCACCATCGGGCCCCCAGACTCGACCAGGCGGAAGTGGCAGGTCCGGGTCTCCACAATAGCTCATCCCACTGTAGGGATAGTCGTCTATGTACAATGGCATCTGATCCCAATGGGCAAAAAACTCAGGTCGAAACACTCACCCGACCGCCCCTCCTCCTCCTCTGCACAGTAGCCGTCCCCAACGGCGCATCCTGGGCTCTCTCGGGCCCCCATCTGGAAGCTGTACACGAGGCCTCAAGGTCGGGATCTTCTCAAAGAAGAAGGCGCACAATAAAGTCCCATATGAGCAATCATGGTTCACCTGCCGCCTGCATAGTGACAACTGTCACTTTAGCGACACCAACATCATTTGGGCCCACCCAAAGTAGGTCCCACCCAGCACACTCTCCACTATCATCATCTGTCCCCTAGTGATGTGATGGAGCGCCTGGTTGCCCAGGATACGCAGCACAGTTGCGGCCACTGCACGGGTTTCTAGCCTCTCTAGATCCCCGATCGGTATTCGAGTCCCCTTGACTTGGAGACCCGGTCGACAATGACGCTCCACAAACTCCATGATATGCCACCCCTGCGGCAATACTGGCTGTGTGTTTCCCACCATCCCCAGTGGCGGGAGACCAGTCAGGAAATACACGTCCTGGACTGTCAGTTTGATCCTGTGCCCCTGCACTACAAAGACCTCCTGATCTGGATCCCAGTAACTGATAATCCGAGCCAATAACGGTTCTCCTGCTCTCATCAAAGGGTTCTCCAAAAACTTCAGAACCCCAAACCTGGCCAATACACGACGGACGCCCTGATCTGCCTGGATCTCTACCCGTAGTGTCCCCAGGTCTCTCTCTCTCCAGTTAACCCGTAAATCTGCCATACCTGCACAAACACATCATCTTTGTCAGCTTACAGATTGGGAAAACCATAACCAAACACCACAACCCAACTTCCAGCCATAAAACTGCACCAAAACCCCCTCATCTCCCAGGTCGCAGTTTTCTGCCCATTTCTGGGACAGGTCGCACTTTTTTTCCTGAAACCTGCTTCCCAGGTCGCACTTTTTGGCCCAAAAAGTGCGACCCGGCCGTAGAGGTGAAGGAGGGGCTGTTTCTAGAATTCTGGGCCCTAAACTGAAAGTTTAATCCATCAAAATGCAAGAGAAAGGTTAGACCTCTTACCTGCAACTGACGGATCTCGATTCCAACGGTTGGTTTGTCTGCTACGTTCGCCGCAAGATTTAGGGCCTTCTCTCCTCTCTACATTCACCACAACAACAATTGCAAATGAGTGATTTTGGAGGGAAAATTGCCTTATTAAAAGAGAACCCCCGTTTCTTCTTTCAACCGCTGCGACCACACCGTAGCCCCGTTTGACGAACCGTCTGCACCGTTGGAAAGCTCTCATCGAGCCCTTAAATGGGTATCTATTAGTTTTTTATGATCTGATACTTCACCACGACACATTTTGTCCAAAACGGGTCACTTCCCCTCTCATTAAAATCAAATTTCCTCACTTACGACACTTGTACTCGGGGCACCACTTTGCCTCCTTACTTGTCTTTGTTCCTGTCGATTTTCGTTATGAGTTCCCATCTTGAACTCATGTTTTTATGGTCCCCCACTAGGCCTTTACCGTGTGGCAGCACCATCGAGTCGCCCTTGTTTAGAGCATCCAAGTTGAGTCATCATCGCATTCATGGAGTCTATCCCGAGTCCCTCTGTACCCCGCTATAGCCCTCCATCCTTCATTGCTTGATCTCTCTCTTGTGTCACACATTATGACCTTCAGTCTCACTGTCCCCCATCCCTGATGATGTTGTGTCAGTCGCTGCCATGTCATTCATGCCCTTTATGCTCTAGCAAGGGAAGTCGTCCATTAGCTACTCAGTCCTTTCCACTTCACTATCATCATTAGTGTCAGTCTGTCCGTCGCTCTACTCTTTTCTCTCGTGCCTTAGTTGAGGGTCTCTCATTACCTCACCTATGGCGGACCTCCTTCTGTCGACATCAGCTCCTTCATTCCAGAAGCCAGGTCTAGAGGGCGGTGTACCTTGGTTCCAGCTTCCACTCTTGTTCGGTGCCTCGGATCAGGCAAAGGGATATCTCCTTTCCCTTTGGCTTGATTGTTTCTCCAGCTCCTTCAGCATGATCGAGATTCGTATACTTGATGGTCCAATGATCCAGCAGTAGCTCTTGATGATTCCCGGGTGTGTGTGAGATGTTTCAACCCTCATGAGGGGGTGGCCCTGCAGGTAGCCCCCCACATGCCCGGATGACCTCTTCCTTGCAGCCTTCGATGCAGCTCCAGATATTTGATGATGTTGGTCGTAGCCACTTGCAGCGCCTCTTTGATTTGCATGTATCAGTCAGATTTTGTGAGCCCTTCCCCATTTACAGGGGGCATTTGGGTTGTATTTGTATCTCATGTACTCAGATATTATTGTAAAAGTCCTGGCTGTTATCCCAGGCACAGCATGTATATGGGATTCCTCATTATATTTTTATCTAGCTCATGATTATGCCATCTGTACTTTATGGTTCGGTCCCTTGTTTACTGGACACACTATTCTTTTGTACATTGTCTCGGCGGGCATAGGTATGCCTCCCCCGCCGCCTTCAGCACAGGTACCCTCTCATAAAAAGAGACTTGTTGCACCTACGAGTCTCGTCTCCTCAGGGTCTAGTCCTTCAGCACACTATCTACCTTACATTTCTCTCTCTGACATCCCTTTTGTTGTCTAGTGATTGTGTTCTTACAACGTACTTCGGTCATACGCTTTGCTCCTGACACTCGCACGCTGGGGGGCAATCTGTTACACCATTTTTTGGTCATCTAACCTATTATCATTAGATGGACCCAAGTACACTATGTAAGACCAGTTTTACCCTAAGTAAAACTGCTTTCACTATGTTAAAACAGGAAACCCCAAAAGGAAATATTAAACAAACCCATATTTGTTTGATTTTCCCCATGGAATAATTAATTAAACCATAATTTAATTATTATTCCCAGTCATGTTTAACCCAAAATCAAAGAAATTAATTAGATAAACCTTTATTTATCTTATTATTTTCTAGGAATAATTATTTAAACCTTATTTAGATAATATTCATTGTTAAATATGACCAAATCACCCACAAATAATTAAATAAATCACTATTTATTTAATTATCTTTCAACCACTTCTTTAAATAATTAAATAAATCATTATTTGTTTGATTATCTTCTAACCGCTTCCTTAAAAAGATAAATAAATCATTTATTTATTTATTTTTGACAAATTAAGGGATTTGACCCAAGTCAAATACCTTTTCCCTCCAACAAATATAATAAAATATTCCATAAAAAGTGGATCTAGATCTAGTTAACCCATGCACCAAGATCTAGAATGACCCAATATTTTGTTATAAATAGGAGGGTTTTTCCTACCATTCTTCACCTTTTGTTGCCTATTAGATCACTCTGGATCTATACACTTGGTCCCATTTTTCCATCATTTGTTGTGTGAGCTCCCATTGAGCTCTATTCTTCGCATTGGGTTTTCTACACCAACAAGAGAGAGAAATCTTAGATCTGAAGTGCTGAGGACTTCCAAGAACCCATCCCACTGAGGAGAATTGGATACGCCTTCTTGTTTTCCTCCCAGGTGCCCGATTAATATAAAAATTCTTTCAAAAATTGTTCTTGTCTTGTCTATTGGTATATGGAGCAAACCCTTGTTTTTACTGTTTAATGTCTTTCCATGCATAGATCTGGTGTTTTGCAGCTCTTTTCTTGTCTAACTAACCGCAGATCTGAAGATATTGGCAACCACTTTTGTTGTTAGGGCTATTAGTTATGCGTAGCTAAGGAGGTCCTTTTTCGTACACTTCGACAAAGGATTCATACTAACAGGGAGTGTAATGACCTTCAATTGAGGTCTGGGCACATAGTAGAAATAGAGAGAGACAAAAAATTTCACACTGAAGATCTGTTACCTGTAGAACAAACATTGCAAAAGAGAAGGTGGCTCAACAACAGACTCAACATCAAACTCCACAACAAGCAACCACCTCTTCTCCACCATTCCCAGAATGATTAATCATACCTCGCCCATTAGAATATCCTGATTTTGATCTTCTGGGAGAATTTGAAAAATTTTGTATAAAAATCCCTCTCCTCCAAGCTATCCAAGACATCCCTATTTATGCAAAAACCATTAATAAATTGTGTCTAAAGAAGCCAAAGAGGGGAACAACAACCAACCCAACTGCCCAAATAGTCGGTACTCTATCTGACTTATTATAAGGAATGGAAACACCTGTAAAATATGAAGACCCGGGAAATCCTATAGTGACAGTGTAAATCAATGGGCAGTTGTTCCCAAATTCCTTTGTTGATTTGGGAGCTGCAATCAATATCCTAACAACCACCACCTGTCAAAAACTTGGCATTACATCATTAGAACCAACAACAACCTTATTAGAATTGGCTGACCGATCGATAGTCAAACCAAAAGGTACACTACAAGATGTAATGGTATCCGTAGATTCCTTGGAATACCCTGCTGACTTCCTGGTTATCAACCCAAATAACCGGCTAGATGGACACCTGTTAATTCTAGGTAGACCTTGGTTGGCAACTGTCGATGCTTATATTGGCTGCCGACAAGGCAACATGACAATAACAAGGGGAAACTATGTCAAGAATTTAGCTTTATATCCCCCAGCCCAACCAAGCCTATCAATAATCAAAACAAGGAAGCAACATGTATCACATCTGATGGAAAATATGAGATCAACATTAACCATAGAAGATGCCCTTGATTTTAAAGATCAAACAAAGGATGATATCATTAATAGTTTTATTAACAAACCACAAATCAAATCCCATCTACAATGTCACATGATCAAGGCAGCATTTGATAATAAAGAAGAAGAAGATCCCCTAAAAGACATTCTTGATCAAATAATACCCACTACTTCTATGTACAATAGTAAGATTGTGGAAATTGAACCAGGAAAAACTTTAAACATTAACAAAAATCTGACTGCTGAACAAGAAAAGAAGACGGTCCAATTACTACAAAAATATAAAGGAGCCTTTGCATGGGATTATCCAGACATGAAGGGAATTGACCCCCAGTTATGTACACACCACATCTATACCGAAAAATATGCGAGACCCATTCGCCAACCCCAACGAAGACTAAACCCTCACCTTAAAGATATTGTGAAAGCTGAATCACAAAAGCTGTTGGATGTTAATTTCATTTACTCAAAATCTGATAGCAAGTGGGTCTCCCCATTAGTAGTGGTACAAAATAAGAATGGAAAGTGGAGAATATGCGTAGATTACCGAGAACTCAACAAAGCAACTCAAAAAGACCACTTTCCCCTTCCTTTCATTGGCCAGGTATTAGATACATTGGCAGGAAAGAAATTCTTTTCTTTCCTAGATGGCTTTAGTGGGTACAATCAAATCCAAATTGCCCCTGAGGACCAAGACAAAACCACTTTTACCTGTCCATGGGGGACATTTGCCTACCGAGTCTTACCCTTTGGCCTATGCAATGCCCCTGCTACATTTCAGAGGGCCATTCTCAGCATCTTTTTAGATTTAATAAATGAAGGGCTCAAAGTGTATATGGATGACTTCACACCTTACGGAGATGATTTTGAGCCAGCATTAGAAAACTTAGAAAAGGTGTTACAAAGATGTATTGACACTAGGCTTTGTTTAAGCCATGAAAAGTGTCATATGATGATGACCAAAGGACTTATCTTAGGACATTATATTTCAACAGCTGGAATTCAGGTGGATCCAGCCAAAATTTAGATAATTTTGTTAATACCTACACCCACCACACAAACAGAGGTACGTAGCTTTCTTGGATTTTCCGGTTATTATAGAAGATTCATAAAACACTATTCTTGAATAGCTGCACCTTTATATGCACTAACAGGGAATGTTGATTTTATTTGGACAGATAAATGTGAACATGCTTTCAAGGATCTGAAAAATCTTGTATCAACAGCCCCAGTGCTGAGAGGCCCAAATTGGAATTTGCCATTCCAAATTTCATCTGATGCCTTAGACACAATGATTGGAGTAGTGCTTGGGCAGGAAGAGGATAAAAAACCATATGCAATATATTATATTAGCAAAAATCTATCTCCTACTGAATTAAATTATACTGTGACTGAGAAGGAATTTTCAGCTGTAGTTCATGTTGTAAATAAGTTTAGACATTATATAACTGGGTATCATGTAGTTTTATATACTGATCACTCTGCCATTAAATTTTTAGCAAATAAACCTGTTACAAATGGAAGAGTGACAAGGTGATTGATTTTATTGCAGGAATTTGATATTATAATTAAAGATCAACCTGGAAAAGAGAACCATGTAGCTGATTTCCTGTCACGAATGCCAAAGCCAACAGATGCAGCAGCGGTCGAAGACCACTTCCCAGATGAGCATTTGTTCGATGTTACTGTTAGAACCCCATGGTATGCTGATATAGCAAATTATTTGGCAATAGGTAATTACCTAAACATCTAACCCTTAATGAACGAAAGAAAATAATACAGCGTAGTACCCGAATCTCTTGGATTGGGGGATAACTATTTCATACAGTGTCAGATATGCAAATCAGGAGATGCGTCCGAGAGGACGAAGTATTTGATATTCTGAAAGCATGCCATGATGGGCCGTGTGGCAAACATTTTGCAGATCGTAGAACTGCCCATAAGGTTTTACAGACAGGCTACTATTGGCCTACAATTTTTAAAGAAGCTAAAAAACTTGTGCAGGCCTGTGATAGCTACCAAAGGGTGGGTCGCCTTGGACAGTCCAACAAAATGCCTTTGAACCCACAGTTAGTAATTGAACCATTTGAACGTTGGGCGCTCAATTTTGTTGGTCCCATCAACCCCCCATCGAACCAAAGAACATACATCCTAGTTGCAACCGAGTATGTCACCAAATGGGTTGAAGCAGAGGCACTTTTTAAAGTACAGAGGACTCTGCAATACAATTTATTTTCCAAATCTTTGTGTGATACGGCCTCCCAAGGGACATAATCACAGATGGAGGACCATATTTTATAGGTAATAAACTAGCTGAAACATTACAGAATTACCACATTCAACACAAAATTACAACCCCATACCACCCACAGGCAAACGGCCAAGTAGAGAGCATGAATAAAGTGATTGAATCTATATTGACAAAAACAGTTTCCTCACACAGACGTGACTGGGCTTACATATTTCCAGAAGCCTTGTGGGCGTACCGAACAACATGGAGAGGTATTATGGGGTATTCACCATATCAATTGGTATTTGGAAAAAAGCCCATGTTTCCAATAGAGTTTGAAATTCAGACATTAAGAACAGCCTAGGAGGTGGGTTTAGATTTAAATGAAGACCAGGCCAAAATATTATAGCAAATCAATGAGTTAGATGAAATTAGGCTCTCTGCTCTTCAGCACACTGCGTTAATTCAACAACAGAGAGCAAAATGGCACGACACCCTCATCAAAGAAAAAATCTTCCACAAAGGGGATTGGGCACTCCTATATGACTCCAAGTTTCAAGATTTTCCAGGGAAACTCCAGACACGATGGCTTGGACCTTACAAGATACAAAAAGTGCATGATAATGGCACCATTAAATTAACCACCATTGATGGATCTGGACATTCCTTCAAAGTAAACGGTCATCGAGTGTGACTTTACCATAAACCGCTTACTCGAGAATCCTTCTACCAACAATTACGAGAAGATTCTACCATGCAAATTCTTGTTGAAGGAGATAACTCCTCCTCGGAACCCATTCATTAAATCATTTCTTTCTTTCGAAATTTGTACATAAAGATTGTTCTTTTACTTTGCTTGTTTTTTTGTATGGAATTCTGTTTTTTTCAATTTTTTTTATTTCGCTTATTGTGAATCTTTGTTGTTCCTTTCCAAAGGAACAGCATTTTTGTTGTTCCTTTCGAAAGGAACAGCATCATTTTTGCGAGTGTTTTTGTTGTTCCTTTCGAAAGGAACAACAGTTGTGCTATTTATTTTTGCTGTTTCGCAGATTGTTTTTGTTGTTCCTTTCGAAAGGAATAACAGTTTCACAGATTGTTTTTGTTGTTCCTTTTGAAAGGAACAACATTTCTGTAGATTGTTTCTGTTGTTCCTTTCCAAAGGAACAACACTTTTGGAGTGCATTTTTCTTGTTTAAGAATAGCATTTTGAGGATTTCTAATGACTCTTGTAAAGGCAAACATACTATTTATACAAGATTACACAAATTAAAGGTTACTGGAATCAGCAAATCAAAAGAGATTGTCATTTTTTTAAGAAATTGTTTTGTAGTGATAAGAAAAAAGGAAAAAGTACATAACCACCAATATTACTTTGTTGTCTTACTATCACTCAAATTAATATGATTGATTATCTTTATCATGTTGTTTTTTCCCCAAATTTTTATAACTTTCTTTGATTTTTATTTATTGAGTAAGAATAAGGGCATATTCTTTTCTATTGAGATGTTTAGACTTCTTCCACCATCCCTACTCTTAAGGAGTGTTGAGCCATTCTTTATATATAAGTAGGAAAGTGCTATATGAAAAAAATATATATATCTATATATATCACTAACAATTCTATGATATGGCAGATGGAGGATAGGGGGTCTCATCAAGAGCCAGCCTACCATGATCATAAGGAAGCAGTGAAGTGGCATTCCCATCATGGCCACCACACCAGGGATATGGTCCAATGGACAATTAAAAAAAAAAAACTAAAAATTCCTTGGAACAGGAGGTCTCATCACGAGCCGGCCTGCCCACTTTTCACTTCTTTCCAATGAATGGCATTGTGATTTATCTGGTCCCCAAGCCAGCACAATGGCCTCCATTATGACATCACACAGCACTTCACTAGGCATAAATAAAGGATAATGGTTCCAAGGGTGAGAAAGCAACTTTGTCAAGGTTATGGACACCTGTGGGCAACAGAGCTCTACTGATGGTATTGGAGTCACATTTTTACAAATCAATAGTAATGTTAAACCCTTTTTCCTATATCTCTATATAAATATCAAATGAAAGTATGATTCCTAAACCCTTGGTTTTGAACCTATTATACATGAAATTCATCATAAATTGATCACATTAGTTTGAGTGGGTATTAAGCGCATTAGTACTTGTTCACATCAGCTGTCCCTTTTCCTTATCTTTGAATCATTACAAACATTTCTATATCTATTTGCAATTTAATCACATGCATCGATTTCAGTAATGCAATAATTTGATTGATTGTATCATAAGTATGCATGTTTTTTCCTGTTGTACAACTTCTATGCATTACTTTCCTCTCTTATTTGACGGTCGAGGATGACCTATCATCCTTCAGGGGGGGCGCGGATGTCTCTTAATGACTGCATGCAGATCAAATCCCTATATTTCCTTACCTTCACGCGAATCAAATCCCTATATTCTTGGTAATAACAAAAACTTAATGGTATTATTCTGATATTTACTAAATATTGTGTTGTGTTGTTCCATTGCATTCCTATGCATTCGCAAGGAATTAACAGTGTGCAGAGAAGATGGGAAGTCGACCAATTTGCAGTGAGCCGCAGGTGCTGGTTGTTTCTGATGCTGCATGAGAAATTCTAGAAAAATTGGGATGGATTACATACCTCACAAGGCTACAACAACCTCAAGAAACAGTAGCTATCGAGTTTTTACAGAATTTGCAGGAAGGTTACTCCATGGTTAGAGGTAGACAGATAGCAGTAACAGATGAAATAATCACAGAGGTGTCTGGTCTACCAGCGGAAGGAACCATATGGACTCATAAGAAGGTCAGGCTTCAAGAAGCCATGAACATTTTCCAGGAAGAAGGACAGACATTGCTTGTCAAAGGCAAAGGAGTTCAGCCAGCATCGTTGGGAGAACCATGGACGGAATTGGAATAAGTAGTACAGGCCTATATAACATGCAATGGAAGAAAGACGTGGTAATACCTCACCACCTTAAGTTATTGGTAGTATTAAAGCAAAAATGTACGGTAAACTTGCCTGCATTTTTAAATTCCTTACTGCATGATGTTGCCCGCAGTATAAGAAAATCTTGGCACACAGACATGGTGGTAAGCCACCATTCCTTAATCAGATTGATCGTAAGTTACAGCCTGGCCCAACAACAGACCAATTGGGAAGAAATGATATTTTCGATTGATGGAGGATTAGCCTTACCTGCCCCAAAATGAAAAATAATGGCTAGCACAGCAGCAGAGCCATCAAAACGTAGAAAATCCTCCCATTCAAAAAGAAGTAGGGGAATGATAGAAGGCCTTCCGGGTAGCAGTAGCCAGCCCTTGGAATTTCCCAGCTCGGAGGATGAATAGCCCCCACAATTGGAAGGAGGGAGTCCCCGCACTAATGAGGATGAAGAAGAAATGAGCCACCACACCAGTGGTGAGGAACAAAGTCACCACACCAGTAGTGAGAAACAAAGCAGCGCAGGAGAAGGAAATGATGAAGTAGAGGGAATTGAGGAAGAAGAAGGAAGTCCTCATACTAGTGTAGAGGGAGAGATTCGCTACTCTGATGAGGAAGAAGGTAGTTACCATACCTTTGAAGAGGATGAAGATAATTGCAGCAGTGAAAATGAAAGAGAAGGAGTAGATCCTCCCGAAACCACCACTGCAAGTCCACCACAAAGCCCTTTGCAAGAGGACCAATTAGCCCAAATTTTGGCCAACATGAGTGAATATGTGCAGCCCCACAACCCTCTGAACCTTAATGTTGATATCAACCAATTGCAGGAGCAAGATGTTGAGGGATTTCTGGATGAAATAGAAGGAGGAAACCCAAACGAAACAACAGAATTAGCTGGGGTTACTTTCCCTGAGAAATATGGACAGGAAGAGGTGAACATTGAAGCATTGTTCCAAAATGAAAATTCTCAGGGAACAGTAGAGCGAATTGAGGTTATTACCCTTGAAGAATGCAGTCGGGAGCATATGAAAAAGTGTTCCAAGAAGAAAACAAAGAAGCAAGCCCAACCAAAGGCATGGCTGCTGAGGAGCAAACCCCCGCTGAGCAATTGGGTTCAGAAAAAGGAACAGTCGTTCCATCAAGGAAGAGAAAGAAAGTAACTGAACTTGAAAAACTTTGGAGGGAGCGGCAGAAGCTCCAGAGGCTAGTGGAAAAACTTGGGCAGACTATTAAGGTTCTTAAAATGAAACAAATGCCCAAACAAACCCCAAAGAAGAGAAGCATAGTCACCAAATGAGCCCCGAAAAAGAGGAAAGTGGCCACTAAAACAAAGCCCCAAGTTGTAGAGACTATGGAAAACCAGGCTGAGCCTAATCATGAAGATATGGAACAGCAAGTAGCTATTCCAGATGCAGCTGCTCCAGATGGGGCAACCTCAAGTGAAAATGCACAAGCCTGTAGTCAAAACACTTTTAGTGATCCTACATTAGCCAAACTCCAAAAGGAGTTGGCACAGGCTCAACAGGAAAGGGAAAAACTTGAAGAAGATATTGTCCCTAGAAGAAAATACCAGGAGTTGCAGCAGCAGATGAAGATCATCCATGCAGCAAAGGCTGAAGCCTATGAGAAGTGTCGGAAGGCAGAGGAGAAGGCTGAAAAGGTAATGAATAAATTAAAAATAGCCCACTATCGAATGGATACTCTCTGCTCATTATACACATATGTTTTATCTTGTAGATGCCCTGCCAAGAATTATGTTTTATTTTTATTAGAGAGATATTTATAGTTAAAAATTAAAGCAGTTAGGGCAGGAAAGTCCATAGATTTAAACACTATAGATGATTTTGTAACATGCTGCAAACTCTATGGGGTTAAGGTACAGCGTCTCCTGTGTGAGTTCTATTTGCATAATCTCATATTGGAAAATGATAGTGAGACAAATCCCAGCCCTTTTGTGGGTGACATCCAATACCAAGCATTTATTTCATTTGCTATTAATCAGCTAAAATGGCTCAAAGCCTATAATATTTTTCAAAGGCAAGAAAATGAGTTAGACTTGTGGGTTAGGAGTGAACCAAAACACCCATTACAATTATGGGCTAGGCAAAAGAATTTGATGACAAGAGAAGGTGTTATCCAGGCATTGGGGCCTGTCCATAAAGCAATTGTCTTGAATGGAATAGAATATTTTCTGTCTATTAGAAACCAGGCCTACATAGCAGCTAAGGTCCGATGGGGAATTTCCAATCGGAATATTCAAAATAGAGAGCCATTTAACTATAAAATTTTTGGATTAGCTGCTGACCGCTTGGTTCTCTATAGCAACCTCATTTTGAGGGAAGGCCCATTCTGGCTAGGGTGTAGGTTTCAAAGCCCCATTGCATGGTATCCTGCAGCAGATTATAAAGCCATCTATGAAATACCTGAAGGACAGACAGGGCATGTCTTCGAAGCTTTAGCTACAATGCATGGTTTTAGGCCTTTTGATGAAAAACCTTCTCCAGCTTATTCTTTAACTGCTTTGCATGTAAACTATGGTTTTCATGAGGACATGAAAAAGGGTAAGTAGGGGGGTATGCTGAGCGTTGGAAAAGGTATGAATTCACCATGTGTTTTCTCATTCTTTTACTTTAAACATAACTCTTTTTACTTTAGAAAGGTGATTTATTACAGAATTATGGTAGAATTTCAAAGATTTATGTTTATTGTAAAAAGTAACTAAAAACTTCCTTTTATTTTCAAAAACAGGAATTAAGTGAGGTGAACAGCTATACCAAAGGCGAGGCTAAAGCAGGAGAAACTGTTGTTCCTCCAGTGATATACCATATCCTTCGAGAGAGAAGATAATCAGAACACATTGCTAAGAGAAGGCAGGGACAGCTCAGCTTCAGCCAAAGGAGATCGAGTGATAGCTAAAAAAAGAAAGGAAGTGAATCCCTCAGGATCCTTCGATCCTGAGGGATCGTTGTTCAAATCTTATCTCGTTCCTTGTCTTTTCTGTCAAGATTGTTATATAAGGCAATGCCTTTAGAGATTGAAGGAGTCGAATCATTGATTAAAAACATTCCTCTTGTAATTCTGCACTTTATTCACTCTCGTGATCAGAGAGCAGTTGTTGTAAACACTTTTTATGTTCAATTAATAAAAAGACGTGTTTTCGTTTCATCTCTCAAGCTCTGAAGTAACCTAGCAGTGTTTCACTGGTGCTAAGGGCCCGGCCCTGGTGGAATCGATCTGCTATTTGTATTTCCATCCTTTAATTATTGTTGTGTGATAATTGTGTTTGGTTCTATTACGATTGCAAAGTAAATTAATTACCGTTGAATTGCTTATTGGTATTACTGTGTGCACTAATGAATTGAATTTCTGTTCCATTTCAACAAGGATCATAATTCCTGTATTGTTCATCTTGTTATCGCTTATAAAGCTTTGTTGTTCAATATTTAACTCTATGTGATGTTCCATTGGATTGTTGTTCCTTTTGATTACTGTTAATAACATTTGTTGTCGACAGGATTGGTGTTTAATAGGATTGGCTATTTGGTTCCTTTAAGTACAGAGTTTTTGTTCAGATTTATTAGTTAGCATTTGCTATTCAATTCCATAGTGTTGTTCATTTACGACTCACTAGTTTCAGATTGCAGAAAGATTGCTTATTTACATTGTTACAGTTTGCGGTTCATTTCCAACTCATTAAGTTTACAGAGTTTTTCTTAGTTCAAGTTCTATTTCTCTTTAATTTCTTTAAATCAAGACTGTCAACTGTATAGAACATTGGTTATTTCTTCCTCATTCCCAGATTGATTGCCTTGTTCTAGTTTGATTTCAGTTGCATCAATTTCTAAAGGAATGATTTATTGCTACTGTATCCTTGATTGATGTTTTGCAGAGTGAATAGTTAAGTTTCAGAGTATTTGAATTCATGTTATTGTAATTAGATTTCTTTTCAAGCATCCGTTTACTCTTGTATTTAGAATATTGTACTACATCTCTCACAGTATTTCTCTTAGCTCAAATTGCAGCCTCAAACAGAGTACACTCTTGAAACAAAAAGTCGTTCTCGGATTGATAATTAATGTAGGATAAATAGGCGTTAAAAAGACACCTTTTATACCTCAACACCCACCACAGACCAATGTAGTAGAGGACCTTGTAGAGCTAGAGCACAACCTAGAGAGTTTGGCCATTGACATCCCGGAGAAAGGGACATATGATATACCTCTCAGGCTCCAGAGACATGTGATTGGGGTTCCAAGTCCATTCAGGAGATATATGCGCAAGGTGACACGTGCCACAGTCTGCTACCATGATCATCATCATGGATATCTGATGGTCGATCTAGATTGGAATTTTGTTTTTTGTATCAGTATATTTAGATCATAAGGTGTTTGAAACCTATGATCATAGATGACGTAATATTTTTTGACACAAAACTATTTTGACCTAATGATATTACTACTTTCAATCTGTAAGTATCTTGTTCAATATGGATCAAATATTTTTTTGTTTTTCTTTTAATGTTGCAGATGTCTATTTAAAACTTGATTAGTTAATGCATCAGCCAATGTGTTTAAATTTATTTAAATGTGTTGATATTCAATGTAATCAAATTGTCTTTCCAAGAGACGAACCCTTAAAAACATTCTTAACAAAGACGGATTTCCAATAGCATAAACATTGTTTAAATGTAATACAATGAGTTGCGAATCTAACCTAACAATCAAACGTCAAATTCCAAATGTAATGGCATCAGATAATAGATCAATGAGTGCGCTATATTCTACAATATTGTTCGTTGTTTGACTGAGGCAAATCCGATGAATAGAGACTAACTCATCAGTGGGTGAATAGATGACCCAAGCAGCGGAAGAAATGTTTCGTGTACTATGACAGGAGCCATCATCAAAACCAATGTAAGTCTAAAGGAACATTGACATCTACAATATCAAGAGTAATCAAGATAAGCAGCGAAAGTAGCGAAAACTCGTCAAGCAAAATAACTAATCTAAGGCACACTATTCTAAACTGTAACTAATGTACAAATAGGATCTTCACACGAAGAATCATGCATAATTCTCTTGAGATAAAGGACATTTATGGGTTTATATAAATAAACGTCATCATAATAAATTAACTCATAGGCTCCTTTTGCAAGCACACACTTAACAATATAAGGACCATGCCACATTGGTAAAAATTTACCAGAACCTAGTTTGTCCCGAGCTTGATCATATACTAAAACTAGGTCACCTTCTAAATAGATATGAGGGTTAACACTTTGATCATACTGAGCCTTAAAATGTTTTTTATGAGCTTCGACAACTAATGCAACGGTGCGACGAGTCTCATCTAACTATGCTAGTTATAAGAACTGTTTCTCCTCTTCAAAGGTAGTTGGTAACAATTTGATGGCTAATTTGAGTGACGGGATTTCACATTCAATGGGTAACACAACTTCCAAACTGTATACAAGATGAAAAGGAGTGAACCCTGTGGATGTTTTTGCAGAGGTACGGTATGCCCATAATGCAGAAAAAATCTTGGTATGCCAATTTTTTTATGAGTTCTGACAATCTGTTTAATAATGTTGTTTAAAACCTTATTGACAACCTCAACTTGGCCATTGTCATGTGAGTAATGTTGAGATTGCAAAAATATGATGAGCTTAGTGAAAAGATTCGCCTTCACTAAGTGGGGCCGCAGACTATTTTTGGCGCAAGTCTATTTTTAGACATGTTGATCATATTCTATGAGTTGCAGGATGTTATTTGTGGATGGTTGGTCAAGTTGGAAAAATAGATGGACTTCTATTTTTAGACATACTGGGCGTAATCTATTTTTAGATTGCTAGTCTAAAAATAGATATGTCGAATATTATTAGCTCTTAATACTATTTGGACTATAAACATTATCTTATTCTCTTGGAGCACTTCAGTTAAGTGCACAGATGTGGCACAGGAGCTGACAGAAGGAATTACGCTATTCCTGAGGGTTAAGTGGAGCTATTGCATGGAGACTTGATTATAACTCATGTGTGAGTTGGTGGAGTTATTGTAAGAAGTAGTTGGTGGAGTTGTATTTAGTTTAACTCAGTTAGACTCAGTTGAGCTAGTTGTATCTAGTCTAACTGATTGATACACTATTGAGAGTGGTGTGAATTAATTAGTTAATTAATTCACTAAATAATAACTCATTAATCAACTGAAGAATACATCAGTTAACTACAGTGCATGGACAGTTTCAGTGGAGACCAGTGGAGAGGTAGGTGAAAGAGCAAGTGTGACTATCAGTTGTGACTATAGTGTTGCATGATTTGCAACACACAGTGATTGGAGATGCCAATGAGGATTGCGTGAGCAAGGCTGGACCAATTTGAGTTCATTCAGAACCCATATTTAGCAGGGATTGCGCAGTAGAGGCAGGCTAGTAGGTGGCAAAGATCAGTGCATGGATTTGCAAGATCTAGCCTGATTAGTGTGTAGCGATTGGATTGTACTGAGAGCTTGTGAGAAGCTTTGCATGAGGATTGTTACATGACCTCTATGAAATATATTATATACAGATATTTGGGTTTTTTAGCTTCAGGCTTTCCCGTGAAAACAATTGTGTTAATGTGTGTGAATTTTTATGGTTTTAATGTGTGCATGCAATTGATTTAATTTCCGCATATGATGATCAATGGTAGAATAGATTCTGTATTATGCATGAAGTCAAATAGTGTATGATCAGGAGAATCTTAGACATATAACATATTAGTTATATAATTTCTACATGGTATCGGAGCATTGATCATTGGAGCAATTGCAAAGCATTGAAGCGGTTGAGTTTTGTGCTGGTGGAATTTGAATTTGCAGTAGTGTTTTCTTGGTGTCGAAGTTGAGATGTCTTTCAACAGATTCCGATTGGAGTATTCCCTTGAGGGCAGCTCGAATTTTATTGCATGGAAGGATAGGATGAGGCAGTGCTAGAGGATAATGGTTTGAAGGAGTTCATAGATGCAGAAATTCCAAAACCTGCTTCTAGCGATGTTGCTGCACTTGACGCATGGCAAAAGAAGACAGAAAAATGTCGAAGGATTCTGTTGGAAGGTGTGAAGGATCACATAGTGTCAAGCCTTCATGGTAAAGCTTCTCCATTCTTGATGTGGAAAGCTTTGACAGACTTGTTCCAAAGCAAGAGCAACTAGAGGAAGTTGGCGCTCAAGGATAAACTCAGGAAAATAAAAATGGAGAAGGGCGAAAGTATACCGAAGTACCTCACGAAGTTTTTCTAGTGCAGGGATGAGCTGGGAAGTGTGGGGGTTACTGTAGATGAAGAGGACTTGGTGAGCTTGGCTCTCTTTGGGCTTCCGAAGAGTTTTCATTCCTATGAGAACTCTGTCAATGGTCAGGAGAAACTGCTAGGATGGGAGCGACTTTGGTTAGATCTTGTGCAGGAGGAGATAAGGCGGAGTACCAGGGATGGATCTTCATCAAAGAATGAAGATGAAGAAAATTGCGCTTGGATGCCAAAGCAAGGAAGGGGAAGAGCAAGAAAAATACTTCTCAATCCGGTGCAAAAGGCAAGAAGCAGGACATGTCCAAGGTGAAGTGCTTTCACTGTCACCAACATGGACATTACGCCACTTATTGTCCACAGAAGAAGAAAAATAAGCAGGTTGTTGGATCTGCAGCTGGAGAGGCCTTAGCCTTGCAGTTTGAGCTGGATTTTTTGTTGATCGCATGCTTGGTCTCAAGTGTGATGGGTTCAGTGTGGTTTCTTGACAGTGGTGTGTCTTTCCATATGACCGGAGACAAAGATTTGTTTACTGATCTGGATGAGAAAGATCTTGGAGAGCACATCGAGATGGGCAATGATGGTAGATACAGTGCGACTAGTATTGGGACCATTTCCTTTGAGAGGGAGTCTGGAAAACCTTTCATCTTGAAGGATGTCATGCATGTTCCAGTATTAAAGAAGAATCTGATCTCTGTGGCGATGTTGGAAGACAAAGGATATGATGTTGTCTTTAGCGAGGGAAAGGCTTTCCTGCGCAGTAAGGCAACTGGTGAAACCCAGAGGATAAGGGTTCAAGTTAAGAATCTTTATCAATTGCAAGTAGATGGCTGCGCAGCAATGGCAGGCAAGGCAGAAGGAGTGGTGAGCTGGGATGACGGCGAGTTATGGCACAGGAGATTGGGCCATCTTCACCATGGTGCTTTGAAAATTTTTCAGCATATTTCTACTGGGCTTCCCAAAGGTACACTTATGCAATCAGATCAATGCAAGGGTTGTACTTTGGGAAAATTTGTGAAAGCCACCTTTCATGAGAAGGATAGTCGCGCCACGACAATCCTTGAGAGAATTCACACAGACGTGTGTGGACCTTTCTCAGTAGCTTCGACAGCAAAGCACAAGTATTATGTGATATTTGTTGATGATTTTTCTCATAAGTGCTGGATCTTCTTCATGCAGAAGAAGAGTGAGACATTCTCTAAGTTCTGTGAGTTCAAGGAACTGGTGGAGAAAGAGTCGGGGAAGTAGGAGAAGGCTCTTAGGAGCGATAATGGTGGTGAATTCATCTCTGGAAAATTCAAATACTTTTGCAACACAGAAGGAATTCAAAGAGAGCTCATAGCGCCTCATAACCCATAGCAGAATGGGGTCGCAGAGCGAAAGAACAGAATGATCGTGGGTGCTGCACGAGCGATGTTGCATGATCAGGGCCTTCCCATAAACTTGTGGGATGAGGCATGCAATATTGCGGTTTATGTGCAAAACCGTTGTCCTCATAGAGTACTTGGCATGAGTACACCCGAAGAGGCGTTTTCTGGTAAGAAGCCTAATATTTCTCATTTGAAGATTTTTGGCTCACCTGTTTACATTCACATGACGAAGGATGCCAGGAAGAAGCTGGAGCTGACCGCAGAGGTTGGGATATTTGTGGGGTACACAGAAACACCCCACAACTATCATGCGTAATTGCTAGAAAGTCGGAAGACTGTTGTGCGACGGGATATCAAATTTCATGAGGAGAAAGCCATGAAGTGTTTGCTTGAGAGGGAGCCACACTTGCATGCAGATGAGGAGCTATTAGTTCCTAAGGATGAGCCTCAGGATGTGGATCAGCCATAAGATGAGGTTCATGGAGTGGAAGAAACCACTCATGCAGCGCCAACCATCAGAGGGAAAAAGCGCACTACAGAAGCTTAGCGACTGAATCTTGATGCAGAGAAGATTGTAGGAGCACCTACATCATAGCGTAGACAGAGACAGTCACCTGACCGATATACTGGATACATGGCTCTGATGAGCAAGTGTATCGTGATAGAACCATCCTCTTTCGAGGAAGTTGTGGAGGACCCTGCACGGGTAGATGCCATGGTGGAAGAGTATGATTCGATTTTCAGAAACAGTGCATGGGAGATTGTCCCAAGGCCGGAAGGGAAATCAGTGGTAGGTTCGAGATGGATCTACAAAGTGAAGCATGCTGCTGACGGGAGCATCGAGAAGTACAAGGCAAGATTTGTTGCACGGGGCTTCTCAAAAATTGATGGGATCGACTATGAGGAAACCTTTCCACTTGTCACAAGGTATTCTTCCATACGGAGCATCCTAGCTCTCTCAGCGCAGATGGGTTGGCACATTCATCAGATGGATGTGAAGACTGTGTTCCTCAATGGAGTCATTGAGGAGGAGGTGTACATAGAGTAGCCCAAAGGTTTCGAGATCTTCAGCATCGAGTCGCATGTGTGCAGGCTCAAAATAGTGTTATATGCGCTGAAACAAGCACCTCGTGCTTGGTACACATGAATAGACAGTTATTTCACCGGTCTTGGATTCACCAAGAGTGAGGCGGATCCGAACCTATACCAGATTGTGGTCGAGGGTAAGTTGCTGATCATTATACTTTATGTAGATGATTTGATTTTGACGGGTGATGAACAGTTGATACTCTCATGCAAGGCTGATCTTGCAAAAGAGTTTGAGATGAAGGACTTGGGCCTCCTTCATTATTTCTTGTGATTGGAAATTCGGCAGGGCAGTGATGGACTGTTTGTGTCTCAAGGAAAGTATGCCCGGAAGATACTGGAGAAGTTCAACATGCATGGCTGCAAGCCTATCGACACTCCTCTTCCTGGTGGTTGGAGGAAAGAGGATGCTACATCGGCAGAGGTAGTGGATGCCACTGTTTATCGACAATTGGTTGGTTCGCTCATGTATCTAGTCAATACACGACCGAACATATGCTATGCTGTTAACCAGCTTTCACAAGCTATGGTTAAGCCTACCAAGCTCTTTTGGAAGGCGGGGAAGCATGTATTGAGATATCTCAGAGGCACATCGGGATATGGACTTTGGTACAGACAGTCGGATGAGGTGAAGCTGCATGGCTTCATGGATGCAGATTGGGCAAGGAGCCCAACGGATAGAAAGAGCACATATGGAGGGATTTTCAGTATTGGGTCGACAACAGTTTCTTGGTACAGTAGGAAGCAGAGATCTGTGGCACTCATTTCAGCGGAGGCCGAGTACATGGTAGCAATTTTGGCTGCATGCGAGGCTATATGGATGAGGAAGATCCTGGTCGGGTTGTTCGGTTCACACTTAGATCCTACTGTGATATATTGTGATAATAAGAGTTGCATCAAACTCTCAGTTAATCCAGTATTTCATGATAGATCTAAACACATTGACATCCAGTATCATCATATCAAAGATTGTGTACAGCGGAAGATCATGTTACTTTCTTACATTCCTACGAAGGATTAGGATGTTGATATCTTGACAAAGGCGCTCACTAGGAGCAAATTCGAATACCATAGAGGCAGGATCGGGGTGGCAGATAATCCCTATCTTGTTGAGAGGGAGTGTTGAGATTGCAACAAGATGATGAGCTTAGTGAATCGCCTTCACTAAGTGGGCCCGCAGGCTATTTGTTGGCGCAAGTCTATTTTTAGACATGTCGATCATATTCTATGAGTTGTAGGATGCTATTTGTGGATGGTTGGTCAAGTTGGAAAAATAGATGGACTTCTATTTTTAGACATCTTGGGCGGAATCTATTTGTAGATTGCCAGTCTAAAAATAGATATGTCGAATATTATTAGCTCTTAATAATATTTGGACTATAAACCTTATCTTATTCTCTTGGAGCACTTCAGTTAAGTGCACAGATGTGGCACGGGAGCTAACAAAAGGAATTACGCTATTCCTGAGGGTTAATTGGAGCTATTGCATGGATACTTCAGTTAGAACTCATGTGACAGAGTTTAGTGGAGTTATTGAGGTAGTTGGTGGAGTTGTGTTCAGTTTAACTCAGTTAGACACAGTTGAGCTAGTTGTATCTAGTCTAAGTGATTGATACACTAGTGAGAGTGGTGTGAATTAATTATTAATTAATTCACTAAATATTAACTCATTAATCAACTAAAGAATACATCAGTTAACTACAGTGCATGGACAGTTTCAGTGGAGACCAGTGGAGAGGTAGGTGAAAGAGCAGGTTGACTATCAGTTGTGACTATAGTGTTACATGATTTGCAACACACAGTGATTGGAGATGCCAATGAGGATTGCATGAGAGAGGCTAGACCAATTCGAGTTCATTTCGAGCCCATATTCACCAGGGATTGCACAGTATAGGCAGGCTAGCAGGTGGCGAAGATCGGTGCATGGATTTGCAAGATCTAGCCTGATTAGTGTGTAGCGATTGGATTGTACTGAGAGCTTGTGAGAAGCTTTGTATGAGGATTTTTACATGATCTCTATGACATATATTATATACAGATAGTTGGGGTTTTTAGCTTCAGGCTTTCCCGTGAAAACAACTGTGTTAATGTGTGTGAATTTTTATGGTTTTAATGTGTGCATGCAATTGATTTAATTTCCGCATATGATGATCAATGGCGGAATAGATTTTGTATTGTGCATGAATTCAAACAGTGTATGATCAGGAGAATCTTAGACATATAACATATCAGTTATATAATTTCTACAAGTAATATGGTGTAGAATTATTGTGGCGTAGGCCAAGTTGAGCGGAAATTTCGGTCATCATAATGTTTCGAAAGTGGCTACCATGGTCTGTAATGATAGCTTAAGGGACAGCAAACCTAGCAATCATGTGATTGAATATGAAAATTGCTGCAGTTTTTCCATCATCCACGAATCTAGGCATCGCCTCGGCCCATTTGGTAAAGTAATCTACAGCGAGAATAATATACCCATGCCCCCCAGTCGAGTGAGGGTTACATGTGACGAAATCGATGCCCCATTTTGTGAAAGGACCAATAGCAATGATTGGGTGAAGAGGAGTTGGAGGTGCACACATATTTCGATCAAAAATCTGCCAATTGTGGCATTTTCTAATCGCGAGAATACAATATTTGAATAGTGACGGCCAGAAATAGCCAACGTGCAATATCTTTTGGGTTGTGGCAAACCCAGACATATGACCACCACATGGTCTAGAATGGCATTCATTTAAGACCCTTTTGACTTCTTCATGAGTTATAAAATGTTGAAAAATAGAATTGGCACCATGACAATAAAGAGTGTCACCAACAATATTATATTTTTGAGATTGGTATCGTATTCTACATCAATCAGATCCTGAAAGTTCTAGCCGAAAGGTTTCGGTTTGAATATATATAACGATATCTCCATACCAAGGATCTAATCTACTGATTAGAAATAGAGATTCATCAACAAGATGGTCCTCTGCCACCGTTTTAGAGTCAGTATAGGGAAAATCACACATAAGATCAGCAAAAACCAGTGATTTCTTAGACTTGGAGTTCTCGAACTCCAAATAAAACTCTTGTAGGATAACGATCCATTTGGAGTATTTGCCCCCGAGAAATTGTTTCGTCAAAATGTACATAATTGGGTTGCAATTAGATATCACTGTGGTTTACGTAACAATATGTAATGATGGGATTGTTGGACAACTTGAATAGCTTCCAAGGCCAATTTGTCCACATAAGAATACTTGATCTCTGTTGGGGTGAGATTACGACTTAGGTAATAAATCACATGTTCATTATTGGAGTCATCCTCTTGAACTAAGCCATTCCATCATGGAATAATAAGACACAGCTAAATACAAAAAGTAATCTCTGTGATAATCAAGAGGATGCAAAAACGGTGCATGGGTCAACACGTGTTTGAGTGCATCAAAAGCTTTACCGGCAAGCTCGTCCTAGATGAATGGAACATCCTGTTTTAATAACCGAGTGAAACCTTTAGTTAAATCCGCATAATTCGGGATAAAACAACATAGAAATTTTTCTTTCCCCTGCAAACTTTGGAGTTGGCAAAGAGTGGAACTAGGAGGTAAATTGGCAATGGCCTCAACCTTAAACGGGTTGAAACGAATGCCTTCTTTTGAAATAATGAACCCAAGTAAACGTCCTGATTGTACACAAAATACACATTTGTGCGGATTCAAACAAATGTTGTAATGCCTACATCTCATAAAGATGGCACGTAAATGTGTAGGAAGATCTTATATGCGTAAATAATGAGCAGGTAAGTCAACTAAGTAGGTTTGTACAATGTGTTTGATATCATGAAATGCGTAAGACCAAAAGGTAATTAGATCTAGTCCAAAAGGTAATTTACAGTATGAAAATGTTCCCCATAGAAAAATAAATTTTATTTTAGGCTGATCAGCAGGGAGTATGTTTATTTGATTGTAGCCAGAAAATCCATCCATAAACAAAAATATTTCATTTCCAACACAACCATCAACAATTTGATCGATGTAAGGGGTAGGATAATTGTCTTTAGGATAGGCCCTATTAATATCCCTATAATCGACACATACTCTGATAGTCCCTTGTTTCTTGGTTACTGGAACTATATTAGATACCCAATCTGTTAAAGGAATAGGATAAATAAATCTTGCACAGAGTAGTTTTTCAACTTCAGCTTTAATTGTGGCAGCGTTTCGCGAATGTATTGAACGTAATCTCTATCTAATAGATTTAGCATCTAGGCATGTCTTAATTTCATGAATAGTAATATTAGGACAAATACCTGGAATTTCTTCATAATACCAGGCAAAAATGCCTCGGAATTCCTGAAATAGGGCTTTGTATAAATTGTTCTCTTCAATCGAGCAAGAAGCACCTATATGAATGTTTTTCAGTTATCCCAGGTTTGATCGATATGTCAATAGGAATTGTGGCAGAAATATTTCCTAAATTTATCTCAGAATCCAAAATTAGAATGGAGATAGTATTTTTAGTTTCCTCGACATAATCAATCGAAAAGATGGACAAGATTTTGAGTTTCCTCGTCCCATGGTAATTCATAAAATGACAAGATTTCTCGGATATTTTCATCAGTTGAAAACACTTGTTGAAAAGGATCAGAAAATAATGTCATGACTGAGCTTGATAAAGAACAAGACTCTCCACTGACCACATTCATTTGATTAGTATTAGTTGATGGACTGTCATAACACAATTGTACCACTACATATGTCGATTCATATGGACTTAAAAGCATCTCGCCACCATAGGATTCCAATTCATATTCTAAAGGAACATTCCATGTGTCATCAAATGGCATTGTGCTTGATGTAATCATATTTATATTGGAAATAGTTCGAGGTACGTTAGGAGGAGGTATAGTGAAAGTTACCATGAGTGCGGAATATTTAACTAGTCCTACCCCAACATCTTCATAAGGGATAACCGTTTGTTTCGACATGCTCGATACTATCTGTAGAGGTAGGGTCTGAAGCGAAGTAAGACAACTTATTGATTTTAATAATATTTCCTTTATGATGAAACATGATCATTCAAAAGACTAATGAAACGATAGCAATCATATCATAAGACCACCTTCGACCCAAAAGAAGGTTGTAATCAATATGGACATCAACAACTTCCACCTCAAGCATTTACGATTTTTCCTTCTACCTCTATAGGAAGATCTTGGAGTATCCGAATGGGAGAAAACCTCTTCCATCAAAGGCTTTAAGAATCGTCGGTGATTGTTTGATTGATGGAGAACCAAGATTTTTCCAACAAGCTAAGGACATAATGCATGTGGATGCTCCCTCATCAATTACTGTGCGAAAAACTCGCCTATATTTGACTAAAAATGGAATTTGAAAATCCATATGATGTGGGAGTCTAGGTACAAAGTTCTCTAGATCAAAGGCAATGAGATTAGAGTCTTGAGGATCAATCTCTCCTATAGATGATAATAGTAATTTCTTCTGAGCTAGATAAGATTGCAGCACCTCGAGGGCCGACATTGCTGAAGGGGATATGGCCAAATTTTCAATAATATTGTAATTTTGAGCGGCTCTCACATGTGGGTTGAAAGCTGATTTTCAAAGTACACCTTTGGCAGGCAGTTTAATTACTAGATCAGGATTAGGTTTCTCTATTTTTAATGGTTCGGAAACCAGACAATTTGATACTGGAGTTTGACTAGATGATTCAGTTTCTTTTCCAGTTACAGAACTCTTAGATCCATAGTCTTGAGATTACGTCGCAACCATGAACTAGGACATCATCAGGATATCCACCGATGAATTAGAAGAAGATCCAATCATTTTGTTGTCTTGTGATAGAAAAAGATCTTTCAGGACAGCGAGTGTGGGTGAACCTTTGACAAATTTGGATACCTCAGCCCGATGTGGGCACTCTTTGGTGTAGTGATCCTCGTCACAGATAAGACAAGGATAATGAGGTTTCCGTTTTTCGTCTAATGGTTCGGTTTTTTCTAATTCTCTTTGGGGGAAATGTTTTGTTTATTTTTACCCTTCCCCTTCTTCTTATTGTTGGATGATCTAGCTTTTTTTGTAGTTGAGTCTACGACGTGAATCTCGGCAGAAGTTTCTAGGGAAGGATCTCCTTTAGGTGAATCTGGTATAGTTATGATTGGAAAATTAGATTTAGATTATTTTTTCTTACTCTTTGTCATATTAATTGTACCAATTACACCTTCTACAGCATGAGAACCGGAAGGAGTTGCAGTGAGTTGACTTGGGTGTGGTAAATCAATAATTTTTCATACAAAGTACCAGGATGTGTGTAAACAAGGTCCAGATACTGGGCTTGAGCAATGACCTGCTCTTTTGTTACAACGCCTCCTTTAGCTACATCTTCAGTAATTTTAGGAAGTAATTATTAGATGAACCATTCAGCCATAATTTGATCCGAAATGAAAATTTTGACTAAGCGGCATTTACGTCGCCATTCGTGTATGTGATCTGAAATGTATGTAGACATACTTTGTTTTAACGAAGTCAAATGTTCTGTGCCATTATCATAACGGATTGGAAACTAAAAATGAGTTAGGAAGGTTGTTTCTAAAGAGTTGAAATTGTTGAAAGAGCCTCGTGGTAACTCAATGTACCACTTTGTGGCTAAGCTGATCAAAGTTGTTTGAAAAAAAATCAAATGAATCGAATCATCAATTAAAGAATTGGATGCACACCACAGATGATAAGTCATCACATGATTCAAGGGGTCTTCTCCTAATTTTCCTTCAAAATTAGGAATGTCACTGGGAAACTTAGTAGGCATTGTTGGCCAAAACGGAAGATAATAAATCAGATCATCTGTTAGCCGAGACAAGCCCGATAAATCTAAAGTTGCAATGAATGGTAACCACCGGTTAGGGTCTTGCTGAGAAAATTGATAACCTTGAGGGACAATTCTAGTACCCGGAGGAGGATATCCTGGAAAACTTAGGATAGCCTGAACAGTTGGAATTGGTATACCTCCAAGGTATCCAGGGTTAGCCATACCAAACTGAGGTTGAGTTGGTATTTGATATGTATAACCAGGGTATGGTTGGCTCTAGTAAACTGGATTTTTTTCCCATTTTCCATATTGTAATTTACCTTGAAATGGTTGACTTTGAACAAAATGACCTTGAAAAGATTGACCTGTTGAAGGTTTTCCCTGAGTAGTTGGTCCTATAAAAGGTTTCCCTTGAATAGATTGACTAACAAAGGGTTGTCCTTAAAGGGTTTGACCTATAAACGATAGACTTGTTTGTACCGTTGTTGCACTAGGTTGTCCTACAGAGGTTTGAGGAATAGACTGACCTGTAGGTCCAGTTTGATGAGTAGTAATCTGAGGAATTTCCTGTGTAAAAATTGGTGTTGTCGTTTGAAAAGTTGTAACAATAGGGGTTTGAGAAACTCCCGGGATAGGTGTACTTGGTTTCTGAACAGAAGTTTGCACAAAAGATTGGATAAGAGTACTCAGACCAGCTTGCTGGCTACTTGGCATAGATACCTGTGGGGTAATTTGAAGCGTACCTTGAACAAGTTGTTGGACTTGGGTAAAATCAAATTTTCCAGCTAGCTGAGCAGGTTGATTATAAGGTACTTGCAATGTAGGTTGCAAATGTTGTTGATTAAACAAAGAGTTCCACATAGTATTTATCTCTGGGTAAGGAGTTCCCATCGAAGGTTATGATGCACAAGGTTGACCATAAACAGTTTGAGGCACCAGCACATAAGTTTGATAATTACCAGGAATATTTTTCCCTACAACCGGGGGATAAGTTCCAGTAAAAGGTTGTCCTCCTTGAAAGGATGGCTACTCTTGGAAAAGTTGTTGCCCTTGGAAAGGTTGTTGCCCTTGGAGAGGTTGTTGCCCTTGAAAATGTTGCTGCCCTTGGAGAGGTTGTTGCCCCCCAGGCGCTATATAGCCACCTTGTGAGCTAGCTTGAGGGATATTTCCATAAAACATATAGACATGTTTCGTTGTCAAAGGTTCGGTGGTAGACTAATACAAACTAGTTGGCATGGTATAAGTTTCGGAGAATGGAAATGCTCCTGAGAAAGTGCCAAAAAGCGACTGGTACTCAGCAGGAACAGAAGGACCACCATCCAAAAATGTTTCTGGTGATGAAGAAAACAAAGATGACTCAGTAGACATGCTTTGAGAAGCCATGTTACTAACTCTGGGTAAAGAGTAGAATGGTATGCGTCGTGGTGACTGAGTGTAACTAGATTTGTGTATAAAATCGGTAAATTGATGATATACCAAGGATCTGGTCTAAAAGGAATGAAAGGGTAGAGTATCAAAGCTCAATCCCCTTGAAAGCTCCTCGACATGGTAAATCTGAGGTAGTTAACAAGTGACCCCAGGCTCCTCGACAATGGTTAATCTGAGGTTTACCATTTGTATTATGTGCACGTCTTCTATCTTTGCCAATGCAGTAGGTACGATTACCTCACTAGGTCCGATATGACCTCGTGCTTGACTCTTTTAAGAAGAGCTTCCCAGAACACAAATGCAACAATTGGATTTCCCTACCACAAGATGCTATTTGTTTGTTTTATCTGCTTTGGAACGTTAATTACAACCTATTCCAATGCACTAGCTTAAGCTAAATTGGTGGAATGAGCCATAGAAAATGCAAAAATTACCTAGATTAATTTTATTAAGCGCTTTATTGATTTGGTTTTTATTTATGCGGAGGAGTATGGAGATGAAACTTGATGATATTATGACATGACTCAAAATACTCTAAATGCATCAATATGAAAACGCAACTCTTTATTTTCGATGAATTTCTATTTAAGAGGAAGTTGAAGGACTTTTGGACTCAAAAAGTACAAGCTTCCTAAAAATTCAAATAAGATTTATTTTTCATTATGAATACAATTTCATTTCCAAGCATAATCAATATCTCTTTTGTAATGAAATTTTTTGTTGATTACAAAGCCAAAAAGGCTACAATTTTGATGAATAAACAATTCTCAAAAGAAAAGCAACTTCTAAAAACCTTAAAAATTGTAAAAGCTTCAAAGGAAATCAAATTTCTAATCAACAATCCAAACTAAGATAACTATGAGTGTCTTTTAATGATGTGTCTTAGTTGAAAGCAAAATAAAATGTTTTCCACTTGACCTAGCAGAAATGAAATCATAAAAGACTAGTTTGAGACAAATTAGACTTTAGTAATCTAGAAGCTTTTCCTTTTTGCAATCAAGTAAGAAACAAATACTCAAAAAAGTAAGGCTGGGAAAAATCTTGGTGGCTTAAGAAGGAAATAACATAAAAACAACAATCTTTGGAAAATTAATCTATCTTCCAAAAAGAGAAATAACAAACCGAGGCCAACCCTAACTGAATTAAGCAAAAAGGATGATTTATCAAACAAAACTCTAAGGTGTTAAGGAGGATTTCATAGACAGACTCTGACAGCTGGTATAGATCAGGTTAAACCTTAAGAATTTGGTTATCTGACATTGGAAGATAAAATCTTAATTATTTCAAAATTTCCCAGGGGGTGCGCAGTTTTTTAGTGCAAACCAGTGCGCATGTGCACTGAGCTATACTAGAAAGTTGTGCAGGTTGCTGCTCTGTTTTCCACATAAAACCGCGCAGGGCAATGAAAATTTGGAAAAAATAAATTTAAGTCTTTCTAGTTTAGATAATGTAAAAGGTTATATACCCAACCACACTCAGAAAAGTCAAGCTAGGAAAGCTAGACTGTCAAACCAAACAAAACCAAAGAAAAACTAAACTTGTCTTCCCAAGTGGAGTTGCCAATTTGTTTTGTGGATTAATCCCTCTTGCAGACAAGAGTGATCTCCCTAGTACCCAACAGGTAACTAGAAATAAACAACCATTTGAATGCCTCTTCCTCTAAACTATTTTCATTATAGATTATTATAACTTAGAAATGAGGAGGTTATGCTCCTACCTTTCGATCGAGACATTTGATGTAGCCTTTTTCCTTTCGCTCCAAAGCAATCCTTCAATGTTGAGAAGAACCTGCAATCACAAACAACGTAAAGGATAAAAGCACCTAAAATATATAATAATCATAAATACCAGTTCAACTTAGTGATCAAGGAGTCTAAGTATTGACATCATTTCAATGAATTCGGAAACAAGACAATGAGAAAAAGAGATCCATATGTATTATTAGAAATAGAAAAGAGCCATCTTACAACCTGGGCCTTGATGTTGTATAGATTTCTCATGTGTGTCTGTGCCATCATTTCCTCGGTTTGACAAGACTTCCTCTCTAGAATGACCAGCATGAATTTTTATTCACAAAGGTGTGATCTTCAATGTACAACCAACAACTTACTAATTCAGAATCTATGAATTCTATGAACTATCTCCAGTTTAGAATCTACCCTTCAACTTGAAACTTCAACTCAATTTATAGAGAGATTGAGGAGGTTTCAGATCCATCAAGAAAGGGATAGGATCCTTTCATGCAGGAGAATTAGGCTCAGAAAATTATTTATATTTTAATAGACATAGGGGTCTTGTCTTTTCAAGAAATTTGGGTTCCTATGTAATGTAATTATTAATTTTTTGAGTGATTTAATGAGAGATATTTAGAATAGGAATTAATTAATATTTGTGAGGCATTTTGTAAATGTTTTCGAATGTTGGAGAACATGAGAGAATTAGGATAGTTGAGATTCCATAGGAAGTGAGATATTTGAGAATTAACTTAAAATTATAAATTAGAATTGGTTTTCTTTGGAAAATTAATCTATCTTCCAAAAAGAGAAATAACAAACCGAGGCCAACCCTAATTGAATTAAGCAAAAAGGATGATTTATCAAACAAAACTCTAAGGTGTTAAGGAGGATTTCATAGACAGACTCTGACAGCTGGTATAGATCAGGTTAAACCTTAAGAATTTGGTTATCTGACATTGGAAGATAAAATCTTAATTATTTCAAAATTTCCCAGGGGGTGCGCAGTTTTTTAGTGCAAACCAGTGCGCATGTGCACTGAGATATACTAGAAAGTTGTGCAGGTTGCTGCTCTGTTTTCCACATAAAACCGCGCAGGGCAATGAAAATTTGGAAAAAATAAATTTAAGTCTTTCTAGTTTAGATAATGTAAAAGGTTATATACCCAACCACACTCAGAAAAGTCAAGCTAGGAAAGCTAGACTGTCAAACCAAACAAAACCAAAGAAAAACTAAACTTGTCTTCCCAAGGGGAGTTGCCAATTTTTTTTGTGGATTAATCCCTCTTGCAGACAAGAGTGATCTCCCTAGTACCCAACAGGTAACTAGAAATAAACAACCATTTGAATGCCTCTTCCTCTAAACTATTTTCATTATAGATTATTATAACTTAGAAATGAGGAGGTTATGCTCCTACCTTTCGATCGAGACATTTGATGTAGCCTTTTTCCTTTCGCTCGAAAGCAATCCTTCAATGTTGAGAAGAACCTGCAATCACAAACAACACAAAGGATAAAAGCACCTACAATGTATAATAATCATAAATACCAATTCAACTTAGTGATCAAGGAGTCTAAGTATTGACATCATTTCAATGAATTCAGAAACAAGAAAATGAGAAAAAGAGATCCATATGTATTATTAGAAATAAAAAAGATCCATCTTACAACCTGAGCCTTGATGTTGTACAGATTTCTCATGTGTGTCTGTGCCATCATTTCCTCGGTTTGACAAGCCTTCCCCTCTAGAATGACCAGCATGAATTTTTATTCACAAAGGTGTGATCTTCAATGTACAACCAACAACTTACTAATTCAGAATCTATGAATTCTATGAACTATCTCCAGTTTAGAATCTACCCTTCAACTTGAAACTTCAACTCAATTTATAGAGAGATTGAGGAGGTTTCAGATCCATCAAGAGAGGGATAGGATCCTTTGATGCAAGAGAATTAGGCTCAGAAAATTATTTATATTTTAATAGACATAGGGGTCTTGTCTTTTCAAGAAATTTGGGTTCCTATGTAATGTAATTATTAATTTTTTGAGTGATTTAATGAGAGATATTTAGAATAGGAATTAATTAATATTTGTGAGGAATTTTGTAAATGTTCTTGAATGTTGGAGAACATGAGAGAATTAGGATAGTTGAGATTCCATAGGAAGTGAGATATTTGAGAATTAACTTAAAATTATAAATTAGAATTGGTTTCATGATTTTGTGGATGAGAGAGGATCCTTAGGGATTAGTTGAGTCAAATGAGGACTTAGAGGATATTCTGGATTTTGTTGAGAAGATAGAGGATCTGAAACCAGAATTGGTTTCAGAACCATTTGTATAAATTGTAAAGCCTAAAAGGTGTGAGAGGGGGATTCAGGATTTATATAGGAAGAAATAGGATTTGGATTGTGAATCCTACAGGCCAGAGAATAGGTAAAGAGACCACTGATTAGAATATCAGGCCAGAGAGAAGAAATCTTTTGTAATTATTTGGTTATATATATATATATATATATATATATATATATATATATATATATATATATATATACACACATGGAGAAATTCGATTCTGAATTGGGTGAGTATGCCTTGATTGATGGATTTATGATTTGTATGTGAATTAGAGTTTAATATATATATATACATGGAGAAATTCGATTCTGAATTGGGTGAGTATGCCTTGATTGATGGAATTATGATTTGGATGTGAATTAGAGTTTGGCACAGTATATATGTGTGCAGGTGAATCGGGCAGAATCAAAGGAATTTTTGTCATTATGTATATGAGCTACATGATTTATAAATTCATGAGACTGTGTGATCTTAAGAGGTCGAACATTCATTTTATAATTGAATTTTGTATGGATTGCGTATGTCAAAGATTGAGCATCGATCACAAAATGGATCGATGCCACTAAAAAAAAGAAACTTGGTCTTTCAAATCGATGTCCAATTCGCACTATGCAGAGGTGAGAAGAACAGAATGAGGTTAGACAGTATATAACATCAAACACCTAATTTATATTTCTATTGTGGTATATATGAGTGTATTTTATGGTTAAATATGAAGACTGTGCAGAATTGTGTACACACCAGAGAAAAGCCGCATTAAAGAGCTTCAGACATCATGGAAAATCATGATGATAGTGTTCTGTTGACAATGGTTTGGAATCATCAGAAAAGGCTCAATGAAAGAGTAAATTAGGTGCTTAAAACCCCTTACTCTGACATGGAACCAGGAGAGAAGGAACAACAGAAGTAAAATTTAGGTGTTTGGAGCACAGAATTAAAATTTAGGCGTTTAGAGCCATGAGTTAATGGCACAGTGGAGTAACGAAAGCGGTTTTGCAAAACGGAAATTGGTTTTCGCATGAAATGAAAATGGTAAGCGGTATTTATTTCAGGAATGCGATGTTTATTGTATCGTTGTATAATCCTTGCTATCTCCTTCCATGGCTCAGATGATGAATTGGGTTTATACTCCTTCCCCTTTATAATCAATTCCTCGCCATGATTTAAGAACAAAAGAGTCACGTCCTAAAGAGAGGTGTGTATTTCATACTACTTTTCTCCTTCCATCAAAAACCCTATCACTTATGTTATTGCATTTTCATTTACTTGTACTCGTAAATTTCTCAGCACTTCTGCACCTTTTTCCAAACTCTTAGTGAAACCCAATGCTACCATGTTGTCAAACCCCTATAATTTTTCAAAATATTCTATCCATCCGACTTGAATTAAGATATTATGTTCCTGTTCTGAGACCTGCAGTTGTGTGTGTTTATTTCAAACTGAATGCCCACCCATTATAATATGCTCAATATGACACATTCTTGCAATTTGGAAACAGTATAATTCACAGTATAGATTGATAGTAAGCTTAGTAGTTTAGACGACATGCAATGGTATTCAAGAATGAAAATGACAGTGATATGTCATTTCTAACTTGCCCCCCCAATAGGAGTATCCGTAACTGTAAACAAAATTTGACAAGATGGTAGATTTAGCACATTTGAAGGAAAATGGTACATTAATGCAATGCATTAAAGTGATCGTCAAAAGGATAAATAGGAATCGTGATATATCTATGGTGCATGAGAAAAATGATCATAGCTCGTGTTCAGAAATGATAGTGTGATTTATGAAGACCTACGAGGAATCTAGATGAAATAAAGGCATGGGGAAATGTATCTGAAGGATTAGATGGATGGAAGTAATTGTTGTATCAAGCGCATTATTAGAAAAAAGAAGAGAGATTAAAGTAGAATGTTGAATTTCTAGAAGAAGAAAAAAAATTATATATATATATATAATTTATGAAGACCCACGAGGAATCCAGATGAAATAAAGGCATGGCGAAATGTATCTGAAGGATTAGATGGATGGAAGTAATTGTTGTATCAAGCGCAGTGTTAGAAAAAAGAAGAGAGATTAAAGTAGAATGTTGAATTTCTAGAAGAAAAAAAAATTAAAAATTAAAAATTAAACAAAAAATATATATATATATATATATATATATTTCTAGTATGTAGAATAAGTGAAATTCTCACAACGAACTAAGCATCACCACATACTCGGAAGGTTTTAAAAATATCCAAAAGAATTTTAACAATCATTATTGTTTTAATTTTGAAGAAACTTAAAGGCAACTTGTATTGTAATTCTTAATTTCACTTCAATACCATAGGCATGTCCTCTACTTCTAGAAGGCGTCCATAGCCTCGATAGGGTTTCCTTTTTAACCCTTTGAGATGTTAGTGTCCCATTTACTCATAAGAATTTCTAGATATATATATATATATAGAAGGCCATTGTTCTTACGTGGTGCCCAGTTAACCACAATGTCATTCCCTAGATGTAATGATGTGAACAAGCTAGCTCGTGATGAGACCTATTGTCCCTTGATTAAAAGTCCAAATGCCATTACCCTAGCTTGGTAACAATAAATGCTAATGTCACTCCACTAGATCCTATAATCATGGTAGGTCGGCTCGTGATGAGACCTCCTATCCTCTGTTAAATTATAATTTTTATAAATTTCTTAGTAAAAGGGGTGGCACGTCAAGTCCTTAAGAGTGTAGGGATGGTGTAAGAAGTGTTATAGTAATTACTTCTCTAGCTTTTTTATTTTTTCCTCAAGAAAAATTTGATTGTTAATTGTTGAAAGATTGGAATTAAAAGATATTCCATAAGTGGTGATGAAAGGAATACAATATAAGCATTTTTTTTAATTTGTCTGCAATTGTAGAAAGCGTTAAAAATTCACGGAAATTCAAAATTCTAATAATGATTTCTCATAAAATATTTTCTAATACTAGTGTTATCACCAAACTGAGGCTAATTGGGTTGCTCAACAGTCAATTCAGTGTAACTTTTTCAAACCACTTAGGGTTGGAAGTTAGCCCTTCCAACCTCAGAGGGCTCTCTCTAAAAAATGTATGATATTCAATAGACAATGCTTAGAACAAAGATGGCTAACTCTTAGATGTGTTTGAATGGTTTTTTTGTAGGTGAAGGATGTGAGTTAATGGCTACCATTGGACAAGGAGTCAGTGTGAAACTCAATTACATAACAAACATCTTTCATGGAAGCTCAAGCATGTGAACTCTCATAAAAAATAACTTGAACAACAAACTAGATGCATAAGGAAGTTGTAACATATTTAACTATGAATTCCAAGTGATTAAACATAAATTAATTGGAATGGACATTAAAAATGTAGATAATACAAACACATAAGAGTACATGAAGAACCTCAGGTCTGAAAGAAGCTTTCTGCAACTGTATATTACTATATGAAAATTTTTATAATAGTAGCATAAGGCATAACATCGATCAACCCCCTATAATTCTCTCATCTCCCTATTTATAGAATTAAACACATTTTACATGAAGTCTGCCACCTAGGCCAGACCCTCGAAATTGTTGAAGACATCTAATCCAAAAAGGAATTGATTACAAGGAGATAATATAGAGATATTTATGTTTACAAAGAGTTTAAAACCTATAGGACTCTAACACCATTAAATTCATTAACAACTTTTAAATGACCCATACATGATGATGTTTATCGAACTAAATATATTTTCCTGAGGTGGCAATGACCATGACCAAGTGATGAACAGCCATACTGGAATCTAGGCTCTGCTTCTCATAATTTTAGGATGTGTTGTTATGTTTGATGATGTGGAAAAAATGATGAGTTGGCAGCTTAATCACTCTTCTTGTTGAGTGTTCTTACCAACAGGTGTCTCCACTGATACACTTTAGCATCTCCTGATGACTCATGTGCTCCCAAAAAACACTAAATGCTGCAAAAACACCAAAATTTCCCCTCACTGCAAAAACAGAGTACTTAAGGCAAGTCTGTAGCAAAGAGTCTGTAGTGTTTTCTATTTGGCAATTTCTGCACCCATTCTGGCTCTTCTGCTCATTTGAGGGTCCTCATTAGACAAAATAAGGTAAATACATGCCTTTACCCACTCTTATTATGATAAAATTCGGAAATTATACCTTAAAGTAATCTTCAGCGAGTTCATTGCGAAAACTTGGCTTTAAGCATGGAGTACGCTACGAACTTGCCTGATATTTCTAGAATTTGAAATTTCCACTTCTTTCCTCCAAAAACCTATCCAAATATATGTGAAATGATGAGAGGGATCATCCTAAGTCAAAAATAGGCCCAAAAAATGTCTTACTCTCTTCAAGAGGCAGCAAGTTCATCCACACCTATCATTTTCAAGCCTTTTTTCTTTAACTCTATCTACACCATTTCCATTTTAATTTCTAACTCTTTGACTTGATTTTGCAGCTTTCTCCTCTCTACCTGAAACCACATGTTTCTCCTCATGGTATGCTTCATCATCCTGTGCAGGTGTAGTGTTATTTTGAGCATCTTCCTTGACCTTTCTTCCACTTCATCATAAAAATCAATCTGCTTGTTGACTTCCTTCTTGAAATATGTCAGCACCTTCCTTTCTTGTTTAAAATCCTCCAACTCTAGCTTGGTCTCTAAAACTTCATCTCTGGCTTCTTTAAGTTTCTCTCTAAGAAGATCCACTTCAGATTTATCTTGGACTTTCTCTTTGCCTTTCTTGGTTTTGGTGATTTCTGCTTTAGCTGGGGATAGCTCAATTATCTCTTCCATAATGGACTGCTTCTTCTTTCTATATTTTTTTTCATCTTATCATACTTTCCTCCCTTTGAGATTTGTGACCTAGTGAAAGGTTTCCTACGATTTAAGACAAAACCTGAATCCTCAGTGGAAAAATCAATATTTTTTGTTGTGAGACCCTTCTTCTTCATTTTTGTACCTTTAATCTCTACAATTTTTATGGCACAAGGGTTTCTTCAATATCAATGGCCTGCAAAATGTCTTCAAGTTTACCCCTTCCCTTTGTTTGACTGCTGGTGATTCTCCTGTGAGCCCTTGTATCACTTTTGAGCTTGTTACTTGTAGGTGTTGGCTGAGGTGCCATTGTTTCCTGCAAATGTTCAATCTCTACCTCCATGGGCTCTACTATAGGCTGCACTTCTTCCTCAGGTCCAACCTCTGCTTCAGCTATGGGCTCTTTATCCTTCTTGGGGGAGTTTTTCTTTGACTTGGGTGTCTTCTTTGGAGTAAGCACATCTACATCATAACCACTTAAAAACATAAAGGTAGCCCAAGATCTATTCAATTTCTTCAATTCTTCGATAACCAACAACTTGATTAAGCCATGATGAAATATGGATGTGTCACTGCTCTCAGGTCTGGCTTGCACTTTGTAAGACATCTTACCTAAGCTTCTGAAAAGAAAGAATTGAAAATCAAGGAGTTTTTTACATTTTAAATGGAGTAAGAGCCTGAAATGATATTGGCAGATAATGTGAAATCTACCTTCACATGTAAAATACTTTTGGATTACCATCAACAGCTTTGAGTAGTTTTCCTTGAGGCAACTCTTGGGTATACCTGAGGTCATATCAACTCATATATCCTCCTGCTTCATAAACTCATTACAATTATGAAGTTTGAACTTGGTTGCCCTGAACCATTCTTCTCCTGACTTCATAATTTATGTTTCTTGTGCAATAGTCTCAGGAGAAACTATGAAAATCAATATTCCCACCTTTGAAGTTGTGCCAACAAAGTTGACAGCAAAATCTTTGGATACTTGTGCATGGTACCCCTGCAGCTTTTTACAAAATCTCATATAGCCAGCATTTGTGAAGGCTTGTGCAAAACGTGGATCCTCCATAACCTGTTTCAGGTCCATAGGCTCATATATGACTACAGAGCCTCCGTTTTTGGTCTTCTTATGTGAAGCAATGCCCTCCAATACAACATTTCCTTGCTTCAAATCTTGACACCTGCAGAAATTATATAAGACAGCAAGTTGCTTGTTTGATAGAGGTGGAAACTAACCTAAGACAACAGTTATAGAAGAGATAAAAGTGAAAATCCATGGCACTAGATCAAGCAACTCATAATGATCGGAATTTAAGTGTTTTTTCTCGAATGGATGAAGGCTAAATTAGAAAAGAAAAGTGGGAGGGAAAACAGAATGATGGTTGTGTGATGATTACCAAGCATGCAATACATCAAATGATGACTCATATAACGGATATGTACATGATGACAAACTGACCTCTAACCACTGAAAAGATGAAAGCATACTGCTCCCCTCACCGTTAGCACAAAAACCCGAGTCCGTAGCTATTTCAGTTAGTGGGATGACAGATTCGCTACGGAACTATCAGGTGAGTCCGTAGTGAAAACAAGTTGTTTTGCACAGAGAATGTTGCAGACTCGAGTAAAATGTGCCAAGTATTAATAAGTGACTTAATTAACCCATGCATTTAGATTTTTGAATTTTACCTTTGACAAGACCTTAGTTACATGACCAATGACCACTAAAAACCCTTAAGACTATATACAAGACATGAAATTTGATCAATTGCATGACTTAATTTGACCATAAAAACTTGACCAAACTAAAAAATGATACTCCTAACCAACCTAAATTTTATTAAAGATAACAAATAGCTATAAAACAAATTAGTTTCCATCATCATACAAGGATAAAGATAAAAAAATTCCTTTCCCTAAAGCAATAAGGATATGGTAATCGCATATAAAAAATCAGGAGTTATGATTAAAGGAAACAACATTGTGACTTAGGAAACAACAGTTGCGACTAAGGAAACAAAAAATGTGACTAAGGAAACAACAGTTGTGACTAATGAAACAACGACTGTAACTGAGGAAACAACAACTAAGACTGAGGAAACAACAACTGAGACTAAGGAAACATCGACTAAGACTAAGGAAACAACGGCTGAGACTAAGGAAACAATTGTTGAGACTAAGGAAACAGTGATTGTAACTGAGGAAAAAATAGTTGATACTAAGGAAAGAACAACTAAGACTGAGGAAACAGTGGTTAAGACTAAGGAAACAATGGTTGAGACTAAGGAAACAACAACTATGATAAAGATTTTAGCGATGATCTGTTTTATTTTTATTTTTTATTTTATTTATTTATTTATTTTTAAGAAACAACAATAGAAAAAGCAAGAAGGAATATTTGCATTATATACAAAATAAAGAAAATTTCTTCAAAAATATTTACCTAGATTTTGTCGTGGGGAAATTACCTCGATCAACTACAACCTGCAAATTGGCATCATTATGGATTTCGTGGATCTCTAATAAGTGGTCGATGGTACAGATGAAACTAATGTCCATTGGCAAGGAAATAAATGCCAACATTGTCAATTGTAGTAAGGCATATTGTTCCATTTTCATAAACTTCATTAATTTCGTAAGGGCCAAGGCACCTTGTCTAAGGTTTACCTAGAAAATCTTGGAATCTTGGGTCATATAATAGCACCCAGTCTCCTTTTTGGAAATTTTTCTTTTTAATCAGCCTATCATTCCATTTGGCCCACTGCTACTGAATTATAGGAGTATGTTGCAGAGCAAGGAGACTTGTTTCATCTAATTCGTTGAGTTGTTGTAAGCATCGTGTCTGTGCTTTTGTGAGGTACAATCCAAATTTATTGGCGGTTTTGAGAGTCTTAACTTTGAACTCAATTGGAAAAATAGGTTCCTTATAAAAAACAGGCTGATACGGTGAATAGCCAATAGTGTTGCGCCAGGTTTTCGAATAGGCCCATAAAGCTTACGGAAGCTTGGAAGCCTAGTCTCGACGATTCAAAAATATTGTTTTGGTTTAAATCACCTCTAAGACTTTATTAGTGCTTTCCACCTGCCCATTCGCTTGTGGATGGTAAGAAGAAGTAAATTTTTGTTTAACATGATACTTTTGTAGCATGGTTGAAATTTTTTGAGCAATGAAATGTGATCCTCCATCTGTTACAAGCTCCCGAGGCAACCCATATCAAACAAATAGTTCGAATAGAAAATTAATGACCCCTTCTTCCATGGCCTTTAGGAGTGCTTCCACCCATTTAGTAGCATAATTTGTGCAAACTAGAATGTATGTTTTTTGACTTGAAGGTGGGTTAAAGGGGCCTACAAAATCCACTACCCATCTCTTGAATGGTTCCATTATGATTTGTGGTTGAATGGATATTTCGTCAGAATGAATGCAAGACATCATATTGGGTTTGTACAAGTGTTGGGGCAACACTAGTTTTCTGTATGAAAATTCTATGTCAAATCTGTGTGTGAAAGGGGTTTTGAGGTTCCCCTCTAACCCAGAGATCAAGTCCATTTTCTCGTTATCAGAAGGTATGATAGGCCTTTTCCCACTTAAACTGGTTCCTAGCAAATGATAAGAAATCTTGAAATTGTATATCTCTAATGAAAGGGACATGATTTTCTTCTACCTATTATTCTAAAAATAAGTTACGCATATACAACTTGCATAGAAAAATATTGTGTATACTCATCCTATTTTAAAAAAATAGAAATAAAACTCAGTACATTCTTGAATTCATGTGGTTGTCCAGATTGAATTGCTTTTACCTTTTGCAACAAATATCATTCAAGCAGATATAAAGCGTAGTTTCGAGCTAGGGACCTACATGCCAAGGCATCTGAATAAATAAAGAAAATTTCTTTTGTTTGTTCTATTGCTTTCTTGAGGCAATCCTTTAGATCTTGGACTTCCTTTTAATATGCTCTTAGTTGTTCATAGGTCGCATATTTTTTTGTTGTCAATGCTTTAAATCGTTGGAGTAGCTATTGATGTTCCCTTCGAGGCACTACTTCTCCCTGATAAATTTCTACTGTCTGTTGTTGTTCCTCCATATTTTTATGAAAAATTATAATGGAAGCTTCATTAATGACATATATAACATCAGTTTGGACTTCCTTTTCCTGATTTTCCTACTTCTTCTTATAATCTTTGTGAAACTGCTTGCTATCTTGTAACCAATTACTTAGCTATTAAACTTTCATTTGCAGTTTCTTATTCTCTCTCTTTAGCTTATCAATTTCCTTCTGGAGCTTTCCTCTTCCTTTCTTATTCTTGGCTTTAGTGCCTATGGAATCTTGAACAAGACTGGTAACCAAGGTTGTTGTGAAGGAAACAACAACTGTTATTTCAGCTCTTTCGGAAGAAATTTCTTGAGTGGATTTGGCCGTTGGTAAACTATTAATTTCCCTTGTTGTTATATCAGCACTGGACTCCAAGGGGTCCTTATCAATCTAGGGCTCAACTAAAATTCCAATGATAGCATCTCGTTTTTCATCAATAAATTTTTTAAAATATTGTGGATTCGTTTCCTCCATAGAAGAAGGCCCTAATTAAGTTTCAACAGAGTCCTTAGAACATCCTTGGGATGAAACAACTTCAGGATCATTAACCAAATCTAGGATAACAGTGGCTACAGAATCAATAGGAGAGGTTACAACTGGTGAATTTGGTGAAGCCCCCTGGTCAATAGGACTATCAGAATGAACTGCAGGTTGTTTTGTGGAAGTAATCAAACCTCTTCCAAAATCTACAATATCTAGTAAACTTCCTAGCCCTTCCAGTGCTTGGGCTATTGTTGTTTCCTATTCCATCTGATCAAAAGTTGATACATATTGAGCTGATATTTCTTATATATGCTCCTTAAGAGGGTTTAAGGAACTTTGGCCCTACTTTATAAGTCTAGTGGACCTCCTCCTTTTCTTAGGCAGAGAAGCTAAGACTGATACCATCCTTTTTTCTGCTTTGCTAGGCTTTTGATGTTTCTCAATTTGTACAGTCTCTTGCGAAATATTTTTTGTCATGGGGGTTTCATTTAGTTTTCTTCATTTTCCCCTCTGGTTGCTTATCACTATCTGAAATTTCCCTATATGTTCTAGAAATTATTTCATTTTCCAAAGAAACATCTTGATTATCATCAAGGTTTCTAAAGAACCCTTCCCAAGTCTATTGGATTTGGGTAAGGCTTCTTATAACTAGTATCTTGATGAGCCAATGATGACTTAGAACTGCACCTCCTTAATCTAATAGCAGACTCATGCAAAACTGAATTAAGAAAATATGGGAAGTTCAAAGTTACCATTTTCCTTAGAAATTCCATGAGTTTAAGATGACGCCCCCTTACCATGTCGTACCTTCCATTAGAGGTTATGTATCGTTGTAAAATCCTCGATATCTCCTTCCATGGCTTGAATAATGAATTGGGGTTATACCCCTTCCCCTTTATAATCAATTCCTCGCCAGGATTTAAGAACATAAGGGTCGCATTCTGAAGAGAGGTGTGTATTTCATACCATTTTTTTCCTTCCATCGAAAACCCTATCACTTCTACTATTTCATTTTCATTTACCTGTACATGTACATTTCTCACCAATCCTACATAATTGTCCAAACTCTTAATGAAATCAAATGCTACCCCATTGTAGTACCCCTGTAATTTTTCAAAATATTCTATCCATCCAGATTGAATTAAGGTATTGTGTTCTTGTTCTGAGAACTGCATTTGTGTGGGTTCTTTTCGGGATCAATGCCCACCTATTATAATCTATTCAAGAGGACACATTCTTACAATTTAGAAATGGTAGAATTCACAGTACAAAGTGATAGTAAGCTTAGCAGTTTAGACGACATGCAATGGTACTCGAGAATGAAAATGACTGTGATATTTCAATTCTAACTCGCTCCCCCCCCCCCCCCCCCAAAATAGGATTAAAGGTTGTTTGGGTTTGTTAATAAAATGTGACAAGATGGTAGATTTAGCACGTTTGAAGGAAAATGGAACATTAATGCAATGCAGTAAAGTGATCATCAAAAGGATAAATAAGAATCATGATATATCTATGACATGTGAGAAAAAATATCATAGTTCATGTGCGGCTATGATAGCATGATTTATGAAGACCCATGGGGAATGCGGATGAAATAAAGGCATGGGGAAATGTATCTGAAGGATTATATGGATGGAAGTAATTGTTGTATCAACCGCATTATTAGAGAAAAGAAGGGAGATTAAAGTAGAATGTTGAATTTCTGGAAAAAGAATGTTTCTAGTATGTAGAATAAGTGAAATTATCACAAGGAACAAAGGATCACCAGATACTCGGAAGGTTTTAAAATATCCAAAAGAATTTTAATGACCATTATTGTTTTAATTTTGAAGGAACAAAAGCCAATTTGTATTGTAATTCCTAGTTTCACTTCAATACCACATGAATGTCCTTTGATGCCAACAAGCATCCATAGCCTTCATAGGGTTGCCTTGAGATGCCAGTGTCCCATTTACTAGAAGAATTTCTAAAAAAAAAATTAAAGCATTTATAGAAGGCCACTTTTCTGACGTGATGACCAATGCACCACAATTCCATTCACCAGAGCTAATGAGGTGAACAAGATGGCTCATGATGAGACCTCTTGTCCCTTGACTAAAAATCCAAATGACATTACCCTGGCTTGGTAACCAGAAATGGTAATTTCACTCCACTAGATCCTATGATCATGGTTGGTCGGCTCATTATGAGACCTCCTATCCTCTGCTAAATTATAATTTTTATAAATTTCTTAGAAATGGGATGGAACGTCAACTCCTTAAGAGTTTAGGGATGGTGTAAGAAGTGTTATAGTAATTACTTTTCTAGATTTTTTATTGCCCTCAAGAAAAAATTGATCGTTATTTGTTAAAATATTGGAATTAAAAGATATTATGTAAGTGTTGATGAAAGGAATACAATATAGCCATTGCTGTAATTTATCTACAATTGTAGAAAGGGTTAAAAATTCAAGAAAAATTCAAAATTCTAATAATGATTTCTCATAAAATATTCTCTAATAATATCCATTAAACAAATTAGTTTCCATCATCATATAAGGAGAAATATAAAAATGTTCATTTCCCTAAAGCAATAAGGATATGGTAATTGTATATAAAAAAGTAGTAGTTGTGATTAAAGGAAACAACATTGTGACTTAGGAAACAACAACTGCGACTAAGGAAACAACAAATGTGACTAAGGAAACAACAACTGTGACTAAGGAAAAAACGACTATAACTAAGGAAACGACAACTAAGACTGAGGAAACAACAACTGAGAATGAGGAAACAACAACTGAGACTAAGGAAACAGTGGTTGAGACTAAGGAAACAATGATTGTAACTGAGGAAATAACAACTGTGACTGAGGAAACAACAACTGAGACTAAGAAAATAATGATTGTAACTAAGGAAACAACAGCTGAGACTGAGGAAACAATAGCTGAGACTGAGGAAACAACAAATGATACTAAGGAAACAATGGCTGAGTCTAAGGAAACAACAACTGTGATAAAGATTTAGCGATGATTGGTTTTATTTTTATTTTTATTTTATTTTATTTATTTATTTTTAAGAAACAACAATAGAAAAAACATAAAGGATCATTTACATTATATACAAAATAAAGAAAATTTATTCAAAAATATTTACCTAGTCATTGTCGTGGGTAAATTGCCCCATTCAAATACAACCTACAGATTAGCATCATTATGGATTTGGTGAAGAAAAGAATCTCTAGTAAGTGGTTGATGGTACAGATGAAGCCGATATCCATTAGCAGGGAACAAAATGCCAACATTGTCAATTGTAGTAAGGCATATTTTTCCATTTTCATAAACTTCAATAATTTCGTAAGGGCCAAGCTACCTCGTTTGACATTTACCTAGAAAATATTGGAATCTCGAGTCATATAACAACACCTAGTCTCCTTTTTTGAAATTTTTATTTTTAATCAGCCTATGATGTCATTTGGTCCTCTGCTACTAAATTATAGCAGTACGTTGCAAAGCAAGGATATGTGTTTCGTCTAATTCGTTGAGTTGTTGTAAGCGTCGTCTTTGTGCTTCTGTGAGGTCGAATCCAACTTCCTTGGCGGTTTTGAGAGTCTTAACTTCGAGCTCAAGTGGAAAAACAGGTTCCTTACCAAAAACGAGTTGATAAGGTGAATAGCCAGTAGTGTTGCGCCAAGTTGTCCGATAGGCCCATGGGCTTCCAAGTTCTGGAAGCTTGGTATCCCAATCTCGACGATTAAAAAATATTGTTTTGGTTAAAATTGCCTCTAGGACTTTATTAGTGCTTTTCACCTGCCCATTCGCTTGCGGATGGTAAGGAGAAGTAACTCTTTGTTTAACATGATAATTTTGTAGCATGTTTGAAATTTTGTGAGCAGTGAATTGTGATCCTCCATTCATCACAAGCTCCTGAGGCAACCCATATCAAAAAAATAGTTTGAACAAGAAATTAATGACCACTTCTTTCGTGGCCTTTGGGAGTGATACTTCTTCCACCCATCTCTCGAACGATTCTAGTACGATTTGCGATTGAAGGGGCATTTTGTCAGAATGAATGGGATGACCCATCCTCTGACAGCTATCGCAACTCTGGACATATTTATTTTCATCTTTAAATATTGTGGGCCAAAAATATCCCATTTGTAATACTTTGTGCCTATTTCTCTGATCAGAAAATTGACCCCTGCAGGGCTAATCATGACAGGCCCTGAGGATATCATAAATTTCATCTTCTCTGACACATCTTTGAATTTGTAGGTCTACCGCTGTATGAAAAAGGTAATCATCCATCCATGAAAAATGTGCGGTGTGCTGAATATTAAGCTTCTTTTCCTGAGATGAAAAATGTGATGGTAATTTTCCAACTGCTGGATAATTTTCTACATCAACATACCAGGGTTTTTTTATAGTTACAACAAATAGATGTTCATCTGGGAATTGGTCTTGAACTGGGGAGGAATATACTACAGCTGGAATTCTTGACAAAAATTCTGCAACAAGATTTTATTTACCTGACCGATCTTTTATGGTAATGTCGAACTCATTAAACAATAATAACCACTAAATTACTCTACCATTGGTAACTGGTTTATTAGTTAAATAACGAATGGTATAATGATCAGTGTATAGAAAAACTGGATATCCTGTTATGTAATGGCGAAATTTATTTATGGCATAAATAACAATTTTTTTTTTTTGTCACAGTATAATTTAATTCAACTGTAAGGTTCTTGCTAATGTAATAAATAGAATAAGGTTTTTTATCCTCTTTTTGCCTGAGGATTGCTCCTATCATCGTATCTGATGCATCTGAGGATATATGAAATGGTAAATTACAGTTTTTTCCTCGCAGCACAGGAGTTGTTGAGATCATCCTCTTCAGATCTTCAAAAACAGTATCACATTTATCGATATATTCAAATTCCATATGTCCAGTCAATACATATAGAGGTTCTACGATTTTTGAAAAATTTGCGATAAAAGGACAATAATAACTAGCATAACCAAGGAAACTATGTACCTTTGTTTGTGTTCGAGGAGTAGGAAGTTTAAGAATTACCTCGATTTTTCTTGGATCTACTTGAATTCCTGTAGCATACACTGAATTTCCCAGAACTATTCCTTTTGTCATCATCATATGACATTTTTCATGACTGAGTCACAGCCTGGTCATTATACATCCTGTAAGAATTTTTTCAAGATTCTGCATAGCTTGATCGAATTCATCACCATAGGGGGTAAAATCATCCATGTATAGTTCAATGCCCTCACTAATCAAGTCAGAAAAAATGATAATAATTGTCCTTTGAAAAGTGGTTGGTGCATTGCACAACCCGAATGGTAAGACTTTATATGCAAATTTTCCCCAAGGGCAGGTGAACGTAGTTTTGTCTTGGTCTTCACAGGGATTCTGTATTTTATTATATCCACTGAACCCATCTAAGAAAGAAAAATATTTATTTCCAGCAAGAGTGTCGAGGACTTGATCCACAAATGTAAGAGGAAAATGATCCTTCTGTGTGAATTTGTTTATTTCTCTATAGTCGACACAAATTCTCCATTTTCCATTCTTTTTGGGGACTACCACTAATGGTGAAACCCACTCACTATCAAAAATAGGATATGTAAAGTTAACATCAAGAAGTTTTTGAAGCTCATGGTTTACTATATCTCTCAGGTGTGGATTTAGCCTTATTTTTGGTTGACGAATGGCAAGGTCATATTTCTCAATATCAATATGATGTGTACATAGTTGTGGATCGATTGCATTCATATCTGAATATTCCCAAGCAAAAGTTGTTAGGTCCCTATTAATACTAGTGTAGCCCCTTATTGTTATTGTTAGTGTAGCACCCTTATTGTTATTGTTGTGCCCATGTAGTCCCCATAATGTTATTATTGTGCCCCATACAAGCCCAATATTGTTATTTGTGTGCCCTTACATTATTGTTGTTATGTAGGCTTTGATTATATTGGGACCCCTTAGACTCCTATATATAGAAAGTAGGTTTTTTTCATTTGAATCATCCAAAAATTATTCATCTATGTAATGGAAAGGAGGTTTCCCCCTCAAAGAGATTGATTTCTAAGTCATTTATCTATATTTTCTTGTATTTTGTGTGTTGGTTGCATTAACATTTGGTATCGAACCTTGGGATTCTACGGTTTCCCTTCTTCAAACAGGTCATATTGGAATTTTTGCTATACATTTTTTTCTACAAGGATCCAAAAACTAAAAAATTTACAACGTGGAGCTGTAATCTTGATGAAACTCGTGTAAAAATTTTAGATATTGGTTCGCAATATTTTTGGAGATATGATCTATGGAAGTTAGGATTTTTGCAGGCTCCATAATTTCATCTCAAACAGGATACCGAGGGAAAATTGTCACAACTTTCGTTTTAGGCATCATATTTGAATTCTGTAAAAAGTGGACGAAATTTCACGGATTGTAGTTTCTTGTGTACCAATATCAGAACCGAAGGTTGAAATAGTGACATGTGGCACGCTATACAATTTTTCGATACTAAACCAGTCCATAATTAGGTCATTGTGGGAGATCGGGCATAACTTTGTCTTGAAGAATCAAAATTAGGTATGGCCTATGGCATTGGAAAGAAGACTCAAAGGGATACTACAGGACTAAAGTTCAAATATTGAGGATCCAAAATCACATATATATATTGAGATCCTCAAAATCAAGAAAAAGGTGTGTGTGTGTGATTATTATTATTATTATTATTGTATTTTATTTTTTCTTAAATCAATTTGAAGTGATTACAAGGGCATATTGAAGCATTTGGGTTCCTCCCAAAAATAATTCCACATCCATTAAGCCCTCAAAAATCTCTATCATGACGCATGAATAAGAATAATTGCAACATGGTATATCAAAATTACAAGACCAAGTGCAACAAATTTTGCTCTTGCAAAATGTAACAAAAAATGAAATGGAAGCTAAGATGGATGGTTTGAAGAAGGTCGTGGAAGCTAAGATTGATGTTTTGAAGAATGGCGTGGAAGCTAATATGGATGGCATGGAAGCTAAGATCGATGGTATAAAAGAAAAACTAAAAGCAGACCTGGAAGGCTTGAAGGAAGGTTTGACAAAGTTACTATAATAAATTATTCCTAATGGTGAAAAGGTAGTAGATGAAACTCATGATGACAACAAAAGAAATGTTAATAATGATTTAGTAGACTCTAATGTTGGATTTAAGACCCACCATATTCCAAATATCGATATGAGGAAGTTTGATGGCAAGGATCCGGTAACATGGATACTATAAATGGAGCAATATTTTGATCTCCATAATGTGCAAAACAGACAAAAGGTATGCATTGCAACTTTATATTTAGAACCCAATTAATTTTGTATGGTATCGATGGATTTCTTCGCATAAACCACTTGTCACTTGGTCAATTTTTACGGAGGAAATGATAGCACATTATGAGGATACAAAGAGCAACACCTTCTTTAGCCAATTGATAAATCTCAAACAAAAGGGTCTAATGAAAAAGCACATTGAGGACTTCAAAAAAATTAATATTAGGGTAGTGGATATTCCAAATAAGCATAGGATTGATGTCTTCATAGGGAATCTAAACGATAACATCCAACATGAAGTTCACCTTTAAGAACCCGATTCATTAGAGATGGCATTCAAGGTGGAAAGAAAAGTTGAAAGAAAAATTATGGCAACAAGGAAGTCTGCCAATCACAACTATAAAGGTGGAAATGTTACTACTCCTAGCCTTCCACAACCTACAACGTTGACACCACAACAATTGGAGGAAAAAAATCAAAATGGCTTTGTTATAGTTGTGATATAAAATACACTAAAGGTCATAAGTGCGCCGAGAAGAAATCATTTTACATAGATTATGAAGAGGAGGAAGAAAAGGAACAAGAAACATCAAAAGAGGAGGATATACACCAAGAACCAATCCCAAAGAAGGAAGAAATGAATCCAACCATACGTTGTAATGCATTGGCAGGAATTACCATTCCTCAAACTCTCAATATAGAAGGATATATCAAGAAAAAAAAGATAATAGTGATGATTGATTCGGATAGTACACATAATTTTATTCATTTTAAGACATCGAAGGAATTGAATTGCTTCCTATATACAACACCAGAATGTCAAGTGATGTTTGCAACTGGAGGAACCATAAATTGCTCTGGAAAGTGCTATAATATCAAGCTAATCATGGGGGAATATGTATTGAATATTCCAATGCTTTCTATTCCAGTGGGTGGTGTTGATGTTGTAGTAGGAGTCCAATGGTTACAATCTTTGGGGACTATAGCTTTTAATTTTCAAGAAATTTTATTGATTTTTTTTTGGGAAGGAAAGGAAGCTGAATTACGAGGTATCGTAGGGAAACTAGGAAGGATAATCTGATCTAATGGCATGACAAAGCTTTTGAATAAATAACAACGAAGCGTAATTGCACAATTATGCTCACTACAGGTTCAAACATCGAAATCCTCTATTACTCCAAATCTCCAAAAAGTCTTGGTCAATCAGTCCAAGGTGCTTGAGACTCACAAAGGCCTACCACCTATTCGTGATCATGATCATGGTATTCATTTGATTCCAAGAAGTGTTCCTCAAAACATCAAGCCTTATAGATATCCCTATGCCCAAAAGTGTGAAACTAAACATATGATTGCATAAATGCTAGAGGCTGGTATAATTCAACCTATTAAAATTTGTTTCTCTGCTCCAGTATTATTGGTGCACAAGAAGGATGGATAATGGCACATGTGTCCATATTAAAGGGAGCTCAACAATCTCACTATTAAAGATAAATTTTCCATTCCTGTCATTGATGAATTATTGGATGAATTACATGGATAAATTTACTTCACCAAATTGGATCTTCGTTCAAGTTATCATCAAATTAGAATGAAGACTGAAGACATTCTAAAAACAACATTTAGAACTCATGAGGGTCATCGTGAATTTTCGGTCATGCATTTTGGCCTTACCAATGCACCTTCTACATTTCAAGGGCTTATGAATTCTATTTTCAAACCATTCCTTAGAAAATTTGTGTTATTATTTTTTGATGATATACTAATCTACAACAATTCTTGGAAGGATCATGTTCAACATGTTGACAAGGTGCTCAAATTGTTGGAGGAGAAACAATTATATGCAAAAACATCTAAATGTTTCTTTGGAGTACATGAGGTGGAATATCTGGGTCATATTGTATCTCATGAGGGTGTTAAGGTAGACCCTAACAAAATTAAATCCATTAAGGAATGGAAAATACCCACAACCCTAAAGTATCTGCGAGGATTTTTCAATTTAACATGGTATTATCGCAATTTTGTTAAGAATTATGGGAGAATAGCATCACCTCTAACAACATTATTGAAGAAAGATGCATTTCTTGGACTCCAAAAGCAGCTAAGGCCTTTGAAAATCTTAAAGAGGCAATGTTCCACATACGGGTCTTCGCTACGCCAAACTTCACAAAAACCTTTATTGTGGAATGTGATGCCTCAAGAAATGGAATCGGTGTTGTTTTAATGCAAGAAGGAAGACCCGTTGCTTTTGAAAGTCGTCCAATCAAAGTAAAGTATTTACATAAAGATAATTATGAAAAGGAAATGTTGGCAATAATACACACACTAAAAAAATGGTGACCTTGCCTAATGGGAAGACACTTCAAGGTAAAAATAGATCATGACAGTCTTAAAAACTTTTTGGAACAAAGACTATCCTCAGAAGAGTGGAAAAAATGGGTTACAAAGATGTTGGGTTATGACTTTGAAATCATCTACAAAAAATGGAATATAAATGTTGTTGCATATGCACTCTCAAGAAAGGATGAGGACGTGGAAGCATTTCTTTGTGCCATTTATATTATCCAACCATATTGGATAACCGAATCAAGGGAGGAGTGGAAGAATAATGAAGAAGTGTGGACACTCATTCAGAAGTTGCAGCAATATCCTAGTACATCTGATACATTTAGCTAGAAAAATGATTCATTATCGTACAAATATCACTTATATCTTTGTAATAATTCCCAACTAAAACAAAATATTCTCTTGGAATTGCACACCTCTCCCTTAGGAGGACACTCGGGATTTTTAAAAACTTACCACAAGGTCAAGAAAGAATTTTTTTGGGATGACCTTAACTCTGATATTCAAAATTTTGTGGCGGAATTTTTGGTCTACCAACAAAATAAAGTTGAGACAATTAAGATCTCGGGTCTATTAGAACCTTTATCCATTCCAATTCAACGTTGGGAGTAGGTTTCAATGTATTTTATCATAGGTTTACCCAAGTTCGAAGGAAAGAGTGTCAGCATGGTGGTAGTTGATAGAATTACCAAGTATGCACACTTTTGTGCATTATCTCATCCATTTAAATCCATTATAGTTGCTATTGAATTTATGGAAAAAATTAAAAAGCTACATGGAAACCCAAAGATTATTGTAAGCAAAAGATATCCCATTTTCACTGGAAATTTTTGGACAAAACTATTTTCTTGTTTGGGTACTCAACTAGATCATAACTCATCTTATCATCCTCAATTTGATGAGAAAATTGAGATAGTGAAAAAATGTTTGGAAGGATATCTTCGTTGCTTTGTATCTGATAAACAAACACAATGGGTCAAGTGGTTACCTCTGGTTGAATGGTGGTATAACACTTCCTTCCACACTACAGAAAAAATAACCCCATTTATGGAACTTTATGGATATCATCCACCATCCATCATATCATATTTAAGAGAAAAATCTAAGGTTCAAGGAGTGGAAGATCACATCGAGCTTCAACAAAAAGTTCTCCAACTCTTAAAGGATAACCGAACTTTGGCACAAAATCAAATGAAACAACAGGTAGATCAACGTTGCCGTAAAATAAGTTTTGATGTAGGTGACTGGGTATTTTTATGGCTAGAACCATACAAAAAAAATTTCCTCAAGCAAGCTAAGAAGGATAATAAATTATAACCAAACGACTATGGTCCTTACAAGGTGTTGCAAAATATCGGTACTATGGCATACAAATTGGAGCTTCTAGCACCTTCTTGAATGCACCTAGTTTTCCATGTTTCATGCTTAAAGAAGGTTATAGGTGACAAACTCCCAATTAAGACAATATTTCCATAACTTTATGAGGAAGGAAAAATCATATTGGAACCTGAAGCAGTCACGGAAACAAGAATTCAACAGCTATTAAATCAATCTATTTCAAAGTATCTCATCAAGTGGAAGTACTTACCAGCTGGAGATTCCACATGGGAGGATGAGAATTGTATACAGAAGAATCCAGAACTACTCAAGCATTGAGGACAACATTTTTTTGAAGGAGAGGGGCCTGTTAGTTCCCTATAATACTAGTGTAGCCCATTATTGTTATTGTTAGTGTAGCCCCATTATTGTTATTGTTGTGCCCTTACATTATTATTGTTATGTAGGCTCTTATTATATTGGGACCCCTTAGACTCCTATATATAGAAAGCAAGTTTTTTTCATTTGAATCATTCAACAATTGTTCATTTATGTAATGTAAAGGAGGTTTCCCCCTCGAAGAGGCTAATTTCTAAGTCGTTGATCTATATTTTCTTCTATTTTTTGAGTTGTTTCATAACAAAATCCTGCTTATGTTTTTGAATAATTTGGATCAATATTTCACGTTGGAGGTCATTAATATCGGCATTGATGTTTAGGGTCTTACCAAGCTCAATTTCAATAGGAATATTGTTATGAACTGTAGTCGTGGGTATGTGTTCAGCGTTCAAATCATCTAATGAATCTCCTTGGAATTTGTTATAAAGCACAACTTTCAGCATCTGATAGGTTGGGTTCCCAATAATGGAAGGTTGATTGATAATTTTGTTAATTACATCATCCTCGATTTAGAGCCCCACAACCCGATATTGAGCCCCTGACCTCCCGGGTAAGCGTCTCTACTCGGCTCACATTGGCTCTATGCCACAGCTAGATCTTTCTTTTATAACAGCAACCGGAGGAAAGATACTTGTTACAGACATATATGAATAGTAAGAGGAGAGCGTAGATTTCCTTCCTGATATTTGGGTGTGGAACATCTAAAATCATCAGTTGATATTTTGCATTTAGCAGGAGGGTATAAGATAATATTCTTGATGGTTGGTCCTTTAGCAATAGTCATGCTTCTAGTTTGACACCTTATGTATGCATCTACAATGGCAAGCCATGGTATTCCTAATATCAAACGGTGTCCTTCTAGTTTATTTCTAGGATTAAGGACCAGGAAAATTGCTGGATATTCTCAAGAATCTATGGAAATAATAATATCATCCAAATTTCCCTCTGGTTTTACAATGGATCTATCAGCTAGCTCCAACATAGTTTGAGTTGGTTTGAATCTACTTGTTCTAAGGAGCCCACATGTTTCAAATGTAATAACATTTATGACTGCTCACAAGCCCACCAAAGTATTTGGGAAATTATATCCTTGAATATGGACGGTAACAATAAGGGTTTCCAGGGTCATCATATTTAATGGGTATTTGTTTCCCTAGAATAAGATCAGAAAGTTTCCCTAAAACATGGACTATAGGAGGGTCTTTTGATTTCCTCCCAAGATTTTTGACACATAATTCTTCAATGGTTTTAGCATAAATCGGTATTTCTCTAATAGCCTGAAGGAGAGCAATTTTGATATATAAATTTTGTAATTCCCCTAAGAGGTGAAAATTAGGTTGTGCGAGTGATTTCACCATAGTCAATCTCTCAGGGAATGGGGGAGCAGAGTCTTCAATCTCAATAGGTACATTTTTTTTTTCCAGTTAGTTTGTTGGACGACTCTGCTCTAGTAATGATTACAACAGGATGGGTTTATCCTTTCACAGGATTCTCCTTAGGAAGTTTATCATTTTCTTGATTTTTTGAGTGATATTCTAGAAAGATGATTCTTCTGGACCTTAGACATAGTTCGTTACATTCCAAGAAAGAAGGAGGATCTGAACTTTCTAGAATTTCAAAAATTTTCACTGGTCTATTGTTTGGATTCGGGTTTGGGTATGCAGGTAACTGAGGTCGAAGTGGAGGTGGAGTGTTTGAAGATAATTGAAGTGGAGATTGTGTCGGTGGTTGATTTTGTGGCTGAGGCATTACTCCCATTGGTTGATTAATCATCCCAATGGGGCATTGCTAATTTTGTGACCATGTCGGCCCTTGAGTAGGTTGGTTTGTACGTTGTGGAGGATACAAATTATTTGATGTATTTTTCCATAAAGTTGTATAATATTGTTGATTTGGCCAAGAGGGACCAGGGAATGACTGATTTGTCCAAGGTGGTAAATTATATGGCTGCGACTGCCAAGCATTGGGGGAATGTTATTGGCCCTTCCAATTTCATCTAGGAAATTGTTGTTGAGCATATTGTCCAGAAACAAACATAGCAAGGCCTTGCGGCATACTTGATGGGCGATTATGCCATTGTCGTCGTTGTGCCACAAAATACGTTGGTTTTGGCTCTTCTTCAACTTCCTTAAACACAACCTTCACCCCAGGAAGTGAAGGGCAACAATCACTCGAATGATTTTTGATACAAATGGAACATGTCTCAATTGTGTCCAACAGACAGTCCTTGTGACTATGCTTCTTTCGACGGGGAGGACAAAAAAATAATCAATACCTGTTCTACTCTAGCCTATTGTTGTTTTACCTATAAAACATCAAACTGCGTTGTTAGGGTACTTAAAATATCAGTTTTAAATTCTTCTAAAAGATTACCAATTTCTGCTCGTGTAACTCCTCCGCTTGCAGTTCTGCTAGACCTGCTAAGAGGATCATGAATTCCATTTGGTTCATGTACTCCCTCATGGGCACCTGATACATAGTTTTATGATATCATCATATTATTCTTTGGAAATGTCACCCTATCCCAGTATATCAAGTGTTTATATCCAATCATCTTCCATGCCCCTAATCAAAGCGATTTTCAATACATCTCTAGGTAGGGTAGTGTATGGTGACCATTGAAAATTATATTGAAATATTTTAACATATTATTCCAAAGTTTCATCCTCTTTTGACATCATTTTAAATATTTCTTCTCTTAAATCTCTAGAACGACAATAATATTGATATTTAGTAAGGAAGACTCATTTCATTTGATCCCATGAGGTTATAGTACTGCCTCCCAGTCCCATGAACCATCGCAATGTTTCTCCCCTTAAGGTAGAAGGAAACAATTTTAATTTTTGGGGTTCAGTAGTATAATCATAACCTCGGCATAAAACATCAAACTCAAACAAAAATGCATCAAGATCCTCAAAATCCATTCCATCGAAATTTGGAGGATTCTGCGACAGGATAGCCTTCATTAGTGCATTAGCCCGCAGATCAATAATATGATATTATATGGTTGAAGTTTGTGTTCCTGCAGTTGCATTTTCAATTTGATTAAAGATATGTCAGGAATATTCAAGAATCCCATAATCAGGAGGTATTATCTGGAAAGTAATATGTTGGTCGGGTTTCGGACCTTGACCAAGTCTCACAACACTATTCAAATCAGGAACTTCGGGTTCTCTCCCTACAACAGGTGTTGGAGGAAATTCCGACTCAGAAGATTGTGGGTATGGATCACTCGTCTCACCTTCCCCCACCCTTAAATTGCAAGAGTTCCCCTCACTCTTACTAAAAGGACTGAGATGCCTAATAGATATGTCTTGAAATCTTTGCTCGGATCCTATAGTTTTATCATGAAACTCAGTGTTAGCTGCAGCAGATGACCCTGCGACTCGAGGGGAAACAATAGTAGATTCATTCCAAGATACTAATTGGGGAACTACCGACACTTGAGACTCTAATTTGCGAATGATTTCTTCTATAAAGGTCGGTCGTCCAAGGCACACTTGACCTTGGGTTTTGGTGGTTTTTGGAGTAGGTTTCTGATCTATACTTAATTGATTCATAGGCCTCTTTCTAGTCATACACACTAAATGATCTAAATGTATTGGCTGAAGGTAGGTACTAGCACAAGCTTTTTACATAAGTGCATGCACAATTTCTTACCTTCCATCTTTAATACCCATTCCTTAGAGATACAACTAACACTCTCTTTGAGAACCTCCCTGGAAATGGCGCCAAAATTTTGGGCCAATCAATTGTTCCTAAAAAGGATCAACTAATCTGTTGCACAGTAACTTATTAACCTGAGGTTTCGTTTTGTTATTTCAAGGTTGTCGACACTATTTGTGCAAGAAGAATGAAAGTACGACTAGTTGTTACAATTCTATGGAAAAGAAAGATTACAATATCAAAGGAATTAATTCAAGATGCAACCTCTAATTATCGCAAACTGCTTAAATCATTAAATTCTACAGATTTCAAAAGGAAACAACCAAGGAAAACACACTGAACATCAAGTTGTTTCTTAAGGAACATCAACTACAAGGTAAAAAGGTAACATTATGCAATAATGCTATCTAACGTCGATTAATCAATTGAAATAGCAGTCTATGATATCCTACAGGAAATAAAATGAAAGAATATTGCTTCTTAACAAATTAATCACGCATATTTATTATATAGCAATCCTAATAAAACTGATTCAAGACAAAGTACTCAAATTAACAAATTGACAACGAAAGATTAAATACCATTACAGAGATGGAAATAGATGAAATAGAGAAATCAATTGCTAGCTTTAGTGATACAAGATAAGACAACATGGTTTCAAGATTGGGCCCAAATCTGGAATTGAACTGCCTTGTGATAAAATCATCACAGTAGACTAGGTTTGGATAATAAATGCTTTTATTCAAATTGCAGAAGAAACAGTTACATAAATTTACACGTCTGAGTTTGTATCAAAAGAATAATATTACAGCTTCAACAACACCCATTTCGAGGTTCAATACCAGTTTTTATATTGTAACAACAACAGAAAAATACCAGAGAATCTACTTCTAATAATGAGCAATCCAAAGAAACTAAGGATTCTTATGATTGCTCGTTTTAGTTACAATAATATTAATGAGTACGAGAAGTCGGGTTGAGAATTCATCCTCAACAAATTTGTTCCAAACAGGGTATAACGGTTTGAGGCTTGCGCAGTTTTCTCCGACCATTCCAGGAAACAACATCAGATAATGAGTCAATAGATTCTTGTCAATATTAAGGATATGTTTGTTAGAAACAATGTTTGATTAAATCAAATTCATTCAAAAAATAATAAAATGATAAATGCATCTAGAATACTACTAAAGTCCCTACTATACTCCTTAACATAACTTAATTTCACAAAAGACTTTAGAAAATGATATGAAAATGGAGAAATAAGGCAAGGAAAACATGACAAATATGAGACCCAACAACAGGTTCACACAATGTCATGATGAACTTGGGAGTGTTGCTGTTATGGTTGAAGGGTAATCATAACACTTCTAGGCCTTCCTAAGAGCTGGCAGAACTACCAGGATTCGGTAGATGGGAGGGAGAAGCTACCAAATTGGGAGCGCCTTTGGTCTAATTTGGTGCAAGAATAAATAAGATAGAACACTAAAGACGAAACCTCATCCAAGTGTGATGATGAGTAGAATTGTGCCTTGGCTGGAAAGACAAAGAAAGGGAAATGGAAGAAATCTCATTCTAAAGCAGAATCTGGTAAAGGGGGCAAGAAGAAAGACTTGTCCAAAATTAAGTGCTTTCATTTTCATGCGCTGAGACACTATGCTACGAAGTACCAACACAAGAAGGTGGTGTAGTCTCCAATTTGACCCCAATTATGTCTTGCCTCCTTCTTTCAGTTTCGCCTTATACCTCTTCCCATATTCTCGTGATTAGAAATCACTCCCTTGAATTTTCATATTTACACAGCATTAAATTTGTCATTTTTCATTATAATAATCATTATCGCTGATAAGAAAATCACTATTATATTAAATAAAAAATAAAACCTTAATTTTGAATTAATAATTACATTTATAAGTTACAATTATTATTATAATAAATTAATATTAAAAAATAAAATTAATTTATAATAAAAATAGAATTAATTAAAATCCAAAATTATAATTATTAAAATATTTATAAAATATTCAAAATTAAAATATAATAACAACATTAAACACGAATTCAATAAATTAAATTAAATCAAACATTACACCGTTACAAATTAAATTAAATTAAATTAAATTAGATATATATAATGTGCAAGACAAGGGTTAACCACCTATTACTATCACACCCGACAACCGTAGATTGAGATTAATCTAACCGTTCAAAACTTCATCGGGTTTTCATTGTGACAAGGTTCCTCTCTCCTCTCCGGACCCAACAAAGGTATTAAATATAATAAAGAAGGATTTGAATAAGATTTAATACATATATTAAAATTTATATATATAATACATGTATTATATTTAATTCATACATATTATATATGTATTATTTTCATATATATTTTTGTTAAAAATTATAATTATATATATATAATCTTATTTGAAACTTAAATTTATATATATTAGTGAGATTTTATATAAAATTATATGATATAAGTTATTTTAAAAATTATTTAGATTTTATTGCAAAATAAGATTTTGAAATATATATATATATATATATATATATATATATATATATATATATATATATATATGAGAATTCATTCATTTAAAGTCTAATTTTTAGATCTCGTGTTTCTGGAAAATATGTTCACTTTAATACATAATTTATGACCTAATGTTTTATATAGTGGGAAAAATTTTTTTGGGTCTCACCGAAGGTCAAACATAGATTTCTTTAATAATGTACGTGAGATAATGAGTGTAGAAATTATATAACTTATGTGTTATATGTCCAAGATTCTCCTGATCTCACACTATTTTAACTTCATGCAAAATACAGAATCTATTCCACCATTGATCATTTGCGGAAATTAAATCAAGATTGCAATGCACTCATGAAACAATAAAAATTCACACACATTAACATAGTTGTTTAACGGGAAAGCCTGAAGCTGAAAACCCCAACTATCTGTATATAATATATTTCATAGATATCATGTAACAATCCTCATAGAAAGGTGATCATATCAAGCTCTCGGTACAATACAATCGCTACACACTAATCAGGTCCGATCTTGCAAATCCATGCACTGATCTTTGCCACCTGCTAGCCTGCCTCTACTGCGCAATCCCTGCTGAAGAATGGCTCTGAATGAGTTTGAATTACTCCAGCCTTGCTCACGCAATCCTCATTGGCATCTCCACTGAGTTTTGGATGCAATCAATGCATCACTATAGTCACAACTGATAGTCACACTTGCTCTTTCACCTATCTCTCCACTGGTCTCCACTGAAACTGCCATGCCTTTGTAGTTAAGCGATGTATTCTTTAGTTGATTAATGAGTTATTATTTGTGAATTAATTAACTAATTAATTCACTCTACTCTCACTAGTGTATCAATCAGTTAGACTAGATACAACTAGCTCAAGCTGTCTCTAGCGAGTTAAACTAAATACAACTCCACCAACTACTTCTCAACTCCACCAAACTCTGTCACATGAGTTCTAACTGAAGTCTTCATGCAATAGCTCCACTTAACCCTCAGGAATAGCGTAATTCCTTTTGTCAGCTTTTGTGCCACATCTGTGCACTTAACTGAAGTGCTCCAAGAGAATAAGATAATGTTTAGAGTCCAAATATTATTAAGAGCTAATAATATTCGACATATCTATTTTTAGACTGGCAGTCTAAAAATAGACTCCGCCCAATATGTCTAAAAATAGAAGTCCATCTATTTTTCCAACATGACCAACCATCCACAAATAGCATCCTACAACTCATAGAATATGATCGACATGTCTAAAAATAGACTTTGCGCCAAAAATAGCCTGCGGGCCCACTTAGTGAAGGCGACTCTTTTTCACTAAGCTCATCATCTTGTTGAATCTCAACAATGAGGAGAACATTACGAAAGTTTATGGTTTAGTTTCATTTATTATAATGTTTTATATTTGAGAATTAATTTGTATCTTTTCTTTTAATGCATGAGATATTATTTAAGGATTTTTGACGTGGAAAATTTGAGCGGGAATTGGCAAAAGGAGCCAAGATACAATTGGGGTCAAATTAGTTACAACACCACCTTCTTGTGTGGGCACTTTGTGGCGGAGTGTCCCAGCTCATGACAGTGAAAGCACTTAATTTTGGACAAGTCTTTCTTCTTTCCCCCTTGACCAGATCTACTTTGGATTGGGATTTCTTCCATTTCCATTTTTTTGCCTTTCCATCCAAGGCACAATTCTATTCATCATCACACTTGGATGAGGTTTCGTCTCTGGTGTTTCGCCTTATTTCTTCTTGCACCAAATTGGACCAAAGGCACTCCCAATTTGGTATCTTCCCCTCCCATTTACCGAATCCTGGTAGTTGTGCCAACTCTTGGGCAGGCCTAAAAGTGTTAGGATTACCAAATCATATTCTACAACCATAACACCAACACTCCCAAGTTCATCACGACATTTTGTGAACCTACTCAGATACTGTTGTATTGTGTCGCCCTTCTGCATCTTGATATTCTAAATCTTGTCCTTGAGTGCCAACTTCCTGTGGTCACTATTGTTGTGGAACAAATTTGTCAATGCTTTCCACATTGCATGTGGAGTCTCTTTCCCATGGATATTAGAGACAATATGGTCTCGTACTCCCTCCGATATGGATACACACTTCTTCCATTCTACAATATCTTGAGCATTAGTTGTTGTCGATTTTGGGATATCCTTATCTATGAATTCCTTCAACCCGTTACCTTCCAGCACTGCCTCCATCCTATCCTTCCAAGCAACATAATTCGAGCTTCCCTCAAGGACATACTCGAGTCTTAGTCCATAGAAATCCATCCTACTAGCTCTGAAGAATTGATCCTCCAAACTCAATCCTTCTGCAAAGACAATTTTGAATTATCTTCTCTATTGTGAATCCCCCTCTGGTACCATGTACAAATTCCTATGTAGATTCAAAATTGCTGATGTAATTTACTAAAACATAAGACTCAAATCTACTCTACTCATCTGCGAAAAGCAATTCATGATCGAGAACACAAATCGTATATACGCATCAGGATTAAAAACACATAAACAGAGATTTATCTAGGGGAAAGAAACTGCTCAAAACCCCTTCCTATATGTATTTCATTAATCAAAGAATTTGGATGAACACATATGCTTGGTCAAGCTTGAGCGCAACCTGCACCTGTATCTTCTATCATGCTGCTTCACTGACTGAATCTGGTGAATACTTAGCCATTTTCTCAGTCTTCCAAGCTCCTATTTCCTTGGGTTGTTCCTTGAGGAATTAGGACCCTATTAATTAGGAAATTCCTCATTGATAATTGCACAATCCATAAGGTTGATCCTTTGACTACATGCACCACCTATACAACTTGGATTAGTTTACAACTGATATACACCGCCCTTAAACTCCTATCTCAACTGGGTAACTTGAATTCTCTGCATGCATAAGTTATTTTGGGTTGATTTATCAGTTAACTGAATGATCATTGAAGATGACTGAAGTCACACCCCACCACTGGACCTTCAACTAGTTCCTCTAACAGTTGGAACTAGTTCAACTGACAATAACTCAATTTAACTGAAATAGATTGCGATAAATTAGCAATCAATCATAATGAACTGAACTGAACTGTCTCCAACTCTAATCAACTGAGTTAACTAAGTGACAAGTGCCATGTCATCTCAATTAACTACCCCCAATATTTCTATTGAAATAGAAATTCGAATTTTAATCTAGTCTGACCAAGGCAAAGTCAAAACTAGATTTTCTTGTTGCATTTTCAACAGTGTGTAGGGGCTTGGATAAAAAATATATATATTTGTTCATATTAATATTAGTAATATTATCAATATTAATAACACAATTAATGTTGATCTTCCACCCCAAATATTATAATAAGGCATAGTTTAACTAATAGACGAAATGGTTTTTTTATTGAAATTCGACAAAACAATTTCTAGAGAGATCGTGATTTCTTGTTCTTTAAAATACCCCAAATATTATAATATGGTAGAGTCTAACTAGTAGATGAAATTTCTTTTTTATTAAAATGTGACAATACAATTTATGGTGAGATTGTGATTTCTTGTTGTTTAAAATACACTTTTGAATGCATAAATGGATTCAACACCTTGAAAAACCCCTAAGCACTATATATTTGCAAATTAAACAACTTAAAACTGTGATTTTTAAAAATATGTACTAGACTTTTGAAAAAATTAACTAGAAAAAGTATTCGGAAAAGGGTCATTTCTTTTATAAGTTAGACTACTCGTTATAATAAATATTAATTATTAGATATCAATATTAAGGATTAATAATGACATTTTTTCACGAACATTTTTATAGTTAATTTTGTTAAAATCCAAAGAGATTTTTAAGAATCATAAGTTTAATTTGTTTAATTTGCAAAGTTCTAATGTTTAGTGAGTTTTTCAAGGTGCTATTAAAAAATGTATTTTAATCGACAAGAAATCACAATCTCACTCGTTCTAAGGAAAATGCCATTTTTTCATCTTTTAGTTAGATTGTACCATTATTAAGTTTTTTTTTTTTTGTAAGTCAAAGGGATTTTATTAAGTCAAAAGAGATTTACATTGTTGCATGCAGTTTTTCAAAATTCTTCCACCCTCACTCCTACCATATTTATTGGCCATAAGGAAACAACAACAAAAAATAACAAGTTGCTAGTACAAACTAAGTAGCCACAACCAAAATTGTTGAAGATTACAACAAGAAACAGTGAAGGAGGCATCCTGAAACATCATCCTTGATCCTAGTTGGAAAATAATCACCTAAACTAGGTGGGGCCCACACAGGCTATTTTTAGGTGTATGTCTATTTTTAGACACGGTGAGCATATTCTATATGTAGCATGAGGCTATTTGTAGATGGTTGGTCAAATGTGAAAAATAGATGAAATTCTATTTTTAGAATATTGGGCGAAGTCTATTTATAGATCGTCGATCTAAAAATAGATGCATGTCGATTATTATTAGCTCTTAATAATAATCAGACTCTAAACAACAACTTATTCTCTTGGAGCACTTTATTTCAGTGAATAGATTTGTAAAATCAGTGGGCTGAAGGAATTACAAAATTCCTAAGGGTTTACTGGTGTTCGTGCATGGAGGACTCAGTTAGAACTGAAGTGGCAAAGTTATGACAAAGTTGGAAGAGTAGTTCATGGAGTTCTATTCAGTTTAACTCAGTTAGACTCAGTTGAGCTAGTTGTATCTAATATAACTGAATGATACACTAGTGAGAGTGGAGTGAATTAATTAGTTAATTAATTCAAAAATAATAACTCATTAATCAACTGAACAATACAACAGTTAAATACAGTGCATGTCAGTTCCAGTGGAGACCCAGTGGAGAGATAGGTGAAAGGGCAAGATGGACTATCTATTGTGACTACTAGTGATGCATGAATTTCATCTACATATACATTGGAGTTTCCAATGATAATAAAGCAGTCAAGGAGAGTGGGATTACATCGAATTGGTCTTTATAATCAGCTTGGATTGCGCAGTGGAGGCAGAAATCAGTGCATGGATTTGCAGATTTCTTCATGATAGTGTGTGACAATTGTATTGTACTGAGAGCTTGATGTACTAAGCTTTATATGAGATTGTTACATGATCTCCATGATATACATAATATGATAGTTGGGGTTTTCAGCTTTAGGCTTTCCCGTTAAACAACTGTGTTATGTGTGTTGTTATTGCTTCATGTGTTTTGCAATTGTTGATTAAATTTCCGTAAGAATTATAGTGGAAGGATTCTATATTTAGCAAGAAGATAAATATTGTTAGATCAGGAGATTCCGGATATATACATGCTTATGATATATAATTTCTACATGGTATCGGAGTTGTGTTATAGATTTTCTACATTGAATGAGAGCAATAATTTTTGGGCGCGCGAGTTTGCAGAGTATCTAAAATTTTTGGTGAAATGTTTTCAAAAAAAAATAACATATTTGTATTTCTTGCGAAAAAATACCCAAATTGAAAAAACAAATTGGTCAAATCGGAGCTCAGATGAGGGAGATATTGTCGATTTAAAATCAGCTCTTTTGTTAGAAAATTTTGCGACGGCAGGACAATTACAATGTGCGCGAGCCAAGAATCTACATGCACTGAGGTACAAGATGCATGCAAAGCTTTGAGGAGAAAAGCAGAGGTTAGTGACTTGGTGGTTGAGAGGGAGCCTCTCAACATGCAGCCTGAGAAGCAGTCTCAGAAGGTTGTGGAGTAGCCACAACTGGAGATGCAGAAGAATCTTTATAGATTTGATGTAGATGGGATTTCTACGGAGCTTCCTACTGTTGGGAAGTGCAAGAAAGACATGCAATTTAAGATTGAGAGGGAGAAGGATTTGCATGCAGGTAAGAGTGAACCTCGGGATGTGGAGCAGCCACAAGATGAGGATCATGGAGTGGGAGCAACCACTCATGCAGAGAAATTTCATGCCAGATGGGCAGAGGGAGTGCATGCAGCTATACCACCAGGTGAGAGGTGGGGCGACATGCATGAGTAATCAGAAGAGGAGATTTCTGGGCAGGATTCATTGAGATGGTGTGGATCTCATGAATTGAACCTGGCTACGAGGAGCCCACAGAGCAGTAGTAGCATGATCAATTGGATTGATGTAGTGAGATCAAAGTGACAGTGTCGGATACTGGAGCGTGGTTCAGAGTTGACAGCAAGTGCAGAGTGCATGGGTGTAGAGTTCAACAGCGCAGTGGTTCCTGAAGACATGTGCAGTAGCTAAGCAGAAGTCGAAGACTTTGATGATAGATGCATTAGATTGATTGAGTTGTTTGGAGCATGGAGTTGCATGTCACATGCAAAGACAATCCTTTCATGTTGAGAGGGAGTGTTGAAGATTGCAACAAGAAACAATGAAGGAGGCATCCTGAAACATCATCCTTGATCCTAGTTGGAAAATAATCGAGTTGCATGTCGCATGCAAAGACAATCCTTTCATGTTGAGAAGGAGTGTTGAAGATTGCAACAAGAAACAATGAAGGAGGAATCCTGAAACATCATCCTTGATCCTAGTTGGAAAATAATCACCTAAACTAGATGGGGCCCACACAAGCTATTTTTAGGTGTATTTCTATTTTAGACATGGTGATCATATTCTATATGTAGCAGGAGGCTATTTGTAGATGATTGCTCAAATGTGAAAAATAGATGAAATTCTATTTTTAGAATATTGGACGAAGTCTATTTATAGATCATCGATCTAAAAATAGATGCATGTCAATTATTATTAGCTCTTAATAATAATCAGACTCTAAACAACAACTTATTCTCTTGGAGCACTTTATTTCAATGAACAGATTTTTAAAATCAGTGGGCTGAAGGAATTACGCAATTCCTAAGGGTTTACTAGAGTTCATGCATGGAGGACTCAGTTAGAACTGAAGTGGCAAAGTTATGACAGAGTTGGAAGAGTAGTTCATGGAGTTGTATTCAGTTTAACTCAGTTAGACTCAGTTGAGCTAGTTGTATCTAATCTAACTGAATGATACACTAGTGAGAGTGGAGTGAATTAAGTAGCTAATTAATTCAAAAATAATAACTCATTAATCAACTGAACAATACAGCAGTTAACTACAGTGCATGTCATTTCCAGTGGAGAGATAGGTGAAAGGGCAAGATGGACTATTCATTGTGACTACTAGTGATGCATGAATTGCATCTACATATACATTGGAGTTTCCAATGATAATAAAGCAGTCAAGGAGAGTGGGATTACATCGAATTGGTCTTTGTGATTAGCTTGGATTGTGCAGTGGAAGTTGGCTATCAGGAGGCAGAAATCAGTGCATGGATTTGCAGATATCTTCATGATAGTGTGTGACGATTGTATTGTACTGAGAGCTTGATGTACTAAGTTTTGTATGAGATTTTTACATGATATCCATGATATACATAATATGATAGTTGGGGATTTCAGCTTCAGGATTTCCCGTTAAACAATTGTGTTATGTGTGTTTTTATTGCTTCATGTGTTTTGCAATTGTTGATTAAATTTCTGCAAGAATTATAGTGGAAGGATTCTGTATTTAGAAAGAAGATAAATATTGCTAGATCAGAAGAGTCTGGATATATACATGCTTATTGTTATATAATTTCTACAAGAATGACCAGTGAAACTAAAAAACACATAATATCATAATATAACCCACAACCATCAGGGATCAAAAGAATTGATTAGATTTTGGTTCTCTGGTCTGACACTAGGTGAAGAGGGAGGACTGAAATCACAATGAACGTGTTTTTACATGTGTGATAGCCTCCCTTCCCATAATTCCATAATTTTTTTTATCCTCCTTTGACCCCTCTACAAGGTGGGAAAACGGTCCTACATTTGCGATTAGTTACGTTGCAAGTCGTTCATGAATTCAGTGATAACATTTCTATCATTGTGACATTCCCAGCTAATCTACTCCAAGTGGAGGGTCACATGTCTAACCTGGTTGTCAAAGATGTCTAGAGGGGGGGGGGGGAGTTCCACCATGCTAGGTGAGTGTGCGAGATTGGGGTCCAATTCCTCCCACATACCTTGGTTGTAATGCCAACTCTCATATCTACCCACTTTCATCGGTTTTCTCGAGGTAAACATGAGCTAAGGGATACTATGACATGACTGAACCTCCTAGATCACCTTAAGGAAATGGAGTCAATAAACCAAGACTTTACTGACTTCCTTCAGGTGCTACAGGACCCCTAAGAGCTAAGCCAACCTTCTAGGTGCCCCAACCTTGAGTTAACTTGATTTTTCACTGATCTAGTTTCCTAGATGTTGGCATAACACTACCTAAATTCGATTGTAACCCTCTAGTCACGTGCATAAGCCTGAAAGGGAGAAAATGTAGTCTTTTTTACCCAACTTTTTGCTAGTGAGTATGATATCTAAGCCACTTTTTCAGGGCTAGTCTCCAGATCTTTGCCCATAACTTGATGAAACTCCCAGAAATGATAAATAACACAAAGACAAAGCCTCTAACACAAAAATTAGTCAAGTACTTGACATAACCTGGTCTAACCATGACAATAATTTCATCAAACACATGGTGAATATGAAATCTACAGGTCATGAATGCATATTTGAACATAGGAATTTGAAAATTATCTTTAAAACATCAAGAAGGTCTAATGCCCTCTCACAATAGTTTCACTCTCACAATAGCTTCACAATAGCTGCAATAACATTTATTAGGTCATGCATTCATTAACCAGTCATTTACAAGTAAAAACATGTTAGGAGCCATAACTTGAATATGTCATAAATCCATGCTTATAAATAGCATATAACTAGCTAAATAATAATTATAGAACACTCATTAAAGCCACAGTATAAAAAATATAATTACTCATGAAACACAAGGGGAACTTAGCTCTTATTGACATACGCAAAATCCAACCAAGTCAGGGACTTCCACGTACCACCTGACCATAGATTGGGCTGAAGCAAATATTTCTTTAAGACAATCACCCTGATGCCATAATCAAAGCATGAATGTGGGATATCACGGGATAAACCAATCCATAAACAACCAAGGGAATCTAGAGGTTAAACCACCTCCATCCTCACCCTACCATGATCTCACCTAAACGGGTCCCGAGATCACAAAACCAAACCGAGCTTGGATGCCTTATAATTCCTTCCTTTTCCTTCCTTTTGCTTGCTTTATTTATCCTCTTGGTGCTCCTCTCCTCTCTGAAACCAATTCCAAAGCTAAACTGACAAAATGCCCCAAACTGATGCTCTTTTTACTTTTTATTATTTATTGCTCAAATTTCTTCATTTTCCTCTATTTTTCCTTCAATTTCCTCCTCGTGCAAATTTGTGACCTTTTTCACCTTCCTTTTCTCCTATTTTCCTTTATTTTCATATATAAATGCCAATTAATGCCTCTTTTCCATTTCAAGTCCTTGTCAATTTCCTTAGCCATAATAAACCAAATGCGCACCCACTAGGATGTTTTTCCCAACATTCAGCTTGGAATACGTGTCACATGACCTTGGTCAAATTTTACTTTTATTAACTTTATTACATGAAATTTTAACTTGTGGTTGTTACAGATCGCTCCCCCTTAAGGGAACACTATATTCGGTGTTCTATGACACCTATGACTAGCAAGGCCGCTAAAAACCAAAACATACTGCATATGGAGCTTTATAACCCAACTCATTGTAGTGTTTACAATGACCGTTGTTGAAAACATGGAAATCATATCCTTTACTGGATCTTTATAACACAAGTCATTATGTTTTTTACAATCACAACCACATATACTTATACACATTTACTTCAACCAACAAATAATCATACCGCTTATGGAGCTTTATAAATCCAACTCGATACATTATCACAATAATATACACATATGCACATTTTCTTTAAACAACAAATGAAAGCATACGATGCCTACATCAGTCAACAAGGGAATCCAGAGGCTCACACCTCCACCCTCAAATTAACACTAGGATTCACCTCCTTCCTAGGAAGTCCAAAATCCACTACCAAGTCAAACCTGCAACCAATGTATAGCACTACAATCCCTATGCTACATGTTCTCTTAGTGAACAATTATTGGCTCATTGTTTTAGGGCACACTCCCAATGTGCATATGATTCCATATAGAAATGCTAATGACCAAAAAAAATCCATCCCACAACCTTCCCTTCTCTACTACACAGTTCCTCGTGAAATCTGGTCACCCCCTTCTATGCAATCACTCACCTTCCAAGTTCCTCGACATCCCCTATCCTGGGTGATCCATCCCATAGCAAGGTTTCCTTGCATCAAAAGCTCCAAAAACCACAGCATATCCCTGCCTCGAAAACATCATATTGAGCATAGCATGCTCATGGAAATCAATGGACACTATTGGGTACCATTCTCTCACAATGGTCTTGCTCCTGAATGATTTACCATCATACTGCTACCTGTTCTAGTTCCTTTTTCCGTTGTTTATAATCCTTGCAGTCAGTTTCAACCACCCAAACCAGGCATTACCCTGCATTCCTGTACCAATCACATAATTTCTACTAGAATAGAATGAATTGAAACTAATTCAAATCATACATCATTGGTGGTCTGTCAATAAGGTACACTTGCAATTTCATTTACTTCCTGTCACAAAAATTCAAACCATATATTTGACCAAATCATCATGGATAAACATATCACATCCAGTTAGCTTGAAACACAACCATCATAAATCCCATGCAGCCATCATAATTCAGAGTCATAAATCACATGCATAATTAAAACATAAATAAAATATTGATACTTATCTTTTAAATGATTCTTTTTCTTTTGCCTTTGTTATTTTTCTTTTATGTACACACACTAAATCGGTTTCCAAACCTAGCAAGCACCTAATGCCTTCTTTTTAAGTGACAAGGGAATCTGGAGACTAAACCGCCTCCTCCCTCGATATCAACAACAAAGGTATCCCGACAATAAACCACCTCAACCCTCAATAGAAACAAGCGTATTCTGACACTAAATCACCTCAAACCTTAATAACAACAAGGATATCTCGAGACTAAACCACCTCAACCCTCAATATCAACAACAAGGGCCCAAACAATTCTGTACATGTCTATCTCATCACATTGTACAACACATACACATACACAGTGTACAACACAACACATACACCAACACCTAGTGTACAACACGACACATACACCTACACCAGGTGTACAACAAGACACTGTTATGAAACCAGCTCCAAAAATAGAAGAAAAGAGAGATCAATGCCTTAGAAATAAGCCACTTTGAGGGGGAAACCTCCTTTACATTACATAAATGACAATTCTTGGATGATACAAATGAAAAAACCTCCTTTCTATATATAGGAGCCCATAGGGTCACAATATGACCCTGGCCAACCTAACAATAATAATGTAAGGGAACAATAATAACAATATGGGGGTTACAAAGGTACAATAATAAAAATAAGGGGGCTACACTAACAACAACAAGGGGATACACTAGTATTATACGGACCTAACATGTCCCTCTCCTTCAAAAAAGTGTTGTCCTCAACACTTGATTAGATATAGATGCTTATGTATAAAATTCTCATCCTACCATGTAGAATCTTCAGTGGGTAAATTCTTCCACTTGATGAGATACTCTGAAATTGAACGATTTTGTAGTTGCCGAGTTCTTGTTTCTGTGACTACTTCAGGTTCCAATATGATTTTTCCTTCCTCATCAAGTTCTGGCAATATTTTTGAACTGGAAGTTTGTCACCTATAACTTTCTTTAAGCATGAAACATGGAAAACTGGATGCACTCGAGAAGAAGCAGGAAGCTCCAATTTGTATGCCATAGTACCAACCTTTTGCAAAACCTTGTAAGGACCATATTAATTTGGCAATAACTTATTATCCTTCTTAGCTTTCTTGAGGGACATTTGTTTATATGGTTGTAGCTGTAAAAATACCCAGTCTCCTACATCAAAACTTCTCTCGCTATGATGTTGATCTACCTATTGTTTCATTTTATTTTGTGCCAAATTTAGGTTATCCTTCAAGAGTTGGAGAACTTGTTGTTGATGCTCGATGTGATCTTCCATTGCTTGAACCTTAGCATTTTCTCTTAAAGATGATGTGATGGACGGTGAATGATATCCATAAAGTGCCATAAATGGGGTCATTTTTGCTACAGTATGGAAGGAAGTGTTATACCACCATTCATCCATAGGTAACCACTTGACCCATTGTGTTTGTTTATCGGATACAAAACAACGAAGATGTCCTTCCAAACATTTGTTCACTATCTCATTTTTCCCATCAGATTGAGGATGATAAGATGAGCTATGAGCTAGTTGAGTACCCAAACAAGAAAATAATTCCTTCCAAAAATTTCCAGTAAAAATGGGATCTCTGTCGCTTACAATAATCTTTCGGTTTCCATGTAGTTTTTGAATTGTTTCCATAAATGCAGTAGCAACTGTACTTGCTTTAAATGGATGAGATAATGCACAAAAGTGTGCATACTTGGTAAGTCTATCAACTACCACTATGATGACACTCTTTCCTTCGGACTTAGGTAAACTTGTGATAAAATCCATTGAAATCTCCTCCCAACGTTGACTTGGAATAGATAAAGGTTGTAGAATACCTGGGGTCTTAATTGTCTCAACTTTATTTTGCTGGCAAACCAAACTTTCTGCCACAAAATTTTGAATATCAAATTTAAGGCTATCCCAAAAAAATTCTTTCTTCACCCTATGGTAAGTTTTTAAAATTCTTGAGTGTCCTCTTAAGGGAGAAGTATGCAATTCCAAAAGGATCTTTTGTTTTAGTTGGGAATTCTTACAAAGATATAAGTGATCTTTGTGCCATAAGGAATCATTTTTCCAACTAAATGTATCAGATGTACTAGGATCTTGCTACAACTTTTGAATGAGTGTCCACACTTCTTTGTCCTTTTTCCATTCATCCCTTTCTTCGGTTATCCAATCTGGTTGGATAATAGAAATGGCACAAAGAAATGCTTCCACCTCTTCATCCTTTCTTGAGAGTGCATCTACAACAACATTCAACTTCCCTTTTTTGTAGATGATTTCAAAGTCATAACCCAACATCTTTGTGACCCATTTTTGTTGCTCTTCTGAAGATAGTCTTTGTTCCAAAGAGTGTTTAAGACTATCATGATAATTTTTTACCTTGAAGTGCCTTCCCATTAGGTAAGGTCACCATTTCTTGAGTGCATGTAGTATTGCCAACATTTACTTCTCATAAATATATTTCTGTTAATACTTTCCTTTGATTGGACGACTTTCAAAAGCAATGGGTCTTCCTTCTTGCATTAAAACAACACCAATTCCATTTCCTGAGGCATCACATTCCACAATAAAGGTTTTTGTGAAGTTTGGCGTAGCTAAGACCGGTGCTAGGCACATTGCCTCTTTAAGATGTTGAAAGGCCTTAGTTGCTTCAGGAGTTCGTGAAAATGCATCTTTCTTCAATAATGTTGTTATAGATTCTGCTATTCTCCCATAATTCTTAACAAACTTGCGATAATACCCTGTTAACCCAATAAATCCTCGCAACTGCTTTATGGTTGTGGGAAATTTCCATTCCTTAATAGCTTTAATTTTGTTAGGGTCTACCTTAACACCCTCGTGAGATACAATATGACCCAAATATTCCACCTCTTGTACTCCAAAGAAACATTTGGAGGTTTTTTCATATAATTGTTTCTCCTACAATAGTTTGAGAACCATGTCAACATGTTGAACACGATCCTTCCAAGCCCTGTTGTAGATTAGTATATCATCAAAAAATACTAACACAAATTTTCTAAGGAAGGGCTTGAAAATGGAATTCATGAACCCTTGAAATGTAGAAGGTTCACTGGTAAGGTGAAAAGGCATGAACAAAAATTCATAATGACCCTCATGAGTTCGAAATTTTGTTTTTGGAATATCTTCAGTCTTCATTATAATTTGATGATATCCTAAACGAAGATCCAACTGGGTAAAATAAATTTCTTCATGTAATTCATCCAATAATTCATCGATCACAGGAATGGGAAATGTATCTTTAATAGTGAGCTTATTGAGCTCCCTATAATCTGAAAACATGCGCCATGATCCATCCTTCTTGTGCACCAATACTATTGAAGCAGAGAAAGAACTTTGACTAGGTTGAATTATACCAGCCTCAAACATTTCTGCAATCATACGTTCAATTTCGCTCTTTTGGACATAAGGATATCTGTAAGGCCTGATGTTTGGAGGAACATTTCCTAGAATCAAATGAATAGCATGATCGTTGTTATCACAAAATCTGACCCTGATAGGCTGCTGATCAAGTAGACCCTGAGTAACTCTTTCAAACCAAACTTTTGGCTGAGGCTTAGCCTCCTCAACCTGAGAGGGCTCTCTCAATAGGTTTAAGATTTTTAATTAATGATTAGATGGCTAACTCTAGAAATAAAAATGGAAAAAAATGTATAACTGGTTGAATTACAGATTAGCAAACATCTATTGGGCCATGGAGTCAAAGTAGTCTTCAACAAAACATCATAATCAGCTAAACATGGAAGTCGAGGCACTTGGAGTTTAGGTTTATAAGTGAAATAGTAACACAATGAATAAACACAGTCTATAAGAATCTGAAGGAAGTTAGAGCATTATCCAATGAATTCTAAGTAACACATGTTCATACCACTGCAAATAAGTAATTGAAAAAGGCCATAGAAATAGAAAACACATAAACCCCTTGTGAATCTTGAGTAGTAAAACCAATCTCTATATTAAGTTGAAACAACGCACAGTCTGCTACAATAACACGCCTTCTTTTGCTAATAAAAATTCCAACCCTTTTCTAATTCGACCTCTTGATAATTTATAGATGATTTACAATATAGGATAAGATTATCCTCCACTAGACACCTCGAATTCCTACCTATGACACCTATCCTAACCATATAACATGGTATTTATTACATAAGACAGTTGCAAACCTAAAACATAGTCCTATTACAAATAGGACTAAAACTCTTTAAATATACTCCTAAAAACCTTATCTAATAATTATTACATATTTTTCCATCTTTAATCCCATGAAGTCGAATTTTGATGATGCTTCCACCTTTGAGGTAATTTTACTTGATGATGCCAAAAATTGTCCTAAAATCAAGAGACAGGTTTCCTGCTTTTTAGCCCTTAACTTCCATTTTCATCTTCGAACACTTGTTAACATTGATAGCTTAGTTTCATATGTGTCACATGTGTTAATCATTTCCTTGAAACCTTTAATCTCCCACCTGTGCAAAGAAAAATCTCTGAAATAGTGTAAAAGGGTATGAATATGTCTGCGCTACGAAAGTAGCCTCTTTTCGTGGCGCAATTTGTAGGTAATTGAAAAAATTTCCTTTAACCCTTTTTTTCTCCTGTTTTACAATTGGAGCCTTTACCTGTAGTCTTCATGCTTCCACCAGCAACATTTAAAATCAAGACCCATCAACCCTATCTCCAAAATTCATATGTAAAGGTGCAAAAAGTCATCTTCAGCAGTTTCGTAGCACGCTACAAAACTGCTGTGTAAGCTTATTTCAAAACAGACTTTCAGAAATTTTTGATTTGAGGATATTTACACTTCACAAGGACTGATATTTTTATCAAAACATATAACTTATCCTCAAAAACATGATCTTCATCAACATTTGTCTTCAGCTTAATGAAAAACTGACTTATAAATTTGACCATTTTTCTGCACTGTTTTTATTTGAAAAATAGGTGTTGAGACAGAGCTTGTATATCCTCATCCATAATGTATTTTGAGAAACTGAAGGAGGCTTTTGTAGGACATTCTTTCTTGAACAAAAACCTCTCTTGGTTTTTTGAAATACCTCTCCTACTATCCAGAAATTGTCTTTGAGAAACATGTGTAAAACAGGAAAACTCTGATTTCTGAAAATATGGCTTCAAAGAAAGACTTGTATCTCCCAACTGGTAAAACTTATGAGAAAAGTGAGAGAGGTTATTGGAGCTGGAGATTTGATGAAAACAAGCCTCTTTCATAATTCCAAAACACTTTTTTTAGTTTCCCAGAAACCCCCTTGGAAGTTGACTACTAAAACCATAAAACAAAGTTTTTCTTCATGACTGAAAAAGTTGCTACAGCAGTTTCGTAGCGCGCTACGATAGTAGCAGTGCTTTCGTAGCGCATTTCCTCATTTTTGAACTAGACGCGCTACAAAAGTGTGGATTCTTGGCTAATTGCAAAATTTCAACCCGAAACCTAATGGAATGACCCCTAAATGAAAAATATGACTTTTTAAACATGGAATGGACCTAAAAGACTTTATTTGAACTTAAATGATGACCATTAAACCTATAAAAACTATGACCTACCCTTTACCAAGACTTAAAATGACTCAAGACCTATTTAAAATTATGAGTAAAACAATGTAAACTTACAGAGTTTAGAAAGAATTTTTAGGGTGATAACAATCGTGATCATGAATAGGTGTGAGTCCTTTGGGAGTTTCAAACACCTTGGAATGATTGTCCAAGACGTTTTGGAGATCCAGGGAAATAGATGATTTTGATGTTGAACTTCTAGTGAGCATAATTGTGAAATTATGCCTCGTTTTTCTTTATCCAAAAGCTTTTTCATGACATTAGAGCTTATTATCTTTCCCAGCTTCCCTGCTATACCCCGTAATTCAACTTCCTTTCCTTCCGAAAAAAAATTCAAGAAAAGTTCTTGAAATTAAAAGCCACCATCCCCAAATATTTTAACCATTATACTCCTAGTACAACATCATCACCTCCCATTGGAATGGAAATGATTGGACTATTCAATACATATTCCCCCATGGTTAGCTTGATATTATGGCATTTTCCAAAGCAATTTATAGTTCCTCCATTTGCAACCATCACTTGACACTCTGTTGTTGGGTACAGGAAGCAATTTAATTCCCTGGCTACCTGACAATGAATAAAATTATGGGTACTACCTGAATCAATCAACACTATTACCCTTTTCTTCTTGATATGTCCTTCTATCTTGAGAGTTTGAGGAGTGGTAATTCCTTCCAATACATTACAGGATATGGTCGGACTCATTTCTTCTTTCTCTAGGGTTTGTTCTTGGTGTATATCCTCTTATTTTGAAGTTTCTTTTTCATTTTCTTCCTCCTCTTCACAATCTATGTAAAATAATTTCTTCCCAGCACACTTATGACCTTTAGTATATTTGTTATCACAACTGTAGCAAAGCCCTTTTTCTCTTTTTTATTCCAATTGTTGTGGTGTCAAACTTGTAGGTTGTGGAATTCTAGGAGTAGCAACACTTCCATCTTTATAGATGTCAGTGCTAGGCTTCCTTGTCGCCATAATTTTACATTTAATTTGTTTTTCCAACTTGAATGTCTTCTGCAATGAATCAGGTTTCCAAAGGCGAACCTCATGTTGGATGTTATCCTTTAAAGTCCCTATGAAGACATCAATTCTGTGTTCCTCTGGAATATCATCTACCCTTATATTCAATTTTTGGAAGTCCTCAATGTGCTCCACCACTGAACCCTTTTGTTTGAGATTTATCAATTGACTAAAGAAGGTGTTGCTATTTGTATCCTCATAATGTGCTATCATTTCCTCCCTAACCAAGTGACAATTTTTTTACGGGAGCAAAGCCATCGATACCATACAAATGTATTTTGTTCTAAATAAAAAGTTGCAAGGCGTACCTTTTGTGTGTTTTGCAAATTATTGAGATCAAAATATTGCTCCATCCGTAGTATCCATGTTACGGGATCCTTGCCATCAAACTTCCTCATATCAATCTTTGGAATATGGTGGGTCTTCGATCCAACATTAGAGTTCATGAAATCACGATTTAAATTTATTTTGTTCTCATCATGAGTTTCTTCTACTATCTTCTCGCCATTACAAATCATGTCTTGTATCAAATTTGTCAAACCTTCCTTCAAACCTTCCATGTCTGCTTTTAGATCATTCTTCATGTCTTTTATGTTGTCTTTTATTTTTTCTTCCATGTCTTTCATGTCATTCTTTAGACCATCCATCTTAGCTTCCGCGCCTTTCTTAAAACCCTCCATATTAGCTTCCACGCATTTATTCAAGCCATCCATCTTTGATTCCACACCTTTCTTCAAAACTTCCATTTCATTTTTTGTTTCTCTTTGCGAAAGAAAAATTTGGTGCACTTGCTCTTGTAATTTTGATATATCATGTTGCACTTCTTCATCTTCATGAGTCATAGTAGAGTATTATGAGGACTTAATGGGTGTTGAATTCTTTTTAGGGGGAATTTTAGAACCCAATACTAATATCTATGCTTCAATATGCCCTTGGAATCACTTCAAACTGATTTTTCAAACAAGACTTATGCAATTTGAAAAAAAATACACACCTTTTTCTTGCTTCTGAGGAGCTCGATATTGAAACTGAATTATCTTTGTGATTTTGGATCTTCAATATCTAAAATTCGGTCCTATAGTAGCCCTTTGAAGATTCTTTCTAATGTTATGGGTATGACCTGATTTGGATGCTTCAATACAAAGTTATGCCCAATCTCCCACAATGACCTAATTATGGACTCATTCAGTAGAGAGAACTTGTACGATGTGCCCCATGTCACTTTTTCCTCCTTCGGCTCCAAAATTGATAAACATGAAACTACAATCCATTTAATTTCAGGCACTTTTTACAAAATTCCAATCTAATGCTCAGAGAGAGAGTTATGGCAATTTTCCTAAGGTCACCTATTTTAGATGAAATTCGAGAGCCTGCAAAAACCCTAACTTCTATAGATCATATCTTCGAAAATATTACAAACCAAGATCTGAAATTTTTACACAAGGTTCCTCAGGATTTCAGCTTCGCGTGATAAAAATTTCAGTGTTTGAACCTTCGTAGAAAAAAAAACTAATAGCGAAAATTTCACGATGGCCTGTTTGGAGCAGCGAAACCCTAGAATCCAAAGCTCTGATACCAAATGTTATGAAACCAACTCCAAAAATAGAAGAAAATAGAGATCAACGCCTTATAAATAAGCCACTTCGAGGGGGAAACCTCCTTTACATTACATAAATGAAAAATTCTTGGATGATACAAATGAAAAAACCTCCTTTCTATATATAGGAGTCCATGGGGTCACAATATAATCCTAGCTGAACTAACAATAATAATGTAAGGGCACAATAATAACAATATGGGGGTTACAGGGGTACAATAATAACAATAAGGGGGCTACACTAACAACAATATGGGGATACACTAGTATTATAGGTACCTAACAGACACATACACCTACACCTGGTGTACAACACAACACATACACCTACACCTAGTGTACAATGCCACACATATAGGTACACCTGATGTACATCATGACATATACACCTCCACCTAGTGCACAACACAACACATACACCTACACCCGATGTACAAAATGACACATACACCTACACCCGGTGTATAACACAATACATATATGTACACACTCTATACAATACCACGAATACACATGTCACGAGACAACAACTGCAAAATACCCATAACACCATAACAAATATACATAACACAACACCTAAGACATGTATAGAATACCACATGTACACAATGCCACCTGTGCAATGTGTACACGACACTCAATGTACACAACACCACCTGCACAATGTGTACACAACACCACATGCACGATGTGTACACAACACCACGTGCACACAACACCACATGTACAACATGTACGCAACACCACATGTACAACATGTACATAGCACCACATGTACAACATGCACACAACACCACATGTACAACATGTACATAGCACCACATGTACAACATGCATACAACACCACATGTACATAGCACCACATGTACAACATGTACACAACACCACATGTACACTCATGCACACAACACCATATGTACATAGCACTACATATACAACATGTACATAGCACCACATATCCAACATGCACACAACCCCATATGTACACAACACTATAAATACATGTACAACATATGAAAAAAATAATACTACACATCCATAGACCACATTGTCTCTACCAGGCAACCTTGCCTTTAATGTCTTCCACTATCCATGCTTGTCCCAACATGTCACAAATTGTACTGCTTTCATTCCGTTGATGTATCCTTTAGCGTTACCTGCCATTGAGCAAACATAGACATGGTACAAGCATATAATATCAATTTATATCCACATGATACTAACCTCATAGATCGGTTAGGTTTACTCTGCCCACTTCATTCCTCATAAAACCTGGAACCTCTTCATGCCGTTCACCTGCATAAGTAATCATTCCTCCACAAGAACGATCAATGGTGATCCTATCAAATAATGGCATACATATGTACACACACACACACACATATATATAATAATTATCATAAAACAATCACGATCCATGACGGCCCTGTCAGACAATGACACACATACATGCCTATATACATAAATAGACATCAACATAATCATAACCAAAACATAATTACCAAATATCATAAGGTTGAGGCTAAGAGAACTCCCTTTATTCGTGCCCAACATGCACAACATTGAGAACAATAGTTTCCCAACATAGCCAAGGTATCCGATACCTCAAATCCATTCACCTTACCTTTCATGTTACGTTTCTCATGTCTATCTTGTCACTGTCCATTTACCCCAATGGACCCAACCAATCCAACTGGTTGTCATATTCTTGCCTTCAACCGCCCTTTACTCATGCACCGAGCTTCATCTAGGTCTTACATTACTTGTTGGTTTCATTCAACTCTCCCCGAGCTCCATTAAACTTCCTATTTACCCAACCAAAACTCAAGACTCTCAAAACATAAAAGGAAAGACCAAGAAGCAAACAAGAGAAAACCATGAAAATCAATAACAATATGACACCACAACATAGTGGCATGGCCATGCAGAAAACACAATCAAAACTGTGAATCAAGCACAAAATACTCAAAAATACCAAAATCATAGAACTAGCAATAGACACCATGACTCAACCCCATGGTTCCCAACACTTCCAAGGGAAAGCTCAACATGAGCCTTCTTCAATATTTCATGGCAGTCTCTTTTACCATGAAACTCCCTACATCATATTTACATAAACACATAACTGTCAGTGTATAAATAATATACAATATACCAGTTACCTTACTTTGGCGTGCCAAGCAGGCTGCCTTGTAACTGAACACGTACATATATCAGCTCTCAAGGGACTCCAATTCCTTGATGAATCCATCCATAACTAGAAACTAATTTCTATACCTATCAAATACATGTTCAGGAGTATAACACATATCCATATAGTGTCAGAAAAAACCAAGGTTAAGAAGACTTCCTGTATTCATGCAAAGCACTCATTCATTTGGAATTGTGGTTTCCAAACATAGCCAAAGGAATTCTTACCCGGTTCCTTTCTTTTAAATTATACCTTGCTGCAATTGAGTCTTATCGTGGACCTAATGGTTAAGAGCATGTGTTTCCTCCTAAGAGGTCACAAGTTCAAAACCAGAGGAGGGTAGAGTATGTATGCCTTCCTAGACTTAGCATTCAAATTGCTACGCGGAGGTTGGTCCCTTGTCCCACAAACAAGGGGGTCTCATACACCAATTTGGTGTCTGGCTTGGTCGTGACCTTAAAATTGGATAATAATAATAATAATAATATACTATCACATCACCCAAATGTTAGTTATATAAATAAATCAACTACTACCTTTTCATGCTAATACCAAACATGTTGCCCTAAAATTGTTCACATGTGTCAGTCACATGTTCCAAAGATCAAACATCGCATCTATTAATTGAAATCAACCTTTACCAAAACTAAAAATCATGTCATAATCAATAGTCAGCTCACAATCATTAGTCATAATATGTTAGGTCCCTATAATATTAGTGTAGCCCCTTATTTTTATTGTTAGTGTAGCCCCATTATTGTTATTATTGTGCCCATGTAGTCCCCATATTGTTATTATTGTGCCCCATAGGTGTAGCGCCATTATTGTTATTATTGTGCCCATGTGGTCCCCATATTGTTATATTGTGACCCCTTAGACTCCTATATATAGAAGGTAGGTTTTTTCATCTGTATCATCTAAGAATTGTTCATTTATGTAATGTAAAGGAGGTTCCCCCCTCAAAGAGGCTTATTTCTAAGTCGCTGATCTCTTTTTTCTTCTATTTTGAGAGTTCGTTTCATAACATTTGGTATCAAAGCTTTGGATTCTAGGGTTTCGCTGCTGCAAATAGGTCATCTCGAACTTTTCTCTATAACATTTTTTCTACAAAGGTTCAGAAGCTGAAATTTTTACCACGAGAAACCAAAATCCTGAGGAACTTCTTGTAAAAATTTCATATCTTGGTTCGCTATATTTTTGGAGATATGATCTAAGGAAGTTATGGTTTTTGCAGGCTCTAGAATTTCATCACAAACAGGTGACCAAGGGAAAATCGTCATAACTTTCATTTCAGACATCCGATTTGAATTCTGTAAAAAGTGGCCACAATGAAACAGACTTTAGTTTCGTGTGTGTCAATTTCAGGGTTGCAGGTAAAATAGTGACACGTGTCATGCCGCCCAAGTTTTCTCTATTGAACTAGTCCATAATTAGGTCGTTGTGGGAGATTATGCATAACCTTATCTTGAAGAATCCAAATTAGGTCTGACCTATGGCACTGGAAAGAAGATTCATAAGGCTACCACAAGACTTAAGTTCAGATCTTGGAGATCTGAAATTACAGAGTTATAATTGTTTCAATATCGAGCTCCTAAAAGCAAGAAAAAAGTGTGTATTTAAAAAAAAAAATGCATAACTTTTGTTTGAAAAAATAGTTTGAAGTGATTCCAAGGGAATATTGAAGCATAGATATCTATATTGGGTTCTAAAATGCCTCCAAAAAATAATTCTACACCCATTAAGCCCTCAGAAAACTCTACTCTGATGCATGAAGAGGAATAATTTCAACATGATATATCAAAATTGCAGGACCAAGTGCAACAAATTTCGATCTCACAAAGATAAACCAAAGATGACATAGATGGTTTAAAATCATACATGGAAGCTAAGTGATCCAAGCGGATATTGGTGGCCACCCACCTATTCCATTTGGACCCGCACCATCAATTCTTGCAGCTTTTCACTTTAAGCACAACTTATTATTTTTAGCAAGTTGTCGGTTCTTGAATTTTCGGAGCCGTTTGGAGGCCCTAATGAGCCACGTGGATATTGGTGGCCACCCACCTATTCCATTTGGACCCGCACCATCAATTCTTTAAGTTTTTCAGTTTTGACACAACCTACTATTTTTAGCCGTTTTTTCGGGTCTTGAACTTCAGGAGCCATTTTGAGGCCCTAAACGATGTTTTTTGGGCATCGTTTCTTCGATGAATATGATTTTGTTCCAGAATTGATATTCACACTCAGCAGTTGTAGTCCTCAGATATATATTTCTAATGATGTATCATGTGCATCAAACGAAGATAGGATGCCAAAGTTACGACCCAGGGAAGTTGAAACACCAATTCACCCAAACAGGGCCCATAGTTTTGGCGCTTCATCTCCTACGGTTAGGTTTTTGCATATTTAGGGTTTTGAATTGTTTCTCAACAATAAATAGGCCTTCAAACCTCATTGTAACACAGTTCATAGGCATGTATCCACCACATCTCTTCTTAGAGATAAGCTACCATCGCCCTAGCTATTTTATTTCCATTATGTCTGTAAACATATTTCTGTTATTTGATATTAATGAAATAAAGCATTATTTCCACTGCATCTCTGTGTTTATGTATATTTATGTATTTTATTGCGTTCCTGCATAAATGCAGATCACTAATATGGATGGTTTGAAGGATTACATGAAAGCTAATATGGATGGTATAGAAGAAAAAATGAAAGGAAACATGGAAGATTTGAAGAATGGTTTAAAAGCAGATTTGACAAAGTTGCTACAAGAAATGCTTCTTGATGGGGAAAAGGTATTAGATGAAACTCACGATGAGAAAAAAAAAAAAAAAAAAAAAAATTAATCATGATTCCATAGCTTCTAGAAATGGATTAAAGACCCACCATATTCCAAATATCGATATGAGGAAGTTTGATGGCAAGGATTTGACAACATGGATACTACAAATGGAGCAATACTTTGATCTCCATAATGTGCAACACACACAAAAGGTACACATTGCAACTTTATATTTAGAACAAAATCAGTTTGTATGGTATTTAAGGCTTCATTCTCATAAACCACTTGTCACTTGGTCAATTTTTATGGAGGAAATGATAACACATTATGAGGATACAAAGAGAAACACCTTCTTTAACCAATTGATAAATCTCAAACAAAAGGGTTAAATGATGGAGCACATTGAGGATTTCCAAAAATTGAATATAATGGAAAATGATATTCCATAAGAACATAGGATTGATGTCTTCATATAACATCAAACATGAGGTTCGCCTTTGGGAACTTGATACATTGGAGAAGGCATTCAGGTTGGCAAGAAAAATTGAAAGAAAAATTATGGCGACAAGGAAGCCTACCACTCACAACTATAAATATGGAAGTGTTGCTACTCCTAGCTTTCCACAACTTACAAGTTTGACACCACAACAGTTGGAAGAAAAAATAACAAAAGGGCTTTGTTACAATTGTGATATCAAATACACTAAAGGTCATAAATGTGTTGAGAAGATATTATTTTACATAGATTGTGAAGAGGAGGAAGAAAAGGAACAAGAAACTTCAAAAGAAGAGGATATACACCAGAAACCAACCTTAGAAAAATAAGATATGAATCCGACCATATCTTGTAATCAATTGGAAGGAATTACCACTCCTCAAACTCTTAAGATAGAAATGCATATGAAGAAGAAAAAGGTAATGGTGTTGATTGATTTGTGTAGTACAATTATTTTATTCATTTTAAGATAGCCAAGGTATTGAATTGCTTCCTATATCCAGCACTAGAGTGTCAAGTGATGGTTGCAAATGGAGGAACTATAAATTGCTCTGTGAAGTTCCATAATATCATGCTAACCATGGGGGAATATGTATTTAATATCCCAATGTTTTCCATTCCAATGGGTGGTGTTGATGTTGTACCATGAGTTCAATGGTTACAAACTTTGGGTACGGTAGCTTTTAATTTTTAAGAACTTTTCTTAAAATTCTTTTGGGAAGGAAAGGAAGTTAAATTAAGGGGTATCGCAGGGAAACCAAGAAAGATAATTAGCTATGATGGCATGACAAAGATTATAAATAAAGAACAACGAGGCGTAATTGCACAATTATGCTCACTGCAGTTTCAAACATCGAAATCATATTTAAGAGAAAATTCTAATGTTCAAGCAGTGGAAGATCACATCAAGCATCAACAACAAGTTCTCCAACTCTTAAAGGATAACCTAAATTTGGTGTAGAATCGAATGAAACAACAGGTAGATCAACATCGCAGCGAAAGAATTTTTGACTAGGAGACTGGGTATTTTTATGGCTACAACCATACAAACAAATGTCCCTCAAGCAAGCTAACAAGGATAGTAAATTATCGCCAAATTACTATGGTCCTTACAAGGTGTTACAAAAGATTGGTATTATGGAATAAAAAATGGAGCTTCCTACATCTTCTCGAGTGCACCCAATTTTCCATGTTTCATGCTTAAAGAAGGTTATAGGTGACAAACTCCAAATTCAAACAATATTTCCATAACTTGACAAGGAAGGAAAAATCATATTGGAATTTGAAGTAGTAACGGAAACAAGTACTTGACAACTACGAAATCGATAAATTTCATATTATCTCATTAACTGGAAGAAATTACCTGCTGAAGATTCCACATGGGATGATGAGAATTTTATATAGAAGCATCCATAACTACTCAAGCGTTGAGGACAACACTTGTTTGAAGAAGAGGGGCATGTTAGGTCCCTATAATACTAGTGTAGCCCCTTATTTTTATTATTAGTGTAGCCCCATTATTTTTATTGTTGTGCCCACGTAGTCCCTATATTGTTATTATTGTGCCCCATAGGTGTATCCCCATTATTGTTATTATTGTTCCCATGTGGTCCCCATATTGTTATATTGTGACCCCTTAGACTCTTATATATATAAGGTGGGTTTTTTCATTTGCATCATCTAAGAATTGTCCATATATGTAATGTAAAGGAGGTTTCCCCCTCGAATAAGTTGATTTTTAAGTCGTTGATCTCTATTTTCTTCTATTTTGTGAGACGATTTCATAACATAATACTACAACTAGCACCCAGTTGTACTCAAGTACATATCAGATGTTTCGGCACATAATGTGTTAGTACCACCATCTTAAAACAAGATCATTACTTCATGCAATCTTATAGAAACATGCTCATATCATGCAATAAATCAAACATTCAAATAACCTGTAAACATAACATGTTAGATAAAACAAATTAATCAAACTCATACCTCAATGTATATCAGGGGAGCCTATCACATTTGCACAAGTCGGTCCAAATTAGTATGACACAATATCACAAATATATTGATTCGTACATGAATATCATAACCATAACCATATGCACAAGCCAATCTAGATTAACAGGATACATATAAGATCAAGACCTTAACTGCAATGACCATAATCATCATGTGTACGACCGCAATGCATATAACTACAAATCAACTACCATTCATGACTATCTGACACACGTGCACATGACTGCAGTAATCAACTAGCATCTATCATGCATGTAACCACAACAACAATAGAGTGACAAGCATATACATAACCATAATTTATATAAAAACCATTAGCCAACATACCCACATATCCAACATCTAGATTAATAGGATACATGTAACATCAAGACCTTAATTGCAATGACCATAATCATCATGTGTACGACTGCAATGCATATAAATACAAATCAACTACCATGCATGACTATCTGACACACGTGCACATGACTGCATTACTCAAATAGCATCTATCATGCATGTAACCACAACAACAATAGAGTGACAAGCATATATATAACCATAATTTATATAAAAACCATTAACCAACATACCTACATGTCCAACATGCAAACGTGTACAATGATCTGCTCTTACCCAAAGGTCCAGTGCTGCAACCTCGCTCTGGTGATTTGCATCTCCTGCGCCTCTATCCCTACCAAATGTCAGCCTCATAATATACCAACAACATCATAAACTGCATAATGACCACCATGATTCATGTCTCATCTACTATGCATTCATAACCATATACCTGACAATGCATGCATAACCACATGCATCTAACCCATCCAATCCAAGAGTTTGAACCATGCTCTGATACCACTCTGTAACACCACCTCTCATATCTATCCGCTTTCACTAGCTTGCCCAGGGTAAACATGAGTTGAGGGCTACTATGACATGACTCAAACTCCTATATCACCTTAAGGAAATGGATTCAACAAACCAAGACTTCACTGACTCCCCTCAGGTTCTACAAGACCCCCAAGAGCTAAACCACCCTTCCAGGTTTTCCAACCCTGAGTTAACTTTCTTTTTCACTAATTTGGACTCCCATAACTAATTGATTCAACTGTAACCCTCCATTTGCATGCATAAGCCTGCACGGGAGTGACTTCAGTATTTTTGACCTAGTTCCGTGTTAGCGATTGTGAGATATAAGCCACTTTTTTAGGGGTAGTCTCCAAACCTTTTCCCAAAACATGATGAAACTCTCAGAAATGATAAATAACACAAAGACAAAGCCTCTAACACAAAACTTAATCAAGGACTTGAACTAACCCGGTCTAACCATGACAATAATTTCGTCAAACACATGGTGAATATGAAATCTACAGGTCATGAGTGCATATATGAACATAGAGATTTGGAACTTATCTGAGAAACATCAAGAAGGTCTAATATCCTCTCACAATAGATTCACAATAGTTTCAATAACATATATTAGGTCTTGCATTCATTAACCAATCATTTACAAGTAAAAACATGTTAAGATCCATAACTTGAATCTGTCATAAAACCACACTTATAACCAGCATATAAAAAGATAAATAACAATGAAAGAAAAACAATTAAAGTCACTAACAAGTATACTTAATCATGAAATACAAGGTGACCTTAGCTCTTATTGACATATGAAAAATCCAACCAAGTCAGGGACTTCCACGTACCAGCCAACCATAGATTTGGCATAACCAAATATTTCTTTAAGACAATCACCCTTGTGCAATATTCCAAGCAGAATGTGGGATCTCATGGGATAAACCAATCCATAAAAAACCAATGGAATCTAGAGGTTAAGCCACCTCCACCCTCACCCTACCGTGATCTCCCCTAAACTGGTCCTGAGATCACAAAACCAAACCGGGATTGGATGCCTCAGAATTATTTCACCATCCCTTAAAGGAATTTTCTTGTCTCCACCCACCTGTCGAGGGCTTCTCAAAGAAAACCATCTCCACCCCCAACCCTTGGGATTTTCCTGAGACCACCTCACTAGATCCAAAACCTCCAATAATACAAAGCTCAACCAAGAATGAATCCCATCATACCATGGCTATCCAGAAATGTCAAGGCAAGGCTAAAATCATTTTCATGCCTCGAAAAACCTATGCCCGTGAAAACAAGAGAACCAAATACACACATGCATGTACCGTGCATGCACAAACCATCTAGAAAATCACACATGCAACCTATTACCTGCAAGTATTCCTACTGAAGCTGCTTGATCCAACGTTTCCTTGCTTTTCCTTTGCTTTCCTTGTCCTTCTTTTGCCTTCCTTTACTTGGTTGCTTTCTCCTCTTGGTGCTCTTCTCCTCTCTAAAACCAATTCCAAAGCTAAACTAACCAAAGGTGCCAAACTAATGCTCTTATGCCTTTTTACTATTGATTCCTCTAATCTCTTCAATTTCCTCCTCATGGAAATTTGAGACCTTTCACCTTCCTTTTCCCTTATTTTCCTTTGTTTTCATAAATAAATGGAAATCAATGCCTCTTTGCCTTTTCAAATCCTTTTCCAATTTCCTTAGCCATAATAAACCAAATGAACACCCATTAGGCTGTTTTTCCCAACATTTAGCTTGGAATATGTGTCCCATTACCTTGGTATTAATTTTCTTTTATTAACTTTATTACATGAAATTGTAACCCAAGGTTGTTTCCTTGGTCCTCCATCATATGCTTATTTCATTTCCCTTTGGACCAATTACCATCCTCACCCTTCCATGTTGGCAGTGAATAGTCTACCTGGTTGGGCCCTAAAAGAACCAATACCCCAGACTACTCCTCACTAACCTGCAAAGCGTCACCACCAAAATACCACTCAAGCCACGATGCAACCAAACTACAACAAAGCCACAATGCAGGTTTGCAACATAGTCCATGTTTGAGCTTCTCAAACTGAACCGTGGCCACGCTTGCCACCAACAAGGCCTTCCCCAAAAAACAACACAATAACCCTAGCCCTCAGGCCACACCCTTAGCCATGACTAGACTACAACTACTGTAGAACCTCCTAAGTGGCCAACCAATAGAATGAAGAGCTCAAAGACCTTTTTTTTACTAGCCCTGTATGTGCAACAAAGCAATAAAATTTTTGGGACTCCCAACCCAACCCCTAGGGGTTCATCCTCTGCCTAAACAAACACCTAACACAACCTACAATGTTGGGGGCTGGAATCAGACCCCCAAAACCACTAACTAGACTATTGTTAATTAGCCTTAAACCCCAACTCTAAAAAAAATCCACAAAACAGAGACCAACTTCCCCAGAAGAGACATACCCATCACAATTTTTTGAAATTATACAAAAGAGACATGTTGTGGACCACAAAAACCTTACCAATAACTTGGACATAGGTCTACATTCCCATTCCACCCAACAGACCACAATGTAGAGACTCAACAACATTAGAATCAACTTAGGCTTATGAGAGATACTCTGGTTGATGCCCCTTGTCCTCAGATCCCAAATTCGTTAACTCTGAACCTCCTTGCTATATTTACCAGCTCTCCAATCATCTACTACAACATACCCATCCTTCACTCCAGGTTCCCATACCCAAGTTAGCTCGAATAGAATGTCCAATTATGCAGGTGTAACAAAACCTACACCCCCTCATTATCTCTCATACCAGAACACGAATAATCGCCTTCACAACAATAAGACCAAATGGTATAAACCATGCTCCCCCTATGGATGGTTCTCCCTGTGCACATCTACATGTTATTAAGTCACCACACTTCAATTTAATGCTTCAACTGGGCTAGTGGGGTGGCGAGCCGACCCACAAATCCCAACACTACCTCAGTCTCCTACCCCCATTAGGGAGTACCATTATTAAGTATTAATATTATGAACTCAATGTTATTAATAATTCTCCCTTTCACTCCAATTAGATAGTATTTCTTATTATGCAGTTCATTATTATTATATTATATTATATTTTTTATGGATTTGTTATAAAATATTGATATTATATTGCTAATATTTATTAATATTAAATATCAAGATTAATTATTAGATATTAATATTTTTAACTCGATATTTACGTGGATAAGAGTGTTTATTTGGAATAGGGTTTCCAAAATTATAATTTAACTATCAATAATTAATATGTGAATGATAGGTATTTAACTTTTAAAAAATATCCATGAAATATTTTTAGTACTAGTTATGATAGAGGGTTGAGATTTTTTTTGTAGGTAAGACCTAGGGGGATTTGAACTAATGACCTATCGCAAGGAGTTCCTTAACAATGACCCATTCACTGTCAATCCAAAGCCCCGAGGGCCAATACAGGGTTGAGATTTATCTCAAAGGTAGTTATGCATTTTTTTGATTTCCAATTTAATTAAAAAAAATGTTATTAAATTAAATCATCTCTCTCTCTCTCTCTCTCTCTCTCTCTATATATATATATATATATATATATATATAGTTTTTCAAGTTGTTTTTGTCCTTCAAAGATGACTACATGCCTAACCATTGGCTTGAGAAACCACGACCCACGAGCATCTAAGTTGTTAAAATCATTTGGAGATTGAACTCGGCCTAGGCCACACCATCCGTTAACATGAATGGATTTTTGCCCACGGAGTTTCAAATGGTGACCTTCAAATCACAGAGTGACTTAAAAATACACCCCAACAATGTCTATTCTATTCCCTGTGGGCAAATATATATAAAAAATACGTTGTTTAAACATGTTATGTTCTAGACATTTTGGTCGGATCCCGACAATTTTTTTTTTTCTTTTTTCCGTCCAATCTTATTTTTGTTGTTTAAAATGAGCTTTTTACTGCATGTACGGATTTAACACCTTGAAAAACCCCTAAAACACTTTGCATGTGGAGAATTTTCAACTTAAGCTCATGATTCCAAGAAATTCCTGCTAGATTTTGAGCAAATTAGACTAGAAAATATACTGAAAAATTGTTCCAAAACGTAGCACATCTATTAAAATATTTTGACTATAAAATGAATTATGGATTTTTTTTGGACATACAGTATTGATAAACCATGGTATTGACCCATATTATTATAATAAATCCTTACATAGTATGAAAACCTATCATAACCGAGTTAATAATGTTATAAAGTATATAACTCATATATTAATTATTTTTATAACTAATAATAACAATAATAATAATTTAAAATGAAATTATAATTTAGCTAATTTTTATGATTTTTTTTTTAACAATGTGAAATGTATCTTGAAGTAAGTGTTTTGATGTTTATTCTGAATTGATGTTTATCAACATGTACTAATTATTATTTAATTTATACACGTAGTCTAACTAATAGAGGAAATAACCTTTTTCTAGCATTTTTTTTTGATCAAATTTTCCCAAAATTTGATAGAGATTCTTAATAATCTTAAATTGTTTAATCTACAAAGTTGGAGTGTCTCGGAGGTATTTTAAGGTGCTAAATTAATTCATGCATTTAACAATGCATTTAAAACAAGTGTTGCAGGGCAGCGTAGTCCCTGCCACTTAAGTAGATGTTATACATTTAGAAAAATTCCAAATTGATATATGAAGTAGAAAAGTTAATTCCCAAATAAGGGATATGGAATTGCATAAATTTTTGGTGGGTGTTCCCACTACTAATTTGACACATTTACACTTTTACTCTTACATGCTTTTTTTTTTGTTGGTCAAAAGAGCTTCATTATATTATCATCAGTGAAATCCAGAGTACAAAAATAGGCTACATGGCCCCCTTAGCTTCACTACAGACAGAGGGGAGAGCTAAGGGTGCCAGAGATAACAAAGGATGCAACCAAATAATGATTATTTCATATAGGATTACTATCCTTACATTACAAAAAGATGGCAAAAAATACCAAGAACCTGATATGAACATGTCACGATGGGTGGTGAGGCAGAAGTACAGGAGGGATTTCATGGAAGCTGACCCGCTCATGCATATGGAAATCAATGTGCTCCACTCGGGCCTCCAAATCACACAAGCGATCATTGAGGCATCTATGATTGTGACAGATAATCTCAAGCAACTCTAGATTCTCATAATTGGATGTCATTAAAATAGGCCACCAACTCGTTCTGGTCTTCATACCGATGGTCTCTCATAATGTTCAGGTTGTCCTGGATGCCTCTCAGCTGATCTGCAATGGTTTCCAATGAGGCTAGTGCCTCCACTTTGTTTGGAGAATGTTCACGAGGTGGAACGACCGCTTCCTCTTGTTCGCCACTATATGTATATTCTTTAACTGATCTCGAACCAATGTGTTTCCTTCTGTCATGTCATTGATACCCTTCGTCGCGGCGAGGCCGAACACGCTACTGAGGCATGACTGGCCGCACCCTGACACCGCCACCCATAACGAATAGAGAAGGAATAACCTTCATGGAGGACTCAACCAACTGTACTCACCTTAGCTCCCATGAACAAAACCTCACACAACCCAATGTAGCCTTACAACACTGGTGTTGAAGCCTAGAATTGTTTCTTTTTTACTATCCATTTTTCCTCCTCATTTCACCTTTCTGTCATCATTTTATAACAATCTCAGCATGTTTTGGGTCAAGTTCAACTCTTACAAAGGTATTCATAATCCATAATTATATTCTTGATTTCTTAAATGAATTATAACAAAGCATTCTTACACTGACATAATCATGAACATTCTGCAACTGATATTTGTTTTTGCAATAAAATTCATTGTTAGACAGGTTGCAACACTCCAATAAAAGGATGAAGACTATCAAAAGGTGACAAATGTCTACCATATGGATAACCACCTACCAGAATCACTTGGCAAGCTATGAGGATTGAGAAATCTAGAAGTCAAAGGCAGAGTCAAACTCTAAAAATGACATGTAGCGATAAAGCAGAGGTAGCGGAGGAAAAAACAACATCAAGCAAGCGAGACTGAAGACTTGATCAATGCTTAAAATTTTGGATCGAAATAAATCTCCTATGACTTGCTCTTTCAGTAGCAAGTCATAAAGAGATTGAGTTCTAAGTTGAATCTGTCAAGTAGGTGCCAAGATTGTTCAAGACATGTCGACTTAAAAATATTTCAGATCTTTTTATGGAAATTGTATAAAAGTTGTAATCGAGACATGAGAAATAATGTTTTTAATTGTCAAGTTTATAACTATTTTTGTGGTGAAGGTCAATGATACCTTGTTTCATAATATAAGTCACTTTATTCTCGATGCGTGCGTGAATATCTTGTGATCACTAGTTAACCTACGCTCACGGGAGGGCCCCTTGTCGAGTTGTGAGGTTTTTCTCATAATTTTATTTTGTTTTTAGCATTATAGTTTCTTTAAAGAATTTTTTCATCGTAATTCCATTTCTGACTATTCTCACTTTGATTTTAGAGTACTCACAAACATAAAACACTAAAAGATTTCAATTATTCAATGCATCTTCTTTTCAACACTTAATTGTTTCATAGTTCAATTCGTTTTCTTAGATGTTGATGAAATGCCCTTTAGAGTCTAGATACACACACCAATAATCATTCTTAAGTTATAATTTTATATTCTGCAAATTAGGAACTAAATTTTACTGTCATTTCCATTCCATACATTTAATATTGGATTTCCTTACTGTAAATTAGTTTAGGATTTTCTTTCAGTAAGACAATGCATAATATTTTCAATTCTACAAAAGTAGATTGTTTTCCTTTAATTTGGTCTTTAAGCATTTCCTTCGATGCAATTAGAATTAAGTTTGAATTCTGCAATTTAGATAGATCTTCCATTTCTAAAGTCAAGCTCAGTTAATTAGGACTTAATATAACTTTGGATTGAAAGAACATGTGCATAATTATTCTCCAAATTGTATGAAAAACATTTGTCCATCTTTAGAATTCGTTTTGTTTTTAGATTCACTTAATTCATAAAAAGAATCCTAGCATATATAGTGCACATACATTTCACAAGTACATGAATCTCAATTAATGAAGTAAATTAAGAACAATTAATTTACCAAACATTTTGGAACCGTTTTCGGGGAAGTGTATATAGGATTCCATCATTTTTATCATTTTTAGGAGTTTTTAATTTCAATAAAATCGAAAAATGATAAAAAAAAAATTATGCATAGAGAAATGGATTCTAAAGGTAGATTTATAAGTAGAGGTAGAAGTTCAATTCCAACATCACCACTCACTCCACTTAGACCTCGTAGTGCCACACCATGCACCAAAACTCGCATTCCATCATTTTCACGTAGACATAAACTTCTTGAGGTGTATAGATCTGAAATCCAACCTAGAGATTCACCAACTTACTCTACTGAAGTTGGTGTTGAAGAACCTACATCCCCAACAGAAGGAGTAATATTTCTCTCTTCAACTAGAGAACAACTTCTAGGAAAAGAACTAGAAGTCCCTGGTGAATAATAAGAAGAAACTTATTCTAATTCCATTAGTAGAAGAACCAAAAGAAGAGTTATATAACCCAATCATAGAACCCTATATTAGCTCCGAGGAATATACAATGCCAGGGGAAGGAGAAGTACATAATGTAAATGGTGAACTTAGGATTTGTGGTGGAAGAGGTAGAGGAGGAGGTGGAGGAAGAGGTGGTAGAGGAGATCAAGATCCTTTTGGATTTCCAATCTTTGATGAAGATACCACAACCACAATGAAGAACATGTCACCCTCCATCCTCCCTAATTTCCATGGTTTAAGACATGAAGACCCTGAAACTTTTCTTTTTGAGTTTGAAGTTCTGTGTAGACCTTTTGACAACTTGCTTGATTCTCAAAAAATAAAATTGTTTCCAGCCACTCTTAAAGATGGAGCACTTAAATGGTTCATGGGATTGAGAACACATACTATCAGAACATGGGAAGAAATGAAAAATGTGTTCTTAGAAAAATATATGGATTATTGTATGCCCCATAACCTTAAGGATGAAGTCTTTAAAATGATGCAGAAAGAGGATGGAAATCTTGAAGACTTAGTTGAAATATTTTCTTATAACATTAAAAGGGCTAAGCTGTATAATTTAGATGATGAAACTTTAAAGGCTCTTTTGCTAAAATCTATTAGAGATTAGTGGATTGACCTCCTCAATTTAATGGGAAAAGGAGATGTTTCTCAGCTTTCTTTTGGAGAAATTTGTGAACTGTGTACACATATTTCAAGGGGTAAGGCTAGAACTGGGAAAAATCTAAGAGATCCTGTTATGTCCAGAAATAATAAATCTACAACTGGAACAGTAAGTAGAGTTGAAATAGGCAATTTGCTTGAAAAATTTACAACAAATATTCTATGGAGTCTTAGTGAACAACTAAATACTCTTAAAATACAAAACAAGAAAAAAACCAAAAATGTTGCATTATCTATCTTTTGTCCCAGATGTAGGAAGAAGCATGCCTTGATTATGTCCCCTTGATAGTGTATAAATTTGTGTCATGTGTGCTGAAAATCATAATACTAAGGAGTGTCCTTCGATACCTAGTATTAAAGTTGTCTTTCAAGATGAATTTGGGACAAGAAAAGTTGAATCTCTTTGTTTTGTTGCTAAAATACCATGGAAAAATCAGCAGCCAAATATGACTCAATGTTTCAATACTCAATCACATGCACAACCACAAAACAATTGGACTGCACCTATACCTTGGAAACCTTGGTCCCCACAATCTCAAAATCCATCTTGGGCACAGGGTTGAAAAAATCCTTATGGAAAATATCCTCAATTCCAACAACCTTATCCCTCTTTTTCACTACAATATTATCTTCCTGGACCCACTCAACATCCTCAGTTCCGAAATCCAAATCAACAACTTTCATTACCATTTCCTCAAAAATAAAATCAACTTCCTGCTCAAACTCTTCCTAATCCAAATAATAAAAATCAAGAAGTTGTTTATAATGTTGAAGGGAAATTTTTTCAAGCTTGTATTATCACCCCATTAGGTCTAAATGATGTCCAACTTAGATCTAGTAGGGTTTTACAAAAGAAGTCACCAATATTTGTCGTCCAAAAATCTAAAGAGGATGAGATTCATAAAAAATATGCATGTCTTGATCAGGAAAGTAATTCTCTAAGGGAAGATGTTCCTATACAATCAAAGGATGAACAAATAAAACAAGCTCCCACGGTTCCTCTAGTAGAACAACCTTCTATTTCTTTGCAGGATCCACCTTTTCCTGAAAGACTTAAAATTAATAAAGGAATAGAAATGCAAATTTCTTTGCCATATTATGAGATGCTAGATGAACTTAATAATATTTGCATTAAAATTAATTTACTCCAATCTATAAAGGAAATACCAATATTTGCAAAAACCATCAAAGAGCTATGTATTAGAAAACTAGGAAGAAAAATAAAAAACATTAAAAAAATTCAATTGGTTGGAAAAATTGTTGATATTATGATGGGGAAAATTATTTTCCAAAAATATCTAGATCCAGGTAGCCCCATTGTAAAAATCCACATCAATGGTATTGAGATTCCAAACACTCTAACTGATCTAGGAGAAACCATTAATATTATGAGTAAACAAACAATGGAGCAACTTAAGCTTCTTAATCTTCAATATACTCCAAGATTATTAAAATTAGCAGATAGATCTGTTATTAAACCAGATGAAGTATTAGAAGATGTGTCTATTTCTCTATATTCTTGGGAATATTGTGTAGACTTCATGATTTTAACTCCGAAGAATAATTTAGGAGGTCATCCATTGATCCTTGGTACACCTTGGCTAGCTACAACTGATGCATTCATAAGTTGTAGATCAGTAGATATGTATATATCTTATGGAAATTCACAATGTATCCTCCTGTAAAAACAATAACCAAAGTAGAAAGTGAAATTTGGATAGACGATGATGAAGAGAACTTTGATAATATGCAACAACTATATGTTTTTTTTACAATTAGATGAAGAAGATCAATTGATAAATTTAATGAATAATAATGTTTCTTCTTCTTACTGTGAGCAAAATCAAAGTTTTCAAGAGAAATGTAACACTGAATATATATCATCACATCAATTTGCTTTACATTATATGGAGAAGTTTGGCAATTCTCAAGTAGAAAATTTTCCAGGAAAAACATTAAATATTAAAAATAACTTGGAAGAACTTCAAAAGAGAAAATTAATAATGATGCTATAGAAACATTCCTTTTCTTATGCATGGGAATATACTAATACGAAAGGAATTGATCCTGAAACTTGTATGCATCATACTTGTATTCAATAAAATGTCAAACCGGTGAAACAACCTCAAAAGAGAATGAATCCAAATATGAGAGAAATCGTTAAAGAGGAATTAAAAAAACTTTTGAATGTGAATTTCATTTATACAATATTAGATATTCAATGGGTGTCAACTCTAGTGATTGTTCCAAATAAGAATGGAAAATGGAGAATATGTACTGATTACAGAGAATTAAAAAAAGCCACTTTGAAAGATCTTTTTCCACTACCCTTTATAGATCAAGTATTAGATACCTTGGCAGGAAATAAGTATTTTTCATTTTTAGATGGTTTTAGTGGATATAATCAAATCCAACTGGCATGAGAAGATCAAGACAAAACTACTTTTACATGTCCTCGGGGAACATATGCCTATAGGGTGCCTCCCTTTGGATTATGTTGCATCTGCCACATTTCAGAGAGCAGTTTTAGGTTTCTTTTCTGATCTAATTCATGATTGTGTGGAAGCATACATGGATTACTTTATTGTGTATGGAGATACTTTCGAAGAAGCTATGGAAAATATATAAAAGTTCTTATTAGATGTAAAGACGAAAACCTTTCATTAAGCCATGAGAAGTGTTTTATGATGTTTAATGAAGTGATTGTTTTAGGCCACCATATTTTAGGTGATGGAATTAATGTGGACACATCTAAGGTAGAAGTTATTTCTAAAATTTCAATCCCTCTTTGTCAAAGATATGTTAAAAGTTTTCTTGGAGTTACTGCAACTATAGGCGATTCATAGAAAACTTCAAAAAAATAGCCTCTCCACTTTTCAAACTTCTTACAAAAGATTGTGAATTTGCATGGAACTCTCATTATCAAAAAGCATTTGAAACATTGAAACAAATAATTACTAACGCACCAATTCAAAGAGGACCTAATTGGTCTCTCCCTTTTCACATTTCTATTGATGCTTCAGATACAGCTTTAGGAGTTGTATTGAGACAAAAAGATTTAACTCATGTTATTTATTATATGAGTTAAAAATTGACTCTAGTAGAGTTAAATTATACTGTGTCTGAAAAGGAGTTTTTAGCTGTTGTTCATGCCATTAATAAATTTCGTCATTACATCACTGGTTATGAAAATTTTATTCATACAGATCATTCTTCCATTAGATATTTAATGAACAAACCAATTACTAATGGAAGAATTACAAGATGGTTGCTATTATTACAAGAATTCAACATCACTATTCTTGATAGATCAGGAAAAGAAAATACAGTTGCTGATTTCCTTCCATAATGCAAAATGATAATGTTCATGTTCATGTAAAATATAATTTTCCCGATGAATATATTTTTGTAGTATCTACTAAATTACCTTGGTTTGCAGATATTGCCAATTATTTAGCTACAGGGAAAATTCCACCACAATTTTCATCCATAGAAAAGAAAAAATTTATCACAACTAGTGCACATTATTTTTGGATAGATGGAGAATTATAAAAAGCTGGATCTGATTTGATCATTCGAAGATGTTCTCGAGAAGATGAAGTACTAGAAATTTTAAAATCCTGTCATGATGAGCCATGTGGAGGGAATTTTGTTGACAAAAGAACTGCTTACAAAATCCTTCTTTTGGGATATTATTGGCCATCTATTTTCAAATATGCCAAGGAATATGTCAAAAGATGTGATAGTTGTCAGAGAATGGGAAAAATAGTGGCATACGATGAAATGCCTCTACAACTACAGGTACTTGTGGAGCCTTTCTAAAAATGGGCTTTAGATTTTGTAGCACCTATAAATCCTCCATATAAACAGAAAATGTACATACTTTGCAAAAATTGTGTCACAAAATGGGTAGAAGCTAAGCCTCTTTTATTTGCAACTGAAAATGATGTAGCTACTTTTACTTTGAGGATATATTTACTCATTTTAGTGTTCCAAGATAAATTCTAACATATCAAGGTACCCAATTCACATCCAAGTTGGTGCAAAAGATCATGGAGCAGTATAAAATTAAGCTCTGGAAGTCTACTCCATATCATCCACAAGCCAATGGAGAAATGGAATCCATCAACAAAGATCTTGAAGCAATTCTTACCAATACTGTGCACTTGCATATAAACGATTGGGCAGAAAAGCTTCCAGAAGCACTAAGGCAATATCAAACCACATGAAGAAACACAACTGGACATACTCCTTATGAGCTTGTCTATGGGAAGCACATTTTGTTTCCAATAGAATTCCAAGTGGAGACTTACAGGAAAACTGCTATATTGGTCCTTGAGCTATAAGAAGCTCAAAAGCAAAGACTAGCACAATGAATGAGTTAGATGAAATATGATAAGATGTTGTTCAAAGGACTAGCATAGTGCAACAACAAAGATAAAAATGGCATGGCAAGTTTATCAAATAAAAAGTTCAAATAAAGTGATTGAGCTCTTCTTTTTTATTCTGAGTTCAAATATTTTCAAGGAAAATTTCAAACTCATTGTTTTGGTCCTTATGATTGATACTATTTTTTACAATGGAGCAGTCAAAATCAACACTATTGATGTTGAACAAATTACTTTCCTTGTTAATGGTCATAGAATGAGATTATATCATAAACCACTAACAAGGGAAGAATTTGCTAAATCCTTGCAAGAAAATTTTGAGTTTAAGTTTATCGAGAAGGGAGATTTTTCTCATCACTCCTCAAATTCATTGTAATTTATTTTCAATAATAATAAAAAAGCAATATAAATAATAATAATAAATAAAAAATATAAGTATAAACATGAAAACCAACTATGTTGGCATGTTTATACATAAAATATTAATAGAAAGCCAAGATCTCTTGGCAATTTAAATTTTCAAAAATCCCCTATTCCTTGTCCCTATTTCCTTTTATCCTTCTTTTTCCTTTTAATAAATTTTCAGGTGACCAACTATATTCATGAGGATCATTATTTTCACTGACCATCAAAAGCAGCAGTAGCAACAATAAATAAGTCTTTTCCTGATCAGACAAAGAAAATCCGAAATATGACAAGTAGAAAACAAAATTCCTATCATTCTGCAGCTAATTTTCAGTTGTGCAACCAGGTTCAGAATCTACACCAATAATTTTTTTTAAGGGAAACACATAAATAAAGGTATGTAAGAATGCTAAAAGTTGTATTTCATATGAGAACTTAGATTTTAATTTATGGATGATTATATTAAAAGGTTGAGGACCTTGTAAATTTGTTATATATAACCGTTATACCATATCCCCTCATCATTACACTGCTAGTCACATTAAAGTCTGATCAGGAATTGAACACATAACACTGATCCTTTGAAATTAGACCTGGGAAATTGTGAAGGTATAATTCGGATGCAACACCATTTCTTCCATCAACGCCTTACCTTGCCATCATTTAACCCTGTTCCATATCCATTTTTCTCATCCGCATTTCGTTCATTCTCTCTCAAAGTTTCCATTATCCCAGTCGAAAGAAGCAGTCAAGGTTGAGACTTCTTCTCACCATGGGAACACTTGTTTGTTCTGAACCAAATGGAGTAAAATTCCTCTAGGCATATCCAAGGGTTAAAGAGAAATTGTAGCAGGTGGGAAGGCTCTAGTTTTTCGAGAAGTTCAATGAGTATGAAATAGAAATTACCAAAGTATTCGCCCGACCATTTAATGGATTAGAAGCAGAGATATGAGATATTAAGCTCATCCTCACAAAATCCATTGTAGCAGAAGCAACATGACTACCTAGAAACAAAGAAAGCTGGTTCAAAAATAGGAAGAATAAAGAAAATTATTAGGTTCATTTCCTTAAAGAACTAGGTATGGATTTGTCCATTTTTAAGAAGGGTATTCCAATTACTGCATTAAAGGGAAAATGGAGAAATCTCTTGCTAGTTATTCAAAAATTTGTAACATGTGAAGGAAGATTTGGGACAATGTTTTTCTACCATGCCAGGCTTATGATGCATTTTGTTAATGGGTTTGAAATTAATCTTCCTTACTTTCTACTTCAAAGTTTAAAGAAAATGGCATTTAACATACAAAGAGAGTCTAGGTCCATTGATAACTCTATTTACCATCATGGACTCGTTGATATTCTTGTAGAAGCACATTTGGAAGCTAGAGGATATAGTTGGCAAGATTTCTTAGTGAGAAACCACTTTTTAGAAGCTCTAGAGGAAGAACCAAACAATAGGGTTAAAAGAGGTCGAACAAAGTCAAACCCTAACCATGTAAAATAAAGATTTGAAGAAGAAATTCGAGAGAAAAATGTGACTGAAACACCAAAGGATCCATTCTAAGATAATACTCCACTGTCCCAATATCTTGAAAATTTTAAGAGAAAAATGATAGACATGACCTTAGAAGGAAGAAAGCTAGCCCGAGTCAGAAATTACTTGAGGAAAAGAAGAAAACAGAGGATAATAAAACAAAAAGGCAAGACATTGGAGGTTCAAAAGTAAAACTGAGGAGATGTAAAAGATTTCAAAATTGTCAAGTACACAATCACCATAAATGATAGATCTTGAAGAAGAAGGGTACATTACACCACCTCACACAGCTAGTCCAACAAGACAAACTCTAGAAATTGATCCAGTTCAACACGAGATTTATGACTATGTGGAATCTCTAGAGCAAAGGGTACAAAAAAAAGCAAAATCTTCTCAACATGAAATGGGTGAAACTTCAACAACAAAACAAAATACAAAACATGAACATAGAATTGAAGAAAATCTATAGAAAGACATTCATGAGTTGGAAATTCTTAACAAACACTTAATTCAGGAAAGAAGCAACAAAAGTTTAGAATGAGATACTCGGAACTCAAAATGATAATATACTTATGCACCTCTGTCATTGGTACAAGAAGAATAATAAACTTAAAGTTCAAAACAAGTTTCTTAAAAATAGGGTTAGAGGACTACAAAGCAGAATTCTAATGAAGAAACCAAGGACCACTTTTGGAATTAAAAATAAGAAAAAGAGCACTAGTCTGGACATGCTCGCACAAGCTTCAAAGATCATTCACAAAAGGGAGAAAAAGAACTAGTTTTGAAATTTTGGTGCATGAGGACATGGAAAACCTTTGGTGTGGGAGAATGCTAAAGCCTAGACTTGTTTCTTTTTTACTATCCTTTTTTCCATCTCGTTTCACTTTTTTTTCATCATTTTATAAAAATCTCAACATGTTTTAGGTCAAGTTCAACTCTTACAAAGGCATTCATAATCCATAACTAGATTCTTTGTTTCTTAAATGAAATATAACAAAAAAATTATTACAATGACAGAATCATGAACATTTGACAACTAATATTTGTTTCCACAACAAAATCTATTATTAGACAGGTTGCAAAACTCCAATAAAAGGATGAAGACTATCAAAAGGTGACAAATGTCTACCGTATGGATAACCACCTAACAACATCACTTGAAAAGCTACGAGGATTAATAAATATAGCAGCCAAAGGCAGAGTCAAACTCTGAAAACAATGTGTAGCAATTAAGCAGAGGTAACAGAGGAATAAAACAACATCAAGCGAGCAAGACTGAAGACTTAATCAACTCTTAAGATTTTGGATCGAAATAAATCTCAGATGACTTTCTCTTTCAGTAGCAAGTCATAAAGATATTGAGTTCTAAGTTGAATCGATCTCGTATGTGTCAAGATGGTTCATGACATGTCGGCTTAAAAACTCTTTTAGATCGTTTTATGAAAATTGTATAAAAGTTGTAAGCGAGACCTGAGACATATGATTTTTAATTGTCAAATTTATAGCTATTTTTTCTGTGAAGACTGATACTCCATTTTGTAATATAAGTCACTTATTCTTAGTGCCTACGTGAAGATATTGTGATCACTAGTTAACCTGCGCTCACGGGAGGGACCCTTGTCGAGCTGTGAGGTTGTGTTCATAATTTTGTTTTGTTTTTAGCACTATAGTTTCTTTCAAGAATTTGTTTCCGTTGTAATTCCATTTTTTATTATTCTCACTTTGATTGCAGAGTACTCACAAAGAGAAAACACTAAAATATTTCAATTATTCAAAGCATCTTATTTTCAACACTTAATTGTTTCATAGTTCAATTCAATTTCTAAGATGTTGATGAAATGCACTTTAGAGGCTATATACATACACCAATAATCATTCTTAAGTTATAATTTTATTTTCTGCAAAGTAGGAACTAGATTATACTGTTATTTCCCTTCCAAAAAATTGATATAGGATTTCCTTACTGTGCAAATTAGTTTAGGATTTTCTTTCAACAAGATAGTGAAAAATATTTCCAATTCTGCAAAAGTAGATTGTTTTCCTTTAATTTGGTCTTTAAGCATTTCTTTCTATGCAATTTGAATTAAATTTGAATTTTACAATTTAGATAGATCTTCCATTTCTAAAGTTCAACTCAATTAATTAGGGCTTAATATAACTTTGGTTTGAAAGAACATGTGCGTAATTATTCTCCAAATTGTATGAAAAACACGTGTCCATATTTAGAATGAGTTTCATTTTTAGAATCACTTAATTCACAGGAATAATCCTAGCATTTATAGTGCACATACATTTCACAAGTACATGAATCCTGGTTGACAATTAATGAAGTAAATTAAGAGCAATTAATTTACCAAACAACTGGCCAAGCCTAACGTTCGAATGAAGCGAAACAAAAACCACGTCGTGGGGTCTTCTAACCGATGCTACACCACAATCAATCCACAGATGAAACAAGTGAGCGCTGGCCACAAATTTTTGCCCAAAACCACACAACCACTCACCTGATGGCTCACTTAGCTCTTCAGTACACACAACTAGGAAACAAGGAACCGGGGAATTATACGTTGTCCTGTGGTCAAGAACACACCCTCCATTATTGAATTTGCCACATGGCCTCAACATAAACAAGTGCCTCCATAGACCTTGACCTAGGGTGAAAGAGTCGTCTTCAGAAAACAAATGCGGCCTCCAACAAAGCCATTCCATCCTCAGGGCAATGGACACCGTCGAATGCCAGGCCACCACCAACAACCACACTAGAGAGAAAGACCTTAACCAAATAAATACCAAAAATTGGACACGACCGGGTACCCACCAGACAACAACTGCTCTCCTGAAGTGGTACCCGAGGTTCCACCCTTCATATCCAACCTTCACACACACTAGAGAAGAATAATGGCTCCTAACAAGCCAGGGTCCTAATTGAATGCACAATAGTTCAACAGAGAACCTGCATTACTAGAGACTGAGCACTCCACAAAGGTCCAACTACCCCATGGCCCTGGCAAGCGCACTCGACCGTTAACACTCTCGTCTGCCACCCTACACACATAGTTCATCACCTAAGAAACAACCTTTATGCTATCATCACCACCATATATAATAGCCATAGGCAGGTCTGGAGGGTTCGATCGACTGTCGACCCATCTCATCATTTTAAATTCAATCATGATTACGCCTACCGCTGCCTCATGAGATGTACTCCGAGGTGAGCTTACCATTTGTTAGTTCACCCCCATGGGGGTTTTACTCCTACATGTTAAAGCATTGAAGAAAACATAATAATTATAGGTAGTAACTCCACATAGGTATATTTATTTCCATCTTATTTCTATTCATTTTTTTATGGAAATACTTGTTTTAATTATGGTGGGTTGTAAATGATGGTAAATAGGTTATTTACATGAGTATGAACTATTTTTAAGGATTTTAATTATGAAGCTTAACAATGAAAAATCATTGCACAAATATTTTAAAAACATGGCATAAATATTGCAACTATATCCATAAATTATGGCAAATAAATCTAAAGCAGTTATCCACATGGCACAAAGGCTATACCTTCAAAATTATTGTCCAATCAAATGTTTGAAAAATATTTTTTTTAATAATATTGAAAAATAGATATTTGTTTTTTAAAATTAAACATTATAACTATAGTCCTGTCATGACATTAAACATTACAACATTATAACTTTAGATTTCTATAATCGTGCCAAGACTAATAACAAGAAATCACAATCTTACTCTAAATTGAATTACATAACCATCTATAGAAATCACAATCTTACTCTAAATTGAATTACAAAGCTATTTCATCTATTAATTAAACTAAGCCTCATTTATATACCAACTCCAATTGACAAATTAAAGAAAAAATTCACACAATAATATTTTCCCAAACATTTTTTCTAATTGATTTTAACCAAACTCCCTTAAAATATTTTAAAACCTTGAATTTAAATAATTACACCAAAGGTGTTATCTATTGTGGGGTTTTTCGTAGCGACACTGTAGAGATTCGTCGTTACTGATATAATCTCAACAGTGTCATGCTACGTCATGATTCGCTGTACGCTTTGTAAAAACGTCTTCGTTGACTTTGATTTTCGATACCAATGTAATTAAATATTAACCAACAACATTCTACGAAACCCTTCGAACATTGCTACCATATATATAAAATAATAATATAAAATAGTAAATAATAAACAATAATTTAAAAAATATATGATCAAGTATTTTGTTATTCGTTTGGTTGATAATGAAAAGTGAATGTTTTCAGTATTTAATAATAAATCATAAACCAAATAATAATATAAAATAGTAAATAATAAACAAAAATTTAAAAAATAATGTAATAAAGTGTTTAGTTTATAAGGAAAAATATAGTTAGTATAAATTAAATATAATACTCAATCATATCATAAAGCAAACAATAAATTATAAACCAAAGAATATAAAATAACCCCGACTCGACTTCAACAGAACATTACGTACCTTTTTTTTTTCATCCAATGATCACCATCTCTTCACGCCCAATGAACCGATCCGACAACGTTCAATGGATATCGCGCACGCTATATGCACGAACGATAATGCGCGATGAGATTGGTATCGCGAAACCGCTTCCTCCACGTGTCACCCAACCTATGGAATTGCTCCAAATTCTGAATTACAGCTTACCACTTTTCTAACTTGCGATATACTGCCGGATTAACTCGAAACCACGTTCTCTCTTACACTTCACGGTTCTGTTTCTCCGCTTCGAGGTTCCGCTTCAAGTTTCAACACCAATGAACTCCGCTTCCTTGAACATACAAAACCCGACTTCGAGTTGTTGTCCGACAGAGCCTCTGTTTGCCCGCTCCAAACCAGAACAACGCTGAAGAACGCAGCTTATGGTAGCCCCCTACGGACTATTCAATTCCAAGACTATTCAAAGGCAAGGGGCTGAGGTGGAATTCAAGTGTGAGCGTCTGCAATTGGAAAGGAATAAAATGCTCCCGCTCCGATGTAATTTTGGTTAGATTGCCGGGCGCGAGACTGGTGGGGCAAATTCCCCCGGGCAGCTTGGGAAATCTCTCGGAACTCCAAAATCTAAGCCTTAGACACAACCTCCTCCAGGGTTCGATTCCCCTAGATCTGTCTAACTGCAAAGCACTCAAAAGCGTTAATCTGCAGGGAAACAGGATGTCAAGCCCGATTTCGTTGTTGGAGTGGCCGAATCTCACCGTGCTGAGCCTCTCCTTTAACTATTTCAGTGGCAACATTCCAGTTTCCCTCACCGCTCTTAAGTTTCTGCGCATGCTGCTTCTAGAGAACAATTCCTTCACCAGCCCCCTCCCGGTTCTGGATCTCCCTAATCTTGTGAAATTTAATGTATTGAACAATAATCTGACTGGTCCCGTGCCTGATAACTTGAAGAAATTCTTCCCCGATTCATTTCTTGGAAACAATCTTTGTGGTGAATCCCAGCGACAGCAATGTAGCGGAATCCGCAAAAAGCACTGAGTAGGAAGGATCTTTAGCATTGCAGTGGGCGGATTTTCTTTGACTGGCTTGATTCTTGCTATTCTTGTAATTTGGCGGGGAAGGACTAAGCATGTTAGGCCTGATAATAACGAAGATGAAAAATCGACCTCTAATGATGATTATTCAATTTCTCCGCGGGAGACTGAGAAGATGAAAAACAACCTTGTATTTTCCTCGGTCTATAAAAATCCCTTTTGTTTTGAAGATTTGTTGAAGGCGCCCGCAGAAGTTTTGGGGGAAGGAAGCGTTGGGGTTGCTTACAGGGCTAATATTCTTCGATTGGGAACGGTCGTTGTAGTAAAGCGCGCCACTGAAGTTGTTTCTGAGCCCACCAAATTCATTCAGCGGATTAATAGGATTGCCAAGATGACCCATAAGAATCTGCTTCCACTCAAGGCCTATTACTGCTCCCACCAGGAAAAACTTCTAGTCTATGACTACATGCCAACGGGTAGCCTTTACACAATTCTTCATGGTAAGATTTATGTCATTTATTTCATTCGATTTTCAATCCAGACGACCAACAGTTAGGACAGGTGTTCGCTACTGTCACCATGGTTCAATGCAATTTTGGTGGAATATGTGACCGCAATGTAGTCGACCCGCGTCCTCCTGCAATTGAAAATCGTCAGTGTAAATTGGGCACGATGAAGAAATGGTAGTGCTGTCACTAATATGTTCCCCTGTTCCTACACTGGTAACCTTAATTGTTCCGGAGCGCTGGGCCGTTTCGGTGTCGCATATATAAGAGGTAGCTGCGGGAGGGCAACTTCCTGTAACCATCTGAATCGTTCAGCAAGCTCCCCCGGTCCTCTTGTCATCTCTTCTATTTCAGCTGATAATTCTCTTTATTGATCTCTTTCTTCGCCCCCTCGTTGTTCTGGTTGTTGTCCTTCCATTTCTAAACTCCCAAGGATTCAACGAATGGTTGCTTTCTATGCAAAAACAAACTGCAATTGCCGATGATAGTTAAAATGATGATCGATGACCCAAAAACAGGAGTGCGCTTGTCTTTGCCGCTCTGCCCTTTTCAATCAAAGTCAATCGAGTTTAATTCATAGACGTGGAAAATGCGTGCACGCTAATTTTTTACGTGTGTCGGCGGAAGGGTGCATCACGAATCGAATCTATCCTTTCTAAATATCAGCCTTTCTGCATTGAGAGCGATAACAGAAGTGCTTATAGTGGCAGGGTTCATAGCAGGGCCAGTGAAGTTAGCATCCACAATGCTTAGACTGAGCTTTATGATGCTTATTATCCATGTCCTCAGAAAAAAGCTTTTGGGTCCTCCTGCTCTCACAATCAATAAAACCAAACCCCTTTGATTGAATCGACTAGTGCGAATCCGCATCCTTTGGGTCACCGTAGCAGAAATGGAGGCAACGTTATATACGCTTGTGGCAATTCAACCATTCGAGCCACCCTCCTGGGTTATGAATTGCGTTCGTTTTGACTCTGTCTGACCGGTTCGGTAGAAACAAAGGGATCCCAGTCTTTTGATGGAGAATGCAAAGGAGCTCAGCATCCGACTATGGGAACCAACGATCTTGTGTTGAACCTCCAGATTAATTAATTCGATAGTATTGGGATCAATTTGCAGCAGCAGAGTTGAGAAGCAATTTAGAAGAACCCAGGCTTGTGATCGCACGACCTTTGGTTCACGGGTGGTTTTCATAAAATCAACGCGATTCCATTAGCCGTCTGACGCGTGGCGAAGGGCGGAAATAGAATACCATTCATATCGGGCGCTAAAGTTCGATCGTTAACTTCACGATATTCATCTACGCCGTTCGATCAACAGTTGAGGCGTGATGAAACTCCGGCCGTAGATTGATGGAGGAATGACGGACAGGTAAGTTACAAATGTCGTGGTTTTGGAATTATTAAAGAGTGGGTTGAGTTATAACGTATGTTGATATATATCTATAATTATGAACCTTGTAAAATGAATTGATATGGCCGAATTAGCCATTGAGTTAAGGCTTGGAGTAAAGCCAAGGTGGCACCTTTAAATCTTATGAAATACTCATATAGATAGAAGGCATGTGAATGGGTTATTTTTATATTTTTCATTTTATTCGTTTTTATTTTTATTTTTATCTATTTATTTATTTTATTTTTATTTTTATTTTATATGTTTTATATTTTTATTTCTAATTTATTAAATTTTTATTTTTTATTTTTATTTATATATATATATTTTTATTCATTTTTTAATTTTTTTTTAAAGCTTAAATAAAATTACTTATAAAATAAGGTAACTGATGTTATGAGTTTTGAATCAACTAACATATAATTATTAAAAATAAAATAAATCTTTATATATTAAAACTATAAATAATATTTCATTATTCTTAACATTTAATTTATTCGAAAATGTCAATTGTTAATCTCAATCAAAACACGCACGACCAGGCCGAACTCTTTGATACACACAAGAGTTAATACAAAGTCTACTCCTGCGGTTTATCTTTGCACCCTTAGGGGCAAATGCTAGTTAATTTTCTATTATTGAAAAACAAAGCCATTAGGGCCATATATTTTAAAATTAAATATTTCTTCATGAAATTATTGAATGAAATAGATCGGATACAACGCTTCGATCGACTTGTAGATTTTGTATGAACTATCTCTGGCTAAGCTTTGCATGCGATATATTTCAATTTATTTATTTGTAAGAAGCATTGCACGCAATATTTCTGAGAAGCGCGCGTGTCGTGACTTGTGGATGAAGCAATTCCCAAGATATTCGAAGGCTTACGTGGGTTGCCTTGTCCACAAAGCAATTTCCCTTGAGTGGAGTAGTTATCTTTGAATACTAACTGTAAGTTGATATTCATGAAATCCCACAGCACATGGCAGAGTGGAATAGTACTGTACTGCTGTGATATTGTTTCAAACATTACCTGTTTTGTGTTATGTGCATAAACGGTTAATTGCTCTCTCCTATAGTGCAGTGTTGTACTGGTTGGAATTTGTTATTTCAATTCCTATATGGGCTTTATTTCAGCATCCTCAAAGTACAAGGTATAAGGAATTTGAGCTTTGATCCCGCTGTCGCCAAAAGTAGGGTGATTTCTGTTTGACTGTAAGTTCCCATTAATATTTTCCTATTTGCTGGTAAAATAAATGATCCCGCCTTGGCCAAAAGTTGGTTCTCTATTTTCTAATAAATAAATGATCCCACATTGGCCATATGCTGGGTGATTCTGTTTGACTGTAAGTTGAGTTCCATCAATACTTCTCCGTTTTCTAGTAAACTGAATGATGGGCTAGATGATCTTGAATGGACAATGTATTCTTTCATCTCAGTTAGTTTGAGATTCATATTCACTACCTCTGTTTCTTCCAGGCCCGGAGCCCATGGGCATTACAATTGCCTCATCTTCTACATTCTGGGAGTTTCCAAGCTCAGATGTTACCATCCTGGAAGGACACACCTCTGAGGTTTGTAATTCCACAAAAGAATGTTCAGTTATATCCTTTCATGGAAAAATATATGTTACTAAATATAAAATGCAACTTCTGCATGCCATTTAGGTTTTCAACTGTTCTTGGAGTCCAACAGGTTCACTTCTTGCTTCAGGGTAAGTCTTTTAATACTGTTCTGTTTGTAATTTAGGCCTCTAGCTGTATTTAACATAGATAGTAGATACATTTTCTGTCACATATTGGTACATCCCATTTATTCAAAGATAATTATTGTTCATGAGTATTACATTATGTAAACATAAACCCCTGAATAATACTTTATGATGAGTTGGAGTGTTGTTTGTATTAGCATAACTTTGGTGAACTTGTGAACTGGTGTTATTTTTGGGTAATGTTGCTGGAGAGCATCTATTATACCAATAGGGGCATATCATCTAAGTTGGTTTAATCGGGGTTCCTTAAAAGAGATGGCCCAAAGCATCCTAGAACTCCAGGAAGGGACAGAGTTTAAGATAAACTACTTATTTTCTTTGTTATATTGGCTAAAACTACCATATTTAAACTGTATGTGGAACCAGTAATCATTAGAAATGTATTAAATACTGTTCCTGAATGTCTCACAGATCTGGAGACTCTACAGCTCGAATTTGGACAATCCCGGATGGGCCATGCACATCTGAAACCCATAGCGGGCCTCCAAAAGCTCTTGTTTTGAAACACAATAAACAGAGCAAGGATGTGACAGTACTTGATTGGAATGTGAGTTACACAAATCTATATCACGAGAAGGACAATTTATTTGATTGCTAGTTTTCAAAGATTCTCTTTTGAATATCCTTGTTTTCCTGTACTTTTGGATTGGTTCAGGGAGAAGGGACACTAATTGCAACTGGTACTTATGATGGACAATTAAGGATTTGGAGCAAGGATGGTAAGGTTGGCTTGGATTTTTTTTGTTTGTTTGTATGAAAATCTTCAAATAATAAACTATGCTTTCTCAAAGGGTATGTCTCAATGATATTTAGATTGCTCTTCTAGGTATGATAGTGATTCTAGTTCTTAATTCTTTGCATATGGACTTTATATTTAGTGTGATGAATCTAAAAATGGTTAGAAGAATGGATAAAACATAATTAGTCATATAGTAATCTAGTTGCTTAGCATACATTAGAATAACCTATTGGAAAGAGATATGAGAAGAAAAGATGAAAGGGAAAGTCAAGCTGGCTGATTCACAAAACTCTTTGAAAGGAAAAAATCATCTCCTGCAAAAACCCAGCAGATTGTTAATGTGGTTTAGTGTGATGAACCTTTTGGCTTCCTATTCTGATGGAGTAGTTGAGATCCTATCTCTAACTTTCTCTATTATTGTTCTTCATTTCTAGTTCTTAGGATCTTGTTGGGATTTTCTCTCGTAGTTTGTTGAGTTAGTTCTCTTGATGTAAATCTCTCTCTCTCTCTATCTATATATATATATATATATTTTTTTTTTTCCAAAGAAAAAAAGCCAGATATTATTATTATTATATCCAAAAGTGAGTACATCAGTGGAGCACGTTGTAGGCACTTCCAAAAAAAAGGCCCCAACAATCCTTTGTTTATATCCAATACCATCCATGATGGACCATTATAGCAAGTAGAAATACATATGTCAACTGATAATTGTCATAAATATATAGACCATAGACATCACAAAATTTCAAAAATTTCCCCAGAACAGATAAGAGTTATGCAATGTTATTTAGATGAATTAAGGTTCCATCATCTTCCTAGTGATGATGGATGGATTCTTTTTGAAGACTATTCAGATTCCTTGACCAACTAGACTGTAGAGACCAATTCCAGACTTTGCTTTGATAGGGAGTCCGCAACTTGGTTCCGATGCCTATAGACATGAGCAAAAGTTATGTGAGAAAATAAAGCAACCATGTTCTGAATATATTTGAAAAGTGGCAAAAGAGAAAAAATAGAAATCCTATAAACTCCTTTTGGCCAATTTATGAACAAAGTAGAGACCGCATAAACATGTAGGTGACTGAGATTATGTTCAAGAGCAAGCTGGAGAAGGAGTTTAACTGCCATCAATTCAACCCAATTGTTTGTAGTAGGACCCAAACCGACCCTGAAGGAGATCGAGTGTGTATCTAAGACATATAGTATACCTCTGCCCCACATTTTGGTGGGTCATCTGGGCCACACCATAGATAAGGAGGATGGATGAGAGGCATGGACATGTGGATCATAGACAAGATTGCAAGACATTGAGTTGCCACTTTAACATTCACTGGGGGGTTGTCCTAAAAAATGGCTTGGTTGCGCTCTAGTCAGATGTCCCATGCATAAACAAAGGGGAGAGTCTTATATTTCTTTGGCATATGTCCCAAATACTAGCTTTGTAGACAGGATTCGATATTTTCTCCTTCCCAGATAAGATTCAACTGCAAAATCCGACTCATTTCCGACCCAAGCGACTTTGAAAAGGGATAACAAACAAAAATGTGGAGAACTGATTCTCCCTCTAGATGGCATAGAGCACATTTTCCTCGTCCCTGGAAAGAACATTTCTGAACAAGAAGAGCACATTAGGGTGTTGTTTTAGCGTAGGGCTTGCCATGATATCTTGGATTTGTAGGAAGCAGAAGTCCGTTGCTCTTAGCATCACTGGGGCTATGTATATTGCTGCTAGCATGGCTAGCTGTGAGGCGATATGGTTGAGGAAGCTCTTTGGAGAGTTGTTTGAGCTGGTACGGGATACAATTGTGATATACAACGATAACAAGATTGGGATCCAACTTTCAAAGAGTCTTATGTTCCACAACAGGTCCAAGCATATTGAGATTCGATATCACTATATCTGGGATATGGTTCAAAGAAGAGTTGTAAGACTCCATCACATTTTGATTTATGAGCAGATAGCTGGCATGCTGACCAAGCCTTTGCTGAAAGGGAAGTTCTTGGTCTTCAGAGAGCAACTTGGACTGGTGGATGTGATCCTTCTGGGAAGTGGTCATGGCTGATTGAGAACACTGAGCTATGCTCTTCCCCCTTGTTTGAGCTCTTAGGGTGGGAATGGAGTTGGAGAGCTCTTGGACAATAGGATGTGTGTAATGTTCCAAAATTTTCATGAATAAATTAGAACATTAATTTTTGCTCATATTGTGTAGTAGGTGAATAAAAAGGAAGAGGAGGCCTCTTGACATGAATAAAACCCTTCCTTATGTGAAAAGGGAACCTTTGAGCAGCTTATTTTGCACCTCCTATTGTGAAAAGGGCTAATTGTATGAGGACAAGGTCAAGTTGACCAAGTCAACCAGCGCAGCCTAAGGAGGAGTAGCTTGCCTAAGAAGACAGCGCAGTTTTGGAGGGAAGAGATTCAAATGAAGATGGAAACCCTAAGAGGTGGGACCCAAGATGAAGGAGCTCACAACTACATAAGGTGAAAAAGGGAAGCTTTGTGGATCAGCTTGTGTATCTCGATTTCATGTCTACTTAGACATTTTCTGCAAACTCCTGCTGCTCAGCAGAGTTTGGGAGGAATTCCTGTTTAGGAATTCTTTCTCCTTCATTGAGTGATCTCTTGAAGGGGTTGTGCTTCATTTCTCCCACATCTGGATTGCAGGCCAAGCATTTCTCACATCTGCAGCGTTATTTCTGTAGCAGAGGACGCTGTGTAGCTGGGCAGTGTAGTGGGAGGGTTGTCTCATCTTCTCTTGTGCATTACCATTCAGTGGAGGGAGTTCCTCTTGCATTGTGGGAGCTGTATATGAGATTCCAGAGCTCATTTCAGGTCTTGGCATGTGGCCAATTCATGTTCCATCCATGATAACGCAATTCACTGGGTAAACTGCGTTATTTTGTGAGAGCAGCAGCTGTAGGGTCTGATCCCTTACTTGAGAGCTGATTCTTTGGAGGAAGGGCCAACCCTTCTCCCGGAAAGCTCTATATTCCATTCCTCTGCTGTATTTTCATATTCTCAGCCATATTTATATTCAGTGTTGCAGTGACTGCGTTTTCCAGCTACATATCTTTGCAGATATGCACTTGTACACTTGTATTTTCATGAAACCCCTTGAGGGTGATCTTTATTGTGTATAAAGAGAAAAGGGACCACATTTTCTTAGCCATTGGATGCTTGTTCATTTCTGATTTGATATGTCATGTTATTCTCTGTATAAACCCTAATATAAATAACGCTGATCTTGATTCAATAGTTTCTGCATGTTCTAAGCTATGGGGTTTAAGCTCATTTGAGGCATATAGAAATAGGGAGATCTGTTTATATGAGCTAGAGTCATTTGTTTCACCTCAAATTTTGCATGTGAGCTGCATATCATGTCTACTAAGGGTTATAAGACCCATTTCTCACTTGTATAGCGTTATTTTCTGGAGACAGCTGTTTTGTGCTTACATGTTGCTGCCATTTTCAGCTAGTTCACTTTGGGAGATCTGAATAACCTGCTTAAGGTTATTTCTTTGAGCCTGCATTCTGCAAGGAGGTCAAATCATATATGTTCCAAGGCAACACATTAGTGGTTGGCCTTATTTTCACATTTTCTCCCTTATACAACGTCCCCAAGGAGCTGCTGCAGCAATTTCCTGAGTAGGGGAAATCACATATCTGTAGACAGAGATTGCAAAAGGCCAGGTAGCCTCTGGTTCTCTCCCTTCTTTGGAAGGAGACATAACCAGTAAATGCCTCAGCATTCCATCTCTGGCACAGACTTGTGATATTTCTGAAAAAGGAATATTACAGTGGTATCAGAGCATGATCTCTGGCACTGCCTGTGAGATCAAGCTTTCAGAAAACTAAAGAGAAGAGCAAGGAGCAGCTATCTTGGCTCAGCTTGTGGATTTTAGATCCACCCAAAGAATACCACAAAAGGGGAACAAAGATGGAGAGGATGAGGTTACTCTCATCCATTTTTTAGATCAGGAAGGAGCCTCTCCAAAGGGGTTCAACCAATGGGAAAGAAAGGTGCAGTGAAACTCCAAAAGGGTTTCAAGATGAGAAAAGCTGCAGTGAAACCTCTAGAGGGTTTCGAGAGGGAGGAGAAGAGGAAAACACTTCCTATGTTCATGAATGAAGTGAAGAATATGGAGGGCCACAAGAGAAGTGGATAGATGGCTAGAAGAGGAGGAGCATTCTTCTCCACTTGCGGAGGCTTCTACCTGCGCTGTCTTGTTCTTAGAGGAGCAGCCCACTATATCAGCAGTTGGATCAGCCAACAAATCAGAGATAGGGACTTTTGCAGCCATACAAGATGTCTCAAAGACCCACAAAGGTATGCAAAAATTTCCATGCAATGACAATTCAGAAAATTTCATAGAAGGTTTGGAAAATTTGCATTCACATGGCCCAGGATCGAAGCTCCATGTTGATAAAGAGATGCAAGCTTATACAACACTGTACAATATGGGATTGGTCCAAGAAGGGATTAGCACTCATTCCTTTGCACCCTTATTGAGTTGCATGCAGCATGAGGAGTTATGGTGCAAGGATTTGGGGAGCATCATGCATGATGTGCCATCTCCTAAGGATGTCTTGTCCTTAGCACTCTTGGATTCATGTGATTCAAGGGTTTGATTGGTGAGAGGCCTTTCTTGGAAATTCTTCAAGGGGTTACATCTCAACATCCCATGAGGTGTAAGGAGGAATACTTGCTTTGGGATAATGGCAGTCTTCATTGGGAAGATGCCAAAGGAGGGAAGGATTGAGGACAACCATATCTTGATAGAGGAGAGTGGATGGAGAGCAAGAGGCTTGTGAGTCACTTGCACATCTATGACACAGGGCAGTAAGAGGCAAAGCTGCGCTGGCTACTAAGGAGAGAGTTTGGCCATCATGAGACATGTCCTTTTCTCAAGGGTATGTGGATGGAAGGAGCTTGGCAGGATACTTTCATCATGGGACAGCAAGGAGTGTGGATGCATTATGGTGGTAGGGTCATTTTGTTTCCACCACATATGATGAATGATGGAGGTATGAAGAGGCAACAAGGATATTTGTTGCTTCGGAGGATGGGGAGAGAGCAAGGGCAAAATTGCTCTCCCACTTGGCATAGTGTTGCAAGGGTGAAGTATGGCACTATCATGGTGCAAGAGGTGTTTTCATCATGGAGGAGACCCCTCATATATGGCAGCATTATGGAGAATATGTTTGACAAACTACATGTCAAATAATGGAGCTTGATATGGATGAGAGCCTATGTGTATAGGCCAATAACGTTATCTCTTGGGAGTAGTAACCGATGGATGAAGTGTGCCCAGTGGAAGTGCGGTGGATCCATAACCCACAGGTTCCAGGATCATTTCATATTGGTTGCACTTGATGAAAAGAGAGGAGGTGACATGGATGGGGTAGTAGATGGAGTCATCTATTACAATGCGACATTCTTCTTGACTTGGATTCCCAAGCATGGGAAGAAGGATCTTCTTGCAGCACCTAGTTCATTCCTCTTCACGGGAGCATGCCAAACAACTATGGAGGGTTCATTCATGGATCCATACATCATTTTACTCCTAGCACATGGTAAGAGATCTGTTTTTACATTGGCTGATTTGTATACTCTTACCATTATCTTGCAGTGCATGGCTCTACAAGAGGGCAAGCTTATCAGATTGCTCCATGGGCAAAATTGGGCCAAACCATATGATGGAGGCAACCATCTTTCACATGACCTTTGGCAGATGTTTTTCCATTGCATACATGTTCAGCAAATTTACATTATCATCCATGAGTCACAAAGCATTTTGCCATGTAAATTTTTAAAGCAACAACTTGGAAAACTGCGCTGCCACTATTGGGGAAACTGTTGGTACTTCCTTGCATCTCATGAAACCTTCAGCATTTTCCTCATTTCGTTGCTGATCATGACTTCCCTTGCTGATGTGGGTCTGATTTACATTGGGAGCATGATTGGAAGAATGATACATGAGTTGGGAGTGTCCTTAGAGGGGAAGGATTCCCACATTTTCTGCATTGCATGTTCTAAGGGGAACATGAGAAAAACTATGGCCACCACAGCTAAGTATTTGCTTCCTTTTGAGGTGGAACATAAGTTTGATGATCATTCATTGTATAATCATGGGCATGTGATAAGAAATGACTTGTATGATCAGCTCAACCATTCAGCCATTTACTTTCCACTAGTGAAGGAGAGAATTTTCACCACTAGTCATTTAGCAACATACTACTTGCCATGCCATTTTCTAAAGAAGCAATGGATGAGATTACGCTGTGTCCTTTTGAGAATTTGTTGGTGTCATATAGCAGCCTTCAAAGCCTACAACAAACATCTCAATTGGAAATTCTATGATGACCATGTCCTACTCATCATGGAAGATATGTTCCGGGGCAGCTTGTTCTTCAAGGTTGGAGGGGAAATCTTTGGTGGATTGCTCTACATTTTACCACTTGAGGGCAATACCTTTGCAGCCCATGAACAACAAATACTCTGCACTATTCATAAGTGGAGAGGAGGACAGCGTGGGATAGGCCCTCTTGCCTATCATGTTCAGTCATTCAGCCCACCTACACTTCAGGAGCCAAAGGTGGAGGGGATTTTGCATGAGTTACCATGCTGGAGGGTGACTCATTTTATATGGATGATAGCTTGGGGGTGGAGGTTTCACTTTGGGGGAATAAGATTTCCTTTGCATTTTGTACTCCATGCCTTGGGAAGACCTCTAGACCACACATGGTTGTCTCCTTGAGCACTTTCCTTCTCATGATCTTAGTCATTTGGAGTGTTTCACCAAATACTAGTCTATATGCTTGGGAGAGACACTATGGAGCTTCATGGATGAGATGGCATCATATTCTTTGGAGGATCGCATCATACGCTGATGCTACTGGAGGAGGTAAATAGATTCACTCAGTTCTATCCTTGTAGTTGCTTGAGGACAAGCAACATTTGGGAGGGGAGGACTGTAATGTTCCAAAATTTTCATGAATAAATTGGAACATTAATTTTTGCTCATATTGTGTAGTAGGTGAATAAAAAGGAAGAGGAGGCCTCTTGACATGAATAAAAACCTTCCTTATGTGAAAAGGGAACCTTTGAGTAGCTTATTTTGCACCTCCTAGTGTGAAAAGGGCTAATTGTATGAGGACAAGGTCAAGTTGACCAAGTCAACCAGCGCAGCCTAAGGAGGAGTAGCTTGCCTAAGAAGACAGTGCAGTTTTGGAGGGAAGAGATTCAAATGAAGATGGAAACCTTAAGAGGTGGGACCCAAGGTGAAGGAGCTCACAACTACATAAGGTGGAGAAGGGCAGTTTTGTGGATCAGCTTGTGTATTTCGATTTCATGTCTACTTAGACATTTTTTGCAAACTCCTGCTACTCAGCAGAGTTTTGGGAGGAATTCCTATTTAGGAATTCCTTCTCCTTCATTGAGTGATCTCTTGAAGGGGTTGTGCTTCATTTCTCCCACATCTGGATTGTAGGCCAAGCATTTCTCACATCTCCAGCGTTATTTCTGTAGCAGAGGATGCTGTGTAGCTGGGCAGTGTAGTGGGAGGGTTGTCTCATCTTCTCTTGTGCATTTCCATTCAGTGGAGGGAGTTCCTCTTGCATTGAGGGAGATGTATAGGAGATTCCAGAGCTCATTTCAAATCTTGGCATGTGGCCAATTCATGTTCCATCCATGATAGCGCAGTTCACTGGGTAAATTGCGTTATTTTGTGAGAGCAGCAACTGCAGGGTCTGATCCCTTGCTTGAGAGCTGATTCTTTGGAGGAAGGGCCAACCCTTCTCCCGGAAAGCTCTATATTCCATTCCTCTGCTGTATTTTCATATTCTCAGCCATATTTATATTCATTGTTGCAGTGACTATGTTTTCCAGCTACATATCTTTGCAGATATGCACTTGTACACTTGTATTTTCATGAAACCCCTTGAGGGTGATCTTTATTGTGTATAAAGAGAAAAGGGACCACATTTTCTTAGCCATTGGATGCTTGTTCATTTCTGATCTGATATGTCATGTTATTCTCTATATAAACCCTAATGAAAATAACGATGATCTTGATTCAGTAGTTTCTGCATGTTCTAAGCTATGGGGTTTAAGCTCATTTGAGGCATATAGAAATAGGGAGATCTGTTTATATGAGCTAGAGTCATTTGTTTCACCTCAAATTTTGCATGTGAGCTGCATATCATGTCTACTAAGGGTTATAAGACCCATTTCTCGCTTGTATAGCATTATTTTCTGGAGACAGCTATTTTGTGCTTACATGTTGCTGCCATTTTCAGCTAGTTCACTTTGGGAGATCTGAATAACCTGCTTAAGGTTATTTCTTTGAGCCTACATTCTGCAAGGAGGTCAAATCATATATGTTCCAAGGCAACACATTAGTGGTTGGCCTTATTTTCACATTTGCTCCCTTATACAACGTCCCCAAGGAGCTGCTGCAGCAATTTCCTGAGTAGGGGAAATCAGATATCTGTAGACAGAGACTGCAAAAGGCCAGGTAGCCTTTGGTTCTCTCCCTTCTTTGGAAGGAGACATAACCAGTAAATGCCTCAGCAGTCCATCTTTGGCACAGACTTGTGATATTTCTGAAAAAGGAATATTACAATGTGTGTGATCCTTGTCACTTATGGAAAGTTGGGTACCCTCCGCTACCATAAAGTTTGAGACTTGACATAGTATACCCTAGTATGCATCCTACCCACAAGCTGGGCTTGTAGGGATTGCCACCCATCTGGCCAATGGGTGAGGAGACTTAGGTGCATGTGATCCTTACCAATGGTAAGTTGGGTATCCTCCCCAAGTTAGTGGATGTAGGTGTTCTACCACTTGATTCTTGAGGATCAAGATGGAAATATAGATGGACAATATGATAGTTGTGATCCTTACCTGTCATGGTAAGTAGTATCTTCCCTATTATCATTGGATATAGGGTGGCATATTAATCTCCCTTATAATGATTCTTCTTCTTTAGATCAAGAGTGTTCAACAGATGAGCTGAAATGAGCAAAGACGAGATATGGTATGATACAATGATGATGATGACGAGACATCTAAGATGAGACCTATGATGCAGTAGGAAATTCCTCCCTAGTTGAGAGGGAGTGTTGAAAATTGGCAACTAAGGGAGCAACTCCCTTCTTGGAGAAGCCCAAATAACCCTAAGGAGACCCCATATTCCTTTTAAAAAATCTAATTTGCACATCGGAAAATATTATTTTTAATGTGGAACCAAGTTAACACAAAAAGTACAAGTCGGTTTAAAGGAGAAATTCGACTTCCTCAACCAGATATAAATACAGCTCACTTGGCATCACTTGGAGGCATTGCATCACACATTCCTTTCTTCTTCATTTGTTCGATCTGGTCTGAAACTGCAGGGTATGATCTCACACATGCGAAGAGGAGAGAGAGAGAAGTCTGTTGATGGAATTTGACTTTTGTTTTGGCACCTTTGACCAACATTGACTTTGGGTGATTGGACTTGGTTTGACTTGGTTTTTGGGTCTGTTCTTGGAGGCCGAATTCCGGAGAGAGAAGACCAAAATTTTTTAGGCACTTTGACCAGCGTTGACCACAAATATAAAACTAGGGTTTTCGCAGGGGTGACTTTGACTTTGACTGTTTTTTGAGGTAGATTTGTGGATTGTTTTGACTGGGTTTGACCAAGCAAGGAAGGCCAAGTTGGTTGCTGCTTTGACCGAACTATTTGGAGCTGATTAGACCATTGACTTTGCACTGGTAAGGGTTGCGTTTACTGCTATTGACTTTGACCGTGATAGGGTTGGAAAATTGCAGAGTTATTGTTTGACCAAATTTGACTATATTTCTCATATTTGATTGGATATTGGATTAGTTGACTTGAAAGTCAAGGCCTTGAATTTTGACTATTTGCTGATGTACTTGGACTATATATCTCTCTGTTGAACATTTGATGAACATTTAATAGAAGAAGAATCTGGTTAGCGTTTTCCCCCTTGAGGGGTTTTTCCCTGGTCTTTGACCAAAAATCTCTATCTCTATTGATCTTTGCTATCTTCTATTGTGCATATGGTTTATTGTTCTATCTACAATTGCTTACTGTCATTGGGTGATTGAAATTAATTGGGAAAAGTGATTGCTACTAAAAGAAGAATTTGTTAAAGTGACCGTTTCAATGTAGAACATTGGAAAATTAACAAGATAACCTTTCAAAATTAATTTTCAACGATTAGGGCACAATATAGCATTACCTAGAAGCAACAATTCCGTATATTAGACCATTTCAAGATAGAAATTATTCCACAAAAAGCACTTACAAGACAACATGTAGTGTATCCATTCATTATCCAAAGAAGTAGCTCCAAAGACAATAAAAAATAGCTTCCAAATATCAAAATGCATCCAATAGGTCTCCAATAGCCAAGAAGGAACAAGTGTGAAAATCCTCTAAGAGGTCAAATCCCAAGTGTGATGATGATGAGAGACTAAATGAGGTCTCTCATATTTATACAAGTCCAATCAAGTCTAATATTAGCATAAATCCCCTCTTAGTTGTTAAATGGAGGGCAAAACTAATTGTGGTTACAAGCCAACCACATAGCCAATGCAAAATCATAAAGACAAACCCACAAGAGGGCCAAAGTGTTGATGTCATCTCTACGTGGGCCTCTTGGAACCATGCATTCAACTCTCTTGGTGCCAAACTAAAGGAAGAGGGCCCCTAGATCTTCATGCGAATCATCATGTGGACCCTGGTTTTGTGTTTGGGGCACAAAATGGGTCTCATAGGCCTCCTAGTGATAAAATAGCCTAGGTCTACTCCATCGTTGAGGGCTCGTAGAATTGTGCTAGCCCTCACATGTCTCAAGGGGTGAGACAAACCTCATTAGGGCCTCGTATTGAATGCAAAACCATGTGATCACTGCTAAGCCAGCTGGGGTATGCTAGTCCAAGTGCATCATCTTGCAAATAATGTGGGGCAAAGCGCAGACCGCTGTGGTCTTGATAGTTGTAGGTGTTGATTTTATAACATCGGGAAGTGTTCCAAGTCTCAAAATTGGTGGACAGGCTTGGATAGCAGTTATCCAGAGAACCCAGAAATCGTTTGTGGAAATTCCACTCGGATCTTGCTTTATTAAAATAATTAATTATTTTAATGCAGACCCTAAGTCTAAACTTAGGGAAATTAAACAATTAAAGGGTGTTAATAAAGCAGAGTATGAATCTTCTAGAAAACGAAGATCAAGTCACATTGATTAAAGATATAATCTTGGCCGTTGATTCATCAACGAGAAGACTATAAGAAGAGGCTTGAGGGTCATTTGAAAATCAAGCCGGGGACATTCTTAGTACTCGAAGGAAATCGATTCTAAAGTAAGAGAATTCGATTTCAGTGGGTGAGTTTGTAGAGGTGGGATTGTAGAGGCAGAAGGAGGAGGGGGAAATTAGCTAATGGAGAAGGAGAAAGCAGAAGGGTGAAGGGAAGGGTGTGCTGAGCAGCATCACCAACCCCTCCACGCATAGTTACACAGTCCAGGGAGGGACTGCGCAAAGCAGATACGCAGGATGACATAGAGGGTGTAGGAGGTCACCTCGAAAGTCAAGATACTTCTGGTGTGTCCGGAAAATTCATGCCAGGTGTATGCTAATTTACTTTGCTCACCAGGACTTTTGTAAAAGATCTTTTCATTGCAGAAGATATATACAAACCCTCATCTGCTACACCGGTTTTCCCACATTGGGTTTTTCTGGGGACAATTGTCCAAAAATCACTGTGTTCATATGGTTGTTTCTATTGTGCTACTTGTGTAATTTTTGTTCTTCTGCTTTTGATTAGAGTGAAGTACTGCAGTTGTATTTATTTCAAAATTTACTGAAGCATTTGTAAATAACTTATCTAATAAGTAGGAGAAATAAATCAATCACTACAGTAATAATTTTCAGATCTGAAAATTTCACATGGTATTAAGGCAAAAAGCTAAAGACAGAAAGGGAGGATCTGCTATGGACCAAAGATTCGACATCCGGAAGGGTTCACGCAGTTAGAGGGACTCACGCAGTCCTCCAGAGCATGCATAAACGCAGAGGGAACATGACATGACAGTGCTGGCATCCAGACTATAGGAGGATCTTGCTTGTGTGTCAAGCATGGCTCCTCTAAGTGTTTGGTATATACTGTATTGACAATGGAGCATTTGCTCACATGACAGGGGTTCGAGGATGCTTTTCGAGCTATCAAGAAGAACAGATGAATTTCCAGATTACTATGTGAAACAAGGCCAAGTGTACCCCCGTTGGAAGAGGTACCATAACATTTCAGACAGAAGTTGGCAACAAGATTTGGGCCACAAATGTTTTGCATGTACCAGGGTTGGGGATGAATTTGCTCTTAGTGTCTCAGCTCCAAAACAAGGGTTATGCCGTATACTTTATTGGAAACAAAGTGTATGTCAAACATCCTAGCTGGAGCAAGAAGGCACAAATTGGAGTAAGGAGTCATACGCTGTATAAGCTTCAGCTTGAATCCCCCGTGGCCTTGATTGGCAGTACGGACGACAGAGATCTGAATGAATTATGGCACAGAAGGATGGGGCATCTACATCATGGAGCCTTGAGGATTCTCAAGAATACTGTCATAGGAGCTCCTAAACTTAGCACAAGGAGAGATGAAGTTTGCAGGGGATGCGTACTAGGGAAGTATGCTAAAGCAGCATTTCCAAGAAGTAGCAGTAGGGCCAAGAGCGTATTGGAACTAATACTCTCGGATATTTGCGGTCCGATGTCCACAACCACTCTCAGTGGTGCAAAGTATTTTGCTGCCTTTATTGATGATCATTCCAGGAAGACTTGGATCTATTTTCTCAAAACCAAAGATGAAGTCTTTGATCGGTTCAAAAAGTTCAAAGCATTGGTAGAAAATTCAATAGGAAAGAAGATCAAGAAGCTGCGATCAAATAATGGTGGAGACTATATCGATAAGGACTTCACCAGTTTCTGTGCAAAGGAAGGCATCAATAGAGAATGGATAGCTCCATACAATCTAGAGCAAAATGGAGTTGCAGAAAGGAAGAACCAGACCATAGTAGAGGCTGCAAAGGCAATGCTATATGACCAAGATATGCCCAAATTTTTGGGGTAGAAGCTTGCAATACAACAGTATATGTGCAGAACAGAGTACCCCATAGAGCATCGGGGAAGGTAACTTCTGAGATTGTGTTCACAGGCAGCAAGCCGGAGGTGAGCCATATCAGGATATTTGGCAGCATGGTGTACTGCCACGTTCCAGATGAGAAGAGGAAGAAGTTGGATTAGATTGCGGAAAAGGGTTTTCTTGTGGACTATAGTGAAAATGCGAAAGCATATTGCATCTATATTCCAGAGAGAAGGAAGATCGTAGTAAGGAGGGATGTGAAATTCATGGAGGAGAGAGCCTTCAAGAAATCCCGAGAAATGGCTACAGATACGCAGATTGAGGATGATCCACTAGTACATCCTCAATGGCCTGCAGAGGATGGGTCAAGTGCCTCTCCACGACACAAGGATTCTGAGGAGAGTTCCTCCGAAGAAGAGCACGAAAGAGAGCAGGTGAGACCGCCCACCACTAGTGGGAGACCGAGCAGAGAACTTCAACAAATTCTGAAGGATGCAGAAGAATTTGTTGGAGCCCCTAGAGACGAGAAGAGGGTACAGAGGCAACCTGACATATACCAGGCCTTGGTAGCTCAGGTTGGAGAACCTTCCAGCTTTCGAGGGGCAGCTCAGCATCAGGTGTGGGTGGATGCCATGGTGGAGTATAGCTCCATCATGACAAACGACATCTAGGAAGTAGTCCCTAGACCACAAGACATATCAGTTGTAGGATCCAGGTGGATCTACAAGATCAAGTATGCTGCAGATGGAAGCATAGAGAAGTTCAAGGCCAGATTTGTAGCTAAGGAGTATGCACAAAAGGAAGGGATTGATTATGAGGAAACCTTCGCCCCTGTAGCTCGCTACACTTCTATCAGATCCGTCATCTCTCTAGCAGCGCAGATGGGATGGGAGATTCACTAGATGGATGCCAAGATAGCGTTCTTGAATGGGGTGATAGAGGAGGAAGTGTACATAGAATAGCCAGAGGGCTTCGAGACACATGAGCAGGAGACTCATGCTTGCAGGCTTAAGAAAGCCTTGTATGGTTTAAAAAAAGCCCCCATGGCATGGTATGGGCGAATTGATAGCTACTTGCAGAAGATGGGGTTCGTCAAGAGTGACGCAGATTCCAATCTCTACTACTTGAGAGTAGGGGATAAGCCGTTATTTCTGGTATTATATGTAGATGATTTGTTTCTTACTGGATCATCTAAGCTCATCAAGGACTGCAAGGTGAATTTGGCTACAAAATTCGACATGAAGGATCTAGGGCATATGCACTATTTTCTTGGATTAGAAGTTTGGCAGCAGAAGGGAGAAATCTTCCTGGGGTAAGGAAGATACACTTAGAAATCTTGAAGAGATTTCAGATGGAAGACTGTAGACCCATGGCCACGCCAATGATTACTAATTGGAAGAAGATAGACACAATGGAGGATGATGAGGCTGACCCCACCTTGTATAGGTAACTCATCGAATCATTGATGTATCTGGTCAATACCAGACGAGACATTTGTTATGCAGTGAATACCCTCAGTCATTTCATGGTGGAACCAAGGAGGGCTCACTAGGAAGTAGCCAAACATGTTCTCAGATATTTGAAGGGGACGGTCGAGTATGGATTGAAGTACACCAAGGGCAATGAGGTCCAGTTGAGTGGGTTTACAGATGCAGATTGGGCTAGAAGCACAGTGGATCGGAAGAGTACCAGTGGATATGTTTTCGTCTCGGATCAGGAATGACCTCCTGGTGCAGCAGGAAACAAAAGTTCGTCGCACTAAGTTCAGCCGAGGCAGAGTATATGGCAGCAAGCACAACTTTGTGCGAGGCCATATGGCTTCGTAAATTACTCTTGAACCTGCTTAAGAAGATGATGGAACCAATTGGGATTATGTGTGATAATCAAAGTCGCATTAAGCTCTCTCAGAATCCTGTATTTCATGACCAGTCGAAACACATTGACATTCGGTGCCACTTCATCAGGGACTATGTCCAACAGGGAGCAGTACAGCTGAGGTACACTCCTCCAGGGGAACCGGTGGTCTACAGAGACAGAGATAGCTGCAGTACAGATGAGGCAGTGGCAAAGATAGTGTCACAGGCAATGGTACAGAGGGCAGCAACGCGAAGATGAGGGGCAACAGCTAGGACATCATCAACGCAACAAATGTTCTAGAATCATAGCAGTATAGTGGTCTCTTGCTTAAACACTTTCCTCGCTAAGAGGGAGTGTTGATTTTATTGCATCGGGAAGTGTTCCAAGTCTCAAAATTGGCTGAGAGGCTTGAACAATAGTTATCCAGAGAACCCACAAATCGTTTGTGGAAATTCCACTCGGATCTTGCTTTATTAAAATAATTAATTATTTTAATGCAGACCCTAAGTCTAAACTTAGGGAAATTAAATAATTAAAGGGTATTAATAAAGCAGAGTGTGACTCTTCTAGAAAACAAAGATCAAGTCATCTTTTAATCTGAGCCATTGTTTAAAGATATAATCTTAGCCGTTGATTCATCAGCGAGAAGACTATAAAAAGAGGCTTGAGGGTCATTTGGAAATCAAGCTCGAGACATTCTCAGTACCTGAAGGAAATCTATTCTGAAGTAAGAGAATTCGATTTCAGTGGGTGAGTTTGTAGAGGCGGGATTGTAGAGGCAGAAGGAGGAGGGAGAAATCAGCTAATGGAGAAGGAGAAAGTAGAAGGGTGAAGGGAAGGGTGTGCTAAGCAGCAGCACCAACCCCTCCACGCAGAGTTACACAGTCTAGGGAGGGACTGCACAGAGCAAATACACAGGATGACGCAGAGGGTGTAGGAGGTCACCCCGAGAGTCAGGAATACTTCTGGTGTGTCCGGAAAATTCATGCTAGGTGTATGCTAATTTACTTTTCTCACCAGGACTTTTGTAAAAGATCTTTTCATTGCTGAAGATAAATACAAACCCTCATCTGCTGCACTGGTTTTCCCACATTAGGTTTTTTCGAGGACAATTGTCCAAAAATAACTATGTTCATATGGTTGTTTCTATTGTGCTACTTGTGTAATTTCTGTTCTTCTGCTTTTGATTAGAGTGAAGTACTGCAGCTGTATTTATTTCAAAATTTACTGAAGCATCTGTAAATAACTTATCTAATAAGCAGGAGAAACAAATCAATCACTGCAGTAATATTTTTAGATCTGAAAATTTCATAGTAGGTGCCCATGGAGTGGAATGATGATGCTCTGTAAGTACATGAGTCCCATGGCTCTCAGTGCTTCACCTGTAAGGTGTCATATTCTCCTCTAGTGGACTTAGGCCCTAGTTAAGTTTCCCATCCCATGATGAAACCACCTGTCGATCACACATAATGTCTAGTGTTGCATCTTCACCATCAGGTACAATAATTCATTAGTGCATCTAAGTGAACCAAGCTTGTTAATCAAGGGCACATTGGGACTTCACATGAGGCTTCTCTTCCAAATTTAGGGCTTTAATCTCGAAGTAGTGTTACCTCCCTTGGTAGAAGTGGTTAATAGATGACCCTATTAGGTGTTCTTAGCCCCTAAGGGGAAAGACATGTCTTGGGTACATCCTTCAATTATTAGGTGGCATGTGAATGATGGATGGATGGGGGTAAATGGGTATCAGGGCCAAATGCCATGGGTGCAAGGATAACAATGATGAGGAAGTCTACATATTGGGCATACAAATGTGATGAGGGAGCAATCGTGGTTACATGAGTTACCCCAACCTTTGTTTTTCCACCCTTCTTTATTTTGTTTTCGCCTTTTCTTGATTTTTCTTTGTATTATTGCTCGGGGCTTCAGGAAATGAGAGCATGCTGTGAATAATGTAAAACAGTTATTACCCCCTTAAGGTGGGGAAATTCATTGCCCACCAGGGGTTGGGACGTGGATGGGTTCCTTTAATGATGCGAGGGGCACTCATGGGCCCTACGAACCAGGGCGATGGCCATAATGATAAGGGGTAGAGCTCATGTTTGGCTTTTGCCCACGTGCTGTATTAAATGTCTCAACCATCTTTTGCATTTTATGATTTTATTTTTCTTTTGTTTCTTGCTTGTGGCCATGATATGCTTTTAACTTTCTTTTAGATGCATTAACCTCCAAGGCAACATTTCCAGGCATGACCCAGATATGCAAATTGTTGATTTGTGGTAGCATCGGATGTGCTCTAAGTCTTAAAATTTGCAGGGAGGCTTAGGCACATGTATTCCTGTCAGGCCAGGAGGTAACTCCACAAAATAAATCGTATGAATTGATTGAGGGCGCCTATGAATATATACATGGAGGTGAGACTATTGGGATTCATTTCCCAATGTCTCTTAGACTTCCTTATTTCCTATTTTACACTAATGTACAATTTCGCCCAATCCCTTAGGATTAGGTGTCAACCTCCCCCCCTTAATCTGAAGGGATGTTGGTGAGTCCAAGCATCGTTCTGAATTTTTCAAACTTTTCTCTTCCAAGCGCTTTGGTGAAGATGTCTGCAATTTGCTCATTTGTGGAACAATGAGGTAGATGGATTGTTTTGGCCTCAACATGATGTCGAATTAGATGGTATTTTGTATTGATGTGCTTCGTTTGTGTTGAGATTTTTGAGTGTTAGGGTAGCATCGGATGTGCTCTAGCTCCCAAACTTTGTGGGGGAACTAGAGTACATGAGATCTCCAAGACCCAGAAAGGGATTTGAGAGATTCCATCCGGTTTAAGAGAAAATTAATTAATCTTTTTAATTAAGGACCCTAAGTCTAACTTAAGAAAATTAATAGATTAAAGGTAATTAATTTAAACATGTGATGGAAATGACTTAAGTCACATGGATCAAGCTTTCTTTTAATTTCAGCCATCGATTCAAGATTAGATCACGGCCGTTGGTTTCCCAATGAGAAAAATATAAAGGAAGGGCTTGGGGTCAATTGGAGGACACACAGTGGTAGAGCACTGAGACTAAGCTGGAATTCTAGGGCGTGGTTTGCTAATAATTTCGAGAAGTGTTTCGGTTGCAGCAAGGGGTAGTATTGGCGAGAGGGATGATCTGATCCCGGGCCAAGAGTCAGCAAGAGGCAGAGAAGCAGTAGTCAGAGCAGCGCAGAAGGAGCAGCAGCTGCGCAGCACAGAGGGCTTTAGTGCTACGCAGGCCCAGAAAGGGCAGCATAGATGCAGTAGGAGACTAGCAAGGCTGACGCAGGCCCATCCAGGGCAGCATAACCCAATCTGGGGTGACGCATGCCCTTCTTGAGCAGCGCAGGGGCAGTCATAGCCTAGCAAAGCTGATGTAGATGGCTTCAGAGCAGCGCTAGGGTTTTTGAAGACTAAAAAGGGCTGAGTTCTGTAAATCCTGTTTGAGGGTGTGAATCAGTCCAGTTTTTTGTCTCTGGAACAAAGGTATTGCTGCAGATTTTGTATTTCTTTGTGGGGTTAACCAGTAAGGTGCGTAGATTTGTTGTACTTAGAATCTACTTAATAATATAAACCCTCCAGTAGCTAGAAGATTGGTTTTCCCGCATTGGGTTTTTGCAGGGACACTTGCCCAGAAAATGCTGTGTGTCACTTTGTCATTCTGCATGTATTCGGTTTAGATCTGTATCTGTGTAGACTGTTAATGTGTTTAATTCGATGTTAATGCTGAAATTTCATATTAATAACTTGTTTAAGTAGGAGAAGTATAACCAGATTTAACAGAAGGGTTTTTGCATAAGTAATATTCGGAAATTTTCACATGGTATCAGAGTGATTGCAGATCTAGTTGAATCATCAGCAAGAAGACTGAAGAATCCTTGCTGCAGAAAGCAGCAGAGAAAGTAGCAACAACCGTAGAAAGCCGGATGAGAGAGGACAACGTAGTAGTAGAAGGGAGCAGAGGCACGCAGAGGCCAGAGTGATGCAGTCTCCACGCAGGCCCACGTACTTAACGCGCAGAGGCAACGCAGAGGCTGTGCTGGGATTGTCTACTCACACAGAGGTCAGCCAGGGTGATGTAGTCCTGAAGCTGTTGCTGATTCAGAGTGTCAGAAGCAGTGTTGCAGAGCTTCAGTCGTTGCGGTGGGGTTAAAATTCTGTCGGTTCAGAATTTAACCTAAGCAAGTTGACAAAGAGCGAGAGGAGAACAACTTCTCAGAGGATTTCCAGCCAAAGAAATCTGCAAATCGATGAGAGGATCGAAGAGAGCTGATTTGTTGTGATTTGGCAAACTTCCAAGAGAGGAAGTCAGTTGTCAGAGGGAGCAGAGGGTGCCTTTCTCGCCAATGACCCTAGATCCGAGTCTCTAGCATAGAGAAGAGGATTCGTTCCGACAGATTTTCTGAGCAGATGGCACCTCACGGACTACGTGATCAGGATAGGTTGGACGACTTGTCCAACTTTGCAATCTGGAAGGCCAAAATCTTGGTAGTCATGGAGGCATACGATCTGAGGGAGCATGCAGAGAAAATCTTGGCCACGCCGACCAATGCGGATCTCCTGGCAAAGCATGAAGAAGCAGCGGCACATGCCAAGCACTTCATAATGGACGGGGTCAAAGATCATGTAGTTCCACACAATCGATAAGAAGATGGCTCATGAGATGTGGGTGGTGTTAGCACAGTTCTTTGCTAAGTCACGAGTCCATTTCATAGTTTTATTTTTAAGATTAAACTTCAAAAATTTCAAAATTTGAAATTTTTTTTTGGTCGCTACTAGAATTTCTAGAAGCACCAGTTTTAGTCTTTTCGGATAGTCCGTTATTTTCATGTTTCTGTCTTTTTTTATTTCTCTTCCAATGCTGTCGGAATTTCCGGAAGCATACTCTGTTTTTAAAAAAATAAACAAAAAAGCGCATCTGCTTTAGTTAAGCCACGTGTTGTAGTGTAAATACACCTCAAATCTTTTTTTAAATCTTTTCATATCTCATGATAGGTGTCGTATTGCAGTCAGTTAGTTTAAGTCAAGTCGTAATATACGTTGAACCCATGTTTCATCCGCAGTTATGAACTTAACCGTTACCCCGTCCTGCTTGTCAACCCCAAGTCAGTTATACGTATGTCTAAGTACGTGTTTTTCTGAACGGAGGAGATTGTGTTTATTTACACTCAACGCCATAACCATTTGGCTGGTTACACAACATTGCTGCCGGAAATTTCGGCCAATTAACAGTAAAGACAATGAAGGTGACGGCTAGTCACAGATCCACTTGTCTCAAGACATCTGGAGCACTTCATACGGAAAAATGCAGCCAACTAAAGGTGATGATGGATTATCACATGGTGCACATCACGGTGAGGAATATTTTTAATTATGAAGGTTGATTTGCATGGGGTGATGAACCAAATTTTGGTTTTAAAACCACCGAAAAAGCAGGAACTCTGTCATTTGAATTTTTAGCTGTTGGAGTTAGAGTTGCTGAGAGTCATAGTTTGAGAAGGATTCTGGATTTCAGACAAGATTCCAAAGGTGAATACAGGCAACACTTGTAAGGTAAATCTCCTTCAACTCTGCCACCTATCAGTTGCAAGAGACAGAGTCACTTATTTTCTGAAGATGACTAAAACAGGTGGAAAAATAAATCGAATTGAGCTACAAGGTGCAAATTTGGTTGTTGCCAATTCGAGGGTAAGAAGCTTGTTTATTCAATCAGGGTGGTATTCTCTATGTACCAGGCTAGGGAGCAATCACTCAGGAGTAGCTCAAGAGTTTGCTAACTCTTTTAATGGACAGGAAGCTAGAGTTTATGGCCTCACCTTGCAGGTTTCTGAAGACTCCATTGCTGAAGCCTTTAACCTTCCCCAAGAAGGAGAAAGGTGGTTCAAAGGGCAGGTCATTGCAGGAGGAGATCTCAATAGCTTCCTCAAAGATGCACACAAAGATCCAAATTGGGAAAAAGACATTCCAAGCAGCTATCTTAAGAATGATTGGGCAGAAGCTATCAAGCTTATCAAGATATACCTCACTTGTGAAAGGAGGTATACAGTTGTGTTCCTCTATCACATGAGGTTTCTTTTCATATTGTAGGGATGAAGACATTAAATCTACCATTTTTCTTGTTGAAAAGCCAGACAAAGATGTCAGCAAGGGTTCAGGCTCACATTGATGTATCAGAGTATAGCTTGTACCATCAAGCTTTAATCAAAGTTCTAGTTGAAGAAGAGTTGGGGAAGAGAAACCAAACTTGGGACCACTTTTTATTCTACAGGGCAGGCCAACTTGCACCTAGACCACCAGGGTCACAACCAAACCCTCAGCCTGGAAAAAGAAGAACAAAGAGAAAGGCCAAAAAAGAAAACATTCATAAGAAGGCCAAGGGCAAAAAAGAGAAGGTTTCTGTAGTCAAGGCTGAAAGAAGGTTGGAAAAAGGAGAGAGTTCCTCAGCAAGCAAACCCAAATCTATGAAAATAGTGCCCCCTGTTCCTCTCTTTCCTAATGTCTACACTAGAGCCAGAAGAGGAAGGTCTGCAACTGTAGATAAATCAAAAGCGCAGGTGCTACCAAAAATTCCGGAAGCACATCTTCAACAAAAGTTGCAGAAAGAGTATCAACCTACACCATCAGATGAAGAACTCCTTAAGGATGCTAGATATGACATCAACAGTAAGAAGAAGAAGGAAGAACCCAAACCTGTTGCTGGTACCAGAAAGAGGCATACTAGAGACAACAACAAGTTTAGGCTTAAGTCCAAGGCTCTACATGATCCAAGCCTAATGACAGACGTTATTGATATTGAAGGTAAATTTGAAGGTTCAAAAACAGAGAAATCCATGAAGAAAAACAAGAACACAACCCCTTCAGAACAGTACTCGGAGCCCTCAAAGAGAAGAAAAACATAAAAGGGTTCTAAGGAGGACAAAGCCCCTGTCAAGGAAGCAGCCACAAGAGCAACCAAATCCAAATCAGTTGTTGGCAGCGAAATAGACTTGGATAAGCTTGCTGATGCTGCAACACACATAGAGGGAAGGTAAAAAGGTTTTTTGATACCAGTACCTTTTTGCTTATCAATTACAATTTTGAACAACAACTTAGGTGTCAAGGAATATAAGACTGCACAGAATTTTCAGCATTTTCTATGTATTTTTGAAAAAGAAACAGTCCAGATTTTGCGCAGTTACAGGTTTTTACCGGAATTTCCAGTAGCACCTGTTTTAACTGAATTTTGACACTTGTCAGCAAATTTTTCTGAGCCAGTTAAGGATGGATAAGAACCCATAACCAAATGGATAATACAAGTGATGGTGAAAGGTGGTTATGAGGTTGTTAGAGGTCTTATTAAATGGAGCTACATGGTTATTAAAGACCTAAGACACAAGGAGATAAATCAGCAGAAAAAAGGGGCAGCATGACAACACACTCAGCATTTCAGCCCAAATTTCTTCTCTATTTGTCTTTTCTGTTAGATTTCGATGGGATAAGGTTGTAATGTCTTTTGACACCTATGTAATGTTAGAATTAATGTTTCCTTCTTTTAAGAAGAGATGGAGTTGGTGTCTCTCTTGCTATATATACCACTTGTAAATACCATTTCCAGGTTGGATGTTGGTCTACTTGAACACTGAATATAATAAAAAGCCTTTTTGCTTCATGTTGGAGGATTTTGTGACTCAAGGAACATCTAATGTGTGGTGTGTCTCTTTTCTTTCTTAATTTATTCTAAAATATGAATTGCAACAACTAATAAGGTGTGAGTGAGAAACTGATAAAGGATTTAACAATAAATTATCTACTTTCAGTTTTCTGCAAATTATGTGTGTTATAGATCATGTCAGTGAAGATTTCATAAAGGATTTGTGGAATACTTTATACATGTAATCTATTTTCTGAATGTTGTTTGCTTTGCATAAACAGAGTTTGTGTAAAGAGCCATCATCATAGTTGTGTGACTGATTTAGGATAGGAATATTTCCTGGAATAGGTACCAGCTATCCATCTTCTCCATTTGTACTCTCTGCTCTCTACACTACCAATTTAACCACACACTTTATATTTGCCACAGCTTGCCAAATGCATGAAAGTCTTAAAGAACATAAAATCATTTCAAAATCTTTGAGAAACCATCCCACCACTTAAACAACCCCTTTAAAATTTGAAATGAATTATGATATGTATGTCTAACTCCTTATGCAGTCAAGGAGTGATTCCTTGCGCTAACAGGTGGCTCTGACCACACTATATGAAGGAAATCCGTCCAGAGGAAGATGCTTTTGGAGAACCAGTTGAGGTTATTCATGATGACCAAGGGGGAGGAGATTGAGCCTTTTCTGTCCAGACTTCAAGTGATCCGGGATCAACTGACTAGCATGGGGGTGAAGGTGGAGGACGGTGTTATGGTGAGGACGACTCTAAATGTTGTCACAGAGGACTGGTAAACTTTTGTCCAAAGTCTCTTGGGTAGAGCGGACCTTCCCAATTGGGACAATATGTGGGCGATCCTCCGACAAGAAGAAATCCGTCGGATCACCAAGAGACAGTTCATCACCGGGTTGAGCAAAGTCAAGAAGGAAGAAGAGGAAGATGCAACCTTGGCATCAAAGAGGCAGCAAGGGAGAAAGAAGCGTGATCTATCAAAGATCAAGTGTTTCCAGTGCGGCGAACTAGGACATTCGCCAGCGATTGTCCTAAGAAGAAGAAAGACAAGGAAGCTTCTAGCTCCAAGGCCGCTGTGGCGGACGATGGCTTCGAAGATGATGTAGCCATGAGCGCTCATGAACCAAGAAAGTGGGGCGACATGGATATGTAGAGCAGCTACAGAGTGGTGGCGGGATCCTTGAGTAGCTCAACTCTTGGATCACATCCGTGCTATGGGAGCCTTAAGACAGTAGCAGGACAAGTGGATCAGTGGGTGCAGAGAATCACAGATGGAGCAGAGGCAGAGCTGGAAGCTGAAGGGAGTAGTGCAGTGAAAATGTAGCAGCAGCAACGCAGGGGCTGATGTGACTTTAGTAGTGTAGAGCAGGCCTGCTTACGCAGAGCAGAGGTGCAACAACGTAGAGGCTTCAGGAGGACAACGCAGCGCAAAAGTAGTGTAGGGGACATCAGCACAGAGGGGATGATGTGACTTCAACAACGCAGAGGAGGTCTGGTTACGCAGTGTAGAGTTGTGGCTGTGCAACAATCTCCAGATGACAACACGAAGCAGCAACCTATGGATCTTCAGTGATGAGGATGCAACCCAACTGACGTGTCTGTCAAAGATTGGGTAGGAGTTTTCAATTGTTTCTCTCAGCAACTGAGTTGCAGTGCAACAATTCGCAGCATATTGAGAGGGAGATGCAGTACAGATGTGGTAGCGTCATGGGTAGTAGTACGGGAGAGTAGCAACAACGCAGTGATGAAGGGCAGCAAGCCAAGCATTAGCGCAGAGACCCACACTAGAGATCAGTGCAGAACTTCGGGGTGAAGTGTTGTGCTAGAGCAAATTCCTCGCTAAGAGAGAGTGTTGAGATTTTTGAGTGTTAGGGTAGCATCAAATGTGCTCTAGCTCCCAAACTTTGTGGAGGGACTAGACTACATGAGATCTCCAAGACCCAGAAAGGGATTTGAGAAATTCCATCCGGTTTAAGAGAAAATTAATTAATTAATCTTTTTAATTAAGGACCCTAAGTCTAACTTAGGAAAATTAAAAGATTAAAGATAATTAATTTAAACATGTAATGGAAATGACCTAAGTCACACGAATCAAGCTTTCTTTTAATCTTAGCCATCGATTCAAGATTAGATCATGACTGTTGGTTTTCCAACGAGAAAAGTATAAAGGAAAGGCCTGGGGTCAGTTGGAGGATACACACAGTGGCAAAGCACTGCGACTAAGCTGGAATTCTAGGGTGTGGTTTGCTAAAAATTTCCAGAAGTGTTTCAGCTGCAGCGATGGGTAGTATTGGCGAGAGGGATGATCTGATCCCAGGCCAAGAGTCAGCAAGAGGCAAAGAAGCAGCAACCAGAGCAGCACAGAGGGAGCAGCAGTTGCGCAACGCAGAGGGTTTCAGTGCTACGCAGGGCAGCACAGATGCAGCAGGAGGCCAACAAGGTTGACACAGGCCCAACTAGGGTAGTGTAACGCAGTCAGGGGTGACGCAGACCCTTCATGAGCAGCGCAGGGGCAGTCACAGCCTAGCAGAGCTGACGCAAAGGGCTTTTTAGCAACGCTAGGGTTTCTGAAGACTGAAAAGTGTTGAGTTCTGTAAATCGCGTTTGAGGGTGTGAATCAGTCCAGTTTTCTGTCTCCGGAACAAAGGTATTGCTGCAGACTTTGTATTTCTCTGTCGAGTTAACTAGTAAGGTACCCAGATTTGTTGTACTTAGAATCTGCTTAATAATATAAACCCTCCAACAACCAGAAGACTGGTTTTCCCACATTGGGTTTTTCCAGGGACAGTTGTCCAGAAAATCCTGTGTCACTTTGTCATTGTGCGTGTATTTAGTTTAGATCTGTATCTGTGTAGACTGTTAATGTGTTTACTTCGATGTTAATGCTGAAATTTTTGATTAATAACTTGTTTAAGTAGGAGAAGTATAACCAGATTTAACAGTAGGGTTTCTGCATATGTAATATTTAGAAATTTTCATAGTTTGATCATGGAACTTTAGGTTCTTGGCCAACTTTATTGCATTAGTGTTGTCGATCATGAGTGGAGTTGAATGCATTTGGTCATCTGTAAATCTTCTAAGTTCTAGGATTTTCCTGAGCCACATAATTTCCTTTGTCGCTTCAGTTGCTGCCACATATTTTGCTTCAGTTGTGGAATTTGCTGGAACTGACTGTTTGCGTGATCTCTAGGAGACAACTCTTGATCCAAGACTCATAGTATAACTTGAAGTAGATACCCCAGTTTCTTTGTGTCCATCAAAGTTTGAATCAGAGTATCCAATCAAGCTGAAGTTGCCCATCTGTGTATATTTGAGTCCAAAGTCTTGAGTCCCTTTCAAGTACTTTAGAACTCTTTTTACAGTAGACCAATGTCCTTCACAAGGTTTTTGCATAAACTTGGAGAGGATTCCAAGAGAAAATGAGATGTTTGGTTTGGTAGTAATCAGGTAGATGAGACTTCCTACAAGTTGTCTATACTTCGTTGCATCCTCAAATTCTTTCCCTTCAATGGATGTGAGCTTCAAGTTTTGTTCCATTGGAGTGGTTAAAGGATTGCATTCAACCATGCCAAACTTGTTCAATAGATCTCCAATGTACTTCTTCTGAGAGAGGAATATAAATTTAGGATGTTGAGTTACTTCAATACCAAGATAGTAGTGAACATAGCCCAAATCAATCATTTCAAAACCTTTCTTCAATTCCTTCTTTATGGATGCAATGTAACTCTCATTGTTCCCTGTCATCAAAAGATCATCTACATACACCACAAGATATACAACTATTTTTCCAACTTTTTTGACAAACAAAGTTGCATCATCAAGATCAAAATGTTTGAAGTTGAGTTTCAGAAGATGCTCAGTTAATTTCTCATACCAGGTTCGCGGTGCTTGCTTGAGGCCATACAAGGATTTTATAAGCTTGCATACTTTGTGTTCTTGGCCCTTCACAACAAATCCTTCTGGCTGGGAAATAAAAACCTTCTCCTTTAGATCTCCATTCAAAAAGGCAGTTTTTACATCCATCTGATGGATTTTCCAACCATTCTGAGCTGCTAAGGTAAAGAGTGTTCGGCTGGTAGCCCATTTTGCTATGGGGGCAAAAGTTTCCTCATAATCGATCCCTTCTTTCTGTGCAAAACCTTTTGCCACAGGCCTGACTTTGTGCATATCAAGTGAGCTATCCGCTTTGTACTTGTTCTTGTAGACCCACTTGCAACCAATTGGTTTGGTTCCTCATGGAGGATCAACCAGCTTCAAAGTGCCATTTTTTATCAAGGCATCAGAGTCCTTTTGCATCGCTTCATGTCATTCATCATGAGAAGCAGCTTCTTTGAAGGAATTTGGTTCAAGATCTGTAGACAAATTCAATTCATAATTATAAGAAGCATACATATCAACAGGTGAATCAGAATCATCTACATCACCTCCATTTTTCCTGGTGGAACTTTTTGTTCCTGTCTTTCCAACCTCATCGGGACGAACATTTTCCAATGTCTTTGTCAGCCATTTTGGGGGACCTTTTTGAGATGGCCCAGGTTGCTCATTTGACTAAGTTGGGTTTGAATCAAGATTCAGTCTCCCAATTATGTCAATCACATCATTCAAGGTGTCATCCGTGGTTGGTTCTTCATGTGGGGGAGAGAGTGCTTCGGAAGACGATTCCACAAATTGATTCAGTATAAGAATCCCCCCTTCAAGATGTGGAATCTGTGCAAATTTCTGAAAGTTACTTTATGCAGAAATCTACTGTTAGATCTGGTTATACTTCTACTTAAATAAGTTATTAATGCTGAAATATTCAGATTAACATCGAAGTAAACACATAACAAACTATCACTGATTTAGATCTAAAACAGAAAAGTACATGCACAATAGACAAAGTGACACAAGATTTTCTGGACAATTGTCCCCAGAAAAACCCAAAGCGGGAAAACCGGTCTTCTAGCTGCTGGAGGGTTTATAATATATACTATTAAGTAGTTTTCTGAATACAACAAATCTAGGCACCACACTAGTTAACCCGACAGAGAAAAATATAGATCTGTAGCTAACTTGTTGTTCTAAGACCAAACCCTTGATTGATCCACACCTTCAAACGGGATTTACAAGACTCAGCCAAAATCTAGCTCTAGAAACCCCAGCGCTGCCCCTGAAGCCCATGCGTCAGTCTCTTCAGCTTCTACGTGCCCCTGCGCTGGCCTGGAGAGGGCTACGTAACCCCAGAATGTGAATGATGAGACATGATGTGAATGATATAGGTGTGGATACCCCCTTAGGGTAGAGCAGTTCATTTCCCACTAGGGGTTGGGACAATCATGGGTTCCTTAATGATGCAAAAGGCTCACATAAGGGGCCTTGGGAACGAGGGTGATGACCATAATGATAGGGGTATAGCTCATGTTTGGCTTTTTCCCACGTGCTAAATTTTACGTCCCAACCATCTTTTGCATTTTATGGTACATTTCCTGTTGTAAATGGCCAAATTATGCTTTTAACTTTATTTTTAGTTGTATTAACCTCCGGGGCATCGTTCTAGGCCCGACCCAAAGTGTGGATAAGGGGAGGGGGAAGCTAATTCCTTGTGGACCCAATGGACAAATGTGGACCTGAATGGGAAATATGTGAAAAAGGAGCTATAATGAGTGGAGGAGAGATATATGCGGTGTTGGGAAGTGGGACCACGCAACTAAAATCCTAGGTTTCCCATGTAGTGCCACTCCTAAAGCTAGTAGCCAATAAAGGAGATCCCATAAGACTAGGATACAAGACTAACCACCAAGTTGGACAAAGGGACAAGAGTATAGACCAAGCCCATTCTTTCCGCCAAGTCCCCCCACTAGTCCATGTTCAGATGTGTCCATGATAAGTAAGCAAAAATACCCAATTACATAATGAAATCCATACCTTCGGGGTTGGAAGGACCACCTTCAAACATACGATCATACAGATGGGCTAGGGCACATAATGGCTAGCTCAAGTGGCAGAGAATAGTGGCACATCGAGCTATCTAATGGCTACAAGGGGTTGCTGTCTGCCAACTGAAGACAAATCTAGGAGAAAAAAGTCTCCTATGGGTGTCACCCACAGTGGTGGGTAACATCTGGCTCCAACTAGGACATGAGCTTTCCATATATTGAACAAATGTACTCGAACGAGGAGGTCATGAGAACACCAACAATCTCTTCGGACCATAGACCTATTACCTGCACATCAAAGGCTAAGCACACGAGGCAACATGTTTTTACGGTGTTCTATGATCGCCATGCTTTTGTTGGGCCATAAAAAATCAACAGGAAAGAAAATCTAATTCTAAATGCAATTTCAATGTAAATTAGCATGATAACATAATATGATGTTAGTTCTAATGTGAAAATGAATATGAAATGCATCCTACTCTATATTACATTATGCTAATACTAAGTGTAGTCATAGAGCAAATGCAACTATACATCATTTGATCAATATAAAAACAATTTCCCTTATGAACCATTATGAGGCAGGGGACCCAAATATCAGATTTCCCATTCCAAGATTTGCTTGATGAATGGTAAGGGTGGGGGGCGGGAATATTTGAGGACCATGCATCAAGGGTTATTGATGAGGAGGGAAAAGAGGAATCCAACTCGTGCAACTTTTCTTGCAACGAGAATATGGAGAACTCAAGAAACAAGCTCATAAACATATGATGGATAGCAAGATCAGGCATATCCTCCTCATGGCATAAAGAGATAGATTACTCACACACATCCACAATCACACTATCCTGATTATTGAGGAAGGAACATGATGGACTACAATCATCATATCTTGGGAAGAACCACAACCCCCTTTAAGGGCATTGGGGGGGCTCCTTAATGTCATGGCTCCAAAGAGATTCACAAAGAGGGGCATCAAACTCCTCTTGTCTACTAATGGCATTATGATCGCTGGATTGAGGATTATCATCTTGATACATATAAAATAGGCCTTTCCAGTGAGCCATTTACAATTTATAGCAATCACCGAAGAAGAGGATGGGTTCCTCAAACTACAATGGCTTTAAGGCTGATGACAAATTGACTGGGAAGGATGACTTCCATGCTTGGAAGATGACATTGAATCTTAACTTGGAAGACCAAGATGTCATGGACTATGTACTGCGTAAAATCCAAGAACCTCCATCCACTGCAACTGCTACTGCCAAAACAAAGTATAAGAAGGGGGAGATCAAAGTAAAGTTGATGATCAGGGACTCAATTCATAAGGGTCTGGTTGCCTACATCTCTGAGCTGGGAACATCCAAGGAGGTGTATGATAAGTTGGTCCACATGTTCAAGGCCAACAATGCGAATCAAGTCCTATTCTTCAAGAATCAATTGAAGAATCTGAAGAAAGGCTTCAAGAATCAATTGAAGAATCTGAAGAAAGGCAGGGGTTAAAATTGGACAACTAGGTCCAAACTCCATGTTGTGATGCTCAGATGAAGATACCAATATTTTTATTGGGTTCCTCTTTCGGAGGGGTGTAAGATCGATCTAAAATTGATCTTAATTCGATGAGCAGAACATTTATTTTGAATTTATTTTTAATAATTTCAAATATGTGCAGGTCGGCCTTAAGGTTTTACACCCCCAGCAAATGTGTCACACACCTCAGTGATTGATATAAATAGAGTCAACGTTGGAGGACATTTCACTCATCTCATCCTCACACATCATCTCTCCTCTTCTGATTGGTTCGAGCTCCTTGGAGGCAGTTTCAATTCACACGTGGGAAAGAAGGACAAAGACGTTGTTGCTGCCGTTGTTGCTGTTGTTGCTGCCATTGTTGCTGGTGTTGCTGCCGTTGCTACCATTGTTGCTGGTGTTGTTACCGTTGGGGTAGCATTGACTTCTCTGGGGTTGACTTTGAGTTGATCGTGTGGCTGTTTTGAGGGCTGTTGTGACACATGCTGGGTTGGTTGACCAAGGAGACTTTGTTGGTTGAAGCATCCTGTTGACCACCGTAACACACCACCACATTTTTTTGTTTCTGGTTTGTCTTTTATAGATCCACTGGTATGTTCTATCAACATTTTACTTGATTGTTTATGTGATTGCTGTGGTGAAAAGTAAAGTTGCATCAATCATAAAACATCTACATAAATTTACATGGAATTAGAGTTGAGGTGAAGACAAGCCCTAATTTATAGCAATCATCGAAGAAGAAAATGGGTTCCACAAACTATGGCTTCATGGAGGATGACAAATTGACAGGAAAGGATGACTTCCATGCTTGGAAGATGATATTGGATCTCAAATTGGAAGACCAAGATGTCATGGACTATGTGCAGGACAAAATCCAAGAACTTCCATCCACTGCTACTGTTGTTGCCAAAACAAAGTACAAGAAGGGGGAGATCAATGAAAAGTTGATGATCAAGGAATCCATTCATAAAAGTCTAGTGGCCTACATCTCTGAGTTGGGCACATCCAAAGAGATGTATGATAAATTGATTCCCTTGTTCAAGGCCAACAATGCGAATCAAGTACTATTCTTCAAGAATCAATTGAAGAATCTGAAGAAAGGAAGGGATGAGTCTGTCCAATTATACTTTCTGACGCTGACCAAGATTAGGAACAATTTGTTGGCTATTGGGGAGACAATAGCTGATCGAGAGATGGTACTCACTGCACTTGGAGGGCTCCCATCCGAATGGCATGTGTTCAACACTACCATTCTCAGTAATAATGTGATATCTGACTTTGGCGAAGTACTGTCGAGATGCGTTCAAGAAGAGACAAGAATGAAGGAGTATGAAAATGAAGGGAATGCTGCCTACACTGCTCATTCTAGAAAGAAGAACTTTGGTGGTCCAAAGATCAAAGGAAGAGCAGGGGCACAAGGAAAGAAGGGCAAGTGTTACACTTGTCATAGGCCAGGTCACTATGCTAGAGAATGTCCTTTCAAGAAGGATTCTCTCGATGGTGATGACAACAAAAACAACCGGAGGAATGACAATCAAAGGAACAACAGGTTCAAGGGAAAGAGGAAGGCTCCCTCTGGCGGAAATGATCAACCTTTCAAAAGGTCAAGAAATTCTAGGTATGAGGAATCAAATGTTGTTGATAAAAGAAATGAATTCATTCTTGTATCTGCCCTCTCTGCTGCATCTCCACCCGACACTATGGATGTCTGATTGATAGATAGTGGTGCCTCAAGGCACATCACTGGCTTCAAGGAAGCACTCTCTGATATGGTTGAGAAGGATACCAATCTAGAAATTATCCTTGGAGATAATGCCACATATCTCGTGAAAGGGACAGGGACTGTGACCCTCCACTTGTCTCAAGGTCAAGTCCTCCGCTTGCAGGATGTACTCTATGCACCTAATTTGAAGAAGAACCTTGTGTCTATATTGGCCATGGAAGACAAAGGTTTCAATGTGGCATTCACTGATGGAAAGGTGCACATGTGGAAGAAGAGCTTCAAGGAAGCTATCACGTTTGGGTCTAGAATTGATACACTCTACCAGGTTGGAGGAAGTCCATTGAGAGCAATGACATGAGATGCTATTCGACAGAGCGATAATGGCACTGAATATGAGACAAACGAGTTCAAGAACTTTTGTAGAGGAGCCAGCATCAAGAGGGAGACCACAATGTTTGTGGGCTACAACGAAACTTCGAAGGCCTATAGATTATATATGCCTAGTCAAAGGGAAGTGGAGATATGCCACGATGTCACCTTTGACGAAGATACTTCCCTGAGGAAAGTAGTCAATCTTTTGAGATCTGAGGAAGATCATGAAGCAAGGCTTGGAAATCAAGAAGAACCGAAGGATGAAACAATGCCTGATGTTGAAGGAACAATGGACCCGATTGATCTACCTCCTTCACTGGGAAAGAGACCATCATGGCTCAGGGACACTCTCGAGGATGCTGAGGGACATGCAGCCCAAAAAAGGGGGACATTCCGTGAAAGCAAGAAGTCGAGTAGATACCAAGGGTATCTAGCAGCCATGAGTACTATTGTACAATCCGAGCCTGGATCCTTTGAAGAAGTCGTAAAGCATCAAGTCTGGAAGGATGCTATGCACGAAGAGTATGAGTCCATTCTGAAGAATGATGTCCGGGATGTGGTTCCAAGACCGAAGGACAAAGCAGTTGTCACCTCGAAATGGCTCTACAATATCAAGCATGGATTTGATGGAAGTGCTGAAAAATTCAAGGCAAGATTCATTGCTCGTGGCTTCTCTCAAAAGGAAGGCAAAGATTATGATGACATATTTGCGCCTGTGGCCCGATACACCACCATTCGATCTATTATAGCCCTTGCTGCTACGCAAGGATGGAGTCTTCATCAGATGGATGTGAAGACCGCATTTCTGCATGGTGCGATAAAGGAAGAGGTATATGTAGAGCAACCTTTGGGGTTCGAAGTCCAGGATCAGGACACCCATGTCTGCAGGTTGAAGAAAGCCCTCTATGGGTTGAAGGAAGCACCTAGAGCTTGGTACGAGAGGATAGATAGCTACTTGATGAAGCTAGGCTTCACTCGAAGTAATGCTGATCTGAACCTTTACTTCTAGGTTGTCAAAGGGAAGCCTCTCATTCTAGTGCTGTATGTGGATGACCTCTTCTTGACAAGTGCTGACCCTCTCATTCATCTGTGCAAGAGGGAGCTCGCTGCTGAGTTCGAGATGAAGGACCTAGGATTGATGCACTATTTCTTAGGCCTGGAGGTCTGGCAGAGACCTGGCAAGATTTTCCTTTCTCAAGGAAAATACATTGTGAAGCTTCTGGAAAGATTTAGTATGGTGGGCTGTAAGTCTGGGTTGACACCAATGGAGCTCAACTTTAAGAAGTTGAGTGGCAGCGCTGCTGGGCCCGTGCTAGAAAATCCTACTGAGTATCTTCAACTCGTAGGGGCCCTGATGTTCTTAGTGAACACCTGTCCGGACGTATGTTGTTCAGTGAACACTTTGAGTCAACACATGGTTGATCATAACATTCACTGGGTTGGTGCCAAGAAACTCTTGAGATATCTCTGGGGCACGATAGACCATGGGCTGAGATACACTGCCAGGAGCATGACACTCCTTGGATATACTGATGCCGATTGGGCTGGTAGTTTGGTGGATCGTAAGGGCACATCTGGATGCTGCTTCGCATGTAGATCTACTTCGGGCATGAAACGAAAGTCGGTAGCCTTGAGCACCACTGAGGCCGAATACATTGCAGCATGTATGGCCTGTTGTGAAGTCACTTGGTTGCGAAAGCTCTTCAGTGAGCTGTTTGAGAATGTGCTAGATGCCACCGTTATCCTTTGTGATAACCTGAGGGGGATTCGTTTGTCATAGAATCCCGTGTTCCACGAACGATCCAAGCATGTTGATGGCTGGTACCACTTTATCCGGGATATGGTACAGCGAGGCGCCGTAAGGCTCGATCATATAGGAACTGATGAGCAAGTCGCAGATATTCTCACAATGCCCTTAGGGAAGGTCATGTTCCTAACCTTCCGTGAGAATCTTCGAACTGTGGAATGACCCTATTCTGAGGGTCCTGTTGGACGATGAGCTCTGCGAGCTCTGGGGGGCCCTTGGGGAAGATCCTTGGAGCTATAAGCACACACGGGGCTAGGCTTACCGAACCTTGTGGTGCTTCAGCCCCACCTTTATGATATTTGAGTAGGTTCACCTCTCATGGTCTGTGTCCCGTATGCATCCTACTCACGAGTTCCGGACTGATGGGAAGTACCTCTCATTTGGCCAATGAGGTGGGAAAAGCTAGAGACTAGTAGCAAACACTGATGGACGTATCAGAGATTGCCGTACTCTCTATCTAGGATGGCACGTGTCCAACCACTTGATATGGGATCAATTCTAGTGAGGTTTCGGACCTCCTACTGACTTCGGGTCAGATGAACCAACTTCGGGTTGGTATGTGACTCTTTGAGTCCATGTGAGGTTTCGGACCTCCAACTGACTTCGGGTCAGTGAGACTAACTTCGAGTTAGTATATATGACTCTCTTGAGTCCAAGTGAGGTTTCAGACCTCCTACTGACTTCGGGTCAGATAAACCAACTTTGGGTCGGTACGAGACTCTTTGTGAGTCCTATAGAGGTTTTGGACCTCTGGGCTGAATCTGTCAGCCGGGAATGATGTCTTTGTGACTGACCCATTACTGTTCTGAAATAAAGAGGCCAGCAAAGCAAGTTACGACGGGATGACGCACGATGTTTGATTGCACAGGTGGATGGAGTTCTCCCTAATTGAGAGGGAGTGTTAAAATTGGACAACTAGGTCCAAACTCCATGTTGTGATGCTCAGATGAAGATACCAATATTTTTATTGGGTTCCTCTTTCGAAGGGGTGTAAGATCGATCTAAAATTGATCTTAATCCGATGAGCATAACATTTATATTGAATTTATTTTTAATAATTTCAAATATGTGCAGGTCGGCGTTAAGGTTTTACACCCCCAGCAAATGTGTCACACATCTCAGTGATTGATATAAATAGAGTCAACGTTGGAGGACATTTCACTCATCTCATCCTCACACATCATCTCTCCTCTTCTGATTGGTTCGAGCTCCTTGGAGGCAATTTCAGTTCACACGTGGGAAAGAAGGATGAAGACGTTGTTGCTGCCAATGTTGTTGTCGTTGCTGCCGTTGTTGTTGCCGTTGCTGCCGTTGTTGCTGTTGTTGCTGCCGTTGCTACCATTGTTGCTGGTGTTGCTGCCGTTGGGGCAACGTTGACTTTTCTGGGGTTGACTTTGAGTTGGCGGTGTGGTTGTTTTGAGGGCTGTTGTGACACATGCTGGGTTGGCTGACCAAGGAGACTTTGCTGGTTGAAGCATCCTGTTGACCGCTGTAACGCACCACCACATTTTTCTGTTTCTAGTTTGTCTTCTATAGATACACTGGTATGTTCTATCAGCATTTTACTTGATTGTTTATGTGATTTCAGTGGTGAAAAGTAAAGTTGCATCAAGCATAGAACATCTACAATGAGTCTGTTCAATCATATTTTCTGAAGCTGACCGAGATTAGGAACAATCTGCTGGCAATTGGGGAGACAATAGCTGATCGAGAGATGGTACTCACTGCACTTGGAGGGCTCTCATCCGAATGGCATGTGTTCAACACTACCATTCTCAATAACAATGTGATACCTGACTTTGACGAAGTACTATCGAGATGCTTACAAGAAGAGACAAGGATGAAGGAATATGAAAATGAAGGAAATGCTTCCTACGCTGCTCATTCTAGAAAGAAGAAATTTGGTGGTCCAAGGAACAAAGGAAGAGCAGGGGCCCAAGGAAAGAAGGGCAAGTGTTACACTTGTCATAGGCCAGGTCACTATGCTAGGGAATGCCCTTTCAAGAAGGATTCTCCCGATGATGACAACAACAACCAGAGGAATGGCAATCAAAGGAGCAACAGGTTGAAGGGAAAGAGAAAGGCTCCCTCCGGCGGAAATGGTGAACCTTTCAAAAGGTCAAGAAATTCCAGGTATGAGGAATCAATTATTGTTGATAAAAGAAATGAATTCATTCTTGTATCTGCCCTCTCTGCTGCATCTCCACTCGACACTATGGATGTCTGGTTAATAGATAGTGGTGCCTCAAGGCACATCACTGGGTTCAAGGAAGCACTTTCTGATATGGTTGAGAAGGATACTAATCTGGAAATTATCCTTGGAGATAATGCCACATATCCCGTGAAAGGGACAGGGACTGTGACCCTCCACTTGTCTCAAGGTCAAGTCCTCCGCCTGCAAGATGTACTCTATGTACCTAATTTGAAGAAGAACATTGTGTCTATATCGGCCATGGAAGACAAAGGTTTCAATGTGGCATTCATTGATGGGAAGGTGCGCATATGGAAGAAGAGCTTCAAGGAAGCTATCATGATTGGGTTTAGAGTTGATACACTCTATCAGGTTGGATGAAGTCCACTGGGAGCGATGACGTGTGATACTATTTGACAGACTAAACTATGGCACTGAAGGTTTGGACACCTTCACTACAAGGCCCTTCCCGAAGCAAGGAAGGTGGTGATGGGGATGCTCGAGTTTTCAAATAATCATGAAGGTGTATGTCAAGGTTGTGTCGAAGGAAAACATACAAGGGGACCTTTCCCCTCAAGTGTCTCAAAGACATCTGATGTCTTGCAATTGATACATTCTGATTTGTCTGGGATGCTGCCCGTGACATCCTTGGGAGGATGTTCTTATTGTATGATTCATAGATGACTTCTCTCGCAAAACCTGGATATACTTCTTGAAAAAGAAGGATGAGGCTTTCATGTGGTTCCGTACCTTTAAAGCCTTGGTGGAAAATCTGACAGGGAAGAAGATCAAGATATTGAGGACTGATAATGGCACTGAATATGAGACGAATGAGTTCAAGAACTTTTGCAGAGAAGCTGGCATCAAGAGGGAGACCACAACTGTCTATACTCCTAAGCAGAATGGCGTTGCTGAATGAAAGAACAGGACCATTGTGGAAGCTGCCCGTGCCATGCTATGTGACTAAGGTCTATTGAAGTTTCTGTGGGGAGAAGCTGCGAACATGGTTGTGTACATACAAGACCGATGCCCGCATTCTGCTCTGGACTCCAAAACTCTCGAAGAGGTTTTCTCTGGTAAGAAACCTGACGTCTCACATTTTAGAGTTTTTGGATGTCCTGTTTATTTTCATGTGTCGAAAGAGAAGAGCAAGATGGATGCTTCTGGGAAGAAGGGAATATTTGTGGGCTACAACGAAACTTCGAAGGCCTATAGAGTCTATGGGCCTGGTCAAAGGGAAGTGGAGATATGCCACGATGTCACCTTTGACGAAGATGCTTCCCTAAGGAAAGTAGTCAATCTTCCGAGATCTGAGGAAGATCATGAAGTAAGGCCTGGAAATCAAGAAGAACCGAAGGATGAGACAATGCCCGATGTTGAAGGACCGATGGACCCAATTGATCCACCTCCTTCGATAGGGAAGATACCATCAGGGCTTAGGGACACCCTCGAGGATGCCGAGGGACATATGGCCGCAAGGGGGACATTCCGTGAAAGCAAGAAGTTGAATAGATACCAAGGGTATCTAGCAGCCATGAGTACTATTGTACAATCTGAGCTTGGATCTTTTGAGGAAGCCATAAAGCATCAAGTCTGGAAGGATGCTATGCACGAAGAGTATGAGTCCATAATGAAGAATGATGTCTGGGATGTGGTTCCAAGACCGGAGGACAAAGTAGTTGTCACCTCGAAATGGCTCTACAAGATCAACCATGGATCTGATGGAAGTGCTGAAAAGTTCAAGGCAAGATTCATTGCTCGTGGCTTTTTTCAAAAGGAAGGCATAGACTATGATGACATATTTGCACATGTGGCCCGATATACCACCATCCGATCTATCATAGCCCTTGCTGCTACGCAAGGATGGAGTCTTCATCAGATAGATGTGAAGACTGCATTTCTGCATGGTGCGATAAAGGAAGAGGTGTATGTGGATCAAGCTCTTGGGTTCGAAGTCTAGGATTGGGACACCCATGTCTGCAGGTTGAAGAAAGCCCTTTATGGCTTGAAGCAAGCACCCAGATCTTGGTACGAGAGGATAGATAGCTACTTGATGAAGATGGGCTTCACTCGTAGTAATGTTGATCCAAACCTTTACTTCAAGGTTGATAGAGAGAAGCCTCTCATTCTGGTGCTGAATGTGGACGACCTTTTCTTGACAGGTGCTGACCATCTCATTCATCAGTGCAAGAGGGAGCTCGTTATTGAATTCGAGATGAAGGACCTAGGACTGATGCATTACTTCCTAGGCCTGGAGGTCTGGTAGAGACCTGGCGAGATTTTCCTTTCTCAAGGAAAATACATTGCGAAGCTTCTGGAATGATTTGGTATGGTGGACTGTAAGTCTGTGACGACTCCGATGGAGCTCTACTTTAAGAAGTTGAGTGGCAGCGCTGCTAGGCCCGTGTCAGCAAATCCTACTGAGTATCGTCAACTCGTAGGGGCCCTGATGTTCTTAGTGAACATCCGTCTGGACGTATGTTTTGCAGTGAACACTTTGAGTCAACATATGGTTGAGCCTCATCACACTCACTGGGTTGGTGCCAAGAATCTGTTGAGATATCTTCGGGGCACGATAAACCATGGGCTGAGATACACTGCCGAGAGCGTGACACTCTTTGGATACACTGATGCCGATTGGGCTGGCAGTGTGGTGGATTGTAAAAGCACATCGGGATGCTGCTTGACAGTTGGTTTTGCTTCGATATCATGGATGAGCAGGAAACAAAAGTCGGTGGCTTTGAGCACCGCTGAGGCCGAATACATTGCAGTGAATATGGCTTGTTGTGAAGCAGTTTGGTTGCAAAAGCTCTTCAGTGAGTTGTTCGGGCATGTGCTAGATACCACCGTGATAGTCTGTGATAACCAGAGTGGGATTCGTTTGTCCGAGAATCCCGTGTTCCATGATCAATCCAAGCATATTGATATCAGGTACCACTTTATCTGGGATATGGTACAGTGAGCCGCCGTAAGGCTCGATCATATAGGAACTGATGAGCAAGTCGCGGATATTGTCACAAAGCCCTTGGGGAAGGTCAAGTTCCTAACCTTCCGTGAGAGTCTTGGTATCGTGGAATGACCCTATGCTGAGGGGCATGTTGGACGATGAGCTCTGGAAGCTCTGGGGGGCTTTGGGGATAGCTTCTCGAAGCTATAAGCAACCACAGGGCTAGGCTTGCCGAACCTTGTTGGTGTGCTTCTGCCCCACCATTGTGATGATTGAGTTGGTTCACCTCTCATTATCTGTGCCCCGTATGCATCCTACCCATTGAGTTCAGGGCTCATGGGAAGTACCTCTCATTTGGCCAATGAGGTGGGAAAAGCTAGAGACTAGTAGCAAAGACTGATGGACGCATCAGAGATTTCCGTACTCTCTATCCAGGATGGCACGGTCCAACCACTTGATCTAGGATCAAGTATAGTGAGGTTTCGGACCTCCAACTGACTTTGGGTCAGGTAAACCAACTTCGGGTTGGTATGAGACTCTTTGTGAGTCTTATAGAGGTTTCAGACCTCTGGGCTGAATCTGTCATTCGGTATTGATGTCTTTGTGACTGACCCACTTCTGTTTTGAAATAAAGAAGCCAACAAAGCAAGTTATGACGGGATGACGCATGATGTTTGGATTGCACAGGTGGATGAAGTTCTCCCTAGTTGAGAGGGAGTGTTAATTTTGGACAACTAGGTCCAAACTCCATGTTGTGATGCTCAGATGAAGATACCAATATTTTTATTGGACTCCTCTTTCGAAGAGGTGCAAGATCGATCTAAAGATCATCTTAATCCGATGAGCAGAACATTTATTTTGAATTTATTCAAAATATGTGCAGGTCGGCCTTAAGGTTTTGTGCCCAGTAGTTGTGTCACACACCCTCATTGATGGATATATATTGGTCAACATTGGAGGACATTTCCACTTATCTCATCCTCACACATTTCTCTCTCCTCATCTGATTGGTTCGATGACCTTGGTGGCTCTTCTCTCCACAAGTGGGAAAATTCCAGCAGCGCATTTTTGATTTCGGTCTAGGGTTTTTGCAGCAAACTTTGACCAGCGTTGACTTTGGTCAACGCAAGGTCAAAAGGACCTGAAACTCTCCCAAAAGTTTGATTTTCCTAATCTGCATTTTCTGGCACTATTCTTGAGGCAAGACGTTGACTTTGACTTTTTTGCGTTGACCTAGCTGCTGCTGCTGTTTGTGTTGAACATTCACTGACAACGTTGACTTTTTGGGTTGACCGTTTGGCTGTCCTAGAGGGTTGTGTGACATTGCTGGTTGGCTAACCATATTGAGACTTTGCTGGTTGAAGCATCCTGTTGACCGCCATAACGCACCAACACACTTATATATTTCTGGCTTGTCTTCTGTCGATCTACTGGTATGTTCTATCAACATTTTACTTTATTGTTTATGTGATTGCTGTCTGATATTGAAGAAAAAGTAAAGTTGCATCAAGCATAGAATGTCTACAAAAATTTACATAATCTCATTGATGATTCAAGTTTTTTGAGCTTTAAGATCTAATTGGCATCTTTGTGTTTAGCATATAATTGAAACATTGCTGAGAAAATCATTGGATAATTGCTCTAAGAGGCTTTGGTAACCTTGTTGTCTATCTTAAGCATTGGAAATCTTAAGTTTTATTTGTTATCATTCTAAGTAAGCATCTCTTAACATTGGTCATTGGCATCTTCTATTGATATAAGATCATTAACATTTACTTTATCTTAATGTCTTAAGGATCTTAAATTGTGATTGAGGGTTAAGTATTGCAATCTTGCTATCATTGAAGAAGTTCGTCTTTGTGTTGTTTAATATTGGCACTTGATAATTTGGTATTTCTTGGTAATAACACTGTTTCATAATTTATCATTAAGTACTCTTGTCTTAAGAATCTGATTATCACTTATGTACTTAAACAATTAAACAATTTTAATTCAAGACTCACTCATAATCATTGCATAAGCATGCTAGTCCTCGCTTGCACTAATAATTTACCTCCAAGAATAAACTTGGTTGATAGACTCCTAGGGCCACCCTTTCTCACCTAGCTTGAGGGATTCAACACCTTTTTATTGGTTAACACTGTGACCTTGCATTCGTCAGAGCCACAATGTCTGCAGCGCTGGAGGCACAAGGTGATTGGAACACAGGGGGAGGTATCGTTAATCAAGCCTCTGCTTGCTTCCCGTTGGCTTCCATCCCATAACCTACTCTAAAGACTGGTCTCAAAATAGTTAAGAGGGATGTTCCTTTTAGAATAGGCATATAATTTAAAATCGATCAAGAGCCTTGCATCACATCTAGGTCTTAGGATTTGCATAGAATATGGGTTAGTTAATCATTTAAGCAATGGTTGTCCATTTGGTTACTTGGTCTTAAATTGTAATAAGCAAGAGTTTTGACTCCATAAGGCACTGTTCTCATAGTCGAATCTAATCTAATCTTTGAGTCTTGCTAAATTTAACTAAGTAGCTAGGCCGCTCAATCGTGTCTCCCAGACTGGTTGGTTACCAAGTTACCAACTTGTTTTTCATCATCTCATTTCCATAGGGACTACCCCCCATAGCCTGCTGTTGGGAGACAACTAGAGCGGAGTGGGCGGGGATCAAAGTGACAGCCCCCGCCCTGAGTCGTTGTCGCAGTGCTTGTACAATCTGAGCAATGACATTTTCTAGCGCCGTTGCTAGGGACCAATTTATTGGAATTTGGCGTTACGACAATTATCATCGTTCTTCTTAATATGCTAATCAGTTTTATCTTCCTTATCCTGCCAACGCCACAACATTTTCTAACACCTTAAATCATTCTTCATCATCTCATCACCTTATCCATTTTCATCTCACTAATCCTTTCACCTTGTTTATCCACACCTCTAGCACCTTGACATTCTAGTTGGTTTCTTGTTTGGGTGGCGACTCCACTTATTCATCCATTTTTCTCAGAACGGAAGCTCTCCTCGATATCCATCTCTGCTTGATCCTTGACTAACTTTTCAGTTTTTTGCCTTTGGGATCCTGGAGCTAGATTCATGTTCAAGTGGCGACTCCACTTCTGTCATTTCTTACAAGAATTTCTGCTAGAAGCTCGCTTCTTGTGGATCTCTTGGTTTTCTTGAACAAGGATCTCTCTCTCTGATATCCATTAGCTTCTGTTTCCCCTTAAGCAAGTCATCATGGATGAGTTATCTGCCCCTTGTCGTTTTACTAACACTGAAGGTTATCCTCATGACCTTTTAGAAAAAGAATATGGGATTAAGGAATTAACATAAGTCGTTAAAAGTATGCGAGATGAGCAAAGAAATCAATTTGCTGATATAGATAATCGTATGAAGAAGTTGCAAGAGAGCGAGTTGCAACATGATAATAATCAAGAGGTGCCATATTGTCGATCTTGTGACCACTTTCACGATGAATCCACTTGTGCCTTTGCAATTAGAATCCGAGATAGTAGAAAGGCAGGAACAAATGATCAGAGGGATCTTGTCAGGGAATTAACTCAAAGACTTAGAAACATGCAATTCAGTAAAGCTCAATTGATGAGAACTATGGACCTTAATCAAGAGAGATTGTTAGCAGATCACTCGAAGGAAATGAAATCCTTGCACATCAGGTGGGTGACTATTGAGAAAAAGCATGTTGAAGCGCTGAGCTCCATAAAGGAAAATCATAAGAAAGAAATAAGTTCTATTCAGGACATGGAGGCCAGTCTTCAGAACAAATTATCAGCCATAGAAGAGAAACATGTTGAGGATTTGAAAACCATGGAAATTAATCATTATAATCAAATGGCCACTGTGCAAAGTTATCTGGTCACTATGGAAGCAAATCCTAAAGAAAAAATGAGTTCTATGCGAGTAAATCATGATAAAGTAATAACAGAAATGGAAATCGGTTTTCAGTGCAGGTTGTCAGCTATGGAAGAAAAACATGACAACGAGCTAAAGGTCATGAAAATTATTCAGGTAGCCACCATCAAAGAAAAGTGTGCTCAAGAAATGGAAGCTATGATGTCTAATATGCAGGATCATTTGATTGCCATAAAAGTAGATAGGGACAAAGTAATTAAGGATATGGAAGCTAGTCCGATTTCAGATATGTCTTCAGAATAGGTTGTTGACCATGGAGGAAAACCATGCCAAAGAGATTAGTGCCATGAAAGGTGGATATTCTAAACAGATGGATGCCATGAGAATTGAAAGCATCACTCTTCAGAATAAGCTACAAATAATGGAAAATACATAGGTACAAGGATTTCAGCATAATCAAAGGATGAAAGAAACAAGGAATCTTCAATAGATCACAAACCTCCTAGTTTGCCAGAACAATTCTCATCTCATTGCGAGAAGGTCACTTGCTCCATTCAAGACAAGTCAACTGAATGTGCCATGGTTGAAAAGGAAAATTGGAAATATCAAGTCTATGTGTCTCCTTTGACAAAGTATATTTAGAATAAGGTTGGGCATACTTCAAATTCTTTGGATCTTTCGTTTGAGCATCTTCAAGATCAAAACAAGAAATCTACAGTGGTCTCATTATTGACATCACAACCCACCGAGAAGAAAAGCAAAAGGCAAAAAAGATGAAGGAAGAGGCTTGATGCGTCTGATGGCTAAGAGAAGCTTGATATTCGGTTGAGTCAAAGTCCCAGCATTTTCAAAATTCGGCATGGCACATCCGAGAAACAACGAACAAATTTACTAGAGAGTCGACAGATGCTCAGTATGCACTATTTTGAAGACATCTAAAGCCATAAGGCATCTTTTTATAGTATCTCTAACCCTACTCTATTTTTCTTCATGTCGTTAGCTAGCTTTATTTCACGCATTTCAGTAATATGTTCTTTATATTTTAGTTTGTTAGAGTAGATATTTTCTATTCCAACAAATTTGCTAGGTGTGCATGATGATTTGGATTTTGAATGGATATCTATTTGATGGACTTCTGTTTTCTTGGATGTAGGATTCTGGTGTTCTCACGTTACTTCATGAAAGCAACATGTCCCCATATGGAGCCAGCTGTTGCACACTTTTTGTCGAAGTTCCAAGGAAGCAGTGGTACCATATTTTTCTTCGAAGATCGAGATCATCAACCATCATCCATTGAGTCTTTGTAAATCCATTCTGCAAAATTTGTGATGTAAATGATGCTAGTAAGACCGTATATGTATGTAACAACCTAGGTAAGCCTATTATTTTGGCGAGAATTTCATCCTAGAAGGTTTTTCATCTCACTAACTCATCCGTGTTTCTAAGCACGAATGGTTGGCAGAGTTTTTCCATCCAACCTCATCCTAAAGCTAGGGTGGAATTCTTTGTCAAAGTCTTAGGTGAGTCCTAGTGTTTTAGTCGAGCCTTATGTAAAAGTGATTTGGGAATAATTTAAGCTAATTGGCTAATATATTTTATTACAAATCACTTGGTCTACTAGATCATTTTGTGTCGCAGAATTGGGTTAATTTTTGAGGGTCTATAACGAATGGGTGTTCCCCCTTTGAGGGTTGCATTACGTAAATCTTATGTAAAAAATATTTTAGTGCATGGTCCTTCGCAATCAGACACCATGGCTAAAGCATTAGAAGGTGGAAAAAATAATTAATCCCCTCAAGTGTCAATTAATTAAATTTTCTTGGAAAAATAAAATTAATTCTAAACCAGAAAATTAATTAATTTGAGTCAAAAAATTAAATTGCTAGGGAAATTAATTTCTCCAAATGGAAAAATTCGTGGGTCTAAAAGAAGTCATATTTTGGAGGTCTCCCACCAAGGGAATATTGGAAATTTGAAGAAAAATTGGACCCTTGGGGCCTTGATGGTTAAGTCAAAGTCGTTTTTTTTCAGGAAATTAGCTCAAAATAATTATTTTTAAGCTCTAATAAAAAATGGGTTTATTGAGAACTTCGAAAATTCCTCAAAAATAAATGTTTTCGATGACAGAGATTAAAAGTTGATCAAAGATTTATCGACGGTCGAGATTTGACGGGGATCAGGCCAACAAGCCGTTATTTTTCCACATGGAGGATTTATCTATAAATTGAGAGTCATTTGTGTCTCAAGCCATCTAGTTTTGGCTGATGTAACTCTGAAAAGCTGATGTAAATTACTGTCCCGCTGGGAACGTTGGACTAATCATAATAAAGACTTTGAGGTGTAGTTCATGGTGTCTTTGATCTGATGATTTGTGGTACGTGTTGGGTACGGGCATTCCTATATGGTGCTTTATAAATATTTTAATTGTTATTTCATTGTAGGTGGTAGGAGCATTCTATTGGTAAGATGTGGGCTTATCTTAGGTGATTCGATTCATTGGGTGTTCTAATGATTTATTCTTCAGAAATATATAGTGTTTGCAGCTTCCCCAACCCTTGGACTCCATGTTTACGAACTTTGGACAAAGGTTGACTTGTGTTTGGACTCTAATTATTTTTATGGTGTTCTAACTTCGCTAAGGCTGTAATTTTTCATTTATCTTTCAAAATACATTTAGCCACTGCTAAAGATTTATAAAATTTCAAAATTCTCTCAAGCATTTCACATGTATATTTTGTAAAGTTTATTTTTGTAAATAATTTATTTTCTAACATTTGTTTTGCAGCTAAGGTTTTGGAGTTTTGAATTATTTTTGAATTTTTGTATATACTGGGGGTTTGAAGATTTTTATATTCATTTGTGCAAGTGAGATCAAGTGAAGAGAGCTGGAGTAGAACTAGATCTAGGCCCTTGAGGGTAAGTTCCAGTATCCGAAATTTTTGCAAGGCCAACTACTGAAGAAAATTTGCAGTAAATTGCAGATTTGAAGCAAATTAATTTTTGGAGTAAGGGTGTCACTTTTTTGGCCCTCTTGGTCCAACGTCCTCCTCTCTAGCCTGTGAACCCTCTTCTAAGGCCCTCGCGCCAACCCTTTAGGGTCTTGCGTCAGCTTTCCAGGCCTACTATAGGCTGGCCGTAAGCCCCTAAGGGCCTCGACCTCCTCCCTTGGCCCTGCGTCAAGCATTTTAGGCCATTTTTGGCCTCGTCGTGGGCCTAGAAGGCCTCGGCCTCCCTCCTAAGCCCTAGACGACAACCCTAGAGGGCTCGTTGTGGATCCTCAAGGCCTTTAAGGCCTGGCCGCAGCCCTTTTTGGGCTTTCTCCTCCCTCTGCAGCCTTTGCTCTCCCTCTTGGCCTTCCTTTTGACCCTTTTTCAGCCCCTCTTCAGCCCTTTTCCCTAGCCGCTAGGCCTTCTAGGCCTCTTCCAGCCCAACGCTAGCCCTATTGGGCCTAGCTTTATCCCTTCTTGGCCCTAGTTTGCCCTCTACCCATCTCTGAAATTTATGGATTGAAAATTGGTGGTTTTTGAGGGAAGGAATTGGCTCAAAGTTGGTGTTTTCAGGTGCTAAACATTTGGAGTAAATTCTAGCAACTTGGGCAAGTGTGCTACAAGGCTTTGGGCCTAGGGTTTGCGCTCTAAACCCTTATCTTGTCACTTTTTTGCTACAAATCTTTGATTCATTCATAACAATGGTAAATTTCATGTTTAAATGCCCTAAAAATCATATCTAAATGGTTCAAACACACTAATAATTTCATAGTAAACAATTGCTAGTGTTGTGGTTACTTGTGCATTGAATATCTAGCTTAGATCTACATGTTTGCTTGCTGGAATATCTCTGCATAAGAAGTATAATCAGATCTAATATTTTCTGAGTAATACATCTCAAGTGGGCTAAAAACTTCTAAAGTTGCATTGGCAAAGTTGTTTCATCAATTGGCAAGTCATTAAGCAACTCGTTGATCATATTCAGTTTTATATGCTTGATTTGAAGTGATATATTTGCTTCTGTCCTATCGGTCACATAAGTGGCTTTTTCATGATCAAATTGGTTCATTGTACTTCAGGCTATTGAAGTCTAACATTTACTTGTCTTGTCATTAGATCAAAAAATTGCTAACTTGGCACTAAAATCACTCAAACATCTAAGCTTTAAATCTTCTAATCTCATTGATGGTTTAAGTTATTTGAGCTTGAAGATCTAATTGACATCTTTGTGTTTAGCATCTAATTGAAGCATTGTTGAGAAAATCATTGGATAATTGGTCTAAAAGGCTTTGGTAGCCTTGTTGTTTATCTTAAGCATTGGCAATCTTAAGTTTCATTGGTTATCATTCTAAGTAAGCATCTCTTAACATTGGTCATTGGCATCTTCTATTGATATAAGATCATTGGCATTTAGTTTATCTTAATCTCTTAAGGATCTTAAATTGTGATTGTGGGTTAAGTATTGCAATCTTGCTATCATTGAAGAAGTTTCTCTTTGTGTTGTTTAATATTGGCACTTGATAATTTGGCATTTCTTGGTCATAAGATTTTTTCATAATTTATCATTAAGTACTCTTGTCTTAAGAAGTTGATTATCAATTAAGTACTTAAACAATTAAAAAATCTTAATCCAAGACTCACTCATAATCATTGCATAAACATTCTAGGCCCATATTGCACTAATAATTTACCTCAAAGCATAAGCTTAGTTGATAGACTCCTAGGGTCACCCTTTCTTATCTAGCTTGAGGGATTCAACAACTTTTTAGTGGTTAACACAATGACCTTGCAGTTGTCAGAGCCATAGTCTCTACAACGTCAGAGGCACCGGGTGGTTGGAACATAGGGGGAACTATTGTTAATCAAGCCTCAGCTTGCTTCCTGTTGGCTTCCATCCCACAACCTACTCTAAAGGCTGGTCGCAAAACAATTAAGAGGGAGGTTCCATTTAGAATAGGCATATAATTTAAAATTGATCAAGAGCTGTAATATTCCCTTTTTTTGATGTCACCTATGACAGGGCTAGGATGGACTTCCAGAGTTAGGAACAGACCAGTCACAAGTACAGGTTGGTGTCATCAACGGGCTGAGGGGCTTTTTGAAGGAGTTTTGAGGAGTTCCCATGGTGTTCGGTGGCATTCGCTTGATATATTCCATCATCCGAGCAGTTTGGCTTTCGTTCTGGTGCATTCTGACAACTTTCGGAAATTTGAGTTATTTCTGGGCTTAACTCAGCTGATTACACTCAAGGTGGCATTCTGGGAGGAATTCATGATGGAACACCTTAGTGTAATATCTCATTGGAACCGGGACGAGGATACCTACTTGGTGGGATGGTTGGACACGAGTTTCAGTGACTGGAGGAGGCGTGGTAGCTGATTTACCCTTTTCTGCATTAAAAAGGAATATTTTAATAAGAGGGAAAAGTACTCTGTGAATAAAATAATAATAAAATAATGCTCTAGAAGGCTCCAAGAGTTGTATAAAAGAAAGAGAGGAGGCCATTGAGAGATATCTTTGGAGTAGATCATTTTCTTGTGTATGAGAGGTTTGAGAACGTGGTTCTCTACTTCAGCCGTAGCCCCAAGACAGAAACCCTCGGGTGATTTGTGAGTGTTGGACGGAAACCCAATACTCTTGTGGAGGTTTCACTTAGAGATCTCACAGTGCTTCAGTGGAGTTTGGAGAGGTCAGTTTTGTCGTAGCCGATTTGCAGCAGTCTTCTTGCCGAGCCAGCTACATCATTGCCAGCATCATTCATCAGTTGGGCTAGAGATCTTTCTGGGTTTGCTTCGCTTGCTTGGCAAGCTCAGGTTCCGCTATTCCTTTATGTTGATGTACTTTTTTACCATGGATTAATAAAATGGCCCAGTGATTTTATCGACATCATTTGTGTTTTATTTGTGGCTGTGTGTATATTTCCATTTATTTTGCTAGTCAAGTCTATTTCTGCAATTTTAGTTAAAATATCCCATTTGGGATATTACAGTGGTATCAGAGCTGGTGATCTTGCCAGCCTGAGGGTTTGCTTGCCAAATGGTCTGAACAGCCAAATTATTACTCGGAGACATTTCGTGTTGATTGTTGCAAACAACAAATTAATTTGTGGAATTACTGCTGCATAATATCTGTGGGACAGAGCAAATTTGATCGACACGTCCCAACCATTGAGTGAGGCCGCAGATTAAAAATCTTCGTCAATTATTTTCAAAGGGTCGAGGGTTCTATTGGTGGCAGCATGAGAAGACCGATATTCATCGGCTAATAGGGGCTGCATGATCACATTCGATGGGGGATCATCGATTCAGTAGAGCCGAAAGAAAAAAAAAATAAGAGGAAGAGAGCACGATAGCTGTACCTGTGCAGATCGTATTAATTTGTCTGGGGGGCGAGCACGAAAGGCAGAAAAGGGAGCACGTCTGTAGCAAGAACTGTAAGCACTAATTAAAGAGGTTGAATTTCTATCAGGAAATTTAATTAAGGGGCCATTATAATTTTCTTATCGAGCTGCTCACATCCAAATGTTTTGAGAGTTGGAGCTGGAGCTGAATTCATGGACGTGTGGTACCCGAGCGGAAAATTCCATATTCAGCTGGGTTGAAAGGTAGAGCCGTCAAATTATAGGAAGCCGGCTTTTATTAAATCCAAGTCGCCTTGAGCCGCCATTTCCAGTCGAATGAGTTTGTGAAGCAGGTTCGAGCCGGTTATTATCAAAAGGCCAAAATAAGCCATGGATTTTCTAGGGCCAGAGCCTCAGTTCTTTCAATTGCTACGCCCAAAATTGGTATGCCGCAATTCATTTGTGATAGCCGCATATTGAAGCTGAGGATTGGCAGAATTCATTAAAGCCGTTCCGTATGTTTGTCAAGCACAAGAGTAGGAAAGCCAATTGTTGCCTTGTACTCGACATAAAATCTTCAAGCCACATTATACACACGAGAAATACGAAGTTTTGATGCCCGAGACAGATTTGTTGCTGCGTAAAGGGACGCCGCATTGGTGACTGACGGAGAGATACATGGTCCGAGTGTGTCAATTGGTTGGGGGCCATGAATTAAAATTAGAGGAGCTGATTCCTTATTGACACGGGAGCCAATTCAAATTCTCAGCAAGATTCTTGAGGAAGCAGTGTTCACGCAACCCCACGAAGTCAACCCGAGAGCAAGGTCGATTTGATTGATCGTGGCCACTCTCACCAGAATTGTGATACGACTGCAAATTCTCATACATGAAACGTTTAGATTAGGGTGTTCAGCCACCTGGTGAAGGCCAATTTGGTTAATTGTGTTGGACAGGAACCATTTGCTACCGATTGAGATCGCAGAAGACTGATCATACACCATCCGGTGCGACGAATGTAGCTACAGCATAATCACAGAAGTGTTGAGTGCTGTCAGAATCAGCGGTGCCAAAATAGTCAAGCAATGTCAAAATTAGCGGAATTTCCAGCGTCTAGGCCGCAATTTGAAGCTGGGCTCCACCTACATGTGAATCGATTTCCAAAGAATGAATTTCCAAGAAAGGTAGAGTGCAATGTGATTACCATTGCTGGAGGTTATCATCAAACAAAGGAATCTACGGATATTTTCTTACTGAACGTGGGAGCTGTGGGAAATTTTCTCTTTTCCTGTGGGAAACGTCAGCGTAGGGGTCAGAAGTGCAAAGCCCCTTGTTTTCAGTTTAGAGCCCTCATGAGTTTTCTTGACGGTTGGGCGTGTATTCCATGCCTATTAGGAGATTACAACAGTAAGCTAATGTACAGTAACAAATTGCGTCACTTTCAAATCAGGTTCTCTCATAAAACCATAGTGCTGGTACACTTTTCTCTTTGAACCTCTTTGTTAAGTTGTGATATGCAATTCTGGGTTTGATCATGGACTTGTCATTTATTTTCATATACCAACATTATATTTTGTTATGAGCATGTAATGTACGAATGGGAGGAAGTGTTCTTTGCTTCATTACAGATGTAATACTGAGTTGCAACAGCTTAAAAGTGCAATACTGAGTTGAAACAACTCAGAATTGCACGCGCAACATTGTGCAAGCAATCTGTTTGCTAAAACACTTCACTGGGAAATACAACAAACTTAGAAAATAATGTTCTCCTGCAAACATTTCGTGATGGAGGAGCTCCTAAATAAATTGAGAAGATTGAACACAGAAATTAATCTCTTAAACCATGGCACACCCAGAAACTAAGCAAAATAGCATACCTCTTTCAAGAGGGATTTCTGCCATCCTTCAAAAAGGATAGCCAAAAGATTGGCAGGGAACATTGGGGATTGGTCACAAAATTTTGCACTTGGGACAGATCTGAAACACATGAAGATGTCATGGAGAGTTTTGTCCAAACTAGAAGAGTTTAATGAACTCTTGTCCAGAATAAACCAAGCAGAAGGGAAGAAACTGATTTGGGCTCTAAAGCCTGCTATGCTTGCTCTTATACAACCAAATTCTTGGAGGAACCTTGTGAAGGGGTCACACTTCCAGTTGCAGCTTGCCTCAGTAACATCATGAAATTGATCGCACCTATAGCTCCATATAATGATGATGTTATGAGAAGGATTATGAGGTTGATTGTAGAGACTTTTCAGGATTTGGACAACAGTGCAGGCTCTACCTTTGGGAAGAAGCTTGAGATTCTATGGAGTATGGCCACATTCGAGACGTATGTCATCATGTTTAACTTCGAGTGTGATGACTTGATTCTGTAGATGTTCCAATGCTTCTTCAGCATTAGGAGACATCATCCCGACACCGTCATAGCATACATGCAGTCCATCTTGTCGTCATGTATGAGAGACCATGAGACCATTGGCCGAGAGTTGCAGACCCGGTTGTTGAGCCTTTGGAGGAGAGAGCAGTTGGTCTCACCTGCTGCTTATGAGCTAGCCCAAGGGCTAGTTGAGCAGAACATTGAGCTTTTCAGGAGACAGTTGACCAGGGAGGAGCTGCTCCAGTTTGGTGGATTTGGCAGCAGAAATGAGCTGAGGAGGAAGGGACTTTGTTTCATCTGCAAAGAACCTTGGGGGCCTGATCACTCATGCTTGAGTGATGCAGATAATGTGGCAGAGGTAGAACAGGAGGGCATCCCTTCTGTATGCCAAGGTGATGACTCTTCTTCAGATGAGTCCATGGGATCAGTTGAGGACACTTCTAGGGAGCGAGAGCAGTCATGCAAAGGGGATGACAGTAGACCGGAGCTGTGTTCCAGTGTGCAAGGTGAGCGTTCAAGGGACTCTACGGGAGATACTCTGGGTGATGAGTCACATGTGACGATTCACCCAGAGCAGCATATGATGGAGCCTGAGTCAGCAGAAGAGGATACTATGCACATCATGCATGATAGTCCCTTGGAGGAGAGCCAGATAGAGGCTCACATTGAGTCTATGAGGGATATGCAGCTAACCTTGGGGTCAACCATTGAGGAGGAGGAGTCAGATGCACAAACATCGAGTACGATGACAACGGTTGCAGATCCATATCCTCTGGAGATGGTGGAGGTTGATGGGATAGTTCTGCAGGGGGCTAGTAGACAACAGGAGCATGACATTCCTGATCAGGAATGGGAGGAGTTGTTAGAGATGGTGGAGCATCCATCTTCAGACCGACACATTGATGCGGTGCAGATAGATGCACATGCAGTGAGTAGAGCTGCAGTACTTTCAGGGAGTAGCACTCTCCAAGAGTACATCGATGGGGCTTGCAGTATATCTTGCCCATTTTGGCCCATTACAGAGAGAGGGGCTTTCTTTTGCAGGCAGATTTCGTTGGTAGACAGGACAGAGCAGCGTGAGTTGATTATGAGCTGGCGACAGATCTCTAGGCATGTCCCGTATGCAGTTGACACTACATTGGATTCTTCTTCCAAGATAGATTGGCGGGAGATCATGAGCTGGTACCCTCTTGATGGTACGATTTTCTTCGTAGGGAGCACAGCAGAGCAGGGGCCCTTAGATATAGCAGATGTTATAGATTCCAGCTGGCAGTGGGGCACAGGTTGTCGTTTCTTCAGCACTCCATCCCGACTTCAGGAGAGCAGGATCAGCGTGGGATTGAGTCAGGTCTTGGATTGGAGAGAGGTGATGAGTTGGTACGTAGTTGGTGGGGCAGCTTATACAGTTAGAGGTACAACATAGCAAGAGCCAGGGAGCATTGATGCTTGTTGGCAGACTTCACTTCTTGGGGCATCATCTATAGCCAGAGGCAGTGTGCAGTCCGAGCCGTGGGACTTGGGTGATGATTGGCCATCGTGGCGTGGGGATTCGGGAGGATTGTTTTTTGATTGGTACCGTGAGAGATCAGTTTGGGATCCCGGCATTGAGGGGTCCATTCCGAGTGGTTTGACACAGGTGCATAGCAACACCCAGAGGTTTGTATGGGATCCAGGCATTGGGTCTCAGTTGCGGCGGGCCAACAGAGTGGCCCACATATTTCAATTGCTTGAGGGCAAGCAATCTTGGGGTGGAAGGTCTGTAATATTCCCTTTTTTTGATGTCACCTATGACAGGGCTAGGATGCACTTCCAGAGTTAGGAGCAGATTGGTCACAGGTATAGGTTGGTATCATCAGCAGGCCGAGGGGCTTTTTGGAGGAGTTTTGAGGAGTTCCCATGGTGTTCGGTGGCATTCGCTTGATATATTCCATCATCCGAGCAGTTTGGCTTTCGTTCCGGTGCATTCCGACAACTTTTAGAAATTTGAGTTATTTCTGGGCTTAACTCAGCTGATTACGCTCAAGGTGGCATTCCGGGAGGAATTCATGATGGAACACCTTAGTGTAATAGCTCATTGGAACCGAGACGAGGATACCTACATGGTGGGACGGTTGGACACGGGTTTCAGTAACCGGAGGAGGCGTGGTAGTTGATTTACCCTTTTCTGCATTAAAAAGGAATATTTTAATAAAAGGGAAAAGTACTCCGTGTATAAAATAATAATAAAGTAATGCTCTAGAAGGCTCCAAGAGTTGTATAAAAGAAAGGGAGGAGGCCATTGAGAGATACCTTTGGAGTAGATCATTTTCTTGTGTATGAGAGGTTTGAGAATGTGGTTCTCTACTTTAGCCGTAGCCCCAGGACGGAAACCCTCAGGTGATCTATGAGTGTTGGATGGAAACCCAATACTCTTGTGGAGGTTTCACTCAGAGATCTTACAATGCTTCAGTGGAGTTTGGAGAGGTCAGTTTTGCCGTAGCCGATTTGCAACAGTCTTCTTGCTGAGCCAGTTACATCATTGCCAGCATCATTCATCAGTTGGGCTAGAGATTTTTCTGGGTTTGCTCCGCTTACTTGGCAAGTTCAGGTTCCGTTGTTCCTTTATGTTGATGTACTTTTTTACCATGGATTAATAAAGTGGCTCAGTGATTTTATCGGCATCCATTGTGTTTTATTTGTGGCTATGTGTATATTTCCATTTATTTTGCTACTCAAGTCTATTTCTGCAATTTTAGTTAAAATATCCCATTTGGGATATTACAAGAGCCTTTCATCACATCTAGGTTTAGGATTTGCATAGCATAGAGGTCAGTTAATCATTTAAGCAGCGGTTGTCCATCCAGTTACTTGGTCTTAAATTGTAATAAGCAAGAGTTTTGACTCCATAAGGCACTTGTCTCATATTCAAATCTAATCTAATCTTTGAGTCTTGCTAAATTTAACAAAGTAGCTAGGCTGCTCAATCGTGTCTCCCGGATTGGTTGGTTACCAACTGGTTTTTCATCATCTCATTTCCATAGGGACTATGTGAAAATTCCTAGATCTAAATGATCTCCAGAATCCTACTGCAACCAACTGAATTTGTTTCTCCTATTTGTAAATTACATTACAGAATTATTTATGATTTCTTCATGAAATATTGAAGCAAAATATTGAAGTAGCCTACACTTAATTACTTATGATTCTGAAACAAGGAAACTGAGCAAAGAAAAATATACACATAGGACAACGTTATTTTTGTACGAAGGTCCCCGAAAAAACCCAATGCGGGAAAACTGGTGCAACAGGTTTGAGGGTTTATATATTATGTAGTAAATTTTTAAATACAAATCTGGGATGCCTTTTTGGCAATCCCTGCAGAGACTATGACTAACAAGAAAGTTAGTGAGAGAAATCTCACCCTGTTTTGGAAGCCTGATTGACCAACAACCCCAGATCTGCAAGCCCTCCACTTCTCTGCGCAGTCTCTGCATCACCATGTGTGGGGAATGCTTGGCTGGACTTGCCCTTTTGGCCTCTTCCGGTCTCACACCGCGGCTCTCTGGCACTGGATTTGGCTGACCCTCAGCTGAATCTCAAATTCCCTTGAGGTTGTAGCGCTGCGTCTGCGTGAGACTGTGCTGGCTTTGCGTAGCTGCTACGCTGCCTCTGTTGATCTGCTCTTTGCCTTCTCTGCTGTGTATTCTCCGGCTCAGGAAAATCTCCAACCAGAGTTACTGCCCCTCGCTGCAATCAAGAGTCACTTAGATCTGATTTTCGTCCGAGCACTTTCTTTGTCAGAAAAATTCGATCTCTAGATCCTCTTGGTGTGTCTTTCCAACTGACCCTCAAGCCTTCTTTTATAGCCTTCTCATTGATACTTCAATGACCGAGATTAGATCTCCAATCAATGACTAAGATTATAACTTGACTTGATCCTTGTTCTCTAGAAGATTCACACTTTGTTTTATTAATACCCTTTACTTATTTAATTTTCCTAAGTTTAAACTTAGGGTCATATTAAAATAATTAATTATTTTAATAAAACACATTCTGCGTGGAATTTTCACAAACGATTTTTAGTTTATTTGGAATACATGTGCTTAAGCCTCTCCACAAATTTTGAGACTTAGAGCACCTACGATGCTACCAAAAATCAGCACTCTCTTAGCGAGGAAAGTGCTATAAACAATGTTGCGAACATCGACATCGGGATAAAATCGGCAAGGGTCTGGAAAACCAAAAAGTCGTAAAAATCGGGAAAATATCGGTAAAAATCGGCAAATATTGGCAAAATTAAGATACCATAAAAATATTTTTAAAAATCGGCAAACATCGGCAAAATTAAGATACCATAAAAATATTTTTAAAAATCGGCAAACATCGGCTAGGCCAAAAAATCGTGATTTTGAGATAAAATCAGGATGTTATAGAGATGTTCGCAACATTGGCTCTAACAACATGCCTGCTACACATTTCTCTGACCCTGAAGCATCCTCTGCACTGCTGATGTCTGACAAGCTGTCCACGAACCACTGCGCTGCTGTTGCAACTATATTGCTTCCCTTGACACTGCCACTGCCAATGCCACATCCGTACTACAACTCCCTCTCAAGTGTTGTATCTACTATGCTGCTAGACCTGCCACTGCTAACACTACATCTGCACTACAACTCAGTTGCTAAGAGAAGCAACGAAAACCACCCAAAAAACTGAACAAGCGTTCAGTGGATGCACTTCGGTGTTGAAGATCTGATTGCTGCTAGTCCCACACTGCCCTCTGAAGCCACTGTGCTGTTGAAGCTACTGCATTGTGCCTCTACGCATTGCTGCCTCTTTGCTCTGCGCTGCTCAGATTCTGGCGCTGCTAACCACTGCATCTGTCACTCCATCACTCCTTGGCTCCCAGTGAAAACTTCTCCATTTCGCTACTACTTATCCATGAGGTGGGTTCCTCAAGGATCCTGTGCAACTGAAGTTCAAGGTGAACTATAGTTCCATGTCACCCCATCTCCCTCCTGGAGATGCGTGGGCACTCATGGCATACTAATCCTCCTCGATCTTCGCCACTGCAACCTTTTAATCATGCTTCTCATCCTTGTCCTTTTTCTTCAAAGGACACTGTGATGCATAGTGGCCCATCTCGCCACATCTGAAACACTTCACCTTGGAGACGTCCTTCTCGCGTCGCGGTTGCCCTTGATGCCCCTTCGATGTGAGTGTTGCATTCTCCTCCTCTGGATTCTTCGATCTGCTCCTGCCGCTACTGTCAAGTTTACACTTGACCAAATCTCTTCTTAGCTTCTCCTCCTGAAGAGCTGCCCACATCGCCTCACAACTCGGTAGTGTCGCCCTGCCCAAGATACTTTGGACAAAAACTTGCCACTCCTTAGTGACTGCATTAGGGGCCAATCTCACCATAGTTGTAGTAGATGGGGTAGATCCCACGATCGCCAATTGATCACGGATTTCTTGAAGTCTCGTTAGGAATGGAACAATGCGCTCCCCCTTCTACATTTGGATCATCCGGAGCTTTTGCTCCAAGTACATCTTCCGTTGCTCGAAAGTTCCTTCGTATAGCACGGACAAGGCCTCCCATATCTCCGTGGTTGTATTCTTGCCAATTATATGAGAGACTATATGATCCTTGACACCATGAAGGATAAGTCTCTTGGCCTTTTCCATATCGGACTTGTACATTTTATTCTGATTCGGATATGTAGGCACAACAACCACATTGTCTACGAACGCCTTGAGATCATACTCGTCCAGAAGGACGCTGATTCTTTCCTTCCAAATCACGTAGTTGGCTTACACACTACCTGATGGAGCTGGTAAGTCTGCTGCTCCTTTGCTGCCCAACAAATGAGAAAAACTGAATTCCTTGACAAGGAACTCACTGAAGAAGAATTCCCTCACTATGTGCTCTTCTTCTTCCTCTGACGCTTCTCTGCCAAGCAACTGCTTGCAGAAAAACTGCGTCCCTTTGGCTCTGCGTGAAGGCTCTGCGCTGCTCCCTTTGCCTCGGCAAGACCTCGATCCAGAAGTCTTACCTCTTTGTCGACTCACTCAGAGAGAGACCACCTCGAAAATTCAACCGTTCTGGCTAGAGCTGCGCAATCCCTCTGGGGATTCGATTTGCTGTTGCTACAACAATTCGGCCTTCGCTTCAGTACTAGATCTTCTCTTCTTGTTTCACATCAAACGATCTAATACCATGTGAAAATTCCTAGATCTAAATGATCTCCAGAATTCTATTGTAACCAGCTGAATTTACTTCTCCTATTTGTAAATTACAGTACAAAACTATTTCAGATTTCTTCATGAAATATTGAAGCAAATTATTGAAGAAACCTACACTTAATTACTTATGATTCTAAAACAAGGAAACTGAGAAAAGAAAAATATACACATAAGACGCCGTTATTTTTGGACGAAGGTCCCCAGAAAAACCCAATGTGGGAAAACCTGTGCAGCAGATCTGAGGGTTTATATATAATGCAGTAAATTTCTGAATACAAATCTGGGATGCCTTTCTGGCAATACCTGCAGAGAATATGACTGACAAGAAATTTAGTGAGAGAAATCTCACACTGATTTGGAAGCTCGACTGACCAACAACACCGGATTTGCAAGCACTCTATTGCTCTGCGCAGTCACTGCATCACTTTGCATGGGGACTGCGTGGCTTCTGCGTTATTGGTCTTCTGTTGGCTGGATCTGCCCTTCTGGCCTCTTCCAATCTCACACCCCGGCTCTCCGGCACTGGATTTGGCTGACACTCAGTTGAATCTCGAATTCCCTTGAGGCTGCAGCGCTGCCTCTGCATGGGACTGCACTGGCTCTGCGTAGCTGCTACGCTGCCTCTGCTGATCTGCTCTTTGCCTTCTCTGCTTTGTATTCTCCGGCTCAGGAAAATCTCCAACCGGAATTACTACCCCTCACTGCAATCAAGAATCACTTAGATTTGATTTTCGTCTGAGCACTTGCTCTGTCAGAAAAATTAGATCTCTAGATCCTCTCGGTGTGTCTTTCCAAATGACCCTCAATCCTTCCTTTATAGCCTTCTCGTTGAGACTTCAACGGCTGAGATTAGATCTCGAATCAACGGCTAAGATTATAACTTGACTTGATCTTTGCCTTTTCTAGATCATTCACACTCTATTTTATTAATACCCTTTATTTATTTAATTTTACTAAGTTTAAACTTAGGGTCACATTAAAATAATTAATTATTTTAATAAAACACATTTTGAGTGGAATTTTCACAAACGATTTCTGGGTTCTTTGGAATACATGTGCCTAAGCCTCTCCACAAATTTTGAGACCTAGAGTACTTTCGATGCTACCAAAAATCAACAGACTACCCCCCATAGCTTGATGTTGGGAGACAAGTAGAATGGAGTGGGCGGGGATCAGAGTGACAACCTTGCCCTGAGCCGTTGTCGTGGTGCCTGTACAATTTGAGCTACAACAAGATGCTTGCTTCACCCTACTAGCATTGACCTTAAAGTTCAATGAAGAAGTAGGGCTTAGTTCTTCCAATGGTATCGCCAAGAATGATATGTCAATATTGTTGTATGGGAAACGAGACTCATCTCGTTTCCCTGACAACGACGCCAAAAATGTTACCACACAATCTAGTAGGGGTCTTAAGAGTTCCTAAGGGACAACTACTAGACCAAAAGGCAACAACGAGACAACGACCCACTGTCACCTTAGTCAGTGTCCCCTGCTCTTTACGGATTTTCCCCAATGGGAGGAGTATCGGTATTCAGGAGATCACTAGACTGATGAGGTCAATAACAATGTACAATGTGCTTTCCAAAGCCCATTCAAAGGAGAGGCTCAAATAATGGCTTGCTTGCTTTAAAAACAAGAGAAGGGCTCTCCAAGAAAGGCTTATTGATAGGAGACCTAGATCTAGATGAAAGGGTATTCAACACAAGGAATGTAACTAGATCAAGGATTGTTAGAATACGGAAAGGATGTCTCTTAGGGTTTGTAAGATAATAAGCATGCAAAGGTCTAGGACAACGAGAGAGATCTAGTGGATCTAAGGCCTAGGGTTTAGGACGATCATAAAAAATATGACTAGGTTAAGTAAGGATGAGAAGAAGGGCCAATGAAATATGAACTTCCTTTGAGTTTTAAAGTGTAAATTACCCTTGAAAAGCCACTAACCAAGAAACCTAGGGTAAAAAGTGATATGGGAGCTAGGGCTTGGAATATCTCCAATCTAGTCATGGGAATTGCTTCAAAATTGGAGGGCACTTAAAGAAAACCCTAACGCAGTAGCTTGCCAATTTGCACCTCAAGACGACCACCCTAATGCAATTCACACTAGGCCCTAGGATACCCTCTAGGGTTAGGGCTAAAGATGGGAGAGGGGAAGAAAAGAAGAAAATTGATGTGATCAAACTAGAATTTAAGACCAGTGCCTGGCTATTGGTAGGATTGGAGTCAAAATGATCCTGACTTTGTCACCTTTGCTATTCAAGGAGGCCTAAAGCAACAACTACACTATCTAAGGATGCAACTACATGGCAACTTGAGACATTTATACTTCGATGGCAAATATTATGGATTTTCATTGATGCAAATGATCCCCTAGTAACATTCATTCATTCATGATCTTTATGAGTAACACATGCAAAATTTTCCAATAGTATCAAGGCCTAAAATTTTTTATCATGAATTAGGGCACAATAATAACCATAAGAAATAAATTCCATGCATTAGACAATCATTATTTCAGAAATATAGTCGTGAAAAGGCGCTTACAAGACAATGAAGAATATATCCATCCCCAACATTGCAACAAGAAACTCCAAGAAAATATAGAAAAGATTTCCAAATGTCAAAATGTATTTATTCCATCCAAATCACTCCACAAATTGCAAGTCAAAATTCTCAAGAAGAGCTAGCGAAAATCCCAAGTGATGATGAGTTACCAACGTGGCCTCACTTGTATTTATATGAGCCTCTAACAATTCGAATTGGTAAAATTTGCCTAACAAACCCCTAAAAATGACTCTAATGTGCAAAATAACACCCTAATTGGTGACAAGCCCACCAAATAGCTCCGAAGATAAACAAGCCTTTCAAGAGGACCGAAATGATAGACAAATAGTGCAAATGGGCCTTTGGAAGGCCTAGGCAAAGGTTTGGGACCACAAGAGAGACCTAAAGGATCATCAACAATATGACTAGGTCAAGCAAGGAAGAGAAGAAAAGCCAATGAAAAATGAACTTCCTTTGAGTTTTAAAGTGTAAACAACCTTTGAAAAGCCACTAACCAAGTAACCTAGGGTAAAAGAATGATATGGGAGCTAGGGCTTGGGATATCTCCAAATCCAGCCATAGGGCACTTAGAGAAAACCCCAGCGTCATAGCTTGCCAATTTGCACCTCAAGATGACCACCCTAATGCAATTCGCACTAGGCCATGTTACCACTCAAACGAGCAAGGGGACCTAAAAGGGGTTTCGAAGAGGGAAATTGTGGAGGCTTAGCCCATTGTCACCACAACTAAGGCTCCCTGCTCTTTACGGATTTTCGTCGATAGGAGGAGTCCCGTTGCTTTTGGGAAATCACTTATAAGGGATATATCAATGAATATATGAGAAGTGACCCCTTAAACCCTTTCCCTAGGAAGAGATGAAGAATGGAGCTTGCTTGCTCTTTAAACAAGGGACTTGACTTTCCAGGGAGAGGAGATGAGGATTATAGGGTAAGGATGGAGGATATGGTTTGTAGAGGTTCTTCCTAATCCTCATAACCTTATAGGAACTTGGATTCCCAAATATTCCTTAATGAGTAGTCTTTGACAACAAATGGGACCACACGGGGCCAAGTGGACCCAACCCAGGTTCGAGGATGAAATTTAGCAATCAATGATGTTTCTAACCTAGACAAGGTGAGAGGAAAGGATCAAACAATAATTTTTACTCAAAGAGCTCAAATTGATCCTGCCAAATACTAGCCTTGGGAAACGCAGGCAAAACTTGATCCTAGAGCTAGGGCTTGAGATATCCCAAGATTCCATTGTTGGAATTTCTTCAAAATTTGAGGACATCTGGGGGATCGACCAACGCAGTGGACTCTACCAGCGCAGATCGAAATTTTCCTGTGGTCAGTTTTTCGCGAAACAGATGCCCTAGGTGGCCTAATGGGGCTAGATTTGGGAGAAAGGGAGAAAAAGGTAAAAAAGAGGGTTAAAATGATCACCCAGTGGAGGATCAATGCCTAATTTCACTTGGGGATATGGAGTCAAGGATAATTAAGATGGAATGTATTTCTTCGTTCAAGGAGGCTTCAAAGTTAATTTCATTCAATGTTAGAGGCTAGAGAAGACAATTGACTTTAAAACATTTATACTTCCTGAAAAAGGTGAAGGGTTTCATGATAACACAATCTCTAGGAAATTTCATTCATCCAACATGGCCCATACACATATATACGATAAATAGGCACATAATTCCACATTTAACACATGCAACAATTAGCCCTAATCATAGCAAAGTTCAAATGTATGCTTCGACAAGAAAAATAACATCAAATTTGCACTACATGTTAGATAATATATCCAACCAACATCACATTCGCAATTTAAGAAGCTCCAAGATAGAAAGAACCCAAATCCATACATAAAATTCATCCATTATCCAAAATTCTCTACCAAGTAAAAAATGTGAAGTTCTCTTAAGAGAGAGGGATCCCAATCCAAGTGATGATACAAATGAATCCCAGAACTCCTATTTGTACACCAATTAGGAATTCGATTTAGCTAATGGGCCTACATTAGCCCCTCAAAACAAAATAATGTGCAAGTAACCCTAACGTTTGGTGACAAGCCCACCAAACTAGCTCATACATGAGAAAATTAGCCTCTCAAGAGGTCAACTGATGTCGTAGGGACTTCTAAGAGGCATGAGGAGGTCCATGAGTGCCATAATGATGCATGGGAGCCTAAAAAATGACGGACCCTTAGGTGGTCCCTTGTTCTCCAAACAATATACCTGTGGTGCTCCCTGTGGATGTGTGGGCACACAACTGACCTTATGGGTCTCCAAATGAATCGAAGATGCCTGTAGACCCTCTGTAAAGGCTCATATGTTGGAATAAATGCTGTCATGTAACTGTACAAGCCCTGGGACACCTGCCAAGTGTGTGGTGCACTTGTGGGGTCAGTTGGGCATAATGTACCAAATGCATCTTCCTCGTCCAAAAGGTGGATCTCTAACAATCTCTGAACATCCGTAGGGATACATGGAGTGCTGTCTACTGCTACGGAGGTCCATGGCTCTCGACACACACCCTACATGTGCCAATGTAGCTCTCTGGAGGATTAGGACCCCATATAGGGAGACCAAACCCAAAATGAACACCATCTGCAATCCTGTATAAGATCTAATGTGTCTCCTAGCCATCCAGTACAACAAGTCATTAGAGTGATTGGGTAAAAGAGCTTACAAACCATGGACAACAAGTGGACACTTCATAATGGCCTGCCCTTCCATAGTGGGCTTTGGGATGTGCTTATGTCTCCAAGCTCCAAAGGGGGTTAGCCGAGTACCTCATTAGGTGGTTTCATCCTTTAGAGGGGATAGTATGTCCAAGATCCATCCCTCAAATGGTGGTGGCATATGATCAAGATGTGAAATGGAGTAAGGAATGATGGGGGAAATCCTAGACAACATATAGGGGCATAGTGTTAGCTAGGAAGAGGGAAGCCCACACCTGGGTAGGAGGGAGCAATCATGGTACATGAGGTGCCATGGCCTTGATTTCTCCACCCTTCTTTATATGCCTTTTGCCTTTTATGATTTTTCTTTGATTAATTGCTCGGGGCTCAAAGGAGAAGAGCATGATGTGTATAAGATATATCAGTGAATACCCCCCCTTTTGGTAGGGCGGTTCATTTCCTTCCAAGGGTTGGGACAATCATAGGTTCCTGAACGATAAAGGAGGCTCATCTAGGGCCTATGGAACCACAGTGATGGCCATGGAAATGGGGTAGAGCTCATGTATTGGATTTCGCCCACATGCTAGATATTTTTGTCCTGACCATCTTTTGCATTTTGTGGTACAATTTCCTGTTGAATGTGACCATCTTTGCTTTTTCTTTTCTTTTTTAGTTGCTTCAACCTCCAGGTCATCGTTCCATGCCTGACCCAAGGTGGGGGCATGGGAGAGGGGAGGCTAACCTTATGTAGACCTAGTGAGGGAATGTGGACCCAAGTGGGAGATATGATGAATAGGGTCATAGTTGTGAAAATTTCTGAGCCTAGAAATCCTACTGCTAACTATCGATTTACTTCTCCTACTTGATTTATTACACAAGTTATTTAACTGAATATTCAGAAAAACTTCGAAGTAAACACAAATAGCAGCGTACACAAATACAAATCATTCACTGAACATCACACACATATGACAAATGACACAGATTTTTCGGAAAAATGTTCCTGGAAAAACCCAATGCGAGAAAACCGGTGCAACAGATATGAGGGTTTATTATTATTAAGCAACAATTTCTGAGTACATCTAGGGTGCCATAACTCGGCTCACCCAACAGAGAAATCCTTGGCAACCAGAGAAAAATTGTGAGATATACCTCACTCTCGCAAGTCTTGGCTAATCCGGATGAGCAACTGGTGAAACCCTAGCTGGCTGCGCAACCTCTGCCCAACTACTGCGTTAGCTTGCGTAGCCTTGGCCGAGGGACTGCGTCACCCTATCTCTGCGTGGATATGCTTCTCCAGAGTATGATTTCAGCCTTCCCGGCTTCAAAAACCCCAGCTCCGGTGAATTTCGGACTTCTACTCGCAGACATTGCTCTGCCCCTGCGTGAGCCTTGCGTGGGCTTGCATCACCCTCCCAAGGGACTGCGTCACACCCCCTGATGGCTGCGCTGCCTCCACTGCGTCTCTGCTGCCCTTGCTCTGCGCTGTACTCTTGGCCCTCCTGGCCAATCACTGCATCTGCACCTCACTGCAACTCTGAGTCACTTAGATTTGATCTTCGTCCGAGCATTGCTCCGTCAGAAGAATTTGATCTCTTAGAATCTATGTGTGTGTTCTTCCAACTGACCCCAAGACCTTCCTTTATACTTTTCTTGTTGACACATTAACGACCGTGATCTAATCTCTAATCAATGATTAAGATTAGAAGTAGCTTGATCCACATCACTTAGAATGTTCTCATCACATGTGTAAATTAATTCACTTTAATTTTTAATTTCCCTAAGTTAGACTTAGGGTCCTCATTAAAAAAATTTAATTATTTGAATAACTTTTACACCAGGTGGAATTTCTCCAAATGCTTTCTGGGTCTTGGAGATCTCGTGTCCCAGCCCCTCCAAAAAGTTTTGGAGCTAGAGCACATCCGATGCTACCCCAAAATCTTAACACTCCCTCTTAGCAAGGAGTGTGCTCTAGCAATACTTCCACACTAAAGCATTGCCCTGATCTTTGGCATCGGTCTCCGCGCTGATGCTTGGCCTACTGCCCTTCATCCACTGCGCTACTGCTGTCTGTACTGCTGCCCATGTCACTGTCACTGACACTGCCACATCTGTACTGCAACTCCCTCTCAAATTGCTGCATCATGCTGCCAACTGCTGCACTGCAACTCAGTCGCTGAGAAGTAAGCAACTGAAGGACCACTACCCAATCACTGGCAGACAAGTCTATCGGGTTGCATCTCATCACTGAAGCTCCCTCGGCTGCTGAGCTGCACTGTCTCTCTAGAGCCTTTGCGCTGCTGCTGCTCTGCACTACGTAAGCACAACCCCTCTGCGTTGCTGAAGTCCCATCAGCCTCTGCGTTGCTGCCGCTCTCCATTGCATAAGCACAACCCCTCTGCGCTGCTGCTGCCTCTGCACTGCGCTGCTGCTTCTACGCTGTTGCTGCTTCTGCACTGCGCTGCTCCAATCTACAACGTCCCAACACTGCCTTTGCTTCTTCATGATCTTCTGCACCCACTGCTCCAGTCATCCTGCTATTGTCTTATGGCTCCTGCAGCTCGTATGTGATCCAAGAGTTTCGGCACCTCAAGGATCCTGCCTACCATCTGTAGCTGCTCTACAAATCAATATCACCCCACCTCTTCTCTCGAGGCACATGAGCACTCATAGCCACATCATTCTCACTACCACTGTCCCCTCTAACTACTGTTGCCTTGGAATCTGAAGATTCCTTGTCCTTCCTCTTAGGACAAATGCTGGTGAAGTGTCCAAGTTTGCCACATCTAAAGCATCGAACCTTTGATAGGTCCTTCTTCTTCTTCCCTTGCTGCGGCTGGCCCTTTGATGCTAGGGCCGCATCGTCCTCCTCCTCCTCCTCCACCTTGCTACTTCCGCTGTTGAATTCCCTCTTGGTCATTCGTCAGATCTCCTCCTGTCGAAGGATAGCCCACATGTCACCCCAATTAGGGAGTTGTGCTCTGCCCAAAATGCTTTGGACAAGGTCTCCCACTCATCAGTGACTGCATTCAGGGCAGTCCTCACCAAGAGCCCTTCATCCGTGGTTGCCCCCATGGCTATCAGCTGATCTCGGGTCGTCTACAATCTGGAGAGGAACGGATCAATCTCTTGTCCCTTATGCATCTGGAACATCCTCATCTGGTTCTCCAGAAGCATGTTCTGTTTGATGGAGTTGCCTTGATACAGCGTGGTCAAGGATGTCCACATCTCATGTGCTGTCCTCTTTTCGACAATGTGTGGGACCACGTGATCCTTCACCCCGTCCATGATCAAGTGCTTTGTCCACGCCTGATTCTCGTTGAACTTCTTTATAGCGTCCGCATCGGTCAGCACAACTAAGACATTTTCCACGTGGTCTCTAATGCCGTACTCCTCCAGGACTGATAGGATTCTGGCCTTCCATATCGCGAAGTTGGACACAACGTCAAACCTATCCTGATCACGCATTCCGTACGGGGCCATATCTACTCAAAATCTATCGAAGCTGGTACTCGTCTCCCTTCTACTGTTGCTGCACTCAACAGAAGACCGGATCTAGGTTTCTTGGCGATAGAAACCCTCTAGAGTAGTTGCTCCCTCTGACAACTGATTTCCCTCTCGAAAATCCTTCACTAAATCTCCTGAATCAATCCTCTACGATCACCCTCTTGATCGAATCTCAGATTTCTTTGGCACAAATCTGCTGAGCGACTATTCTCCTCTCGCTTTTTTCACGTTTGCTAGGCACTGTTCTGCACCGATAGAACCTATGCCATACCAGCAACTTCTGAAGATCAGAAACTGCACTTCCTGCCTCGGCAAACTGCACAACAACTCTCCAACTCGGCTTGCGTCACCCTCTTAGTGCTGCGTCAGCGTCTGCGTGAGCAAACTGGCTCAACGTCCCTCTCCTGGTGCTGCATCAGCCCTGCGTGAGTAGACTGGCTTTGCGTCACCTCTTTGGAGCTGCGTTAGCCTCTGTGTGAGCAGACTGACTCTGCGTCACCCTTGCAGGGTCCAGGCTGTCCCTCTGGTGCTGCGCCGCCTTCTTCCAGATCTATGTTGCTTCAGCCGCCCTTCCTGCAGCAAATATCTTCAGCCGCTTTGCTGATGGTTCAGCTTGATCTGCATTGCTCTGATACCATGTGAAAATTTCTGACACCAGAAATCCTACTGCTAACTATCGATTTACTTCTCCTACTTGATTTATTACACAAGTTATTTAACTGAATATTCAGAAAAACTTCGAAGTAAACACAAATAGCAGGCTACACAAATACAGACTATTTATTGAACATCACGCACATATGACAAATGACATAGATTTTTCGGACAAATGTCCCCAGAAAAATCCAATGCGGGAAAACCAATGCAACAGATATGAGGGTTTATTATTATTAAGCAACAGTTTCTGAGTACATCTAGCGTGCCATAACTCGGCTCACCCAACAGAGAAATCCTTGTCAATTTAGAGAAAATTTGTGAGATATACCTCACTCTCGCAAGTCTCGGTTAATCCGAATGAGCAACTGGTGAAACCCCAGCTGACTCTGCACAGCTATTGCGTCAGCCTGCGTAGCCTTGGCTGAGGGACTGCGTCACCCTAGCTCTGCATGGATATGCTTCTCCGGAGTATGATTTCAGCCTTCTCGGCTTCAGAAACCCTAGCTCTAGTGAATTTCGAACTTCTGCCTGGAGACACTGCGTTGCCCCTGCATGAGCCCTGCATGGGCCTGTGTCACCCTCCTGAGGGACTGCATCACACCTTCTGATGGCTGCGCTGCCTACACTACGTCTTTGCTGCCCTTGCTCTGCGCTGTACTCTTGGCCCTCCTGGTCAATCACTGCATCTGCCCCTCACTGCAACTTTGAGTCACTCAGATCTGACGTTCGTCCGATCACTGCTCCGTCAGAGGAATTCAATATCTTAGACTCTCTGTGTGTGTTCCTCCAATTGACCCCAAGCCCTTCCTTTATACTTTTCTCGTTGACACATCAATGATCGTGATCTAATCTCTAATCAACGACTTAGATTAGAAGTAGCTTGATCCACGTCACTTAGAATGTTCTCATCACATGTGTAAATTACTGCACTTTAATTTTTTAATTTCCCTCAGTTAGACTTAGGGTTCTCATTAAAAAAAATTAATTATTTGAATAACTTTTACACCAGATGGAATTTCTCCAAATGCTTTCTGGGTCTTGGAGATCTCATGTGTTCCAGCCCCTCCACAAAGTTTCGGAGTTAGAACACATCCAATGCTACCCCAAAATCTCAACAATAGTGAGTGGAGAAGTGGTGATGTAGGTGGATATCGGAGCGGGACCATGCAACCAAAGTTGGGGTTTCCCAAGGTGAACCACCCTAAAATCCAATGGTCAGTAAAGGAGATCCCACTGGACTAAAGTGCAAGGGTAACATCCAAAAGAGGTCAAGGGGACATAAGCACAAACTAAGCCCACTCTTTCCGCCAAATCCCCCCATCAATCCACGTTCAAATGTGTCTATGATAACTAAACCTAATACTCAATTACCAAATGCAAGACATACCTTTAGGTTCGGGAGGCCCACTTTCAAACATGCAATCAATGCAAAAGGGTGAGGGACCACATCGCTGGCTCAGGTGGCGGAGAAGTGGGACAACGAGCTGGATGAGGTGTAATATTCCCAATTAGCAGCAGCTAATTGGAAATATTAATTTTGATTAATTTTGCCTTTATAAAGTTAAAATAAAAATAAAGTGGGTGAAAGGAGACATAACTCACTTTGGGAATAAAAGTCACTCCCTAGTAGCACAACGTTGTAACTTAAAGGGAGCCAAGGGGGGGCCAAGGACCACGTAGAGAGGGGGCCCACGTATACACTTGGAGGGACTGCGCAGATGGAGAGGAGCACGTGGCAAAAGGGAAGCCACGTTGGAGGAGGTGGGCCTTAGGGTTTGAGAGAAGCCAACGCTATAAGAGAGAGGAGAGCCTCCTCATTTTGGTCATTCGAGTTTATGCATTCGAGCTAGTCACTCCGACTTCTTGAGCACGTTGGCTGTTTAGCCTGTCTGCAACACTGTTTAGTGCATCGAGTGTCTCCGATTGGAGATCTCACCCTTAGCCCCGGGGGACTTAGAGTGCCTGCTCGGGCAAGGTAGTTTTATCATCGTTTTGTGGGAGGATTGATTTTTGGGTTTTCTTGCGGATCTGGGCATTCAGAGACTGCGCAGTCTTGAGAGGGAGGACGCAGTCCATTCTAGGGGAGCTCCGGATTGAGTTCTTGCAGGGGTTTTGAGCTTGGAGATTGAGCAAGGGACCAGCCTTTGCCTGTTGGAGGATTTTGGTGGAGTTTGAGGCTGCATTTTAGTGGTTTCTATTCAGCGTCTGCACAGAGCCTTGGAGGTCAGCGTAATTCCCCAAGGGGGTGTTTTTCGAGGGTCAGCCATTTCAAATATGATTTCTGGGTTTTGCTGTGATTGGTGAGTAAAGGTGGATTCCAGATTTTCAGCTCATTCCGGCAAGGGGATCAACCCCAAATCATCCTGTCATTTTAGTAGTAGCAGCTACATGGCAGTTTTCCAGCAGTTGGGTTGCAGTTCAGAGAGCAGCCATTTCTGGGTCATTCTGAGAGTATTTCTTCACTTGCCTTGAGCAAGTCTAGGTGCCATCACTATGATCACCTATTGTACTTCATTATATTTCTCAGTATAATAAAATGGCTTAGCATTGTCTTTCTATATTTCTGGAGCATTTGTTATACATTCTATCTATGCTATTGTATGCTTGGATTACTGTTATTTTTCTATCTGTGAGCATTCTAGTTCTATACCACTTGTATGTGTTTTCCCCATACTCTTAGACAGAGTCTAGGAAGGGCTAGGTAGCCTCTAGATCTCACCCTCTTCTCAGAGGTGAAATATCTGGTAAACGCCCTCCCAGTCCATCTCTAGTTGGAGTTTGCTTGAGTTTTAGAGATATTCCCGAAATAGGATATTACAGTGGTATCAGAGCATAGTTCTGGCTCAGCCTGTGGAGCTACTTGTCTATGACACTGGGGGAGAAGCCCTACATTTGTTACAGAGGTAGGACGTACAGAGATATTGAGCGTAGGTTGGAGAACACCTACGGAGAGGGGGCTTGTGTTCGGGTGGTGGACGCAGAACATGAGGAGCCTGTGATAGACCCAGAGCAGGAGGAGCCGATGGCAGGTGATGATGATGCGAAGAGATTTGGGGAGATGCTCCTCAAATCAGTACAGGATCTGTCGAGGCAGATTGAGGTGATGGGGCAGAGATTCACCGCTGTGGAGGCTAGACAGCGTGAAACCCCAAGTGGGTTTCCAGATTGGTGAGGGATCAAGCACATCTCACCATTTGCCGGAGCATGATGCCACTCAGCATATGGCATCACATACACCCACACGTTCCACTATGCCCACTTTTCTGGGTGCAGACACAGGGGCAGGAGCACAGTAGGAGCCAGAGCCTGGTCACATGGGTGATTATTTCCCTGAGTATCAGGCATATGGGCAGGAGTTCAGGGATGCCCTTCCATTTAGAGATTTTGTTCAGCTCCAGCGGGATAGCAGACCCCGCAATTTTCACAGCGGGAATAGACACTCACATGACGGGGGCTTACAACGCACAGTGGGCAGATTCCATTTACCAACATTTGACGGGTCATCCAAGCGTTCGGAAAAAGCTTGGGTGGAGAAGTTGGATACCTCTTCCCAGCTTGACCGAGTATCGGAGGGGGAAACCATCAAAATGGTTACCTCGCACTTGGAGGATGAGGGCACACAGGATTTCAGAGAGTTCGAGGATACACCTAGTGTGACATAAGACTCACCCTCATTGGAGACCTCCTTGACTGTGTCAGTTGATATCATAGTGGAGAAGGTAGAGCCTACCCCACTAGAGCCATCCATTGAGGTGGTGACCGGAGTTGTGTTTGAGTCTTCGGGTGGTAGCAGAACACGACAGTTGGGTGAGGTGTTAGGAGATGTATACACCTTCGATGAGGCACTAGGAGATACAGAGGTATTGGATGATGGTCGCAGACAGCGGTATCATCGGCTTCGAGCAGACCTTCTAGTTTTGAAAGGGAAGGCCACGTTAGTACGGGAGGCCATTTTGTTGCAGGAGAAGGAGCTGGAGGGCATGAGAGTGGCTTGTGCCGAGTCGGCAGCCAAGTTGGCCCGCATTGGGGAACGACTGGATTCCCTGATGGTACAACCAGAGGGAACGTTGGAGCATCAGATCATTCCCCTTCAGGCATGCATGAACGAGACTAGCAGCATTGTTGGGTCACCTCTTCCCATTGGAGAGAGAGAGAGAGACGAAGTCACCTAGTCAGACCTCATTCGTTGACTTGGTTAGCAGGATGAGACAATCGGAGTTGCATAGTGTGCAACATCCACTTGTCGAGGTTGGATGGCGAGAGATTTTGAGTTGGTACTCGGTGGAGTGGGTTATGGAGATAGTGGTGGATCCGAGTGCAGTTCAACAGGAGTTTCCAGGTATGGGGAATACAGGAACCCCAGACTGGCATTGGGATCCGGGTGGGACTACCTATTGTTTCCCAGGCAGGAGGGTTGATTATGTCTCGGAGGGTACAGTTGTCCTAGCAGTTGAGCATGCACATTCGTCGAGGGAGTCCCAGTCAGCTTCAGTGTCCAACCAGTTTATGGGAAGACTCCTTTGGTTGTCTTGGTACGACACTTGTATGCGGGGTCACAGGGTGATCAACATACTTCGGCAGGAGCTTGTTGGAGGAGGTGGCATTGGCAGGCCACCAGATGGTGCCTTGTATGGAGCTAAGGATTATTCACCTTTGTGTGGGGCATAGAGGTCACAGCGGAGCCGAGCAGTGGTGGTATCACTACTAACACACAGGGAGATTCACTTCTCAAACCCATCGGGGAGGGTTTGGAGTGATGATCCATTCTTCGGTGGATATAGCGATGCGACAGGGGAGGTGATGATACCGATTGGGGCTGGTTTGACATGTAGAGACACAAATCTAGGCCATCACATCCAAGGATGTGTGGGAGCATCGAGCATTGAGAAGTGGGCTACCGGTGGACATGGAGTTGCGTGGTGGTGTACCGTAGTGTGTGGGACTGCATTGTGGAGTAGGAGTGTCCTACATCGCATTGAAGACGTGCGAGGAGTGACCTATGCCTTGACACAAACGAGCCACGAGACGGTAAAGGGTGGTACAGCAGTAGTAGGGGGTACCCAGCAGTGTACAGGGGTATGCCTCAATGTGCAGTGGCATGTCGAGGGGTACATGGATGATTGGTGGTATGCGAAGGCGTACGGAGCTGCACAGTAGGGTCTTAGAATATTGCCTCCAGGGAGACTCATGGACAGGGACACCAAGCTTACCTTTGGGGGTAGTTCACCCAGGATCGATGGGGAGACAAATGAGCAATACTTGGCGGTATCTGTGGGGACTCACACATCTGACCCACATCAACATCACTCATGGGCACAGTCGATTTTGTTGTTGTCCTTTGGCACTCTTGGCATGAGCAGCGGGGTATGCAAAGCTCACCCAAGATATTTGGATGACACCCAGCACACTAGGGGAGAGACTTCTTGGCAGTGGCACTGGGTCGGTACGCTAGTTGACGGCCACATGTTAGGGGATGAGATGATCATCTGTAGGGGTGGCACATCGGTCATCGCTGAGCCTACACCTAGGGAGCGGGTCATGAGGGAGACATGTGTCACTCTTTTCTCAGAGCACGCTGAGACCATGCATGAGAAGAGGATACTGGGTTCAGCAGAGGTAGCATCCTAGCATGTGTTTGGACTCCAGACAATGTATCGACACATTATCGAGAGGGTGGATGGCAGGATCCAGTGGAGATGTGGCGGAGGCAGGATAAGAGGGCATTCCTTCCGTATGCCAGAGTGAGGACTCTTCTTCAGATGAGTCCATAGGATCAGTTGAGGACGCTTCTGAGGAGGGTGAGCAGTCACGGGACTCTGCGGGAGATACTCTGGGTGAAGAGTCACTTGTGACGATTCAGCTAGAGCAGCAGGTGATGGAGCCTGAGTCGACAGAGGAGGACACTATTCACATCAGGCACGATATTCCTTTGGGGGAGAGCCAGATGGGCGCCCACATTGAGCCGATGAGGGATATGCGGCTAACATTGGGGTCAGCCATTGAGGTGGGGCAGTCAGATGCACTGACATCGAGTACGGTGACAGCAGTTGCAGAACCATATCCTCTGGAGGTGTTGGAGGTTGATGGGATTGTTTTGCAGGGGGCCAGTAGACAGCGGGAGCATGACATTCCTGATCAGGAGTGGGAGGAACTGTTGGATATGGTGGAGCATCCATTTGTGGGTCGACACAGGGATGAGGCGCAGATAGATGTACACGTAGTCAGCAGAGCTACAGTGTTTTTAGTGGGTAGCATTCTCCAGGAGTACATCGATGGAGCTTGCAACATATCTTGCCCACTTTGGCCCATTATAGAGAGGGGGGCTTCCTTCTACAGGCAACTTTCATTGGTAGACAGGGCAGAGCAGTGGGAGTTGATTATAGGCTGGCGGCAACACTCCAGGCGTGTTCCATATGCAGTTGTTGTTGCTACATCGGATTCTTCTTCCAGGATGGACTGGCAGGAGATCATGAGTTGGTACCCTCTCGATGGTACGGTATTCTTCATAGGGAGCACAGCGGAGCAGGGGCCCTTGGACATAGTAGATGTTACAGATTCCAGCTGGCAGGGGGGCACAGGTCGTCGTTTCTTCAGCGCTCCATCCCGATTTCAGCAGAGCAGGATCAGCGTGGGATTGAGTCAAGACTTGGATTGGAGAGAGGTGATGATTTGGTACACAGTTGATGGGACAGCTTACACCGTCACAGATACAGTGCAGCAGGGGTCATGCTCTGCACCTCTTAGAGCATCAGTGATAGCCAGAGGCAGTGCGCAGTCCGAGCTGTGGGACTTGGGTGATTATTGGCCATGGAGGCGATGGGATCCGAGAGGATTGTTGGTTGGTTGGTACCGAGAGAGATCAGTTTGGGATCCTGGCATTGAGAGATCCCTTCATATCAGGGTGATGCAGAGGACAGGGAAGATTCAGTGGTGCATCTGGGACCCAGGCACATTTTGCAGTGTTGGTGGGGAGCATCAGCTAGAGAGAAGGCTTGTTCAGGCATTGCTTGAGGACAAGCAATTTTTGGCAGGGAGGACTGTAATATTCCCAATTAGCAGCAGCGAATTGGAAATATTAATTTTGCCTTTATAAAGTTAAAATAAAAATAAAGTGGGTGAAAGGAGACATAACTTACTTTGGGAATAAAAGTCACTCCCTAGTAGCACAACGTTGTAACTTAAAGGGAGCCAAGGGGGGGCCAAAGACCACGTAGAGAGGGGGCCCACGTATACACTTGGAGGGACTGCGCAGATGGAGAGGAGCACGTGGCAAAAGGGAGGCCACGTTGGAGGAGGTGGGCCTTAGGGTTTGAGAGAGGCCAACGCTATAAGAGAGAGGAGAGCCTCCTCATTTTGGTCATTCGAGTTTATGCATTTGAGCTAGTCACTCCGACTTCTTGAGCACGCTGGCTGTTTAGCCTGTCTGCAGCACTGTTTAGTGCATCGAGTGTCTCCAATCGGAGATCTCACCCTTAGCCCCGGGGGACTTCGAGTGCCTGCTCGGGCAAGGTAGTTTCATCATCGTTTTGTGGGAGGATTGATGTTTGGGTTTTCTTGCGGAGCTGGGCATTCAGAGACTGCGCAGTCTTGAGAGGGAGGACACAGTCCATTCTAGGGGAGCTCCGGATTGAGTTCTTGCAGGGGTTTTGAGCTTGGAGATTGAGCAAGGTACCAGCCTTTGCCTGTTGGAGGATTTTGGTGGAGTTTGAGGCTGCATTTCAGTGGTTTCTATTCAGCCTCTGCGCAGAGCCTTGGAGGTCAGCGTAATTCCCCAAGGGGGTGTTTTTCGGGGGTCAGCGATTTCAGATATGATTTCTGGGTTTTGCTGTGATAGGTGAGTAGAGGTGGATTCTAGATTTTCAGCTCATTCCGACGAGGGGATTAGCCCCAAATCCTGTCAGTTCAGCAGTAGCAGTTACGCGGCAGTTTTCCAGCAGCTGGGTCGTAGTTCAGAGAGCAGCAATTTCGGGGTCATTTTGAGAGTATTTCTTCACTTGCCTTGAGCAAGTCTAGGTGCCATCACTCTGATCACCTATTGTACTTCATTATATTTCTCAGTATAATAAAATGGCTTAGCATTCTCTCTCTATATTTCTAGAGCATTTGTTATACATTCTATCTATGCTATTGTATGCTTGGATTATTGTTATTTTTCTATCTGTGAGCATTCTAGTTCTATACCACTTGTATGTGTTTTCCCCATACTCTTAGACAGAGTCTGGAAAGGGCCAGGTAGCCTCTAGATCTCACCCTCTTCTCAGAGATGAAATATCTGGTAAACGCCCTCCCAGTCCATCTCTGGTTGGAGTTTGCTTGAGTTTTAGTGATATCCCTGAAACGGGATATTACATGAGGGCTGCAAGGTGTTGCTGGCTACTGGTTGAGGTTCATCATGGAGAAAAAATTTCTCCTAGGGATATCACCCATGAAGTGGTGGGTGACATCTGGCTTCAACTGAGACGTGATCTCTAGAAGAAGTGAGAAAAGCTACTCCAATGGGAGGTCACGAGAACTCCAACAATCTCTTGGTCACCGTAGGCCTATCACCTGCACATGTCAATGACTAAACACACAAAGAAGCATGTTTTTCGCGGTGTCTAATGATCACCCATGCTTAATGTCAGCCCATAAAATCAACTAGTAAATAAAAATATGCAATTTTATTTTAAATGCATCTAACCTATCACGAGAAATATCATATGACATTATTTCAAATGTGAAAAATCAGCATGCAATGCATCCTACTCTAACATGCATGTGGTACAAGGTCAAGGATCAAGGAAAGGAGTGATGTGACTTAAGTTGATCGGTTGAGGCCATAGTTCGTTGTTGAGTTTAGCAATGTAATAGTATTCATCCCCAACTTTCCCATGAATCTTGACGGGTATCAATTCTTTGTCTACTAGAACCAAGTCCCTTACCTTGTATTGTTTTTTAGGCTTCCACCTTTTTCTTGGTTTGTGATTTTACCTTTTCAAAATGCGAACCTTCTGTGAAGGAAGGATAGGAGAGGGCTTTTCAATGTTGTGTGCTTCATAGTATGGTCCAGGCTTAATCACATGAGTCAAGTATGTGGGTTCCCTATAAAGGACAAATGGGGTTCCATTGGATTGTGGGATGGTAGCATATGATAGATCCATTTGAAGATTACCTCCCACGGTAGCAGCCCATTTCCTAGACAACAACATCCCCCACACATCAAGGATATCAATGATCACTACATCCATGAGAAGAGCTGTGTCGGGGTTCCTGGCCAAAGAAACCTTAAGGTATTTTATGATGCCTTCCACCTCCAAAAGCTTGGAGTTGAAACCACACACCTTCTTATATGGCCGAGTGATGCTAAGACCTAATTGCTCCATGACAGTTAGGGGCATGATGTTTGCGGAAGCTCTAGAGTCAAGTATACAATTGTGCAAGTAAAGGTCATTAACAACCAAAGTGAGCATAAAAGGTTCATGTTCGGGGTTGCGATCGGGAATATGAATGTTTTGTAATTCCTCAAGGAATTCTTCCTCTTCAAAACCCAGAGACTTCTTACTTTGCTGCTGTTGTTCAATAATTTTAGCAATCTCTTTTAGAGTAACATGCACGATCATCTTTCCAATAGCAATATCCATATTGATATTGAGTCTTGTTTTTCCCTTCTCTTTTTTCATGGTATTCCCACCCTTTTGGGATCCCTTCTTAGGCTTGGCTTTGGCTTGGGAGTCCTGTTTAGGAGGATCCTTTGAAGAGGCTTTATATTTAGGAGGATCTTTAGAAGGGACGACTTTAAGAGGGTCCTGCTTAGGAAGAGGATCATCTTTGTTAGACTCGTTGGAGGTTGTGGGGCTCTTATTTTTGTCTCTTCGTGAGTATTGCACCCCTTCGAATCTTCTATTCACTTCATGAACATTAAGAACGAGCTCCTTTTTCTCATCTTTGATTTTGACCTCATTAATTGGAGGATGAGTGCATGAACCCCAAACAAAATGTTGAATACATCGGATTCAACGAGATTGGCTTGCTCATTTGTTTCATCATCATCACTTTCGTCACTCTCACTTTGCTCGCCTTCACAGGATGAGTTTTGTTTAACTGCATTTGTGGGAGCCAAAGTGTTCGAGACTTGGGATGAGCGTGGTCTATCTTCTTCATTTTGCTTTCTAGGAAAAGGTTTCCCTTTGGGAATGTAACTTCATTTTAGGGGCCTTTCTAGGGCTTGAGATATCCCGAGATTCCACCATCAGAATTTCTTCAAAATTTGAGGAGACCTGGGGGACCCACCAACACAGTTGACCCTAGGAGACCAAAGTTTTCCTGTGGCAAGTTTTTTGGGAAAACGGATGCCCTAGGTGACCTAATGGGGCTAGACCTAGGAGAAAGGGAGAAAAAGGTTAAAATGGGGGTTAAAATGATCACCCTGTGGAGGATCAGTGCCTACTTTCACTTGGGGATATGGAGTCAAGGATGATTAAGGAGTGGAATGTATTGCTTTGTTCAAGGAGGCTTAAAAGTCAACTTTGTCCAATGTTAGAGGCTAGAGAAGCAAAGTGACTTCAAAACGTTTATACTTCTTGCAAATGATGAAGGCTTGTCAAGATAACACGATCTCTAGGAAATTTCATTCATCCAACGTGGCCCATACACATAGATACGCTAAATAGACACAAAATTCCACATTTAACACATGCAACACTTAGCACTAATCATAGCAAAGTTCAAATGTATGTAGCAACAAGAAAAATAACATCAAATTTGCACTTACGCACTAGAGAATATATCCAACCAACATCACATTCGCAATATAAGAAGCTCCAAGATAGAAAGAACCCAAATCCATACATCAAAATTCATTCATCATCCAAAAATCTCCACCAAGGAAAAAATGTGAAATTCTCTAAAGAGAGAGAGATCCCAATCCAAGTGATGATACAAATGAATCCAACTAACTCCTATTTATACACCAATTAGGAGTTCGAATTACCTAATGGGCCTACATTAGCCCCTAAAAATAGAATAATGTGCAAGTAACCCTAACTTTTGGTGACAAACCCACCAAACTAGCTCATACATGGAAACATTGGCCTCTCAAGAGGTCAACTGATGTCGTAGGGCCTTCTAAGAGGCATGATGAGGTCCCTGAGTACCAGAATGATGCATGGGACCAACTGATCTACAAGTGGGTGGCCCCTTGTTCTCCAAACAATAAACCTGTGGTGCTCCCTGTGGATGTGGGGGCACACAAATGACCCCATGCGTCTCCAAATGAATCAAAGATGTCTGTAGATTCTTTGTAAAGGCTTAGATGCTGGAATAAATGTTGTCGTGTCATTGTACAAGCCCTAAGACACCTGCCAAGTGTGTGGTGCACCTGTGGGGCCAGCTGGGCATAGTGTACCAAATGCATCTTCCTTGTCCAAAAGGTGGATCTCTAGCAATATCTGCACATCCGTAGGGATCCATGGAGTGTTGTCTATTGCTATGGAGGCCCATGGCTCTTAAAACACACCCTACATGTGCCAATGTAGCGCTCTGGAGGGTTAGGACCCCGTATAGGGAGACCTAACTCAAAATGGACACCATCTGCAATCCAATATAAGATCCAATGCGTCCCCTAGCCTTCCAACACTACAAGTCATTAAAGTAATCGGGTAAAAGAGCTTACAAACAATGGACAACAAGTGGACACTTCATAATGGTCTGCCTTTCCATAGTGGGCTTTGGGATTTGCTAATGTCTCCAAACTCCAAAGGGGGTTAGCCAAGTACCTTATTAGGTGGTTTCTACTTTTAGAGGGGATAATATGTCCAAGATCCACCCCTCAAATGGTGGTGGCATATGATTAAGATATGAAACAGATATGAAACAGAGTGAGGAATGAAATATGCAATCCTGGGCCACATATTAGGGCATAGGGGTAGCTAGGAAGAGGGAAGCCCACGAATGGGTATGTAATGTGTAGGAGGGAGCAATCGTGGTACATAAGGTGCCTCGACCTTGATTTTTCCACCCTTCTTTATATGCCTTTTTCCTTTTATGATTTTTCTTTAATTAACTGCTCGGGACTCAAAGGACAAGAGCGTGATGTGTTAGATATAGCAGTAAATACCCTGTTTTTGGTAGGGTGGTTCATTGCCCTCCAGGGGTTGGGACAATCATGGGTTCCTGAATGATAAAGGAGGCTCATCTAGGCCTATGAAACCATGGTGATGGCCATGGGAATGTGGTAGAGCTCATGTATTGGCTTTTGCACATGTGCTAGATATTTTTGTCTCGACCATCTTTTGCATTATGTGGTATATTTTCCTGTTGAATGTGGCCATTTATGCTTTTTCTTTTCCTTTTTTAGTTGCTTCAACCTCCAGGGCATCGTTCCAGGCTTGACCCAAGGTGGGGGCACAGGAAAGGGGAGGCTGACCCTATGTGGACCCTGTGAGGGAATGTGGACCTAGGTGGGAGATATGATGAATGGGGTTATAGTTTGTGGAAAAGGGATGGATGTAGGTGGACATGGGAGCGAGACCACGCAACCAAAGTCAGGGTTTCCTAAGGAGTACCACCCTAAAACCCAATGGTCAGTAAAAGAGATCCCACTAGACTAAAATGCAAGTGTAACATCCAAAAGAGGTCAAGGGGACATAAGCACAAACGAAGTCCACTCTTTCCGCCGAATCCCCCCATCAATCTGTGTCCAAAAGTGTCCATGATAAGTAAACCCAATACTCAATTACCAAATGGCAAGACATACCTTTAGGTTCAGGAGGCCCACCTTCCAACATATGATCAATACAAATGGGTGAGGGACCACATGGCTGGCTCAAGTGGCGGAGAAATGGCGTAACGAGTTGAAGTTGAGGGATGTCAAGCACGGGCCGAGGTCCATCATGGAGAAAATTCTAGGGATATCACCGAAGGTAAGATAGGCCTCAGAAGACCCTTTAGGGTTAGGGATGAAAGATGGGAGAGGGAAGAAAATAAGGAAAATTGGGTGATCAAATTAGGATTTAAGACCAATGTGTGTCTATTGGGTGGATTTGAGCCAAAATGTGATGACTTTGCCACCTTCGCTCTTCAAGAGGTCAGCTCAACTCAATTATTCATGTAATGCAACTACACGACAACTCGAGACATTTATACTTCGATGGCAAATATTATGGATTTTCAAGGATGCAAATAATCCCCTAGGAATATTTATTCATTCATCGTCTTTATGAGTAACACATGAAAAATTTTCCAATAGTATCAAGGTCGTTAGAACAATTTCTTATGAATTAGGTGTTGATTTTTGGTAGCATCGAAAGTGCTCTAAGTCTCAAATTGTGTGGATAGGCTTAGACACATGCATTCCAAAGAACCCATAAATCGTTTGTGGACATTCCACTCGAAACATGTTTTATTAAAATAATTAATTATTTTAATGGAGACCCTAAGTCTAAACTTAGGGAAATTAAATAATTAAAGAGAATTAATAAAACAAGGTGTGAATCTTCTAAAAAACACGGATCAAGTCAAGTTATGATCTTAGTCGTTGATTAGAGATCTAATCTCGGCTGTTGATATTTCAATGAGAAGACTATAAAGGAAGACCTGAGGATCATTTGGAAAACACACTAGTGCAGATACTCAGTTCCTCGAGTAAATTGATTTTTTCAGTGGCTAAAGTTCAGCAAGAGAAAGGAGAGTTGCAGGTGGAGGAAAGGTAGAGAGGGTTCAACAATAGTCCGGGGTGTAGGAGCAGGTGACGTAGTGGCAGGAAGAGACAATGTAGGGGCAAGAAGGGAACATCACAGAAAGGTGACACAGTTCTACGCAGTACCCACGTAGAGCCAGCGCAGTGGTGATGTAGGAGGTCCAAGAGGGTCCTTCCGAGGTCATTTCTCATCAGCTATTTTTGTGAAAAGGTTCTCTAGTGTTATGATAGAAATTTTCTCTTCGTTATTGCTGATTGTAAATTGTACAAGAAGATTACTGCTGAATAATAGAAACCCTCATCTTCTGCACCGATTTTCCCGCATTGGGTTTTTCCGGGGACAATTGTCCAAAATATTTGTGTTATTCGTGTGCTAGTATTTTCCTTATTGTTTTGCTCAGTAATTATATGGTGAGGTCTGCATTTGAATTTATTTCGATATTTACCGAAGATATTTTTTGGTAAATAATTTATTTCCCGAATAATAAGTAGAAGAAATAACATCGATAATGCAAAATAGGATTTCAAGTTGAAATTTTCACATGGTATCAGAAAAAGGTTAGGCAATGAAGCAGGATGATCTACGCCAAAGGGAACTCGTGGTGGCCGTTTGGTTGAAAATCGTACTCTTGTATGGGCTTACACATTCCTAAACTGCCGTGAGAATCTTGGAGCACAAAGAAGACAAAAGATCGAGTTTCATAGTTTTGTTAGAATTGGCCTCTAGGTTCCCTCTAGGCTGGAAAACGAATGTGCGTGCTTATCTAACACTACATCATCAAATGATTGGTATATTGATAGCGGGGCTTCAAATTTCATGACCGGGGAAAGAGATCATTTCTCTAGTTATCATAGCTATCAAGAGGAACGTATGGACTACCAAATTACTATGGAAATAAGAGGTGACCAATATTCGTGATAATCGTAGAGCTGCATCAAGCTCTCTAAGAATCCAGTTTTTCATGATCGGTCGAAACACATCGACATCATGTGTCATTTTATTAGAGACTGTGTTCAGCGGAGAGCAGTACAGTTGCAGTATAATCCCACACGAGAACAGGTACCATACATTCTCACCAAGGCCCTAGGGAGAACAAAGTTTGTTTATTTCAGGGAAAAGATGGGGATGATTGAGAATCCGTTTCAAGAATTCAGATGAAACAACAAGACTTATGGGGAAAGCCTTCAAAGCATGAAATTTTCAAGGCTCAACCTTCAAGTCACAATTCCTAGCTTTGGGGCATGCATTGAGTGAAAAAACCTAGAAAATTGCCATGATCGAGTCCCAACATCCTAGGCCTATTACATACTCAATACTGAATCAAATTCATCATTACTAGCATCGCTTATTACAATCCCCATAGGGCTTGGAATCTGTGCATCAGAGAAAGATGTTGAGAAATAGAAGTAGAGTTCAAAAACTCTATTGAACTGATGATATATGATGGTACAAATGTCTTCTGGTTCATCCTTGGGGATGGAGTCTTCTCATTATCGTCAGGTGCCACTCGAGTGGTCAACATTTGGCTCCATATGGGGATGCATGCTAGATATGAAGTGATAATATGCAAGGACCTGGAATCTGTATCCACCAACCAAGGATATATATTAGTAGTATCCATTCAAAATATCATTGAATAAAATCAAGTACAAAAATGAAAATTTTATTCTAAGAGCATAAAATTTCAATTTATTCATGAAAGAAATCTATTTAAACAAAATTGACAAGGGATAAGTTAGAAATATGATACAAAAGGATGCCCTATGGCATCAAATGTTTTCTTTGTGGAACATCTTGAGCAGTTGGCCATTCACAGGAAACTCTAGTGATTCTCCGTCCAAGGTGCTCAAATGGTAGGAATTTTGTCCCGCTGCTTCTTTGATGATATACGGTCCAAGCTATAAACTATCAAACTTACCATGATTACCTGGCTTTTCATTCTTGCAATCCCAAAGTAAAACCATATCACCGTTAGAAAAACCTCTATTCCTAGATGATTTGTCAAAATTTCTTTTTACCTTAGATTGATTTTTACAACAATTTTCAAAGGCTCTTCTCCTAGTTTCATCCAATTCTACAATTTGATCAATCCTATGTTGCACAACATCCTTATCAGATGTAAAACTTTGTAGCAATTGGTAAGCTGGGAGTCTCAAATGCACGGGTAGGGTAACGTCCAAGCCATACACTAGTTCAAAGGGACTCTTTCCAGTAGAACTCTTCTTTGTAATCCTATCAGCCCACAAAGCATATTTAATTTTGCTATCCCCTGCTCTCTTATTATCCCCTACTATCTTCTTGATTATGGTTATCAAATTTTTATTGCTAGACTCGGCTAGACCATTACCCTGAGGATAGTAGTTTGATGAATGGGATAAGACAATGCCATACTTAAAGCAGAAAGATGAGAATTCGGCAGAGCTAAAAGCCTTGGCATTATCCGTTGTAATTTTAGCAGGGACACCAAAACGAGTGATAATCCTATCTTCAAGAAAATCCATCACTACTTTGTCGGTGGTGTGTCTTGTAGGGATGGCTTCTACCCATTTAGTACAATAATCAGTGGCAGTTAAAATCCATGAGTAGCCATTACTAGAATTTTCATTAAACTTCCCTATAAAGTCAACCCCCCAATATTGAAAGGGAGCTTCCACGACCACAGGCTGAAGAGGCAAAGAAGCTAACTTTTGCTTCCCAGTGAAAAGTTGACAAGCTTGGCAACCTCTAACATACTTGTGCACATCGCCAAAAATAGAAGGCCAAAAATAACCTGCTCTCAAGATTTTATGGGTAGTAGTCTTAGCAGCATAATGTCCTCCACAAAATCCTGAATGAAACTCAGATAGAAGCTTTTTGGCCTCAGCTTCATCAACACATCTAAGTATTACCCCCTCCAGATTTCTCCAACCCAGACCATCCTTCACAATGCAATACTTAGTTGCTCTAAGCCTTAACGCTCTTCTTTTATGGCCAACTAAATGGTCAGGACATGACAAATTTTGCAAGTAATAGATAATGTCTTTATACCATTCTAGTTGACTCAATCTTTGAAGTTTTGATGAAGTTAATTCTAAATCATTTTGACAAATCATTCCTAACGCTTTCTCATTCCCCTCAATCAAGATCTTAGCCAATCCCTGGCCTTTTACCAGCTTGGTAGGTCTAATATCTAAATCGTATTCTTGAATTTTAGAGACCCATCTAGTTCGAGTTCCTAAGCAATCAGATTGAGTTAAAATATCCTTTACTACAGAGTAAGGGACATACACGATTATTCTTGAATACCCCACATAAACTCTAAATTGCTTAAGGGAATTGACTAAGGCATAAGCCTGCTTTTCCAAGGTGCTATACTTCAACTCAGAACCTTGAAGTGATCTACTCATGAAGGCAATAGGCTGCTCATACCCTTCATTGTTCTTTTGCAGCACCACTCCAGCAATAGTATCTTCAGATGCAAAAGAGAAAATCAAAAAATCCTTCGAATAATCAGGGCTCACTAGAACAGGTGCCTTACCAATAGAATCCTTAATTTCCTGAAAACCTATTCTCCCCTCTTTTCCCCAGACAAACTTAACATCTTTCTTTAAAAGGGTTTGAATGGGTTTAGCAATTTCAGCGTAATTTGGAATGAACCGCCGGAGGAAATTGATCTTTCCTAAGAAGGATTGAAGGGTTTTGATATTGTGAGGCAAAGGAATCTTTTGAATTGCCTCAACTCTCTCAGGGTCAATCTTGATTCCATCCTTCGAGATGATGTGACCAAGCAACTTCCCTTCAGTCACTCCAAAAATAGATTTAGCAGGATTTAATGATATCCCATACTCTCTACACCTGTTAAATATCTGCCTTAAATGGCTAATATGAGAAATTCCATTTTTAGAAAAGACAGTTAAGTCATCTTGATAAATCTCAATGAATTTCCCAATTAGACCCTTAAAGGCATAGTCCATAGCCCTTTGAAAAGTTTCTCCAGCATTTGTTAATCCAAAAGGCATCCTCAAATACTCAAAAGTACCCCAGGGTGTGGTGAACATTGTCTTATGCCTGTCTTCCTTCTTCACCATGACTTGGTTATATCATGAAAATCCATCTAATAAAGACATCATTCCAGATCCTGTTACCCTTTGCAACAATGTTTCCATATTGGGTAAAGGATAATTATCCTTTTTACAAGCTAAATTAAGATTTCGAAAATATACACATAGCCTAATTGATCCATTCTTCTTTCTCACAATAACCAAGTTTGAGCACCATGTGGAATGCCTAGTGTGAGCTATAATTCTAGCCTGAAGCATCTTTTGCAACTCCTTTTGCACCAAGGGGGCTAGCTTAGGATTTATTTGCCTAAGTTTTTGCCTAAAGGGTTTGGCATTTTCATCCTTAAGAGGGATAGTATGCTCCATAACATCCTCCCTATAACCTTTTAACTCCTCATATGAAAAGGCCAAAACATCCCTATATTCTTGAAGTAAATTTATTAATCTTTTCCTTTCCTCCTCAGTGGTGCCCTTCCCTATTTTGATAATCTTTTAGTCATGAGGGGTACCAATGTTTACTTCAATAAATTCCCCTGGGTCAATTTTCTTATCCTCTTTTCTCTTTACAGCATCATGTTTGTCAAACATCTGTTCCATGGCTATGCGATCCCTAGGAGTGGGATTTGACACAACATTACACTCCTCATAATCACAACCTTCTTCCTTGTAGCCAACCTTGAAACCAGAGAATTCTTCCATATTATTTAAAAAACGAATCACTAGGTTTTCTTCATTAAAGATTTGCCAATGCTCAACATTATCAGGAACCGATGGTCTAAAAATAACCTCCATCTTGATCGTATCATCCATCAAGTTCTCTCCAAGCTGTAAGGTAGATGCAGCAACAGCCAACTCATCAGCTTGTTTATTTCCTTCTCTCGGAATCGCTTGAAGATCTAATGCGTCAAAATATTCCATGCTATCCCAGACAACATTTCGATACTTCTTTAATCTATCATTCTTACATGCAAATTTATTCTTTGTTTGAAGAATGATTAGATCAGAATCCCCCCTGATACTAAGCATCTTAATGTTCAAGTCTTTTGCCAACTCTAGACCTAACAACAAAGCTTCATACTCCGCTACATTGTTAGTTGCATCAAATTCCAACCTAAAGGCAAACTTGAATATATGACCAAGGGGGGAGGTAAAGACAATTTCGGCACCCTTACCAAACCTCGAATGGGCACCATCAAAATTCATGTGCCATACCCAATGCTTCTTACTTTCCACCTCCTTCTCCAAAGGAGCAATAGAATTAGCCAAGATAGCATAGTTTCCCAAGTCATCAGATTCATACACAATTTCATTATGAGGCTCCTTGGGATTTTCCACGTGAAACTTTCTCTCCAATTCCCTATCCAACCTAACCATGATGCCCTCACTATTAGGGATGGTAGCATAACTTAAATCCATTTGCAAACTATGCCCTATATTAGCTCCCCACTTTCTAGACAATAACATCCCCATGCATTAGGCACATCAATCACTACAATATCCATGGTGATCATAATATCAGGATGAACTGCCAAGTGGACTTGAAGATCCTTTATCAAACCACAAACTTCAATAATTTTCGAATCCATAGCACAAATGTTGTGGTAAGTTCTAGAGACCCTCAGGTTTAACTGATTCATGACTTTCTTAGTCATGGTACACGATGATGCCCCATAATCAAACATACAATTGTGCAAAAGCATCCCATTGACCAACATAGTGATGAAAAATGGTTGATGGTCTCTGTTATCTCTACACATATCACTACTTTGAAAAGTGATATGGGCATCCTCATATCTATCTTTAGAAAAATTAGACATTTCTTTTCCATTAGGGGCATCAATGGATTTCAACAACTTATATCTTTGGGAGGGAGTCTTCATGATTTCAGTCACAGGTACCAAAATCTTTGCACTATTTATCCATCCTCCTAAATCAATATTTAATCTAGATGTAGGTGGAGTGAAAGTTTTATGGGCATTTTGATTTCTTTCCTTGTTTCTTGCCCTTTCTTTGTTTTTGGCTATCTCTAAAATCAGATTTGATGAAGGCTTCTCTCCATACAACTCAGTGATCCTATCCAACTCTTCAAAATTATTCACACTATAGGAGGATGGGGACTTCTGACTTATCTTTTGACTATTTTCCATAACTCCCATCCAATTATCCAAGGACAAATGATGTTCTTTTCCAACTACATTGATTTGTTCACTTGTTCCAGCCACTTCTCCATCTAAGATCCTTCTTGCATAAGGAAAAGTGAGTTGATCATGTAAGTCATCACATGGTCTACAATAAGGCATTGAATCATAAACTAAGTTAGTAGACTCAACTGGATTTGGTGGCCTATGTTCATTAGGGGGACCCCTATTCTGCCATCTTTCATTTCATCGATTTGGGAATCTCTCCGCTTGATTCCTTTCCATGGCCACCAACCATTTTTGGATAGCATTCATTTGATTCGTGTGATTCGCTTTCATAGTCTTGATGAGGTGGGTTAACTCCTTAATAGGATCATGGGTAGCCTCTTCCTTGCCCTTGCCTTTGGAATCATTTGATTTTGATGGCCCTCTACTGTAACCAGGAATCTCAGATTTTCCTGATTGCTTTCTAGCCCTCTCCATTTTCAAGACTTCCGTTTGAGCTATACCCAAAGTTGTAGGTTCCTTCTCAACTCATAAGCGGTATCCACCCCAAAAGCATCTAAATATGAGCATAAGAGAAATTCATCCGGAGGTTTAACAGTTGTAGGGATGCTTTTAACCAATTCATTGAATCTTTTGTTAAATTCCTCCATGGTTTCATTCTCATTCTTCTTCATGGTGCTAATGGCACTGATCAGATGACTATTCTCTCTTCTCTCTCCATACTTTCCCATGAAAGCATTAACAATTGTTTGCAAAGAATCATACGAGTTTGCAGGTTGCTCAGTGAACCAATCAAGAGCATCCACTTCTAAAGAGAGAACAAAAAGCCTCATCTTTACATCCTCATAGTTAGCAACGTTACACCACTTAGATGCAGACATTAAAGTTCTTCACATGTGATGCAGCGCTAATGGCATTGTTACCTTGAAAAGAAGGCAACCTTTCAATAGCCTTGTCAGGGATATTGTGAGGATAGCCATTAATGTTAGTAAAGTTACAAGGAGAAAAAAGATCATTCATGATGTTAGGCTCAACCTGTTCTTAAAACAACAAATGAATGTAAGAAATAGCCTCTTGCGCAAGACTAGCAAGAGCTCTACTATGATAAAATCTATTTAACCTCTCTCTAAAAACCCTTTCAGGATCAGGAGACGAGCTAACTAGACCACTTGAATTTCTCCTAGTAGAGACTCTTGCAAAATTAGAATTGAGTGGAGTCGTTATCCCAAGCACAAGAACACTTGTCCCCGGCAACGGCGCCAAAAAATGTTAATTCTCTTTGCCACCTACACCTACCTACTAGTTAGTGGAAAAAGCCTTTAACCCCACAAGGTGTGGTTGGTGGCAAAGAATTCAGAGAAGGGGCTGTCACTTACTCCCGACTATCTCCGTTTAAGCTATCTCCTAAGTTAGCTATGGGGGGTGGTCCCTAATAGAAAAACTATGTTAAAGATTTTTTTGGAGTTTTTGGAGAATTGTTAGAGTGAAATTGAATTATTTTTAAAGATTTATGAGCATTTTATAAGCAGCTTTGAAATAATAATATCAAACCATTCAATCGGTGCCTTAAATAACGTGTTCAAGAATAATGCTCAAAAGATGAGAACACAATAATCCTGAAATGGAAACAGAAGATGTCAGCACAAGATATTTGCAGGATAAAAATGATTACAGGATAACCAAATCTCAATATTTAGACATATCTTGTCATAGTTTGAAACAACCAAAAAATTTAGATGTTGAATATGAAATTAAACTTTGCGAAATTAGAAAGTAAGCATCACACTACTAGCATGAGATTAACAACCATAAAAAAAGAAATGTGATGAAGAGTGCTATTGGTTCATTTTAGTTAAAATTTCTCTACAACAAATGTTTCAATTCAACTCTTCAATTCTCAGACTTCAACCTCGTCCGAATTATGTGGATCTCACAGTGAGAAGTCAATACGAGAGTAGAGGGTCTCTAGAGGTCTATACAACCAACTTATGTTGGAGGTAAGTTTCAATGAGTTGCTCGTGTGAAATGAATGTTGATTAATTTCATTTAAATGATACATGCAAATTTTCTACAAGAGATAAGATGGTGCTTGCTTCAATAATAAAACAAACTTTGAGAGAAATGAATAAACTTATATGTTTTGTAGCATTTTAATGGCAAGTGGAATGAAATAAGTTCTTATAAAAGGGTGCTTCAATGGTTCCTCAACATGCATGAAGCAAAACATTAAATCAATGGAATTTTGCCAACCATGCGAATTGCTTACACATAAAAAAGAGATTTTGCTCAAGTTTGTAGCATTGGGGCTCATGCATGTAAGTTTAATTTGACTGAAATTTAGTTAGATGGATGTGGAGTGCATTAGTTGTTAATTCATTAGCATGCATAAAGCGAAAATCAGAAAATCAATCAATCCACCCAAGAAATTCCTTCCTCTTCAACCAATGAAGGAGGATACCATGGGAAAAATATTCGAAGCTCCCTCAAGCAAAAGAGTTATTTTATTATTGATTACAAGATGAGGAAAACAACCTTTAAGAAAGCTGCCCAAAAAGAGGGCCCTCTACGAATAAAGAGCTTGGAAAAGTGCTTAATCTCCTCCTAAAAGAAATGACAACAAAACTTACAGAGAAAGCCTTCAAAACATGAATTTTTCAAGGCTCCAAGGCCCATGGCAAAGATCAAGTTTGCTGCTGTCCCAAAGATGCTTATAGCCTCCTTAAAATCAGATTTTGAAGTATTGGAAGCCTTCGCATGCAAGGATGATCAATTGCCTTTTTCCATATTTTCCTCAAGCTCCTCGCTTTTCACGCTCAAGCTTGCGGGCTGCGAAATAAAATCAAACGTTAGGCTGAAATAAAAAGGATGTAAAGTACAATTTAATATACAAAGGCACTAGCCCAAGGAATGGGAGCGAACCCCCATTCTTGCATAGTCTAGAAAAACGCTCTTGAAGTAGCAAATATGCCTTTAAGATGCTCTATAAATGGAAATTTTTAGATTTTAAGCATGAAAATAGATGATCAAGTAGCTAGAGAACGAGAAAATCCCTCTTTGTCTTCATTTGATGCAAAACTTGGGGTTGAAAGTCGCTGAGTCTTGGATCACTTTGAATCTAGGAGTGAGTTGATCTATTTGAGACTTCTCCCATGCCTGGATGGATTTCCTGCACACAATACGAATAGATCTTCCTTACACACTTAAACAAATATAAGTCTGCAAAAGGATTAGAGCATCATAATGAAATAGATAAACCAAACATTCATCTGAAAATGACTTGGCAAGCTAATTTTTAGAATAATACTCTAAATCAATGATGCATGCAAGATAGCTTGCACACATCAATCCAAGCTAGATGGCACATGTAAACTAATACTGATCAAACATATAAACAAATTCAAATACAATAGCAATAGTATGGAAAGAAATCACCTCATAACGCCAAAAGAACATCCACTAAATAGCCCCAAAGTCTTGATTTTATTGATATGCAAAAATGATAGAGTTTCCTCAAGCCCAATAACTCATAACATGATACAATACAATAGCCAATGGCTTTGTTATATAGACATTCGGGAGCAATTCCCAAGGACGAATGCATGTGAGAAGCTAAGTCAAATTCTGCTGACGGGATATGCCGGGATACGGGGATACGAAGGATCGGACACGCGTGCCTATGGACTTCGGGAATGTGATACTTCGGGGACAAGATTGTTATATATTATTTTATTAAAAATATATATATTTTAAAAATATATATATATTTAAAAAAATATATATATATTAATATATTAAAAATTAGATATTTTTTGCACAAATTCATAAAAAATTCATTGATTCAAACATAGATATTAGATACTCATGAGTCATACATCATCATTGATACTATAATACAAATTACAATGATACATTGATACACCATACATGATACAATCGTCAAATTTACTCAGAAAGACAAGATTGAAGATAGTAAGATACTGTAGTTTTTTCATTAAGTCATCAGAATCAAAATGTGTTACATAACAACATTGCCAATGGCAAATAGAAATAGAAAATACAAAATCAACTACAGTCGACTACAAGCCTGAAGCCTCAATGAGTCAGAGTCATCAATCCTCATAATCAGCATCACTGTCGAAATCCTGATCATCATGCTCACCACTGCTCTCCTCTGCCTCTGATGCATCCTCCTCCTCTATCATCTCTGCATCTGCTGGTGTGGAGGATGACCCCTCTAATCCATCATCAAATCCGACAGGCTCTAGCACTGGCGCATTGAGATCCAAGTTGGCCAATGCCAACTCAACACTCGCTGTCCAAACCAATGTTGCACGAAGCGGGGACGTTTTTTGGAAGCGGGGACGCGGAAGCGTCATTTTCCAAAAATTTAGGAAGCGAAGCGTTTCAGAAGCGTCTAGTATATATATATATATATTTTTTATATTTTTTTGCATTTATATTCAAAACAACAATCCCAAATACCATATTAGTTGTAGAAGACATGAAAACATGCATATTCTTACATAAATCAAGATAGATATGACATTCATGATTCCATTGTACATCAATAATTAATTATTCGAGCATCATAAATCTAGAATCTAGATTCTAGATCCTAGCAATTGCAAACATACATCAAATAATTAAGCATGAATCATGATAAAACATTTAAGCATGCTGCATACTATAAAACATAACACATTTAAGCATACTATAAAACATAAATGATAAACATAAAAGTTAAAAGTTAAAACATTTAAGCATGATAAAAATTTAAAACATTTAAGGCAAAGCCGCATACTATAAATTTTAAAACATAAAACATTTAAAAATTAAGCATACTATAAAACATAAATGATAAACATAAAGCATTTAACCATATTATAAAACATAAAGCATATTATAAGTGTTAAAGTGAGCAACTGTCAACATTAGTCATGTCCAAAATTCAAATAATAATGTTTACAAAATAGGCCACTTGGCCACCACCAACACAAAAAAGTTCAAATTCACAACAAGCCTACAAGTGTAATGATAATCTATGACAAAAGCAGTAAAGTGTGCACTGTGAACACTGAAAATATCTACTCATCTCTCCTCCTTCCACCACGAACAGTACGTGATGGTGCGCCTCCACGTGGTGGCAATGAAGAAGATGATGGCTGTGGAAGCCGTGGCAATGGCACTATAGTTGCTGAAGACGAAGCCCCTGCTGTTGGTGTTGAACCATGGGACCTAGGAACCAAGGCACTAGTGGGGGGTGGCATGTCAACTCGATCTTCATCATCATGGATAAGAGCATCCTCTAATTTCTCTAATCGCAACACTCCATCCTCCAAATTGCTCTCCTCTGGATGCTTGTCCCAAACAATAAGGTCTTTGTTGCTCTTTGCATCATCACAGTAATGGGACAACAATCTCAAGTTGTAATGAACATAAACCAAGCTCTTTGCCCGGTCTAAACTCAACCTGTTCCTTTTAACATTGTGGATGAAAGAATAAGAGCTCCAACACCTCTCTGCAGAAGAAGTGTTTACCACCTGTGATAGCACCCGCAATGCCAAATTCTGTAGAAGTGGAGTAGCACCGCCATGCATGTTCCACCACTCAATAGAAGAAAAACTCTTTCGATCTCTAATAGCATGCATGCTCCCAAATGGACCAGTGGAAAGTGTATAGCTGCTCAACTGTTTCCGTACCATGTGTGCCTCATCCTCATCAGGGACTAATTTATCCAGTGCAAACATATATTTTTGTAGGACCTCTGGATCTAGGTGTGGTTTTCTCCTGCTCGCCCCCCCGGGTGCCGTTGTAGAAAGCCATGATGGACTATAATATTTAGGTGTCAATACATATGCTAATGCATGCAATGGAATATTTAGCATATCCCATCGCTTTACCACCTCTGCATGAATATATTTGTACAAGGTGGTATCTCTAGGCTCAACAATGTCTTTAATCTGCCCCAACATGTTATCCATTTGCTCATACACCTCCCCAATTATTGGCTTATCTGAATCGCCAAACTTGATCATGTAATAAATTGGTTTGGTGAATTGCAAAACATATTTAACCTGTGACCAAAAGAACATGTCAAGAATAGTGTCCTTTGCTGCATTAGCACCATCTCTATCAGTGTTAATCTCCTCCCATGATTCAACGGTGACCATATTAGTTAGAGCTTGTCTCACCTTCACTAGCCGCCTAAAGGTGAGGTAATAACTTGCAAATCTGGTTTTTGCAAGTTTAAGCAACTGCAACTTGGAGTAAGTGCCATAGAAGTAGTTTACCCTTGTATGCCCTGTGATAAATTTAATGAGATTCTTCCCTCTCTTGTAAAGCTCATTAATCCACCCACATTCTTTATGCTTCACAATATCATGCATCAAAAGGTTCAATGTGTGCACCAAGCACCCAGACCAAAATATGTGTGGATAAGTACGCTCAATAATTTTACCTGCTCCCTTACAATTTGCCGCATTATCTGTGATCACTTGAACCACTTTGCTAGGACCAACATCTCTGATTGATTGCAATAGGAGATCTGCAATGTTTTGGGAAGTTGCACTGACAGAGGAGGAATCATGACATGCAATAAACACTGCACCAGTAGCAGAAACACCAAGAACATTTATCAAATGTTGGTTTCTGATATTTGTCCACCCATCTGATACAATGGATACCCCACTATCTACCCACTCATTTGTAAAACGTGTCAAAGCTGCTTGAACCTTTCCTTTTTCTCTTTCTAATAACACTGTTCTAGCTTTCTCCTAGTTGGGGGACTTGTATCCTTTTGGGGCTTCATTGATGCCCTTTACCATTTCATGCCAATAGGGAGAGCGAAGCACATTGAATGGTACACCGCAAGCACAAAGAAATCGGACTATCTTTCCATCCACATCATCCCTCCCAGCAACATTAAGGAAATCTGCTATAGTTTTTTTACCTCCAGAACTTGCAGAACCACCATGACCAAATGAGCTACCAAATCTAGAGTTTGCACTTGAGTCAGATTGAGTCTTTTGTTTTTTATTTTTTTGTTGTGCAGCCTTCTCTATTTGGATGTATTTTCTTCTTTGTTCAACTGAAACCTTGGGGCAAATTGCTATCCCCACAGCACCCTGTTTTTCATCACTGTCCATCACCCCACAAAGATGCCTCCTCACACGGGTATATGAACCGCTATATGGTTTTCCTCCATGACAACCATGAGAGCACAAAAACTTGTAGCTTCCACCACCTTTTCCCCCTTCAAGTTTGGTCACATAGTTCCACAAGGGTGTCAATGCAGCTTTTCCATCTTGTGATTCAATGTTTTCATCATCTTCTTCCTCTTCAAAGCCTTCCTCCTCATCATACATTGGGTCATTCATATGGTAACCACTTTCCTCTTCTTCTTCATGTTCCCCTCTTCTATTTCTACTCCCCCTTACCATCATCAAAACCAAGAGGGGAATGATACATAGAACCCAAAGAAACATCATCTTTGAGTATGAATATAGATGGTGGGCACCCTGCAAATAAATGTACAAGAAGAAAGAATGGGAAAGTGTAGGAGAGGGAGGAGAGAAAATACAAAAAACAATGACAAAAAAAATGAGAGTTTGGGGTTTGCACTTACCTCTTTAGATCTTGTAGATAGAAGCCCTTCTTTACTCCTCCAAGCTCCTCCTCCTTCACTCCTCCAAGCTCTCCTCAACTCTCTCTTCTCCAAGCTCTCTTCTCCTCTCTTTCTCTTCTCTTCTCCAAGCTCTCTTCTCCTCTCTTTCTCTTCTCTTCTCCAAGCTCTCAAAAAACATAAGTGAGCAAATAAGATGAATAATAGAGCTTATAAGCTTTTCATTTCATCCCTAACCCTAAGCTAACTCACTAACTAACCAAGCTAACACCAAAAATATAAAAAATTAAAAAAAGCGCTTTTTTAAGTGTCATGGTCGGATCCGTACGCCGCGGTACGGAACCGTTCGCGAACCGTACGGAACCGTACTGGAACCGCGGCGGTTCCGTACAGCGAACCGCCGTACGAACCGCGGATCCGCTGTACGGAACCGCGGATCCCTGTGTACGGTTCCGAAATTGCAGGAATCGTAAATTTTTTTAGGAACCGCGGTTTCGATTTTCGGAACCGCGGTTCCGGGTACGGATCCCGTACGGTTCCGTACGGGACGCGGTTCCTGCCTTGGAGCCGGCTCGCAACATTGGTCCAGACCCATATCATCAGGAAAGACATCCCACATCTTTGTCTTTCCCTTCAACCACTCCTCCCTCTGCCTGTAGATGAGACGAAGGTTGGTGTGCACATACACCATTGTCTCTGCCCTGGACTGCGCAAGCCTACTCCTCTTCACACTATACAAATTCCCATATGTGCTCCAATTCCTCTCGCAACAAGAGGATGAAATCACCTAAGAGAGGAGCCTCATGGCTAACTGCTGTAGAGGAGGGCTTGCTGCCCCATGAGTTGCCCACCAAGAATGGGGCTTCTTAGCCCCCCTGTCTCGAATCAAATCATAGCCTCCAAATCGCCCCCTGCTAGTGGAAAAATCTGCAAAGGCATCCTCCACCTCATCAAGGGATGCCCTATCCTGAAAAATCCTCCTCAATGCATCTTTCCTCCCCTGTGAGATTTCAGCATCCATGTGAGGAGGGAATCTGCGGGAAGGTCCACCATTCAACCACTCATGGCTGTAGTATTTTGGGTTCAAAGAGTGAGCCAAACAATGTAAAGGTGTGCAATTCTTGTCCCATCTGCTGACAAGAATATCCTGTATGACGGTGCAGAAGGCCTCAGGTGATGTCTCATACTCTGGGCACTGACTTTGTAAAATAATGGTCCTCACAGACTCAATCATGGAATCCCATCCCTCATAAACCTCTCCTAGGATGGGTTGGTCTGTATCTGCAAATCTGAGCAAGGAAATGATAGGCTCCATGATTTGAATAATTAGATCTACCTTCTCCCACCATATATCATCCAACACTATGTCCTTCACCTTCTTTGACGCTGCTTGATCCATCTTTCTCCAAAAAGACCAAAACTCTGAAATAACCATAGACCCAAGAGCGGTCTTGACCTCCCTCAACCTCTTCAACATGATGAATGAAGAGGCAAACCGTGTATTTGCAATCTTCAACAATGATAGATTGTTGTACTCCTTGTAGATAGTGAGGGCATTTGTATGGTTTGTTACAAAGTTGCGGATATGTCGTGCATCCTCAATAGTGGCTCCAATCCAAAGCACATCAGAAGCAATAGATTTTAGTGCCAAGTTCAATGAATGGACAATGCAAGGTGTCCAAAATACTTGTGGATATTTTTCTTCCACAATCATGCCAGTGGCCTTGCGAACAGGTGCATTATCTGTAATGATTTGCACACAACAATCCACACCTACACTTTCAATAACTTTGAGAAATAACTCACCCATATATTGTGCATCCTTGTACTGTCCAAGTGCATCCACTGATTTCAAGAAAACTGCACCATTTGTGGATGACACCATGAAGTTAATGAGTGGGTGGCGTGCTGGATCTATCCATCCATCAGAAACAATGCTAACCCCAGATGTTGGCCATGCTGATTTAATAGGCTCAAGCATTTTGTCCACCTCTTTCTTTGCCTTTGTCAACAATGTGGTTCTGAGCTTCTCTGACTCAGGAGGCACATACCCTGATGGAGCCCCATGACAAAGAGCTCGACACATCTCAATAAATAGAGGTGATCGTGCAACATTAAAGGATATGAAGTTCTGATAGAAAAAAAATGCAATGGTGAGGTCAAGCTCTTCCCTTTTCTCTTTTTGGAAAATCTTGTCCATTGGACCAACTGCAGTTGCCTTTCTCTTTGCTAATTCTCCCCTGCTAGAAGTCTCAAAAGGGAACTTGCTGCTGCTTTTCCTCAATAATGGAAGGGGGTCATCAGTCTTGGATTTTTTTTATTTTGCTGCCACATTTGCCTCACCAATACTCGCCTCTTTCTGCAATTTCTTCTTATCTGGCAATTCAATTGTTGTACAACATTTAACGCCACAACCTGGAATACCCAACAAATGAGCTTTCACACGGAAATATGTGCCATTGAAATGGCCATTGCAAAAATTGCATTTCCAGCCACAATTTCCTCCTCCCTTTTTTGCTGCCCCTTCCTCTCTTGTTGCATATTTCCACAATGGGTATTTGGGGTCAACAATTTGTTTTCCCTGCACATTTGAAGCTACTGTTGCAGCCCCACTTCCAATGGATGGAATACTTGCAGACCCTGATGAAAGAGGGACAAGAGGGGCATCTCCAATGGAGACATTCTTCCCCTTTCTTTGCCCCTGTCTTGCTGCCTTTGATTGAGCCATGAATACTGTAAAAAATAAACAAAAACAACTAAATATATAAAACATATGCACATGCAAACACTAACAACAAACTAAATGCAAAATATAGAGGGACAATGCACTTACCGGATGCCCGAATCTCTTCGAAAGAACACACTTGCTCCTTGCTCTTGCTCCTTGCTCACACTAGTTCTCACTTCACAAATGAAACACAAATGAAATAGGTGAGAAAATAAGAAAGAAAAGCCACACTTTATAATAAAAAAATCGTGCGATTTTGGTTGCCGCGGGCCCGGCCGTACCCGGCAGGGGTGGCCACGGCGTGTCCAACGGGGTACGGTCAGGACACGGCGTGTCCCTTTTCGGACACGCCGTGTCCCGACCGTACCCTGTACGGACACGCCGTGTCCTTCGAATTGGGGCCGAATCCGACACCTAGAGGTGTCCGACACGGGGATACGGGGATACGAGGGCATTTTAGGAGTATCCGGTTACTTAGGTGAGAAGTGAACTTGAAGCAAAACCTGAGTAAAGGTAAGCCAAGTTCCATATGGAGAAGACTCAGACACCTAGAGAAAAATCGAATTTCTTTGTGCACACCTGAGGAAATTGACCACATGAACTAGTGAACTCATCCATAAGCCAGAGGAAGTCTCGTGCTACACTGAGTTCGTGACCGCAAACTCGAACCAACTCAAACCGTACCTGTATTTGACCCCTGTGATCTTTTGCGTAGGTCCCTGAGAGCTGTGTGGTGGCTCTTAGTGACTGTGCAGTCCAAATAGCGTAAATCCTCCGAGTGCAGTGTTGAGTGCTGTTGCACTCCATATAGCTCGTGAGAAGAAGTCCCCACTTGGTCTTTAGTCAACCGATCCAGAAGAATATTCCTTTTATGCTCAATTGCCTCTAGTAAATTCGATTGTTATTGAGTGTAAGTGTTGCTTTGTCTCTGGAAAATTCGATTTTACATAAATAAAAGATGAATTAATCATGCAGAGTGCTCAGTCATCCTCCACATGTCCGTTGACTTAATCCTTTGACTTAGGATAATTTCCAAGTCATTTCCACGTCATTTTGTCACATAAAATAATTTATTTTTCTCTATTTTATTTAATTCTAGCTTAATTAAATGCCACAATTTCCACTAAACTTAGGAAATGTGGGTTTTGAGGGTTCAAAATTCATTATTAACCGCTCAAAGTGTGTCATAGTAGAAAGTTGAGGGTGAGGTGTAATTTTGATTACTCACACCCCATACAATTTCTCTAGACAACACTTATTACAATACAATTACAAATTTAATTGCAGTTTTTGATCTGCGGGAAATCTAAAAAATTTAAAAATTATTACCTAGACCTAACCAAATTCCACGAATTTTTTTTTTGTGATCTAGTATGGTAATATACATTGACTCTAAACTCTAAGATGCGTCAGGTGCTCAATTTTCAAGCCATCACCCCGGCTTTGGGGCAATGCAATGAGTGAAAGAACCTAGAAAATTATTCGCCGCTAAAAAGAAGGAATAATTAACCAAGTAAAAAAAACACTCCAAGGTGTACTTGTTTGTTGATAGAGTCCCAACATCCTAGGCCTGTTATAGACTCAATACTGACTCAAATTCATCAGTACTAGCATCACTTATTACAATTCCTCGTAGGGCGTGGAATCTATGCATCACTGAAAGATGTTGAGAAATAGAAGTAGAGTTCAAAAACTCTATTGAACTGATGATATTTGATGATATTTGATGGTACAAATGTCTTTTGATTCATCCTTGGGCATGGAGTCTTCTCATTATTATCAGGTGCCACTCCAGTGGTCAACAAGTCCTTCAATAATTGAAATTTTCTAATAATAATTTTGCATCTTCTAATAATTTTCTAATAATAATTTTACCAACATTGCCACATCATCACTTCAATAAGATAATCTTCTTTGCCACATCATTCAAACTTTGGGCCTTTGGACCACTAGCTGGGTGCACAATCTTTGACTCAGCATATCTCTCAAACTGTGAAGGTCCACGAGACACTCCACATATCAACAGAATCACATGACGAGTAGAATCCACTGGCGAGGGTCTCCAAGACAAATTCAGTGGTCTGTATCATCAAAAACCTCAACAAGTGTGGGGTATGTCCATTGGCCAAGGAATCCAAACCCTATATCTAGGACATCAATGACAACATCCTGCACCTGCATGACATCTTGCACATGCTCTCGCTTTGACGTCAATGACAACATAATTGAAAAAACAAAATTTACTGCTGTAAACGTCCAGTAAGTACAGTGATTTCAGATTTGGTCCATGCTTGGAAAAGTGTGCCCTAAAAGGCTGAAACTTGTGGCATATGGTTGGTATCCTTTCTCTTGAATTTTCTAGTTGATTGGGGTTGAATTCAATTGAAATATTGTCAGTTTTTTGCTGTTGTAATTTTTATTTCAGATCAGGCCGAAGGTTTAATATTGGTAGGGTTTTGATCTAGGAAACCTTCACTGTGAGGTGAAATTTCAAATTGCATTAAAAAGACAGAATTCTGAAATTTGCACAGAAAATTGAGGCCACGAGGGTTTGCAAAACAGAAACAAAGGGTTATAGGAAGTAGTAAGGAAGAAGCATCAAGAAACAGGTTACGATTATAAAGACACTGAGAGCAGTTCAAGGTTGTGGCATAATCTATGAAATGGGGATAGGTGTTGCTAGACTACTGGTGGGGTTTTTGAGCCTCAATTTGCATAGAAAAAAAATATAAATTAATCATCTTCTTTAGTGGAATTTTTTTCTACTTCTATGAGGCAATTCCAAGCCCTAATAAATTAACAAATTTTTGGAACTTGATTTTTTTTTGCCACAATGGATTATTCTCGAACAAAGCGCTACAACCTCTTTTAAGTAATGTACCTGGATGCACATACATAACCAGATTTAGCAATATAATCCAAATTCAAGATTTTATAAACAAATTTATGAATGAGATATTTAAATAATAAGATGATAAATGATGATGGAGATAGAAAAAGAGTACCACACGTGTTTACAAATACATGTTTAATTTGGCTCATGCCAAATGGCCTACATATGGTCTGTCATACAGTTATCCATAATTTTACTAATCTAGCCTACCTATGCAATGAACTTTATGTCATTATAGAGTATGTGTGTGGAGGATGACATATGGGATGACACCCCATATATGTGTGTGTGTGCGTGTCTTGATTCTTCTATCTCTGGTGCACATACCATACATGTGATTTGTTCCTACCCTAGAATGAGGATTACTCCCTGGTGCAGTCATGTTAACTAATTTTCCAAGAATATAAATGTCCTAGTGTACATTTTATTCTACGATTGGCTATAACTTGCGTGAATGTTCACAAATTTCTTTATGTGTTAGCTGTATACTCACTGAATTTGATTTTTTTTGACATGCCATTCTATTCTTTAAACCATGTTTTTTGCTTCTGTTTGTAATGGATTTGGTTTTACAATTCATAGTCATAACTTTGTTTTGCCTTGCTTTGTGCCTTCACTAGGGGAATTGAGGAACACATTTAACAAGCATAGAGGACCCATTTTCTCTCTCAAATGGAACAAGAAAGGAGACTGCCTTCTTAGTGGATGCGCAGATAAAACTGCAATTATATGGGATGCCAAGATAGGGGTATCAAAGCAACAATTTGAGTTTCATTCAGGTACGTAAGAATATTTATTGGTCCTTGATCTAAGATGAAGTCTTCCATGTCATTCTTCTTGGGTTTTTTTGTTAATTTACACTAGCTAATACTTTAAAGTGGAAATTTTGATGCTAAATGAATGTATCTTTGGTGCAGGACCCATTATTGATGTTGATTGGTGCAATGATGTCTCTTTTGCCACATGCTCCACAGACAAGATGATATATGTTTGTAAATTCAGGGAAAATCACCCTATCAAAACATTTTCCGGGCATCAGGTTTGTTGCTTTTATTTACAATTCAATCTCTGAGGGGTTGTCTTCTTGATAGTTTGTCTTTTTGTTATTGGTGATAACTTTCTTGTTACGAGTTTTCTTTTCTTGGATGAGGAATATGGGCCACATTACTTAAGTTCCTTTTGAATAACTCTTTCTTCTTTTTCTATTTATAGTTTATTTGCATTTAGTATGTAAAATGTGGGACTGTTATTTGTATATTCTAGCATTATGAAACCTCCATATGATTGTTGTTTAGGCATTTATGTGTTGGCTCCCTTTGAAGCAAATTTCCTCTTCTATTTCTTAATGTAGAGTAGATACAGGTGTATGCAAGTAACTGAAAGACACAAATGTATAAGGGGATGAAACGTTGGCACACTAGTTGGGAATTCATTTATTTTTATTTATTTCTAGAAACATTTATAGTCGGTGAGTTTACAATGCTATTACATTTTTCTCGTTTCCTTTGTTAGTAAATAAGTTGATGTTTCATTGTTTTTAATCTTTTCCTTAGGATGAAGTCAATGCTATTAAATGGGACCCTACTGGGACACTTCTTGCTTCTTGCTCCGACGACTTGACAACAAAGGTAGTTGGAACTTCCTTTTGCGTAAGGAATTTTAAGTTGTATGGTGATTTCATAACGTGTTCTTGGATGTCAATGTAGATATGGAGTATGAAGCAACACAAGTGTCTACATGATCTCAAGGAGCATACTAAGGTACTTGTTATTGCAAATAATCATTCTAAAAGGTTGATTCTAATGCTTTTTTCTCGTGGAATTTTATTTAAAATTCCAACTTGTTCATAGGAAATCTATGTCGTCAAGTGGAGCCCCACTGGTCCGGGTACAAACAATCCTAATGAACAATTAATCTTGGCCAGGTAAACTTTTGTGCTCCTTGACAATAAGTGCTCATATGGTAGTTGTGGCCATTAATAAGAATCTACTCTAATAACTCATATTGTAGTTGGAATTTCTCTATTTTTTATATGTGAGAATCTACCATTTGGAATCCATGTGAACTTTTGAGAAATATATATTTCATATCTATTACATTTTTTCCATTATGATGGTGGAACTCCCGCTCCTTGAGGAGAATATTATGCTACCACTCACTCCTTGGGTGGGTAGACTATAGAATTGGTTCATCCAAAGATGATGTTGCAGCCAACTCACAAGCAACTGCCCAACTAGTCGAAGTGACGACCTTACACTGGATAGTAGTTAGGGTAGATGGATTAGTTGAGCTACCTATAGTAGCTATATTCATTACATTTTATGTTGCACCTAATTTGGGGAGGGTGGATGGCTTTTGAGGATGGATAGAAGGTACTTCCCAATTGCCATAGATAGCCTTTGGACCTTAGGGCACTTGCATTTTCCATTTCATCTACATTTAAGTTATGAACTCTTTTCACTTGGAGGAAGTCAACCTTTTGAAAGCTTAATGGTACCATTCTTTGCATAATTAGAGCTACATGAGGTGCGAAGAGAGCCTTTCATGAATCAATGCTAAAATGATAATAATGGAATGACTAATGATGATTGTTCTTTCTTGAGTTTTCTCTTTTAGGAGGGCGAGTCCTTGGTAGGTTGTTAATTTTGGAAAACTAGGTCCAAACTCCATGTTGTGATGCTTAGATGAAGATACCAATATTTTTATTGGATTCCTCTTTTGGAGAGGTGCAAGATCGATCTAAAGATCATCTTGATCCGATGAAAAGAACATTTATTTTGAATTTATTCAAGATATGTGTAGGTCGGCCTTAAGGTTTTGTGCCCCAACAGTTGTGTCACACACCCTCACTGATGGATATATATTGGTCCACGTTGGAGGACATTTTCACTCATCTCATCCTCACACATTTCTCTCTCCTCATCTGATAGGTTCAATGACCTTGGTAGCTCTTCTCTCCACACATCGGAAATTTCCAGCAGCAACACATTTTTGATTTCGGTCTAGGGTTTTTGCAGCAAACTTTAACTAGCGTTGACTTTGGTCAACGCAAGGTCAAAAGGACCTGAAACTCTCCCAAAAGTTCGATTTTCTTAATCCACATTTTTTGGCACTATTCCAGAGGGAAGACGTTGACTTTGACTTTTCTATGTTGACCTAGCTGCTGCTACTATTTGCGTTGACCGTTGACTGACATCGTTGACTTATGAGTTGACCGTTTGGCTGTCCTAGAGGGTTGTGTGACATTGCTGGTTGGCTGACCATATTGAGACTTTGCTGGTTGAAGCATTCTGTAGATCGCCGTAACGCACCAACACACTTATACATTTTTGGCTTGTCTTCTGTCGATCTACTGGTATGTTCTATCAACATTTTACTTTATTGTTTATGTGATTGCTGTCTGAAATTGAAGAAAAAGTAAAGTTGCATCAAGCATAGAACATCTACAAAAAATTACATGGTATCGAAGCTGAGGTGAAGACAAAGCCCTAATTTGTAGCAATCACCGAAGAAGAGGATGGGTTCCTCAAACTACATTGGCATTAAGGTTGATGACAAATTGACTGGGAAGGATGACTTCCATGCTTGGAAGATGACATTGGATCTTAACTTGGAAGACCAAGTGTCATAGACTATGTGCAGGGTAAAATCCAAGAGCTTCCATCCACTGCAACTGCTGCTGCCAAAACAAAGAATAAGAAGGGGAGATCAAAGCAAAGCTGATGATCAACGACTCAATTCACAAGAGTCTGGTTGCCTACATCTCTGAGTTGGGCACATCCAAGGAGATGTATGATAAGTTGGTCCACACGTTCAAGGCCAACAACGCGAATCAAGTCCTATTCTTCAAGAATCATTTGAAGAATCTGAATAAAGGCAGGGATGAGTCTGTTCAATCACACTTTCTGAAGCTGACCGAGATCAGGAACAATCTGCTGGCTATTAGAGAGACAATAGCTGATCGAGAGATGTTTCTCACCGCACTTGGAGGGCTCTCATCCGAATGGCATGTGTTCAACACTACCATTCTCAATAACAATGTGATACCTGACTTTGACGAAGTACTATCGAGATGCGTACAAGAAGAGACAAGGATGAAGGAGTATGAAAATGAAGGAAATGTTGCCTACGCTGCTTATTCTAGAAAGAAGAACTTTGGTGGTCCACAAAACAAAGGAAGAGCAGGGGCCCAAGGAAAGAAGGGCAAGTGTTACACTTGTCATAGGCTAGGTCACTATGCTAGAGAATGCCCTTTCAAGAAGGATTCTCTCTCTCGATGATAACAGCAACAACCGAAGGAATGGCAATCAAAGGAACAACAGGTTCAAGGGAAAGAGGAAGGCTCCCTCCGACGGAAATGGTCAACCTTTCAAAAGGTCGAGAAATTCCAAGTATGAGGAATCAAATGTTGTTGATAGAAGAAATGAGTTCATTCTTGTATCTGGCCTCTCTGCTGCATCTCCACCTGACACTATGGATGTCTGGTTGATAGATAATGGTGCCTCAAGGCATATCACTTGGTTCAAGGAAGCACTTTCTCATATGGTTGAGAAGGATACTAATCTGGAAATTATCCTTGGAGATAATGCCACATATCCCGTGAAAGGGACAGGGACTGTGACCCTCCACTTGTCTTAAGGTCAAGTCCTCCGCTTGCAGGATGTACTCTATGTACCTAATTTGAAGAAGAACCTTGTGTCTATATCGGTCATGGAAAACAAAGGTTTCAATGTGGCATTCATTGATGGGAAGCTACGCATCTGGAAGAAGCACTTCAAGGAAGCTATCACGATTGTGTTTAGAGTTGATACACTCTACGAGGTTGGAGGAAGTCCATTGGGAGTGATGACATGTGATACTATTCGACAGACTAAACTATGGTACCGAAGGTTTGGACACCTTCACTACAAAGCCCTTCCCGAAGCAAGGAAGGTGGTGACAGGGATGCCCGAGTTTACAAATAATCATGAAGGTGTATGTCAGGGTTGTGCCGAAGGAAAGCATACAAGGGGAACTTTCCTCTCAAGTGTGACAAAGACATCTGATGTCTTGCAATTGATACATTCTGATCTATCTGGGATGCTGCCCGTGACATCCTTGGGAGGATGTTCTTATTATATGATATTCATACATGACTTCTCTCGCAAAACCTGGATATACTTCTTGAAGAAGAAGGATGAGGCTTTCATGTGGTTCCGTACCTTCAAAGCCCTGGTGGAAAATCTAACAGGGAAGAAGATCAAGATACTGAGGACCGATAATGGCACTGAATATGAGATGAACGAGTTCAAGAACTTTTGCAGAGAAGCTGGCATCAAGAGGGAGACTAGAATTGTCTATACTCCTGAGCAGAATGGCATTGCTGAACGAAAGAATAGAACCATTGTGGAAGCTGCCCGTGCCATGCTATGTGACCAGGGTCTACTGAAGTTTCTGTGGAGAGAAGCTGTGAACACTGCTATGTACATACAAAACCGATGCCTGCATTTCGCTCCGGACTCCAAAAGTCTCGAAGAGGTTTTCTCTGGTAAGAAACCTGACGTCTCACATTTTAGAGTTTTTGGATGTCCTATTTATTTTCATGTGCCGAAAGAGAAGAGGAGCAAGCTGGATGCTTCTGGGAAGAAGGGAATGTTTGTGGGCTATGGCGAAACTTCGAAGGCCTATAGAGTTTATGTGCTTGGTCAAAGGGAGGTGGTGATATGCCACGATGTTACCTTTGACGAAGATGCTTCCCTGAGGAAAGTAGTCAATCTTTCGAGTTTTGAGGAAGATCATGAAGCAAGGCCTGGAATTCAAGAAGAACCGAAGGATGAGACGATGCTCGATGCTGAACGATCGATGTACCCAATTGATCAACCTCCTTCAATAGGGAAGAGACCATCATGGCTCAGGGACACTCTCGAGGATGCCGAGGGACATATGGCCCCAAGGGGGACATTCTGTGAAAGCAAGAAGCCGAATAGATACCAAGGGTATCTAGCAGCCATGAGTACTATTGCACAATTTGAGCCTGGATCTTTTGAGGAAGTCGTAAAGCGTCAAGTCTGGAAGGATGCTATGCACGAAGAGTATGAGTCCATAATGAAGAATGATGTCTGGGATGTGGTTCCAGGACCGGAGGACAAAGCAGTTGTCACCTCGAAATGGCTCTACAAGATCAAGCATGGATCTTATGGAAGTGCTGAAAAATTCAAGGCAAGATTCGTTGCCCGAGGCTTCACTCAAAAGGAAGGCATAGACTATGATCATATATTTGCACTTGTGGCCCGATATACCACCATCCGATCTATCACCTTACTGCTACGCAAGGATGGAGTCTTCATCAGATGGATGTGAAGACCGCATTTCTGCATGGTGCGATAAAGGAAGAGGTATATGTGGAGCAACCTCTGGGGTTCGAAGTCCAAGATCGGGACACCCATGTCTACAGGTTGAAGAAAGCCCTCTATAGCTTGAAGCAAGCACCTAGAGCTTGGTACGAGAGGGTAGATAGCTACCTGATGAAGCTGGGCTTCACTCGTAGTAATGCTGATCCAAACCTTTACTTCAAGGTTCATAGAGAGAAGCCTCTCATTCTGGTGTTGTATGTGGACGACCTCTTCCTGACAGGTGCTGACCCTCTCATTCATCAGTGCAAGAGGGAGCTCGCTGCTGAGTTCGAGATGAAGGACATAAGACTAATGCATTACTTCCTAGGCTTGGAGGTCTGTCAGAGACTTGGTGAGATTTTCCTTTCTCAAGGAAAATACATTGTGAAGCTTCTGGAAAGATTTGGTATGGTGGACTATAAGTTCGTGTCGGCACTGATGGAGCTCAACTTTAAGAAGTTGAGTGGCAGTGCTGTTGGGCTCGTGCTAGCAAATCCTACTGAGTATCATCAACTCGTAGGGGCCCTGATGTTCTTAGTGAACACCTGTCCGGACGTATGTTTTGCAGTGAACACTTTGAGTCAACATATGGTTGAGCCTCATCACACTCATTGGGTTGGTGCCAAGAATCTGTGGAGATATCTTCGAGGCACGATAAACCATGGGTTGAGATACACTGCCGGGAGCGTGACACTCCTTGGATATACTGATGTCGATTGGGCTGGCAGTGTGGTGGATCGTAAAAGCACATCGGGATGCTGCTTCACACTTGGATCTACTTCGATATCATGGATGAGCAAGAAGCAGAAGTTGGTGGCTTTGAGCACCGCGGAGGCGAAATACATTATAGGGAGTATGGCCTGTTGTGAAGCAGTTTGGTTGCGAAAGCTCTTCAGTGAGTTATTCAAGCATGTGCTAGATACCACCGTGATACTCTGTGATAACTAGAGTAGGATTCGGTTGTCCGAGAATCTCGTGTTCCATTATCGATCCAAGCATGTTGATATTAGGTACCACTTTATCCTGGATATGGTACAGCGAGGCACCGTAAGGCTCGATCATATAGGAACTGATGAGCAGGTCGCGGATATTCTCACAAAGGCCCTGGGGAAGGTCAAGTTCCTAACCTTCCGTGAGAGTCTTTGTATCGTGGAATGACCCTATGCTGAGGGTCCTGTTGGACGATCAGCTCTGGGGGCTCTGGGGGGCTTTGGGGATAGCTTCTCGGAGCTATAAGCAACCACATGGCTAGGCTTGCCGAACCTTGTTGGTGTGCTTCTGCCCCACCGTTGTGATGATTGAGTTGGTTCACCTCTCATTATCTGTGCCCCGTATGCATCCTACCCATTGAGTTCAGGGCTCATGGGAAGTACCTCTCATTTGGCCAGTGAGGTGGGAAAAGCTAGAGACTAGTAGAAAACACTGATGGATGCATCAAAGATTGTCGTACTCTCTATCTAGGATGGCACGGTCCAACCACTTGATCTGGGATCAAGTCTAGTGAGGTTTCGGACCTCTAACTGACTTCGGTCGCAAATCAACTTCGGGTTGGTATGAGACTTTTGTGATTCCCATAGAGGTTTCCGTAATCTTCGGGGTCGAATCGTCCGTCGTGAATGATGTCTTTGTGATTGACCCACTTCTGTTCTGAAATAAAGAGGCCAGCAAAGCAAGTTATGGCGGGATGACGCACGATGTTTGATTGCACAGGTGGATGGAGTTCTCCCTAGTTGAGAGGAAGTGTTAATTTTGGACAACTAGGTCCGAACTCCATGTTGTGATGCTCAGATGAAGATACCAATATTTTCATTGGATTCCTCTATTTTCATTGGATTTCTCTTTCGGAGAGGTGCAAGATCGATCTAGAGATCATCTTGATCCGATGAGCAAAACATTTATTTTGAATTTATTCAAGATATGTGCAGGTCGGCCTTAAGGTTTTGTGCCCCGGCAGTTGTGTCACACACCCTCACTGATGGATATATATTGGTCAACATTGGACGACATTTTCACTCATCTCATCCTCTCACATTTCTCTCTCCTCATCTGATTGGTTCGATGACCTTGGTGGCTCTTCTCTCCACACATGGGAAAATTCCAGCAGCAGCACACTTCTGATTTCGGTCTAGGGTTTCTGTAGCAAACTTTGACCAGCATTGACTTTGGTCAACGCAAGGTCAAAAGGACCCGAAACTCTCCCAAAAGTTCGATTTTCCTAATCCGCATTTTTTGGCACTATTCTCGAGGCACAACATTGACTTTGACTTTTCAGCGTTGACCTAGCTGCTGCTGCTGTTTGCATTGACCGTTGACTGACAATGTTGACTTTTGGGTTTACTTTTGAGTTGATTGTTTGGCTGTCCTAGAGGGTTGTGTGACATTGTTGGTGTAGGCTGACCATATTGAGACTTAGTTGGTTGAAGCATCCTGTTGACCGCCGTAACACACCAACACACTTATATATTTCTAGCTTGTCTTCTGTCGATCTACTGGTATGTTCTATCAGCATTTTACTTTATTGTTTATGTGATTGTTGTCTGATATTGGGAGAAAAAGTAAAGTTGCATCAAGCATAGAACATCTTCATAAATTTACAACTCCAAACCCGCAGCATCAAGTTCACTCGTTTGTCTTTCTTCCTAACCCTTAGGCATGATAGCTCTAGGTTTCCTATAAGACTTTTTATCTCCCAAATTTTCACTTCAAATGTTACAAAGTCTCGTAATATTCCTAATGGAAATTTACAATGATAAACAAAGCAAGTATAGTAAAAAAAACAAACAAAATTTACAACACATTAAACACCCAAAAACCTCCATAAACTGCGTTGAGTTGAGCCATTTTATTAATATAAATGTTGGGTACAAAGGTAAGATCAGAAAGAATGCACCTAGGCTTGCCCAAGGCAAGCTATCAATGCCCAGGTGATGAAATCGACTGCTCTAACATGCAATGTGGTTGTCCCCAACAATCTCTGCGCTGACCCAGTGAAAAATTGCACTGCTGGCTACAAACAATGGCTGCTAGGGCCTCCTTCGGTGCTCAGAAAATTCCGGGAAATTAACCCTGGGCTCTCCTCCAATAACCCACAAAAACCCACAAAGGAATTGGCCAAATGTTGACCTCGGAATTTTGACCCAATTTCCCCCTAGCTCCTCTAGTTGCTGGTTGAGTTGGGACCCTTGTTTGACCCCTCGAATCTGCCCAGAAAATTCTACCAAATTATTTCTGAGATCCTTGTCAAAAACCTAGAAAGGGCTTGCTCTAGTTTTGACACTCCAAAATTGACCCCAAAATGCTTGGCCCTCCTCCACAAGCAGAAACTGTAACCTGTAGCAGATGTTGGGCTTGTTACTCCACCAAAATGCTGGAAAATCCCCCACGATATCCCTCAATCCAATTCCAAACAACCCCAGCTCCTCAATTCCTTTCACAAGCCACCCCACACTTGGCCCCCACAAAAGACTACGCAATTCCTGGGCAAGATGACGCAGGCCCTTGCTCCAGAAATTCATACTGCTATGGAAATACCTCCTACTCTTGTAAATCCTTCTCTTTTTTCCTGGAATTTGGTCAAGGAACACTTCAGCAGTAGTGTAGCCCCTATCTTCAGCACCACTCTCCAACAAGAATTGCGCGACTCCTTTCCTGCATCCCAACTGAACCAGAAATGTGTGGTATATACATGGTATGCTCCCAGCTACCAAAGATGAGTAGAATTTTCCTCCCTAGGGTGGCACTCGTGGTCCACAGAAGAAGAGGGTGAGATTGGAAACCAAAACCTATGGTAATCTATTTTTCCTTGAGGGGTGGCCCCCACATTTCACTAAGGTTTAGATTTTTTATTTCTCCTAAGTGCCATGTACCAAAAATGTCTCCAATGCCCAGATTACAAAATTGTGCTATGCTTAGCACTCCCCTAATAAATTTTGGTAATCCTGTTAAATAAAAAATCAAAATTGGGGATATTACAGTCCTCCCCACCAAAAATTGTTTTTCCTCAAGCAATGCCTGAACAAGCATCCTATCTAGTTGTTGATCCCCACTGTCACTACAAAATATGCCAGGATCCCAAATGTGCCACTGAATCGTCCCTGACCTCTGCACTGTCCTGTCATGAAGGAATCCCTCAATACCAGGATCCCAAGCCATCCTGTCTAACACGAAGCTCCCCTTGCCCCACTCATTATCCTGCCAGGCATAAGTACCAAAAGCCTTCTACATACCATTAATGAGTAGGGAATTATGATAATGTGGCACTATGTCCCATTCCTCATGAAGTTGCCCAACCAAGTAGTCCACCTCATACTCTCCAAGAGTAAACTCTTAAAGATACCACCCAATCCCTACGGAGATGAAGGCTCCCTCACATGAGCTCCCCCTGATATCATCTTGTTGACCAACTTGCCATGCTAATGAAGTTCTCCATGCCATCAATGACTCGCGAAAGCCCAATGGAAGATCTGAATGATCTCCCCCTATAGTAGCCAGCTCATCTCTAAAGGTCGTTGAGCAGCAAAGTACTGTGATGCTCAGGTCCTCTGTTGGAATCAAAAGTGTGCCACCATGTTGATGTTGTGCCACTCTAATTATGACATACTTCCCATTGTGCGCGGGTTGTATACTCCTTTCTTGGGTCCTGATGGTAAAAAATTTGTGAAGGCCAAGCTCATCCTACCCAAGCATCTCCATGATGCCAATGCCTACCCATCCAATGCCAATCTCGGTCCTGAGCAACATCAGGGTAAATCTTCCTCGCCATACCACATCGTGAAATATGTCATCCTGCCTCCGAAAAGTGCACCCCGATAAAGCCTGGAGTCTAAACATCTGCCTATAGACGAGGTCTACCATCCACTACACCTCATGTTCATATAATGCCTCAGACTATCTTGTTGAAAGTGCATCACGCAGCTCCCTCGCAATCACCTCCCCAAGTGTGAGCCCAGGGGTAGAACACATGCTACCTCGGCAGTTAACCACGCCATCCCTAAGCCTATATCAGTCGGCTCGTGCACCCACCAAATGTCTCAACTGGAGAGTGTTGAGTTTTTTGAGTGTTGGGGTAGCATCAAATGTGCTCTAGCTCCCAAAATTTGTGGAGGGACTCGAGTACATGATATCTCCAAGACCGAGAAAGGGATTTGGGAAATTCCATCTAGTTTGGGAGATAATTAATTAATTAATATTTTTAATTAAGGACTCTAAGTCTAACTTAGGAAATTAAAATATTAAAGGTAATTAATTAAAACATGTGATAGAAATGACTCAAGTCACACGAATCAAGCTTTCTTTTAATCTTAGCCATTGATTCAAGATTAGATGATGGTCGTTGGTTTCCCAATGAGAAAGTATAAAGGAAAGGCTTGGGGTCAGTTGGAGAACACACACACGAAGTTAGAGCACTGAGACTAAGCTGAAATTCTATGGTGGGTTTGCTAAGAATTTAGTGTTTCACCGCAATGGGGTAGTATTGGTTTCAACAAGTAATGGGTAGTATTGGTTAAGGGGATGATTTGATCCTAGAGCCAAGAGTCAAAGAATAGGCGTAGAAGCAAAGAATTCAGGAGCAGCACAGAGGAAGCAAGAGGCTATGTTAGGCCGCACAACGTTGCAGGGTTTCGGGGGCCTGGCCACGCAGCCCGCAAAGGGCAACGTAGAGGCAAACATGGGCTATCCAAGATTACGCAAGGCCATCCAGCTGTAGGATCAAGGGCTACTCCAATAACACATGAATCGGTTTCCCGAGAAGCACAGGCACGCAAAGACAGCGTACGTACGCAGGCAACTTCAGAGTAGCGCTGGGGTTTCTAGAGGCAGAAAAGGGCTGAGTTATGTAAATCCCGTTTGAGGGTGTGAATCAGTCCAGTTTTCAGTCTCCAGAATAGTAGGTATTGCTGCAGATCTTATTTTCTCAGTCGGGTTAACCAATAAGGTGCCCATGTTTGCTGTATTCAAAATCTACTTAATAATATAAACCCTCCAGCAGCCAGAAGACCGGTTTTACCGCATTGGGTTTTTCCGGGGACAGTTTTACATAAAATCTTGTGTGTCACTTTGTCTGTGCACATGTATTTTTGTTTAGATCTGAATCAGTGAAGATTTGTTATGTGTTTACTTCGATGTTAATCTGAATTTTCAGCATTAATAACTTGATTAAGTAGGAGAACTATAACTAGAATTAATAATAGGGTTTCTACATAAAATAATATTCAGAAATTTTCACATGGTATCAGAGCGATTGCAGATCTAGCCGAATCATCAAGAAGAAGACTCAAGAATTCGTTATCACTTAACTAGATTCCTAAGGTCAAGGAGGAATCCCAACAAGAGGTAACTACAAACCAAGCTTTTGACTTGCAGCTAGCCCTACCAAGCCTGAGAGGGCTCTGAAAAGGGGTCACACTGTGAGGAGAAAGGGCTGGAGCAATTAGGGTTTTTAGGCTAGATATAGAGCGCAGGGAGTTGTTTGAATTTGATTTTGGTTGGGAAATCACTGGATGAAGGAATTAGGTCAAGGAAAGCCAGGTCAGGGCAAATGAGTTAGGGTTGCAGGGATCAATGGGGCAAGGTAGGTACAATGCTTATCACTTGAAGAGGATTGTTATGGAATGGTGTTGAAGCTGAAAGAAAGCTAAGAAAAGCATAGGAGATGTATTTTTATCAGACAGAAGAAGATGACCAAAATATGATCAGTTACCCAAAAGAGAGCATGTGCAAACATGTATTTTGATTATCTAACTTGTAAAAGATCATAACATAGAAATGATGTGAACATGAATACAATACTTTCAAACATATGATACTGAAGGAAAGACAATGATAGACATTCAATACCACAAGTATCCCATAAAAGTAGCTGCAAGTCCTCTTTATTAGATTGTCCAAACCGAGTACAAAGTTTCCTTGATTAACTTGCAAACATACAAACTGATTCCAACCCTTCACTAGTGTGAACTAAATAGGCATCAAAACAAGCTTCACTCATCCTCAGGGGTCGAATCCATGAGGTGAGGATGAGATCCACTAATTGCTGAACTGAAAATTGAAGTGTAAGTGACTCACTCCTCATTACATTCAACTGATTCATCATGACTCATTAATGACTTTAACCCTATGAATCTACCTTAGGTAAGTAATCCTTTACATAATTACATTTTACCATGATGAATTACATGAGTAGAAAGAGAATTTGCTGAAGAAGAGTCAAAACTTGGGAGAAAATTTGAAAAAATCAGCAAATTTGACATTTGCACCATCCACTATGCATTTGCGCCATCCTAGTGTCATTTGCGCCCTCTGTGTTTAGGGCCAGTTTTGGAGGCCTTCTTGGTGTCCAAATGAGGCCCAAGATAGCTTGTTGGAAAGGCATGCTTGTCCTCTTTCCAAATATGCCTCAAGTTCTGAAAATGGAAGTCATTTGCCCCCTCAAAAAGCCAATCTCCCAAGACTGGTATTTGCCCAGCGCCAAGGTGAAAAATGGGGCAGAAAGGTCATTTTTAGGTGGTTTTTTGGGCTTTTCACCCATCAAAAATGCAAACCAAGGCTGTAAACATGGTTTTCTGAGATGTACGAGTCATTATGAATCTAATGGTGCCTTCCTTCTCCTAAAAAAGTGTGCCAATTATTTGCGTAGCGCCTAGGGCGCTGCGCAAATGCCCAATTTTATGCTTAATTAAATGCCTAAAAAAACACAGAGTTTTCCAGATTTTGACAAAAAGTTAGAAGATGTCTCAAAACTGTTGGAAAGGCTGAGGATGATGTGTCTAAGCTTGTAGGGAAGCCTTAGCAAGGATGTCCAACTTTTTCTCCTCTTCCTTGGTCAACTCTTCAATTTTGGCATCGACTCTTTTGAGCTTGGCCAATGCAAATTTCTCTTTTTGGGCATGGAGTTTGACCTTCCTCCTTAACAAGTCATTGTCCTTATTAGTTGAGCACTCTTCCTCATTTATGTGACCTCCTTATCTATGTTTCCTCTCCTTCACTGAATGATGTGTTTTCCTCTTTTGTTGCCATGGTGTTCTTTTTAAAACCCTAGGGATTAGGGAAGGGAAATGGGAAAGGAAAAATGAGGGAGATATTTGATAGGGATATGTGATATGGGGAGGGGATAGGGAGTAATGTTTAGGGATATGAGTAATGGGGAAGGGAAAAGGAATGAAAGAGTGATGGGAATTGGGATTTAGGAGCCTAGGTCAAAATAGCACCTAGGTAGGGTTTTATGAATTAGTAGCTTAGGGATAGGTAATATGATAACAGGGATTAGGGAATGAATTTTAACAATGTAGGGATATTATTGAGTGTAAGGAAAATGGGATTATGGGAATTATGAGTGCAAGGGAGAAAAACTAGGGTTTCACATTCAAGAAAACACCAAATTACAACTTCAACTTGCAAAACTTTAACACATAAACTTAAGAAGGTGATTTGTGATGGCATGTGGCTCTTACTGGTTTTCTGGAGGTCAATGACTGAGTGGAGGATATTTGAAGGAAATTTCTAATCACTTGGATGCGTTGCTGAGTTTGCTAGTCATTTGCGCCCTTGACATGCTATTTGCGCCCTCCTCTACGTATTTGCGCCATCAACAACACATTTTTGCCCTCCTCTGAGCATTTGCGCCCTTCTCTACATTTGCGCCCAGTGCCGGGATTTGCACGCTCATTGTGCATTTGCGCAACGCCTTTTTGTGACCACTTTGGAGGCCTTCCGGTGTCCAAATGAGCCCCAGGATAGCTTGTTGGAAAGCTTATCTGTCTGGTTATTTGACTTATCAAGCTAGTGATTTGGACACTCTAGCTAGGAGAAACGGTTACAAGGTCGGTCCGGAGGTGAAAACCTCTTGTAGCACACCTATTATTTTTGACATTTCTCCCAAACCATGATACATAGCCAAAAAATGAAAGGGTTTTTCTTTTTTGACCTATGATGGACAAAACTCTCTCCCCAGAATTTTGTCAAAATCTGTAGAAATTTCAGTTTGCCATAGGTTTTTAGTTTTACTTTATTTCTCCATATAGTTAAATGCTCATTCCCATAGCCTTACATTTGACAAGCTGAAAAAATAAATATTCTCTGAAAACACAAATTCTGGAAATTTTCACAATGCTGGAAATGCAGAAAAAAACTCAACAAAATAAATCAGCGACACAAATTTTGACACGCTGATTTTTGGTCAAGATGACCCTGGAAAAACCCGCTACAACTCTTGGGGAAAACCAGTTCGAAAGCTCCTTATTTCTGGAAAATGCTTTTACAGAGAGGTGAAATATACAAGAAAAATTCCAGCAAATAAATTACAGAGTTATTTTGTTTTCCGTGCTTGCCTCTGCCTTGGAAAACGTGCCAAAACAGCAAAAAACTCAAAACAGAAATTTATTACAGCAAATGACAGTTTAGGAAATCGTGCCCAGAACTTAGCTGTATAGCCATACGGACTGTACGAAATTTACAGCAGACTGCCTTTCTTGAAAACTGTGTTGGCTGCCTCGAAAAACGTGCCCAACCACCTTGGAAATCAAGCTTTTTGTTGTTGTACTTTCCTCGAAAACCGTGCTGCCTTTCTCCTCGAAAACCACGCCTCAAAACCGTTGTACGAATTGCTGTCTCGGTTTCTGCGCTATTGTACGGCCTTGTTGCCTCAATTTTCGTGTAGCCTCTTGCGGCCTCGAAAACCGTGCCCTCCTTGCTGCTGTACGGATTTGCTGAGTGTGCCTCTCCTTCACCTTCTCAAGCTCTCTCCAGAAAATGTCTCCAACTCTCCTTCTCTTCCTCTCTCAATCTGCTCATGAAAGAATTAATGACATTTTCTCTCCTTTTCCTCCTTTAACCTAACCCTAAGTGACTTTTGGGGAATCCCTAAATCCAATGGCTGAGATAGCTTTAGATCTAGGGCTGAGATTAAATGCTCATTTAAATCTCACTTTCTATTTTTTAATTCACCCCACTTTAGTAAAGACCCACTTAGTCATTTATTTCCAAAGTCACTTTTCCTTTCTAATTTTACATTGACTTTATTAAAGTCACTTTAAAATTAGACTTTAGTAACTTTATCATTTAAAGTCACTTTTAAATTAGATTTGACTTTATAACTTTATAAAATCACTTTAGGAGAAAAAATTAAATTCTTTTGGACACTTTTCCCTAGGCCAAAGATCAAAGCCTTAGGGAACCACCTGTCCTCCGGTAACCAAATTTCAACAAATTCATCTATGTTTGGTCAGGAACATATTTTGAAGAAAAACTGGCCCTATGTGTGGCAAATGATTTGTCCCTTGGAATGATTTCTTAAAAAATGATGGAGACATGATATTATGAGTTTAATTGGCCTCATACTTACTGATATGACCTACCTTATGCCTCCTCTACTCAAATGTCTCTGATTCCATATCAAACCCTAGCTAAGTGGGAGAGGAGATTAGGGTTTAGTGCTTGTGGAAAGTGATGACTTGGGCACCCTTGGGAAAAAAGGTGAAAATGGTAAAAAAACAAGCGAGGTCAATGATAATGACGGAGATGAGGTGAAAGCAGAGTAAAACAAGGCGGTATGGGTGGGATGCAAATATCAGTGCTAACGAAGTCGTTCTTGCAAGAGCGGTAGAGAAAGCGACAACGTCGCGAGAGAGTGGACAAAGCGGACAACGTAAGCGAGAGAGCGGAGACGGAGACCACGCGAGACCGAGGAGTGGCCCAGCCGGTTCCCCGCAAATCTCCATGCAAGCCAACGTACTTACTGCGCGGAGAGGAAGTGCAGGGAACCTTGGCCCCAGGGCCCCTGTCTGCTCCATGCGAGCCGACGGGAGTGGCTGACACAGTCTTGAGGTTGTGGTTGATTCAGAGTGCCGAAAGCAGTGCTGCAGAGCTTCAGTAGTTGCTGGTGGAGTTAAATTTCTGAAGGTGCAAAAATTAACCTAAGCACTAGTTGACAAAGAGCAAGAGGAGAACAACTTCTCAGAGGATTTTCAGCCAAAAAAATCTGTAGACCGATCAGAGGATCGAAAAGAGTTGATTCGTTGTGTTTGGTAGATTTCCAAGGAGGAAATTAGTTGTCAGAGGAAGCAGAGGGTGCCTTTTCGCCAAGGACCCTAGATCCAAGCTTCAATTGAGAAGCGGGGAGAGGAAGAACTGTTTCGACAGAGTAGATCTAAGCAGATGGCACCTCACGGACTACGTGATCAGGATAGGTTGGACGGTTTGTCCAACTTTTCAGTCTGGAAGGCCAGAATCCTGGTGGTCATGGAGGCATACGGTCTGAGGGAGAATGAAGAAAAAATCCTGGCCACGCCGACTGATACTCTTCTCCTAGCGAAGCATAATGGAGCAGCGACGCATGCCAAGAGTTTCATAATGGATGGGGTTAAGGATCATGTTGTACCACATATAGCCGATAAGAAGACAACTAATGAGATGTGGAAAGCCTTAAGCTGCGGTGTTTGTCCCGGAGAATGCTTACGGGAGACGGATGCGGTTAGACTACGGGCGATCAGGGATCAGTTGACTGCCATGGGAGTGAAAATGGAAGATGATGTGATGGTGGGGACCGCACTAAATGCAGTCACAGAGGACTGGGAAACTTTTGTCCAAAGTATCTTGGGCAGAGCAGACCTTCCCAACTGGGGCAGTATGTGGGCGATCCTTCGTCAAGAAGAACTCCATCGGTTCACCAAGAGACAGCACAACACCGGATCCAGTAAGGTGAAGAAGGAAGAGGAAGAAGATGCAGCCTTGGCATCAAAGAGGCAGCAAGGGAGGAAGAAGCGTGATCTATCCAAGATCAAGTGTTTCCGGTCTGAGAGAACTAGGACATTTCGCCCGGCGGTGTCCTCGGAAGAAGAAGGACAAGGAAGCTTCGCCAACAATTGTCCTTCATATGGTTGCAGGTAATGAACTTCTGTATTTAGAAGTATGATCTATGGAGGAGTATCTCTCAGTGCACGAACAGATGAAATTGACATAATGTGTCCATGGAATATGAGGTGGTTGTATATGAACGAGAAACTAGAAAGGTTGTAAGTTCCTGGGAATGGAGAATGTGCAGAAAGGAAGAGATCATGAAATGCAAAAATGTCAAGAGGGAGTTATCATCCATAAGCCCAAAAGATGTGACCTGGAGATCTCCTGGGCAGATATGTAGACTCTGATAGAAGTCTGGTAAATAAGAAGACCCTTGACAAACATATCATTAGGAGATGTGTCAATCTGTATGAAGGATGTCGATGCCTACAGAAAGATGTCATGGTGAAAGATCATCACTAAGGTAACTTTTGTTCTAAAAGTTCATATGTATATGTTTACCTAGATGAATTTATGCAGGGCTGCTAATCATAAAAAGGATGTATGATCCTTGGGGATGATTCGAAGGAAAACAACATGGCATAATGGTGGACCAGATGAGGAAGACAGATGAATCACTTTCTGATAGTGGACATGACTCGTGACTGAAAGTGATGGATGATCTATTGTGCCCTATGAAGCCAAATGTTGAAGATTCCTCAATATTGAAATCCATGACATCGAGGGGAGGAACTCTTCATGAGTAGTTGGATTCTTGCTGCATGACCCTGGTTGATGAGGAGCCTAGTGGTAAGTTTCTTGCTTGAAAGAAACTTGAAATATGTCATTCCTTTGTTAAGAGGGAGTGATGTATGTGATTCTCTATTACATGTGTCATGCACTAGACCAAGACTAATAGCCGTTAGTCTTAGTGAAGGCCATGTGAAGAGAATGGATAGACACATCATTTTGGTCTTCACCTGGAAGACAAAATGGAGGATTGGGTAATCATTTGGCATTCGATACTCTTTGAGAATGAGATAAGGCATTTAAGATAAGAGTAGTCATGGACCGATATTCTTTGAGGGCTGGCTACCCAAGACAAGAATAGTCCAAGAAAGTCATACTCTGGGAACACCTACGTGGGGTATGTACCTTGGAGAGACAATGACTATGGTGTCTATTAGTCATGTGTCTCACCAGCATTGTAGCCCATTGTCTCGTTGAGAGATGGGGCTGTTAGTCAAGGCCTTGCACTAGGACAATGCTGGTTCATATGATGCTATACAGATGTGATTACCAATCCGATTCTTCTTATGAGATTCTTCAATTTGAAAGTGACCATGTACCTGTATGAATACCTCCCTAGTTAAGAGGGAGTGTTGAAAAGTGTAACTAGGTCGGTCTTCATATTGACTATGTAATTATGTATTTTATGTAAAGAAGAAGACAAAGATAATAAAATGTATATTGGTTGTACTTGCTTCATGGGTTTCATGAGCAAGATTTTATCTTAGGTTAATAGACTTCTTCTTGATGTCTATCTAGGGTTTGTCTTCTGTTTATAAATATATTCAGTGTCATGTATATGAAGAACCTAGTCGTCATTGAATGCTCCAAGACCTTGTCCTAAAAGCTGTGGAAGAATGGATTGAAATAATTCTTATATCAACGCTAGAAATATATATGATGAAGTCGGTCTTCTCACTCACAGTTAAGTCGGCCTACAAGCTAGTGGATGGTCAGCCTAAAAGCAAGAAGATTGCCTCTATATATATGTTGCCTCTGCGGTCAATTACACACCAAGCAAAAAAAGCGGATCTCTCAGAAGTGACACAGAAAAGTGTGATGCGATCAACTGAAAATATAATGTGGTCAACTCTGAAATGTAATGTCGTAATCCCTGAAATGTAATGCGGTGATCTCTGCATAATATACAGTGTGGGTTATATTTAATAAGAAGTGTGAATAATACATGAGGTCCTTCCTAAAATGTAATACGGAAATTTCTGTAGTATGATGCGGTCATCCCGGAAATGAAATATGGAAATCTCTATGCGGTCATCCCTGAAATGAAATGTGTTAATCATTGGAGTATAATGTGGTCGCCTATGAAGTGCAATACGGATTATAAGAAGAAGTGCAATGCATGCAAATCTGTGTAAAGGTTGTGGCTTTTTGAAGTTAGAATACAGATCACCCTGAAGCTAAGGTGCCAACACCTACAAGGACAAGTGAATGTGCGAATACTACAAAATGAATTGCGAAATCGATATGGTAGAAGGAAGGTAAATTACCTTATGCTGACATTCTTAGCGTGAAAAGAAAGTGATCCACCTATAAAAGCGGCGTTTTTGATAAGCCCAAGGAAAATAGAAGTAGAGATCGAGTTCTCTAAATGTTGAAGCGAATCCCGTGTAAGACGGTGTGAATATGAAGGATCAATATTGAAAGCGATCAAAGAAGCAATGGTGAGGTCTTGGAAGCATTTATAGGTCAAGGGTCTGAGTCTTGGTCATAGTACTTGTCATTTGAAGATGTATAAGAAGAATTCTTTGTGGGTTTTCCTCTCCAAGAGGGAAAGGTTTTGCCCTGGCTCTAGGAGCCTAATTTTTTGCGTCTCATGTATTTTGATAATTGACTTGATGAAAGACAAACTCAGAGAAAGAAGACAAGACATAAGTAACTCAAGTAAGCTCACAAGTAATTATCATGAAGAGAATTTGAATTAATCACCAACCCTCTAAATTCTCATCATGGAATCAAAGCTAAGGTGTTAATCTCAAGGATTCTTGACAAAGGAGACAGTCCAGGAAGCGAAGATCAAAGTTTGGGTTGAAAAGTCAAATCAGTTTGCAAGGAAGACTCTCTAGCTACTTCAAGATCTCCTATCTCATTTAAAGGATCAACTCAATCAAAAAAGTAACCTTTTTGTCATAAAAGATTCACATTCAAGACATTGTTAGAAAGAGGACTTCAATTTCTGCAGATATACTTCATCATCAAGGATTCAAGAACATCTACATTGAAGATTTCTATCTTAGAAGAAACTCTTGACTTCATCTTCAAACATCATCAAGGAAGCTGAAGGAGAAAGTCACTCTCTCAAGTAAGTATCTATGACTTTATCTAAATCTATCAAAATGTCTTCTTTGCAAAGAAAGCAACAAACTGGTTAGGGTTTCAAACTCTCCTGCATGGAAGACAAGGACAATGAAGTCATGCCAAATACATGAAGGGAGATATAAGAGCCCAAAGGATTCTTACATAATCCATAAAAGACTCTCTCATCTCCGATACATCAAATCTAGAATCATCAAAAGGAATATATGAAAAATTGGTGGAGCTATTCTTTGAGAGTATTGTAGGAGAAGCAATCTCTCTGATCAACTGCAGGAACTAGGAGAAGTAATGTCTGACTCTGAGATGACTACAGTGTTGCTGAATGCTCTGCCAAAAGAATGGAGAAAACTTCACTTCAGGTTTATACGGGAAGAAAGATGCCACACCATTTCACACTTTAAGGTCTCTATGTAAAATAGAGGAAACAAGATTGAAAGCCAAAGGTGTTACAGGATCAAGTGAAGGGAATCAAGCCTTTGCAACCATGTCAAGGAAGAAAGGAAGATTCAGTACGTTTGGTCCTCATAATAGTATGGACAAAGCACGAGGCTTTGGATGTGATGAACTTGGGCATTATAAAATAGATTGTCCTAAATTTGAAAAGGACAAGAGAAATAGAGAAGAAACCCATGTCTCAGAAATGAGAGAAGAACCCGATGCAAATAAATCTAAGAAAGAAGAAGAGAGGGATCTCCACTATGATTAAGATCATCTTCTCCTTCAAGTGATTTCTATTGGTTATATGATAGGAAGCAATGTATCATCCTGATCAAAGCATGGTAGGAGTTCTTGGTAAAACAACTCCTGGAAAACCTCTTTGATAACTATATTGATAGATGGCAGTAATCAAGATCTAGGGTCATCATGAAAAACATAATTCTGGGATGTGATGACATATTGATGGAGCATGCCAAGTGAATGAAGCTCTTCATTCTAGTAAAAATACTGAAGGATGACTTAAATGAAAAAGGTATGAGGTATGTATATATTTATATGCTGACACTGGATGTTGTGAAGTCATCTCATATGGTTGCAGGTAATGGACTTTTGTATTTAGAAGTATGATCTATGGAGGAGTATCTCTCGGTGCACTGATAAATGAAATCAACATAATTCCTCATGGAATATGAGGTGGTTGTATATGAACGAGAAACTAGAAAATTTGTAAGTTCTTGAGAATGGAGAATGCGAAGAAAGAAAGAGATCATGAGATGCAACCATGTCAAGAGGTAGTTATAATATGGAAGCCAAGAAGATGTGACTAGGAGATCTCCTAGGAGGATATGTAGACTCTCACAGAAGTATGGTAAATAAGAAGACCCTTGACAAAACATATCATTAGGAGATGTGTCAATCTGGATAGAGGATGTCGATGCCTATAGGAAGATGCCATGGTGAAAGATCATCACTGAGGTATCCTTTGTTTTAAAAGTTCATATGTATATGTTTATCTGGATGAATTTGTGCAGTGCTGCTAATCATGAGAAATGATGTATGATCCTTGGAGATGATTCAAAGAAAAGCAGCATGGCATAACAGTGGACTAGATGAGAATGACTGATGAATCACTTTTTGATAGTGGACATGACTCGTGATTGAAAGTGATGGATGATCTGTGCCCTATAAAGCCAAAAGTTGAAGATTGCACAATATCAAAATCCATGACATCGAGGGGAGGAATTCTTCATGAGTAGTTGGATTGCTGCTACAAGACCCTGGTTGAGAGGGAGCTTGGTGGTGAGTTTCTTAGTTGAAAGAAACTTGAAGCATGTCCTTCCTGTGTTGAGAGGGAGTGACATATGTGATTCTCTATTACATGTGTCATGCACTAGACCATGACTAACAATTGTAAGTCTTAGTGAAGGCCATGTGAAGAGAATGGATAGACACATCATTCTGGTCTTCACCTGGAAGACAGAATGGAGGATTGGGTAATCATCTGGCATTCGATACTCTTTGAGAATGAGATAGGGCATTCAAGATAAGAGTAGTCGTGGACCGATATTCTTTGAGGGTTGGCTACCCAAGAGAAGAATAGTCCAAGAAGGTCATACTCTGGGAACACCTAGGTGGGGTATGTACCTTGGAGGGACAATGACTATGGTGTCTACCTAAGTCACACGATACGGGGATACGGGGATACGAAGTATCGGACACGGGTACGGTGACCCCGGAAGTCCCGGCCTTGTACATGGAGCTGCAGGTGTCCATTCAGTGGGGCCGAATCAGATTTTTAGAGGTGTACGACACGGGGATACGGGGATACGAGGCATTTTAGGGTTATCAGGTTACTTAGGTGTCTACTAGTCATGTGTCTTGTCGGCATTGTAGCCCATGTCTCGTCGGCATTGTAACCCATTGTCGTGTTGAGAGCCCATTGTCTCGTTGAGAGATGGGGTTGTTAGTCAAGGCCTTGCACTAGGACAATGCTGGTTGATATGATACTATACAGATGCGATTACCAATTCGATTCTTCTTATGAAATTCTTCAGTTTGAAAGTAACCATGTACTTGTATGAATACCTCCCTAGTTAAGAGGGAGTGTTGAAAAGCGTAACTAGGTCGGTCTTCATATTGACTATGTAAATATGTATTTTATGTAAATAAGAAGACAAAGATAATAAAATGTATATTGGTTGTACTTGCTTCATGGGTTTCATGAGCAAGATTTTATCTTAGGTTACTTCTTCTTGATGTCTATATAGGGTTTGTCTTATGTTTATAAATGTATTCAGTGTCATGTATATGAAGAACCTAGTTGTCATTGAATGCTCCAAGACCTTGTCCTAAAAGCTGTGGAAGAATGGATTGAAATAATTCTTATATCAACGCTGGAAATCTATGATGAAGTCGGTTTTCTCACTCACAGCTAAGTCGGCCTACAAACTAGTGGGTGGTCGACCTAAAAGCAAGAAGACTGCCTCTATATATACAATGCCTCTGCAGTCAATTACAAATCAAGCAACATAGCGGATCTCTCACAACAAAGTGTGATGCGATCATCCAATTAAAATAGCGAGATCTCACAGCGAAGTGTGATGCGGTCAACTATATGTTACGTCAACTCTGAAATGGAATGCGGTAATGCGGTGATCTTTGTAAAAGCAAGTGTAGGCAGTGCATGATATATAGTTTTGATTATACCTAATAAGAAGTGCAAATAATACATGCGGTCATTCACGAAATGCAATACGAAATTTACGTAGTGTGATGAGGTCATCCTAGAAAAATGAAATACGAAGTATGCAGTCATCCACGAAATGATACGTTAATCAGGTATAATGCGGTCCCCTATGAAGTGCAATACAGTTATAAAAAGAAGTGCAATGCAAAATTTTATTGTAAAGAAATTTGGGGCTTACCGAAGTTAAAATCTATTGTGAGATCACCAAAGAAAAGCGAAAGGTGCAACAACTACGAGTACAAGTGAATGTGCAGATACTACAATATGAATTACTGAAGTCTGATATAGTGAAAGTTTACCTTCCTATTCTCAGCAGTCAAAAGAAAGTGATCTACATATAGAAGGTGTTTTTGATAAGCCCAAGGAAAATAGAAGTAGAGACCGAGTTCTCTAAATGTTGAAGCAGATCAGTGTAAGATGGTGTAAATATGAAGGATCAGTATTGAAAGCAGTCAAAGAAGCAATGGTGAGGTCTTAGAAGCATTTATAGGTCAAGGGTCTAAGTCTTGGTCATGGTTCTTGTCATTTGAAGATCTGTAAGAAGAATTCTTTGTGGGTTTTCCTCTCCAAGAGGGAGAGGTTTTTCCTGGCTCTAGAGGCCTAGTTTTTTGTGTCTCGTGTATTTTGATAATTGACTTGATGAAAGACTAACTCAGAGAAAGAAGACAAGACATAAGTAACTCAAGTAAGCTCACAAGTAATTATTATGAAGAGAATTTGAATTAATCACCCGGCCCTTTAGAATTCTCAACGAGATGGCACCTTCACGGACTACATGATCAGGATAGGTTGGATGGTTTGTCCAACTTTGCAATCTGGAAGGCCAAATTCTTGGTGGTCATGGAGGCATACAGTCTGAGGGAGCATGCAGAAAAAGTCTTGGCCACTTCAACCGATACTTTTCTCCTAGCGAAGCCTAATGAAGCAACGACGCATGCCAAGCACTTCATCATGGACAGGGTTAAGGATCATGTTGTACCACATATAACCGATAAGAAGACGACTAATGAGATGTGGAAAGCCTTAACCGCCCTATATGGAGGGTAGATCTGTCTAGAGGAAAATGCTTTTGTAGAACCAGATGCGGTTATTCATGATGGCCAAGGGAGAAGAAATCAAGCCCTTCCTTTTCAGGTTACAGGCGATCAGAGATCAGTTGACTGCCATGGGAGTGAAAGTGGAGGATGATGTGATGGTGAGGACTGCACTTAATGCGGTGACAGAGAACTGGGAAATTTTTGTCCAAAGTATCTTGGGCGGAGCGGACCTTCCCAACTGGGACAGTATGTGGGCGATCCTCTGTCAAGAAGAACTGCGTCGGTTCACCAAGAGGCAGCATAGCACTGGATCCAGTAAGGTGAAGAAGGAAGAGGAAGAAGATGCAGCTTTGGCATCAAAGAGGCAAGAAAGGAGGAAGAAGCGTGATCTATCCAAGATCAAGTGTTTCCAGTGTCGCAAACTAGGACTTTTCGCCAACAATTGTCCTCAGAAGAAGAAAGACAAGGAAGCTTCTACCTCCAAGGCTGCTATGGCGGACGATGGCTCCGAAGATTACGTAGGCATGAGCGCTCATGTACCTGTAGAGAAGAGGTGGGGCGACATGGATTTGTAGTGCAACTACAAAATGGTGGCGAGATCCTTGAGTAGCCCAAATCTTGGATCACATCCGTGCTACGAGAGCCTTAGAGCCGTGGCGGTATAGAGGTGGGCCGTGGGTGCGAGAGAATCACAATGGAGCGAGAGGCGAAATTGGATGCGGGGAACAGCGCAAATGCGGTAACGGCGTGGTAGCGCGGCGCGAGAGGAGGTTGATGTGACTTAGTAGCGCGGTGTAGAGGCTCACGCGGAAAGCGGGGCTACGGTAGCGCGGTGGCTTCGGGAGGAGAGCGCGGGGCCGAGCGGCACATGGAGCTTCAATGATGAGGATGCAACCCAACTGACTTGTCTGTCAAAGATTGGGTAGGAGTTTTTAGTTACTTCTCTCAGCAAATGAGTTGCAGTGCAATAGTTGGCAGCACGATGCAACAGATTGAGAGGGAGCTGCAGTACATATGTGGCAGTGGTGGTGGAAATTTTCATAGGCAGTTGTACGGGAGAGCAGCAACAACGCAGTGATGAAGGGCAACATGCCAAGCATCAATGCAAAGACCCACACTGGAGATCAGTGTAGCATTCGGGGTGAAGTGTTGTGGTAGAGCACATTCCTCGCTAAGAGGGAGTGTTGAGTTTTTTTATGTGTTGGGGTAGCTTTGGATGTGCTCTAGCTCCCAAATTATGTGGAGGGACTAGAGTACATGAGATCTCAAAGACCCAAAAAGGGATTTGAGAAATTCCATCCAGTTTGGGAGATAATTAATTAATTAATATTTTTAATTAAGGACCCTAAGTCTAACTTAGGAAAATTAAAATATTAAAGGTAATTAATTTAAACATGTGATGGAAATGACTTAAGTCACACAGATAAAGCTTTCTTTTAATCTTAGCCATCGATTTAAGATTAGATCATGGCCGTTGGTTTCTCAATGAGAAAAGCATAAAGGAAAGGCTTGGGGTTAGTTAGAGAAGACACACACGGACGCAGAGCACTGAGACTAAGTTGGAATTTAATGAGACGTGGTTTAAGCATAATTTTGTATGTTTCACTAATGTAGGGGTAGTATTGGCTAAGGGGACGATATGATCCCAAAGCCAAGAGTCAGCAAGAGGCAGAGAAGCAGCAACCAGGAGCAGTGCAGAGAAAGCAGAGTCTACGGAGCAGTTGTGCAACGCAAAGTGTTTCAGTCGCTACGCAGGCCCATAAAGGGCAGCACAGAGGCAGCAGGAGGCCATCCAGTGCTTACGCAGGGCCACCAAGGTAGCGAAGGACTGCGTGACCTAGTTTGGGGTTACACAAATTCTCTTTGACGGCAGGCACGTAGAGGCTAGCAATGCTGACGCAGTAACTTTAGAGCTGGGGTTTCTAGAGGCAGAACAAGGTTGAGTTCTGTAAATCCCGTTTGAGGGTGTGAAACAGGCCAGTTTTCAGTCCTCAGAACAACAAGTATTGCTGCAGATCTTATTTTCTTTGTTGGGTTAACCAGTAAGGTGCCCAGATTTGCTGTATTCAGAATCTACTTAATAATATAAACACTCCAGCAACGAGAAGACCGATTTTCTCGCATTGGGTTTTTCCAGGGACAGTGGTCCAAAAGATCTTGTGTGTCACTTTTTCTATGTGCATGTATTTTTGTTTAGATCTGAATCAATGAAGAACTGTTATGTGTTTACTTCGATGTTAATCCGAATTTTCAGCATTAATAACTTGATTAATTAGGAGAAGTATAACTAGAATTAACAGTAGGGTCAGACAAGTAATATTCGTAAATTTTCACTAGAGAGTCTCTCTCGCCTATATGACACACAAGCATCCCGTCCAACTTCCTAGTTGAGCTCTCCCATGTCTTGCTCCCCGTACTAAGAGCATCAAAGGGTAGCAACCAAAAGCTCGAGAGCGTAAGCAATATTGGAGAGTGATGGGTGGGTAGGTCCCTCAAGGGTATGGATCAAGAATTTGTCGAGATATTGAAGAGTAATCCTAGGGACGTCCCTTTCTCCGCCCCAGATCTGTTGATAACCCAATCGAAGATCTGTCTCCGCTAAACATGTCGTCCCCAAATGCTCAACAACATCCTCATCCATCCATGGTGAGTTGCTCCTAATGGTACATCTAATGTCCCCGTCGATAAGTCTCCTTGGAGGCAATTCTCCAAGAGCCCACGGTGCCGCACCAGATGCCACTACATACCACCGAGTATCCCTGTACCCAATGTAATGTGAGCCACTCCTACTCCACAGTGCGATCCAACACACTAAAACACACCATAATGCACCTCCATGTCCAGCTACCAACCACTGCTCAATGTTGGATGCTCCTACACATCCCTAGATATCATGGCCTAAAGTTGTGATAGTCTACTTCAGCCTGCACCCGACTAACATCATCACATCCATTAGCACATCACTATATCCTCCGGCAAATGGATTTCCATAACCTCAGATAAGTGGACCTCCCCTCCTGATCCTCCCTGAGAGATCCAACATGTGAATGTCCCTATGTATTTGTGGGGGTGTCCCTACGGTGTTGCTCCTCGGTGACCATTGTGCCCCATACATCCATGGGAAATCCTCCTCTCCATACAAGGAACTATCTGGCGGCATGTCGATACCACCTCCTCTGACAACCTCAAGCCAAGGTACATTGATCATCCTATGCCCCCACACACAGCCAACATGCCAAGGCAACTCATGGAGTCTGTCTGCTCCTCTGTCAGCTCGACCTGTCATGGGTGTTGTCCAAAACTCTAGTGGGAATATGAAAATGGGGGTGAGTCTGATCACTGGATCCACCATCCTGCTACTACCCTGACTAACCCGATCCATGGAGTGGTGGGGAGTCCCATCTAGGTCCCAACGATGATCCAGCCCTCGAGCCCCTCTGGAAAACCACAACCCTTGCTGAACTATGCTCCTGGCCATTGATGTATCCTAAAACCTAGTCAACCCTATCAGGTACCAACTCAATACCTCATACCACCCAACCCCATACAAGGGATCAAATGCAAGAGTCCCCAAGTACAGAGCAATTCCATCATGTGAGTGTTGCGCCCTACGCAACCTATGTCACCTCATCTCACTGGCTCGGTCATCATATACAACTTGTCTAGGCAACCCATCCAATCTCCCTCCAACATGCAGTGGTAACCTAACAATACTGCAAGCCCCATCTACGTAAGCCTGAAGAGGGTCACTAACAGGAGGTACTGCAGCTCTGTTGGCTCCCTACGTATCTATCTACTCCCCGTCAATGGCAGGTCCAAAAGATGGTTGCCCATCCTCCTCTACCATGGGCTCAAGGGGAGTCCCGAGCTGTCCCTCCATAAGTAGCTCATCGAGCATAACATCCACATCTAGCTCATACTCCTCAAGGTGCTCTCCATGCTGCTGTGGGTAGCTGTCGTCTGAGAACTCTGTCATGACTCTAGGTACCTCTATGCCCATTAGCACCTCACTAATGGATATGTCTCCCGACACCTCCCTGATATGTTGTGGGCTACCATCACTTGAAAACTCGAACACAGTCCTAGACACCTCATCAATGGATACCTCTACAACGGATGCCACCTCATCAATGGTGGTCACATCATCAAATGATCCTCGGAGTGTATGCTCTATTCCCTCCGCAAAGGTGTCAATCGGAGCTAGCAAAGGGATCTCCAACAAGGGTGACTCCTGCGTCACACTGGGTAAATCAACATGCTCCTCCTTCGTACCATCAACCTCATGCTCAATCTCCCCCTCGAGCTCCTGATATCTAAAGCCAGGTCTCCACCAGCAGAAACGCCCCCTCGTCTCACCCTCTAATTGTGCTCCTCTACATGATGATCTCATCCTTGACGTATGATTCTCCTTCTCTGGTTCATCCAGAAAATGAGGCATGGTAAGGCAGCCAAACTGGCCATACATACGGGTGTTGTATTGTTGGGTTGTGCGTGCACATGCTTGTCTTCTTTGTTGGTTTTGTATCATTTGCTGCATCCCCTCTAGAATCTGTTGGTTTTGTCTCACCAATTGTTGGCTTTGCCTCATCAACTCCTCCATGAGCCCTTGTGTACTCTTCCCTTTTTGCATCATTGGAGTGTCTATAAGCTCACCAATCACTATGCATGAGAGTCTAACACCTTCATGATCTTGCTAGCTTCCCCACAGTTGGTCAAGATCATGCTTTGATACCACTGTAATATTCCTAATGAATATTTACAATCATAAACAAAGCAAGCATAGTAAAAAATACACACAAAATTTACAACACATTAAACACCCAGGAATCTCCATAAACTACGTTGAGCTGAACCATTTTATTAATAAAAGGTTGGGTACAAAGGTAAGATTAGAAAGTATTCCCTAGTGATGAAATCAACCGCTCTAACATGCAATGTGGCTATCCCCAACAATCTTTGCACTGACCCAGTGAAAAACTACACTGCTGGCTGCAAACAATGGTTGCTAGGGCCTCCTCCGCTGCTCAGAAAATTCCGGGAAATTAGCCCCGGGCTCTCCTCTAATAACCCACAAAAACCCACGAAGGAATTGGCCAACTGTTGACCTCGGAATTTTGGCCCAATTGCCCCCTAGCTCCTGTTGATTTTTGGATAGCATTGGATGTGCTCTAGCTCCGAAATTTTGTGGAGGAGTGTTGTAACATATTTTGGCACACCCAAAATTCGTTATTTTCGGTAAAAAAAAACGCTAATTTTTCATTAAAATGCAGTGAGATATATTATGCTTTTAAAAGATTTAATTTTCTTTTATATATTAATTTTTTATTTAAAATATATTATTTTTATAAAAAAATATAATTTTTATGAAAATACATGTTTTAAATTTAAATTATATAATAAAATTAATTAAATTCTAAAGCCTAAAGTTTTATTAAAGTTACATTAAACATTTCAATTTATGAAGCACGTGGCAGCTCCACAAGGTTTCGGACCCCCTTGGGCTTTTTGACATTTTGTTGAGGGGGGGGGAGTCCGAAAAGCTGTTTTAATGGCTGCCCTCACTGCACACGTGGCAGCTCCACAAGTGTTCGGACCCCAGGCAGCAAAACCGCAAACCAATGAAGACCCCCTTCGAAATCCATCCAGGGTTTTCAATGACAGCGCAGCAAAAGGTTTTCCATACAGTAAGTTCGACTGCAATTGTTCTGCATTCATGCTTTTTGGCACGGGAATGACAGGCCTATACGACTTCTAAAGAGATTGAAAGATCTTAGTCCGAAGCTCAGGGATTGGATGCAAAATTCTCGATCTGCCATGGCTTCGAATGACTTTGACTTGGAATCCTTCATTGAACAGCAGAGCAGCAACGACAATGCCTAGTTTCACATGTCAAAGGTTCGAAAACGATGAAAACAACCCGGACATTCAAGTTCGTTTTCAATTACAGACATTGAAAATTGGATATGAGAAAGGTAATGCTTATGACCCTGATGCGTCTAATTCAAACTTAGAGGAAAAAGGCAAGCCCTTGCATTCGTTGGAAAATAAAGATAAAAAAACTGGAGTTTCCAACAAAGTTTGGTCGACTGGAGAATTGGCTAAATTGAGGCTTAGTTTGAGCATAAAGAAGTCTGCATTCTTGGATTTTTCTGGTAAGCCTTTGGCATAAAATCTACATGCTGTTTACAGACGGAAACCTTGTGACAATATATTGAACAGATTGGAGGAAATGCAATCTTGGGAAGAATTCAATTCTACTGCTATTCAGAGCTTTTCACCCAATAAGAAACCGTGTGAAACATCCTTGCTTGTGGATCACAATTCTGCATGGGCACTGCTTCTCAATTTCCCCACTTGGTTTCATTTTGCATCAATTTTACTTTTCCAGCAAGACACGGTTGTTTTTCTGAAGCACATCTTGGAACAGAGTCTCATGATTCTGATCTGGTACATTCAAACAATGAAAAGGTGGCAAAGGGATAGTAATTTTGACAGAATGCCGCAAAATATTTGGCATGGATATTGAGTCCCCTAGAGGCCAGCCATCGAGACTTGGTGGTTAGATCTCTTGTGGAAACAGCAGAAAGTTGAAAGCCTTATTAGTTTGTCAACATTTGGGTTTTACGGGAATATTTAGAATATGATACGAAGATTCCAAACCCGCCAATTGAGATTGATTTTGAGCGGCTTGTGGATGATTTTGTCTTCATCTGTTTCTTTGTTGGGAATGATTTCCTTCCCCACATACCTACATTGGAAATTCGTGAGGGTGCAATTAATTTGCTCATGGCTATATACCAGAAAGAATTTGCAATTAATTTGCTCATGGCTATATACCAGAAAGAATTTGCAATTAATTTGCTCATGGCTATATACCAGAAAGAATTTAAGGCACGGGTGGCTATTTGACAGAAGAGCAGCAGTGTCCACGGAAAAAATGACGGAGCAGATGGTCCATAAAAACAAAAAACGCAGCATTTTCACACAGTGGATTTTGGGCTCCATTTCTGAGCAAACGAAGACAAAATTCCAAAAACCGGAACATGGGTTTTGTGCATAGACATGTTAATTAGCTACATCACGGGAATTTCAGCAAAATTTTGATCCGTTTTGGAGATATCCTCAGTTCTCTCAAGGGCGTATATTTAGATTTCGGGATGAAAAAATTACAGAGAAGTGATGTACGGAGGATAAAATTCTTGCATTGCTCTAATTAATCTAAGTCAAAATGTTGATGCATCACATTGATGCATTGGACCGTGACCTGCGCAAAACGGTTTGTGAAGGTTGTGGATAAAGTCAAGTTTTCTGGGTCAGTACATGTGTCTGCCTTATAGCAAAGCCTGTTGCACGTTTATTGATAGTAAAGACATTACATGGAGCTGTACCAAGAGAAGAATATTTGAAGCCTTACTTCTTGGAAGCCTAGCACCCAGTAAGAAAAGGAGACCTTTTTCTAGTATGAGGAGAAATGAGAAGTGAGACAGATCCTGGCAGTCTAGATCAAAATTCACGGTTTTAGAAATTGGTTCAATCAATGATCTGTCTAGCAATTTAAGGAAAAGTTTTCGGGCCACAATTGGAGAAATGTTGATTCTTGCTCAGAAAATAGCTTCTGTAACTGATTAGTCGTATGTACAGCTGGTTTTTTAAATGCTTTTTTTTTTCACCAACTCTATTTCTTGGTTTGCATGATCTAGCTGTTGAACTAACAAAAGGTACATCAACAAGTTTGGAGAAAGAAGTTATCTCTACCTTTCTCGAAAAGGGTTTTCCAAGACTTGATGCTTGGTTTCACTGGTTTAAAACCACTCAATCAGGGAAGGATCCTATTAGCTATTTTTGGCATGGAAGAAATAATGTGACGGATGAAATGAAAGCAAATTCAGGATAAAATCATTACACATCAGGGGACAGCTTAACAGTTTCCAGATATAAGGGGCAGAAGTTGAGCTTTTCGGTGCTTGATATCAGCTCTGTATTTAGTATGAAGACAAGATACTTGCAACAGTTTCAGATTTCCAGCAACTAATTAAAGTGATATTATTTATTTTTAGTATACTGTTCAGGATTTTATTTCTGAAAGTTTGTAACAGTTTATTAGTTTGTATTTCTATATATATGATGAATCATAATAAACAAGTGTGGGCTTTTGAGGCCAAGACCGCTTCAGTTTTGTAAAACTCTTTTTCTAGAAATTCTAATTGAAGTATTTCAGCTCTGGCTTTGACAGAATTTGTGTTTCTTATATGTTTTTCAAGTATTTTCGTAATCTATTTCCGCACATGTTCAGAATTACATAGAAGAGTTGGGTCATAATAGATTGAGTTTCAGTCTCTCTGGAATCCCTTGTAAATTTATAATTGTTTAAAGAGATTAGTATATCGGACTTTTATTTGAGATAGCTCCTCTTTAAACTGGTTATTGTTTGCCACTTCTATCTTCTCCAAGATGTGCTTTGTTTGGCTGTAGAAGCTTTCTACACGCATCCAATTCTGTCTGATTTATTAAGTATTTTGTTTGACTCCTTAATTATCAAGAACCTCCATACATTCTTCTGCCAAATTCTTTTACAAATCAAGTTCTTCTGTCAGGATGGACGCTGACACTTTGAGAAAGGACTCTGCAAAGGAGGGATTTATTCATGAATAGGAATTGTCGTTAATCACAAACCACCCCCAATTAAAACCATGAATCTGGCCATTGTGCTTCAAAGGCTGCTGTTCGGTGACAGTGAACAATGTTAAACAAGGCCTCGTAACAACCGAGGGAGCCCCCTCTGGTTCGAGGGCCAGCTTGAACCTAAAGCTGGTTGAGTTGGTTTCCTGGCGTAGTTTTTGCAGCCAAGGACTGCTTACGGGAAACACGAGAGATCTCCAAGACCCAAAAATCGTTTGAAGAAATTCCGCCCAGAGTGCATTGCATTCAAATAATTAATTATTTTTAATGAAGCCTAAGTTAAAACTTAGGAAATTAAAATAATTAAAGTGAATTAATGTAAATTTGGGTGAGAAGCTTCTAAGTGATGAGGATCAAGTCTGTTTTAATCTTAGCGGTTGATTAAAGATTTGATCACAGTGGTTGATCCTTCAACATGAAAAGTATAAAGGAAGGCTTGAGGGTTAGTTGGAGAACACACACACGGAGAGCAACACTTGAGCTAAATCAAAATTTTGGTGCGTGGTTTGCTGAGAATTTCGGAGTGAGTTCTAGTGCAGAGAGGGGTAGTTTGGCAATGGGACTTTAGTCCAAGGCCGATAATACATTGCAAAGATGCAACACAACACTAAAGGAGAGACTGCGCAACACCTGGGAGGGTGAGGCAAAGCCTGAGAGAGGTGACGCAGTCACTGAAGAGGCAGCGTTGGGGTTTTTGTGAGGCAGATCAGGGATCAGTTCAACAGATTGAATTCTGAGCCGAGAAGGCTCACGAGGAGGGTGATGCAGCTCCTAGAGGGGGTAACGCGGTCTCAGCGCAGAGCTAGGAGCAGCTGCTATTGTGCAACACTGGGGAAAATTCAGTCACCTGTGGGATTTGATCATTCTGTTGCTGGATCAACCAAAATATCTGTCTTCGGATAGAGGTACTTCTGCCGAGATTTTCTCTGTTGGGTGAGCCAGATTTGGCACCCTAGTTGTATTCAGAAATCTGCATGATAATAAAACTCTCATATTTGCTGCACTGGTTTTCCCGCATTGGGTTTTTTCAGGGATGTTTAGTCCAAAATTAAGTGTCCTTTGTGTGATTGTCTTATCTTATTTTTCAGTACTTGATCTGTATATTGGTGTAGGTGGCAATGTATTTGCATTAATGTTTACTGAAAAATTCTGTAAATAACTTGTTAATTGAAGAACACAAGTAGGAAATGCAAATCAGTTAACTGCAGTAGGATTTTTGTTGGTTTTGATTCACATGGTATCAGAGTGATTGCAGATCAAGCAGGACTGAAGCCATCAGCGAAAGCACAGTGGAAAATCTGCTACAGAAAAGTAGTTGTCTCGAGAGACAGCGCAGTTCTGGGCCAGAGAGGCAGAGGAAAGGTGACGCAGTCACCAAGGAAGGCTCATGCAGAGTGTGTGTCAGCCTGCTAGGATGACGCTGTAGCTGCAGAAGGCAACACAGTGATTGCTGGGCCAACGCAGAGGCTATTGAGTCTCATTTTTTCCAGTTTCTGTGACTAGAGGTGCAGTACGGTTTTTATCTAGAGTTGCTAGTGGGACGCTGATTCTTTTGGTGCAGAACAATGTCTAGTGGGGCAGAAGCAAAGTAGAGGGAATCAGTTCCTCAGAAGATTTCTTGCCAACAAGTCTAGATCCAGTGCTGAGCAACAACAAAGAGAGATCAGAGAGGGGTGCTTCGACATTTGTTGGCAGAAGGATTTCTGTGAAGGAAATCGAGATTTAGAGGGGGCTTATTCCTTAGAGGATTTCTAGCGCCAAAGTAATCTAGATCCGAGTTTTGCTGGGGCAACATCAAAAGAGGGAGAAAGGAACTTGTTCTACATTTAGTTGAGCAGAGATGGCCACGAATGGACTGAGGGATCATGACAGGTTGGATGGAGCATCCAACTTTGTCATCTAGAAGGCCAGGATTCTGGCAGTTTTGGATGAACCTCGCATCAAGGATTATGCCTTGAGGACGATTGTTGTTCTGGTTGATGCTAATCCTCTCAAGAAGTACAAGGAGGCTCAAGCGAAAGTTAAGCGCATGATCATGGATGGATTCAAGGATCATGTGATCCCACATATTGCTGAGAAGAACACAACAAGGGAAATCTGGGAGGCCGTATCACATTGTACGAGGGATCTTCTGTCTAGTGGAAGATGTTGCTTGAGAGTTAGCTGAGATTGTTTCAGATGCAGAAGGGTGAAGAAATCGATCCCTTCCTTATCATATTGCAAGGGATCCGAGACCAACTAGCTTCCGTAGGGGCTACACCAGACAATGGATTTATGGTTAGGATTGCCCTGAATGTAGTCATTGAAAACTGGGAAACTTTTGTCCAAAGCATTTTGGGCAGGGCTTCTCTTTCTGGCTGGGAGGAGATGTGGGTAGCTCTTCGACAGGAAGAGATAAGACAGTGGACTAAGGTGGGAAGTAGCAAGAAAGAGATCAAAGTCAAGGAGGAGGAAGAGGAGGATGCGACTCTCACATCAAAGGGACAACAAGGGCATCAGAGACATAAGAAAAAGGACCTCTCGAAAGTCATATGCTTCAGATGTGGGGAAATGGGACATTTCGCCACGCAATGCCCTCTAAAGAAGAAGTGAAAAGAAGAGAAGCCTGACTCGAAGGCTGCTCCAGCACAAGCTGATGAGGAGGACGGCGATGACTGTGCCATGAGTGCTCGTGCGCCTCTAAAGAAGAGGTGGGGCGATATGGAGCTGTAGTTGGAGCTACAGAGAGAACAGGGGTAGGATCCTTGAGGTGCCCAAACTCTTGGATAACATATGGCTACGGGAGCCCTTAATGACAGTAGCAAAATGACGGGAGTCAGTTGGTGCGATGGATGATGGAGCGATAGTGGCGGAGCTAGAGTGCCAAAGTTTGAAGCAGCGTAGTGGAGTGTTGCAACAGTGCGGGAGGCACAAAGAATATACAACAACAACTTAGTAGCATCAGAGGGTCAGCGCAGATTGTTGATTTTTGGGTAGCATCAGATGTGCTCTAGCTCCAAACTTTTACGAAGGGGCTAGAACACATGAGATCTCCAAGACCTAGAAATCGTTTGGAGAAATTCCTCCCGGAGCTTAAGTTATTTAAATAATAAATTATTTTAAATGGAGCCTAAGTTAAAACTTACAAGTGAATTAATTTAAACATGTGGGTGAGAATGCTCTAAGTGACAAAGTTCAAGTATTTTCTAATCTTAGCCATCGATTAGAGATTAGATCACGACCGTTGATTCATCGTCAGGAAAAGTATAAAGGAAGGCTTGAGGGTCAATTGGAGAATACACAGTGAATCTAAGAGATCGAATTCTTCTGACAGAGCAGTGCTCGGAAGAAGATCAGATCTGAGTGATTCAATGCAATAGTGAGGGGCAGATGCAGTAATTGGTCAGAGGACCAAGAGTACATAGCAGAGCAAGGGTAGCAGAAGAAGCAAAGGGACTAGCGCAGCTACCAGGAGAGGTGACGCAGACCCAAGAGAGGGTGACACAGGCCCACGCAGGGCTCATGCAAGGGCTGCTCAGTGGTTCCGAAAGACAATCCAGATTTAGCTGGAGACTGGGGTTTATGAGCCAGGAGTGCTGAAACTCAGTTTCTGAGAGGTAGATCAGCGCAGAGAAGGGGTGACACAGTCCTAAGCTAGATCCACACAAGCATACGCATCTACTACGCAAAGGCAGCGCAGAGGCTGATGGGGCTTCACCAGTTTTTGATCCGGATCAGCCGGGACTTACAGTGTGAGGTAAAACTCATGAATTTATTTTTGTCTGTCGAGGTTTTTCTCTGTTGGGTGAGTTGAATTTTGGCACCCTAGATGTACTCAGAATACTGTTGCTTAATAATATAAACCCTCAAATCTGTTGCACCGGTTCTCCCGCATTGGCTTTTTCCGGGGACATTTGTTTGAAAAATACGCATGCTTTGTCTAAATGTGTCACTTATTTTTCAGTACTTGATCTGTATAATTTTGTAGGCTGCAGTGTATTTGCATTAGTATTTTTACTGAAGATTCAGAAAAATAACTTGTAATTTAAATAAGGCAAGTAGGTAATGTTAATCAGATTTACTGCAGTAGGATTTCTGTAACTTAGATTCATAAATTTTCACATGGTATCGGAGCTATTGCAGATTGAGTAGAGCTGAAGCCATCAGCGAAAGGACGAAGGAAATTTGCTGCAGGAAGGCAGCTGTCTTGAGTGACAGCGTTGAACTAGAATGTAATATTCTGAATAGAAATAAACACCAATATAAAGCACATAAACAAAGAACTACAACAACTAGAGAGACATCATATGAACGATAGACAAAATGGAGAACACTGAGCCATTTTATTAAATACTGAAAGATGAAATGAGTACAAAGGTGATCACAATGATGGCACCTTGGCTTGCACTAGGCAAGCGTAGAAATACTTTTAGAATATAATATAGAATGGCTGCTCCCTCAATGACTGCGTAATCTCTAGTGCTGCTGGTGCTGCTACTGTGCTGCTGCTACTGCTAGGATGAACTGACTGTTTGGGGCTGCTCCCCACCTCGGAAAATTGTGAAACTTTGGGAATGGCCTCTCCACCCAATACCCAGAAAAGCCTAGAGAGCTTTCCGGAAGTTGCTGACCTCTGAAAATGACCTCCCTTGAGGTACCACGCTGTCCCAATGATGAACGCTGGCCCTGAATAATCTGCTGCAAACAATGGCCTCAAACTCTACCAAAATGATGTGATAGGGAAGGGCTGATCCCTTTCCAACTCTCCCGAGCTGAATCCCTTGATAGCTCTTTAATCCGGAATCACTTCCTTCAGAAACTGCGTCCTCCCTCTCATTGGCTGCGTTGTCTCTTTAAGTGAACGCTCCCAACTATGGTTGCTGCAACTCTCTCCGGCAAAACAAAGATGGAACTCCTCACTCGAGTAGGCACTCGAAGTCCCCTGGGGCTGAGGTTGGGATCTCCACACGGAGACACCCGGTGTACTGAACAATGTTGCAGGAAACGTCCCCCCCCCCCGGGCTCCAAGCCCTGAAACGCGTCCCGTACGGATCTGTACGGGATCCGCACCCCGAACCGCGGATCCAAATTTCGGAAACGCGGTTCGCAAAAAAAATTGCGATTCCTGGAAAATCCGGATCCGTACGTTCGGATCCGCGTTTCTGTACAGCGGATCTGCGGATCATACGACAGATCGCCGGACGGAAGCGCCGCGATTCCTGTACGGATCCGTACGGATCGCAAGCGGTTCCGTATAGCGCCGTACGGATCCGACTAATGTAGGTCAGAAAAACGATTTTTTTGATTTTTTTTTTTTTTTTAATTTTTGTCTTTGGTTGTGTTAGTAGGTGAGTTAGTGCTGAGTTAGGGATAGGATGAAAAAAATATAAGCTCTCGTTTACCTCCTTAGATGTTTCTTAGATGCTCCCTCATGGTAATGTTAAATTCGTAAAGTAAATTAAATTTTTAACATTACCATGAAATGACTCAGGATGTTTGAGAGTGGTTCCAGCTTGATCGGACTTCATATGGAGAAAATAGAATTTCATATCCTATTCAAAATTCAGCAGACTTAACAGTTTTCAGGAATTCAGGATCAATGGTATAGTGGCATGTCATTAGATTATATCATGTATGAGGGTATGTGATTAGCATTTAATCAAGAGCACCAAGCCCTATATGTACCCTAGTGTTGGTGGTGTTAATTGTTGAACTCCTTTGTCATGTCGTTAGCAAAAAATTACATTTCAATCAAGTCAAAATAATCGATCAAGCATGTTAAGTTCTTTCTACCATATTTTAAGGCTTGCATTAGGGTTTGATCAAAATTGAGCAATTTTGACTAATGTCCCTAGATAATCGAGGTAGAGGCAAAGGCTAGACAAGAGGAGAAGAATCTAGATTATAGATGGTTGATGCTCAAATAATTAATCATTAATGTACAATGGATGTCATATCTATCTTGATTTATGTACAAATATGCATGCTTCCATACCTTCTACAATTAATTTGGTATTTTGGATATTTTTTTAATATAAATGCAAAAAAATAAAAATAAAAAAATATATATATAGTAGACGCTTCCGAGACGCTTCGCTTCCTAGATTTTTTGGAAATGACGCTTCTGCGTCCCCGCTTCCAAAAAACGTCCCCACTTCGTCCCCGCTTCGTGCAACGTTGGTACTGAACAGTACGTGCAGACTTTGCTCAATAGCAAGCGTGCTCAATCTCAAAAGACAAATAACATAGATGCATAATCAGAATGATCCAAATGAGGAGACCCTTTCCCTTTTTATGCTTGGAGAGCCTTGCTGTCACCTAGGCCCCACCATCAACTGCGCTGTCTCCTTGAGCCATGCTGTCCCTCTAGCTCTGCGATGGCTTGGGCCCACGTTGTCCTTTCCCCCAAGCTACCACTTCGACCTCTAGGCCCCACGCTGCCCAATAATAATGTCTCCCCAAGTGATTTTAGGAAATGTTTTTATCCTAAGTGTGAGTTAAGTGTCCCTCTTCACCCACTTTATTTATAACTTAACTTTATTAAAGTAAAGTAGTCAAAAATTAGTATTTCCAATTAGCTATTGCTAATTGGGAATATTATAGTCCTCCTCGGCAAAATGTTGCTTGTCCTCAAGCAACTGCAATGATGGATGCTGCAAGATCTTCTCACTCTCCCAAGTGGCATCCTTATCTAGTGGATTCCTCCATCTCACCAGGTACTCTTTGACTGTCTTGCTTCGCAACTGCTTCTCCCTAGTGTCAATAATGGCCTTTAGCTGTAGCACCAAATGCCCCTCAGATCTAGAATAAGCACAAGCACATGTAGACAAATTGACAGTTATTTCTGGACAAACTGTCCCCGGAAAAACCCAATGTGGGAAAACCGGTCTCTGGCTGCTGGAGGGATCTATTATTAAGCATATTTCTGAATACACAACTCTAGGTTCCAGATTTGGAAAACCCTACAGAGAAATGTCTAGATCTGCAACACCTGGCTGATCTAAGACCACAAATACTGATTGATTCGCACCCTCAAACGGGATTTACAGAATTCAACCAGATCTAGGCCTAGAAACCCCAGATCTGCCCCTGAAAGACATTGCTGCTGCTGTTGTCGTCTGCTGCTGCCGCTGCTACCTTCCTCTACGCTGTCCTTGCTGATCTCTTCTCTGCTACTTGTGTATTCTAGACCCCGGGATCAGATCATCCCCTTGGTCTAAATTCCCCTCTCTGCAACTGAAACACTCTTGAGAATTCTTAGCAAACCTTACCCTAGAATCTCAGCTTAGCTTCAGTGCTCTACCTCTGTGTTTTTTACAAATGACCCCAAGCCTTTCCTTTATACTTTTCTCATTGACAATTCAACGACCAAGATTAAATCTTTAATCAGTGGCTAAGGTTAAAAGAAAGCTTGATCCGTGTGACTTAAGACAATTTCATCACATGTTTAATTAAATTCACTTTAATTATTTCCTTTTCCTAAGTTTATACTTAGGAAATTCATTAAAATAATTAATTAATTTAATATCTCCTAAACCAGATGAAATTTCCCAAATCCATTTTTGGGTCTTGTAGATCCAGTGTACTCTAGTCCCTCCACAAAATTTGGGAGCTAGAGCACAACTGATGCTACCCCGAATACACAAAATTTCAACAAGAAGAAGAAGGGCAAAGAAGGTTTTGATTCTAATGTTGCTACAACAAAGGACGATGACGAGGATGATGATGATGTCGCCATGAGTGCTCATGTGCCTCGGGAGAAGAGGTGGGGCGACATTGATCTATAGTTCTTTTGAACTTCAGTGGAAAAAGGGGCAGGATATTTGAGGTGCTCGAACTCTTGGATCACATACGAGTTATGGGAGCCCTTAATGACAGTAGCAGAGTGAAAGGAGTCAGTTGGTGCGAGAGATAATGGAGCAACATTGGCAGAGCTAGGACGCTAAAGACTGAAGCAGCGCAAAGCAGAGGCAGCAATATTAGTGCAGTCCACAGAGGTGCATCACAGTGCAGAGCATCAAAGGGTCAGCGTAGATTAGCAGCAGAGGGAGCTTCACCATCGAGATGCATCCAGATTGACTAGTATGTTAGGATTTGGGATGTATTTTCAGTTGCTTAACTCTCAGCAACTGAGTTGCAGTGTAGCAGTTAGCAGTGGTAGTGCTATGGGTAGCATGATGCAGCATATGAGAGGGAGTTGCAGTACAGATGAGGCAATGACAAGTGGTAGTGTCATGGGCAGCAATATAAAAGGCAACAGGGCAGTGGATGAGTGGCAACAACAGAGCATCAGCAACGTAGAGGACCGATGTCGTGGATCAGGGTGATGCTTTTGGTGAAAAAGTATATGCTAGAGCACATTCCTCGCTAAGAGTGAGTGTTGAAAAAGCCTACACCTACCTACAAGTCAGTTGAAAAAGCTTTCAACCCCACAAGGTGTGGTTGGTGGCAAGGATCTAAGAGAAGGGGCTGTTACACTGATCTTGACACTCTCCGTTTGAGGTCTCTCCTAGGTTAGCTAAGGGGGGTGGAATCTAAAGGAAAACTATGTTAAAGATTTGAGTTTCCAGGAGAATATTAGAGTGAAATTGGACAACTTTTAAAGATTTATGAGCAAATATGATGTGAGCAACTTGAAAAAATAATGACAATTATTAACATGATAAAACCACAAACCAATGCCTTATACAGAATTTGCTCAACAATTGAAAGATATATATATTTGCTCAAGAAGTAAAATGTAATGCTCTCAATAATTGAAAGCAAAGTAGTCTTGAAATGCAAACAAAAGATTGTTAGCACAAGATATTGCAAGATACAAAAAATGCCTTTGAGATAATTAAATTTAGGAATCAAAACATTGAAACATATCTTTCCAAAATTCCACAATTAGTAATTAGCTTGGAAATGTGAACAAGGAAATGCTAAATGCCAAATGTGAAATTAGACTTAAAACATAAAAAGAAAGCACTTTTTAAGAGAATTAGAATACTTGCTTTTGGAATAAACTTTGCATATGGAAACTCAAGACCATCAAGAGACAAGTAAAGTAAATATGATGGACAGTGCTCTTGGTTAATTTTATTATTAATTACCTCTACAACAAGATTGCAAATGACTCTTCAATCCTCGGACCTCACCCTCGCCCAAATATATGGATCCCACGGTGAGGAGTCAATAGAGGAGTAGAGGGTCCCTAAGATGTCTATACAACCAACTTAAGTTGGAGGTTGATTTTAGAGATGCAAATTAGTACTAAAATGTCTGCTTTAGTGAATGTTGTTGCTTCCAAAGAAAAATATTGATATCAATGCTTAAAAATAAGAAGTAATGCTCATGTAAATAGTACCAATATCTTCAATGGAAAGTGAAAGTGAAAATTAGCTCAATTTAGCTCCACAAGTTCTAAATATATTGCTTGCAAGTAAATGAAATAGATATCAAATTGTTTCAAATGAAGTGACACAAGAATGCTTTAAGAGACTTCAACAATAATCAAAATGCCACATAAACATGAGTTGACAATAAGATGATGAAACAATGTATTCAAGAGACATTTGAAACCAATTAGATGGATAAATAAACTAGTCTAGGCTTGCCAAATAAATGTAAAGTACCTGTTTGCTCAAAAGAAATATTGCATGTGTTGTAGTAGATAGCACAATACAAGTTTTCAAGAAATGGAAATGGCAAACCAAGCTCAATTTACACAAAATGAAAGTAGATATGAGTATTATGTTAAAAGACTAATAATGCATGAATGAGATTAGCAAAAGAGAATTAGAGAAACTAAACTAAAGAGATTTGTCCACCCACAAGTAAAGGTCATCCCTCTAAATGAAGGGGTGGGTTACCATGAGAGAAACTCCCAAGCTCCCTGAAGAAAAAAGAGTTTTTTTATTAGAGTAATTTTACATTGAAGAAAGCCTTCCTTCTAGAGAGACAAGGCTTCTAATGGTGAAAAAAATAAAACCTCTTGTAGGGGAAACAATAAATTTTTTTTGCCAATACTTTCATAATGAATTACAAGAGGAGAATCTCTCAAAGAGAGTTTCAAAATTCTGGCAACAAGGGAGATAAGAAGTCTTGTTCAAGACACTGTTATGACAGAATTTTATGGCAGCGTGTTGCACAAGAAGGAAAGAAGTGCCTCTTCCCAAGAATTCAACGACCTAGGAGAGAAGGAAGGGCTGCCTTTTGTAGCTCATGGCCAGCTAAGAAGAGGAAGCTCTAAGAGGTCATGGTCTGTCCAAAAAACACTCCAAATCAACACTTAAAGGTCAGGTTAGGAGATTTCAAGCATGCCTTCCTTAAGCCTGCCAAAACAAAATGTGAGAAAAACCCTTCAGCAAAGTCGGATATTTCTGCAAAACAACCCCAAAAATCAGCGATATATAACCCTTATATACGCTCTTCAACTTCTGCAAAATATCACCGAAGTGAGTGAGAAATAGTGAGAGAGAATATGCAAAATTATTCACAAATAGTATACAAGGCTTTTATCAAGGTTTTAGAGTATAGCTTCTATCCTTGAATAATCAACCATATGCTCTATGCTAGTTGATATATATACCAATAAGAGCTCCAAATAGGTTTTGGAAAAAAAATGTTTTGAAGTAGGTTGTTATCACAACTCAAGTCTTGGGAGAAACTCTGGATAAGAATCCAAAGGATGAAGACTTGGAGAAGAACAAATATGTGAGATGCTTCCACTTTATCCTCAAGAGTGGGATAATCCAAACTAGGATGTCTCGTCATGCTTGAGCTATGATTTGCAAAATTTTCTACACAGGTTCAACATGATTTATTACTTTCCATAAGGGATTAGATAATAAAATGAAAATGAAATCCTAGCAATTCCACCAAAAATTAACTAAGATGCCCCATTCTAGATTAACTCTCTAATCCAAATGCTAATGAAAGGTAGCTCAACACTAGTAAATCAATGAAGTTAATGAAAAATAACAAATGGAAATTAGATCAAGTATAACATAAGCATATAATCACAAAATCATACCATTAAAGTGTAGGCAAGAGACCACATATGAACCCCAAAGTCTTGTTATTTCATTGAAAGCTAAGTATACAAAGTGGCAGAACCTCCCCAAGCACAAGAGCTCGTATTCCAGATGACAATATGAGAGCTCATGGCTCCATTATATAGAAAGTTGGGAGCAAATCCTAATGAAGAACCAAATGCCAAGTGGTGAGAGGGAGGAGATCACAAGGCAAATTTGAATTTGATAAGTGGAGCTCCATTGGCAAGTGTAAAATCGGATTATGGCAAGTGGACATCATTTTCTTTTTCCTTTATGTGCCAAATTCGATTTTTATGATGGAATGACAAGTGTATATGGGTGGTAACCCATGTGGGAACAATTTCCCACAAAAATATCCACCAAATATTCATCCAAATCCCCCCCCAAATTTACATTAACTTCACAAAATCGAATTTCCAAGTAAGCAACTCTCATTTAATGCCAAAAATTCGGTTTGATTTGAGCACATGTCCTTTCCTTGATTTTAGGAGTCCACATCACCTTGGGACTTCAATTTAACTCCTCCATATTTTTCCACTTCATTTAGCATGTGTGGATATTTTTTTTCTCCATTTATTTAATTTCTGGCTTAATTAATTGCTAGATTTTCCACTAAACTTAGGAAAAGTGGGTTTTGAGGGTTCAAAACACATTTTTAACCCCTCAAAGTGTGTCCTAGTAGAAATTTGAGGGTGAGAGGTGTAATTTTGATTACTCATACCCCATACAACTTTTCTAGACAATACTTATTACAATTCAATTACAATTTTTATTGCAATTTTTGACTTGCGGGAAATCTAAAAAATTAAAAAATCACTACCTAGACCTAACCAAATTCCACGAAATTTTTTGTGTGATCTAGTATGGTAATATACATTGACTCTAGACACTAGGACTTACCCAAGGCCTCACCATCAAGCCGTAATCCGGCTTTGGGGTAAAATTGGAAGAAAAAACTCAATTAATTATTAAGTCCTGATAGGGAGATGATAATTAACCGAGTAAAAAAAACCTCCTAGAGTAATACTCACTTGTTGGCAAGGTCCCAAGCTACCTAGGCCTGTTACAAACTCAATATTGACTCAAATTCATCATTACTAACATCACTTATTGCAATTCCCCGTAGGGCGTGGAATCTGGGTACAAGAGAAAATGATGAGAAGTAGAAGTAGTATTTAAAAACTCTGGTGATATGATGATATTATGAAATTTTCACTCTGAAAATTGTTATTGCAGTAGTTGATTTATTTCGCCTACTTATTATGATAAGTAATTTACAAATGCTTTAGTAAGTTTTGAAATTAACATAGTTGCAGTATTCACTCTAATCTAAAAGCAGAAGAACAAATATAGCACAATAGAACAACCACATGAACACAATTATTTTTGGACAATTGTCCCCGGGAAAACCCAATGTGGGAAAATCAGTGCAGCAGAAGAGGGTTTGTATTAATCTTCAGCAGTGAAAATATCATTTACAAAATTCTTGACGAGCAAAATCAATAACATACACCTGATATGAATTTTCCAGACAATCCGGAAGAATTCCCAACACACAGGATGTCCTCGTGCACCCTCTGCGTCAATCTGCATAGCCCCTCTGAGCAGTCACTGCCTGGACTGCGTAAGTCTGCATGGAGGGATAGTGTTGCTGCTCAGCGCTGCCTTCCTTTCGTCTTCTGTCTTCCTTCTTCTCCGTCTCTGCTGACTTCTTCCTCCTCCTTCTATCTCTGCAACCCCGCCTCTACAGACTCACCCTCTGAAATCGAATTCTCTTACTTAAAAAACGATTTCCTTCAGGTACTGAGAATGTGCCCGACTTGATTTGCAAATGACCCTTAAGCCTTCTCTTATAGTCTTCTCGCTGATGAATCAACGACCCAGATTATATCCTTAATTAATGGCTCAAATTAAAAGGTGACTTGATCTTCGTTTTCTAGAAGTTTCACACTCTGCTTTATTAATACCTTTTAATTATTTAATTTCCCTAAGTTTAGACTTAGGGATCACTTTAAAATAATTAATTATTTGAATAAAGCAAAAGCCGAGTGGAATTTCCACAAATGGTGTCTGGGTTCTCTGGAATACTGTTGTCCAAGCCTCTTCTCAAAATTTGAGACTTGGAACACTTCCCGATGCTATAAAATCAACATTCCCTCTTAGCGAGGAAGGTGTAACCAAGGTACCAACTGTACGACTTTGACTCTAAAGCATTTGTTGCGCTGGTGATGTCCTGGCTCCTGCCTCTAACCTCTGCACTGTTGCCCTCTGTACTGCTGCCTGTGACACTATCTCTGTCACTGCCTCATCCGTACTGCAGCTCCCACTGTCTCTATAGACCACCCATTGCTTTACTGGAAACGGTTCTTGACCATCCCCATCTTTTCTCTGAAGTAAGTAAACTTAATCTTACTCAGAGCCTTGGTGAGGATATCTTCCACCTGTTCTCTTGTAGGAGTGTACCCAACGTTGCATGAAGCGGGGACGTTTTTTGGAAGTGGGTACCCGGAAGCATCATTTTCCAAAAATTTAGGAAGCGAAGCGTTTCGGAAGCATCTAGTATATATATGTAATATCCCCAACGGGAAATAAACAGTAATACACAGCAAAACAACGAGCAGCTATATAGAACAAAATGCCGGAACTAGAATATGGAACAAATACACATAAAATACCAGAACGCTAAGCCATTTTATTAATCTGAGAATACATGTGTATGGGTACAAAGATAATCAGAATGAGTGCACCTATCCTTGCTCTAGGCAAGTGGAGACCCTCTCAGAATAAGTAATGGCTGCAACAGAGACTGCGTCCTAGCTGACTTGAGGAACTGCCGTAGAAAGCGGCTGCTGCAATGTACCGAAACTAGGGGCTGATCCCCTCATTGGAATGAGCTGAAAACTGGAAGGCTAACTGAACTCAACCCTCCAGACAAAACCCAGAAATCGTGAAGCAAATGCTCCACCTCCGAAAATGCACCAAATAAACCCTCTCCAGAGAAAACGCTGTCTCTGCCAGTAACAGCGCAGAAGCCCAAGAAAACGCTGGGAAAAAGGGCTGAATCCACCTGCAAATCCCCCGGATGAAATAGCAATCTCCTCAAGGCTGGAAAACGCTGCAATCACTGCCAAATCACCACACACAACTCTGCTCAACAATATCTGCGTCCTCCCCCACTGAAACTGCGTCCTCTCTCCTAGACTGCGCAGTCACTCAAGGGGCAACTCCTCTGCAAAACGACCACCAGAAATCCACTGCAAATCACCAACTGAAACTGAAGGAAAAACCTTGCTCGAGCAGGCACTCGAAGTCCCCCAGAGCCAAGGGCGAGATCTCCGACCGGAGACACTCAGTTTGCACTAAACAGTGCTGCAGACCGACTAAACAACCGGCGTGCTGAAGTAGACAGAAGTCTAGCTCTCAATATCAATATCATATCAACAATGCCCAATGGAGTGAAAACCCCGCCTTTTATAATGCTAGCTTCCTCCAAAAACCCTAACTGCGTCCTTCACCCTCCTTGACCTGCGCAGTCACCCTTGGGTCAGCGTGAGGCCTCCTCATGTGCGTGTGGACCCCCAAGGCCACCCCTTTAAGTTACAATGTTCATCAACTAGGAAAGCACTTTATTTTATTAAAGTGAGATGACCCCCCTTATTTCTCACTTTATTTATTATTTTTAGCTAAAGCGGCAAAATTACACAAAAAAATGAAATATTCCAATTAGCAATGCTAATTAGGAATATTACAATATATATATATATATATATATATATATATATATATTTTAATTTTTTTTAATTTTTTTGCATTTATATTCAAAACAAACATCCAAAATAGCATATTAGTTATAGAAGACATGAAAACATGCATATTTTTACATAAATCAAGATAGTTATGACATCCATGATTCCATTGTGCATCAATAATTAATTATTCGAGCATCAACCATCTAGATTCTAGATCCTAGCAATTACAAACATACATCAAATTTTTAGGCAGGATAAAACATTTAAGTATACTATAAAATATAAAACATTTAAGCATGCCGCATATTATAAAACATAAAACATTTAATCATTTTATAAAACATAAAGCATATTATGATTTATCTATCAAGCGAGCAACTGTCAACATTAGTCATGTCCAAAATTCAAATAATAATGTTTACAAAATAGGCCACTTGGCCACCACCAAGACAAAAATGTTCAAATTCACAACAAGCCTACAAGTCTAATCTATGACATTTAAGCATGCCGCATATTGTAAAACATAAAACATTTAACCATATTATAAAACATAAAGCATATTATCTATCAAGGGAGAAACTGTCAACATTAGTCATGTCCAAAATTCAACTAATAATGTTTGCAAAATAGGCCACTTGGCCACCACCAAGACAAAAAAGTTCAAATTCACAACAAGCCTACAAGTCTAATCTATGACAAAAGCAATAAATTGTGAAAATATCCACTAATCTCTCCTCCTTCCACCACGAAGAGTATGTGGCGGTGGGCCTCCATGTGGTGGCAATGAAGAAGATGGTGGCTGTGGAAGTTGTGGCACTGGCACTGCAATTGATGAAGACGAATCCCCTGCTGTTGGTGTTGAACCATGGAACCTAGGAAGCAAGGGACTAGTTGGGGGTGGCATCTCAACTTGATCATCATCATCATGGATAAGAGCATCCACTAATTGCTCTAATCGCAACACTCCATCCTCCAAATTGGCTTCCTCTGGATACCTGTCCCAAACCTTAAGGTCTTTAGTATTATTTGCATCATCACAGTAATGGGACAACAATCACAAGTTGTAACGAACATAAACCAAGCTCTCTGCCCGGTCTAAACTCAACCTATTCCTTTTAACACTGTGGATGAAAGAATAAGAGCTCCAACACCTCTCTGCAGAACAAGTGTTTACCACCTGTGATAGCACCCGCAATGCCAAGTCTGTAGAATTGGAGTAGCACCTCCATGCATGTTCCACCACTGAATATAAGAAAAACTCTCTCGATCTCTAATAGCATGCATGCTCCCAAATGGACCAGGGCAGCCTCATCCTCATCAGGGAATAATCTAGTCAATGCAATCATATATTTTTCTAGGACCTTTGGATCTAGGTGTGGTTTTCTCCTGCTCCCCCCCCCCAGGTGTAGGTGTTGAGAGCCATGATGGATGATAGTATTTAGGTGTCAAAACATATGCTAATGCATGCAATGGAACATTTAGCATATCCTATCGTCTTTCCACCTCTGCACAAATATAACTGTACAAGGTGATATCTCTAGGCTCAACAATGTCTTTAATTCTCCCCAACATGTTATCCATTTGCTCATACACCTCCTTAATTATTGGCCTATCTGAATCTGCAAACTTGATCATGTAATAAATTGGTTTGGTGAATTGCAAAACATATTTAACTTGTGACCAAAAGTACATGTCAAGAATAGTGTCCTTGGCTACATTAACACCATCTCTATCAGTGTTAATTTCCTCCCATGATTCAGCAGTGACCATATTAGTTAAAGCTTGTCTCACCTTCACTAGCTGCCTAAAGGTGAGGTAATAACTTGCAAATCTTGTTTTTGCAAGTTTAAGCAACTGCAACTTGGAGTAAGTGCCATAGATATAGTTTACCCTTGTATGCTCTGTGATAAATTTAATGAGTTGATTCCCTCTCTTTTAAAGCTTATTAATCCACCCACATTCTTTATGCTTCACAATATCATGCATCAAGAGGTTCAATGTGTGCACCAAGCACCCAGACCAAAATATGTGTGGATAAGTACGCTCAATAATTCTTCCTGCTCCTTTACAATTTGCTGCATTATCTGTGATCACTTGAACCACTTTACTAGGACCAACATCTCTGATTGATTGCAATTGGAGATTTGCAATGTTTTGGGAAGTTGCATTGACAGAGGAGGAATCGTGACATGTAATAAACACTGCACCACTAGCAGAAACACCAAGAACATTTATCAAATGTTGGTTTCTGATATTTGTCCACCCATCTGATACAATGGATACCCCACTATCCACCCACTCATTTGTAAAATGTGTCAAAGCTACTTGGACCTTTCCTTTTTCTCTTTCTAATAACATTGTTCTAGCTTTCTCATAGTTGGGGGACTTGTATCCTTTTGGGGCTTCATTGATGGCCTTTACCATTTCATGCCAATAGGGAGAGCGAAGCACATTGAATGGTACACCGCAAGCACAAAGAAATCGGACTATATTTCCATCCACATCATCCTTCCCAGCAACATTAAGTAAATCCCCTATTGTTTTTTAACCTCTAGAGTTTGCAAAAGTACCATGAGGAGATGAGCTACCAAATCTAGAGGTTGCACTTGATTCAGATTGAGTTTTTTGTTTCTTGTTTTTTTGTTGTGCAACCTCCTCTATTTGGATGTATTTTCTTCTTTGTTCAACTGGAACCTTTAGGAAAATCGCTAACCCCACGACACCCTTTTTTTCATCACTGTCCATCACCCCACAAAGATGCCTCCTCACACGGGTATATGAACCACCATATGGTTTGCCTCCATGACAACCATGAGGGCACAAAAACTTGTAGCTTCCACCACCTTTTCCCCCTTAAAGTTTGGTCACATAGTTCCACAAGAGTGTCAATGCAACTTTCCCCTCTGGTGTTTCAATATTTTCATCAAAATCATCCCCTTCCTCCTCATCATACATTGGGTCACTCATATGGGGACCACTATGTTGTTCTTCTTCATGTTCTTCTCTTCTATTTCTACTCCCCCTTACCATCATCAAAACCAAGAGTGGAATGATTCATAGAAGCCAAAAAAACATCATTTTTGAATATGAATATAGATGGTGGACAACCTGCAAATAAATGAACAAGAAGAAAGAATGGGAAAGTGTAGAAGAGGGAGGAGAGAAAATACAAAAAACAATAACAAAAAAATGAGAAATTTTGGAGTTTGCACTTACCTCTTTAGCTCTTGTATATGAAATCCCTTCTTTACTCCTCCAAGCTCCTCCTCCTTCACTCCTCCAAGCTCTCCTCAACTCTCTCTTCTCCAAGCTCTCTTCTCCTCTCTTCTCCAAGCTCTCCAAAAACACAAGTGAGAATTGAGAGGTGAAAGAGAGCTTATATCTTTTTCATCCTATCCCAAACTCAACACTAACCCACCCTCTAACCTAACTAAATTCAAAAAAAAAAAAAAAAAGGTTGCCTTTTTTCCTGGGCTAGTCGGATCCGTACAACACTGTACGGAAGCGATCACGATCCGTACGGATCCGCCTCCGAAGTGCATCGCTTTCGTACGCCAATCCGCCATATGAAACACGAATCTGGCGTACGAAATCGCGGATCCGGCCGTACGGATCTGAATTTCCAGGAAACGCAATTTTTTTTGCAAAATGCGTTTCATACGGCAGATCTTGTACGGTTCCCTACGGTACGCGTTTCGGGTGTGGAGCTGGGGGGAGGGGGGGATGTTTCCTGCAACACTAAGTGTACCTTAACTGTACAACTCCTCGTTAGACATAGTCTCTGATGAAGTGGCACCTAATGTCAATGTGCTTCGACCGATCATGAAACATAGGATTCTCAGAGAGCTTGATGCAACTGTGATTATCACACATAATTTCGGTTGGTTCCATCCTCTTCTTGAGTAAGTTCAAGAGAAGTTTACGAAGCCATATGGCGCCGCACGAAGCTGTGCTTGCTGCCATATATTCTGCCTCGGCTGAGCTCAGTGTGACGAACTTCTGTTTCCTACTGCACCAGGAAGTCATTCCTGATCCAACACTGAAACAATACCCACTAGTACTTTTCCGATCCACTGTGCTTCCAGCCCAATCTGCGTCAGTGAACCCACTCAACTGGATTTCATTGCCCTTAGTGTACTTCAACCCATACTTGACTGTCCCCTTAAGATATCTGAGAACATGTTTGGTTGCTGCCCAGTGAGCCCTCCTTGGTTCCACCATGAACTGACTGAGGGTATTCACTGCATAACAAATGTTTGGTCTAGTGTTGACCATGTGGAAATTTCTGAATCCTTACACTTTATGAAAAAATATTACCGTTAATCTGGTTATGCTCCTCTTACTTAGACAAGTTATTAACTGAATAAATTCAAGTTAAAATCGAAGCAAAACACATAACAGATCTCTACCAATCCAGATCTAGAACAAGTTCATGCACACATTGACAAAGTTACACAGTTATTTCTGGACAAATAGTCCCGGGAAAAACCCAATGCGGGAAAATTGGTTTTTGGCTGCTGGAGGGTCTTATTATTAAGAATATTTCTGAATACACAAATCTGGGTTCCAGATCTGGAAAACCCGACAGAGAATACAATAGATCTACAGCTCACTAGCTGATCTAGGGCCAAAATAATGATTGATCCACACCCTCAAACAGGATTTACAGACTTCCATTAAGATTAAATTTCAGCTTATTTGCCACATAAGAGAAACCCTCTCGCATCGACCTACGAAGCCTCAACCCCTCAGCCTTCCTCCGGAAGAAATGGTACCCAGGTAGGTAGCCTTGATCACTATGTGTGCACACGAAGGTTTGCGTAACTCTGAGAGTTTTTTTCAAGCAGAAATCACGGCCCATCCCTTCTTGCTGGCTGCTGCTCCCACAGCCTCTTTATGTTGTCAGCCAGTAATCTCACGCCTCTTGTGTATTCTGAGCCAGGATCAGTCCATCCCCCTTGGCCTAAATTCCCTCTACTGCAGTTGAAACACTTGTAGATTATACAACACTTGTAGATTATTCTTATGAAACTTGCCTTACACAGTCTAGGCTTAAGCTTTAGTCTCTACCTGTGTGTCTTTACAAATGACCCCAAGCCTTTCCTTTATACTTTCTCGTTGACAAATCCAACGACTATGATCAGATCTTGAATCAATGGCTAAGATTAAAGGAAAGCTTGATCCGTGTGACTTAAGACAATTTCATCACATGTTTAATTAAATTCACTTTAATTGTTTAAGTTCCCTAAGTTTTAACTTAGGAAATACATTAAAATAATTAATTAATTTAATATCTCCTAAACCAGATGAAATTTCCCAAATCAATTTCTGAGTCTTGTAGATCAAGTGTACTCTAGTCCCTCCACAAAATTTGGGAGCTAGAGCACAACTGTTGCTATCCCAAATACACAAAATCTCAACAGACCAAGTACATCAATGATCCAATGAGCTGCCTATACAAGGTAGGGTCAGCCTCATCATCCTCGGATGTGTCTATCTTCTTCCAGTTTGTAAACATTGGCATAGCCATGGGTCTATAGTCTCCCATTTGAAACCTCTTCAAGATCTTTGTAGTGTATCCTCCTTGCCCATGGAAATTTCTCCCTTCTACTGCCAGGCGTCCAAACCAAGAAAATAGTGCATTTTCCCCAGATCCTTCATGTCAAATTCGGTAGCCAAATTCTCCTTGCAGTTTTTGATGAGCCTAGATGATCCAGTAAGGAACAAATCATCTACATATAATACCAAGATTAGCGGCTCATCCCCTACTCTCAGATTGTAGAGGTTTGGATCTGCGTCACTCTTGACGAATCCCATCTTCTGTAGGTAGCTATCAATCACCCATACCATGCCCTGGGGGCTTGCTTTAGTCCGTACAGGGCTTTCTTAAGCCTGCATACATGAGTCTTCTGCTCATGTGTCCCAAAGCTCTCTGTCTGTTCTATGTACACTTCCTCTTCTATCATCCCATTCAAGAACGTTGTCTTGACATCCATCTGGTGAATCTCCCATCCCATCTGCATTGCGAGAGAGATGGCAAATCTGATTGAAGTGTACCAAGCTACAGGGGCGAAGGTTTCTTCATAGTCTATCCTTTCTTTCTGTGCATAACCCTTAGCCACAAACTTGCCTTTGAACTTCTCTATGCTGCCATCTGTAGCATACTTGATCTTGTAGATCCACCTTGATCCTACAACCGATTTGTTCTAAGGTCAAGGGACATACATCATTCGTCATGATGGAGCTATACTCCTCCACCATGGCATCTACCCACACTTGATGTTGAGTTGCTTCCCGAAAACTAGAGGGTTCTCTAACCTGTGCTACTAGTGCCTGGTACTTGTCAAGTTGCCTACATGCCCTCTTTTCATCTCTAGGGGCTCCAACAAATTCTTCTGCATCCCTCAGAATTTGTTGGAGTTCTTTGCTCGTTCTCCCACTGGTAGTGGGTGGATTTGCCTACTCTCTTGTTTGCTCTTCTTCGGAAGAACTTTCCTCAGAATCCTTGTGCTGTGGAGAGGCACTCGAGCCATCCTCTATAGGCCGCTGAGGCTGTACTAGTGGATCCTCCTCAACCTGCGTATCTGTAGCCATTTCCCGGGATCTTCTGAAGGCTCTCTCCTCCATGAATTTCACATCCCGCCTTACTACGATCTTCCTGTTTTTTGGAATATAGATGTGATATGCCTTTGCATTTTCACTATAACGCACAAGATAACCCTTCTCCGCAGTCTGATCCAACTTCTTCCTCTTCTCATTAGGTACGTGGCAATATGCTATACTGCCAAATATCCTGATATGGCTCACCTCAGGCTTGCTGCCTGTGAACACACTCTCAGGGGTCACCTTCCACAATGCTCTATGGGGAACCCTGTTTTGCACATACACAGTTGTATTGCAGGCTTCTACCCACATAAATTTGGGCATGTCTTGGTCATATAGCATCGCCCTTGCAACTTGTACAATGGTCATGTTCTTCCTTTCTGCAACTCCATTTTGATCTGGATTGTATGGAGCTGTCCATTCTCTTTTGATGACTTCCTTTGTGTAGAAACTGATGAAGTCTTTATCAATATACTCTCCACCATTATCTGATCGCAACTTCTTGATCTCTTTTCCTATTGAATTTTCTACCAAGGCTTTGAATTCTTTGAAACACTCAAAGACTTCATCTTTGGTTTTAAGAAAGTAGATCCAAGTTTTCCTGGAATGGTCATCAATAAAGGTAGCAAAATACTTTGCACCACTGAGAGCAGTCGTGGACCTTGGACCGCAGATGTCTGAGTGTATCAACTCCAATACACTCTTGTCCCTACTGTTGCTTCCTGGAAATGTTGCGTTAGCATACTTCCCTAGTACGCACCCCCTGCAGACCTCATCTTTCCTTGTGCTGAGTTCTGGAGCTCCCATGACAGTCTTCTTGAGAATCTTCAAGGCTCCATGATGTAAATGCCCCATCCTTCTGTGCCATAATTCATTCAGATCCCTTTCATCCGTACTGCCGATTAGCGCCATTGGGGACTCAAGCTAGAGCTTATATAATTTATGGCTCCTTACATCAATTTGTGCTTTCCTTTTCCAGCTAGGGTGTTTGACATAAAATTTATTTCCAGTAAAGTATACGTCATAACCCTTGTTCTGGAGTTGAGACACCGAGAGTAAGTTCATCCCCAAACCCAGTACATGCAAAACATTTGTGGCCCGAAGCTTGTTGCCAGCTTCTGTCTGAAATATTATGGTACCTCTTCCAACAGGGGTACACTTGGCCTTATTTCCCATTGTGATCTGGAAATTCATCTGCTCTTCTTGGTAGCTCGAAAAACATTCTCGAACTCCCATCATATTAGCAAATGCTCCACTATCAATATACCAAACTCCTGGAGAGGTCATGCTTGACACACAAGCGAAATCCTCTCCTCTAGTCTGGATGCCGGAACAGATATGTCATGCTCCCTCTGTTTCTCCATGTGCTCTGGAGGACACCGTGAGCCTTTCTGAACTGTGTTAACATTGGATCTTTGTCCCATTGCAGAACCTCCCTTTCTTTCTTTTGCCTTTAGCTCTGATACCATGTGAAATTTTCACTCTGAAAATTGTTACTACAGTAGTTGATTTATTTCGCCTACTTATTATGATAAGTTATTTACAGATGCTTCAGTAAATTTTGAAATAAATACAATTGTAGTATTCACTCTAATCTAAAGCAGAAGAACAAATATAATACAATAGAAACAACCACATGAACGCAGTTATTTTTGGAGAATTGTCCCCGGAAAAACCCAATGTGGGAAAACTGGTGCAGCAGATGAGGGTTTGTATTAATCTTCAGCAGTGAAAAGATCATTTACAAAATTCATGACGAATAGAATCAATAGCGTACACCTGATATGAATTTTCCGGACAATCCGAAAGAATTCCCGACACACGGGATGTCCTCCTACATCCTCTGCATAGCCCCTTTGCGCAGTCACTGCTTGGACTGTGTAAGTTTGCATGAAGGGCTAGTGTTGTTGCTCATCGATGCCTTCCCTTCGTCTTCTGTCTTCCTTCTTCTCCGTCTCTGCTAACTTCTCCCTCCTCCTTCTGTCTTTGCAACCCCGCCTCTACAGACTCACCCTCTGAAATCGAATTCTCTTCCTTCAGAAATGATTTCGTTCAGGTACTGAGAATGTGCCCGACTTGCTATTCAAATGACCCTCAAGCCTTCTCTTATAGTCTTCTCGCTGATGAATCAACGACCCAAATTATATCCTTAATCAATGGCTCAGATTAAAAGATGACTTGATCTTCGTTTTCTAGAAGATTCACACTCTGCTTTATTAATACCCTTTAATTATTTAATTTCCCTAAGTTTAGACTTAGGGATCACTTTAAAATAATTAATTATTTTAATAAAGAAAAATCCGAGTGGAATTTCCACAAACGATTTCTGGGTTTTCTGGAATACTGTTGTCCAAGCCTCTCCTCAAAATTTGAGACCTGGAACACTTCCCGATGCTATAAAATCAACAAATATCTGATGGTACAAGTGTCCTTTGGTTCATCCTTGGGCATGGAGTCTTCATATAATCATCAGGTGCCACTCTAGTGGTCAACATTTGGCTCCATATGGGCATGCATGTTATATATGAAGTGATAGTATGCAAGAATATGGAATCTACATCCACTAACCAAATATATATATTAGTAGTATCCATTCAAAATAACATCAAATAAAATCAAGTACATAAATGGAAATTTATTCTAGGAACATAAATAACAATTTATCCATGAAATAAATCTATTTAAAAAAAATTGACAAGGGATAAGGTTAGAAATATGATACAAAAAGATGCCCTCTGGCATCAGATGTTTTTTTTGTGGAACAACTTGAGGAATTCGCCATTCACAGGTAACTCTAGTGATTCTCCGTTCAGGGTGCTCAAATGGTAGGAATTTTGTCTTGTTGCTTCTTTGTTGATATACGATCCAAGCCATAAATTGTCAAACTTACCATGATTACCTGGATTTCATTCCTGCGATCCCAAAGTAAAACTATATCATCGTTAGAAAAACCTCTATTCCTAGATGATTTGTCAAAATTTCTTTTTACCTTAGATTCATTTTTACAACAATTTTCAAAGGCTCTTCTCCTAGTTTCATCCAATTCTACAATTTGATCAATCCTATGTTGCGCAACATCTTTATCAGATGTAAAACTCTGTAGCAATTGGTAAGCTGGAAGCCTCAAATGCATGGAAGGGTAATGTTCAAGCCATAAACTAGTTCAAAGGGACTCTTTCCAGTAGAACTCTTTCTTGTAATCCTATCAGCTCATGAAGCATATTTAATTTTGCTATCCCATGCTCTCTTATTATCCTCTACTATCTTCTTGATTATGGTTATCAAATTTTTATTGCTACACTCGGCTAGACCATTACCCTGAGGATAGTAGTTTGATGAATGGGATATGACAATGCCATACTTAAAGCAGAATGATGAGAATTCAACAGAGTTAAAAGCCTTTGCATTATCCGTTGTAATTTTTGCAGGGACACCAAAACGAGTGATAATCCTATCTTCAAGAAATTCCATCACTACTTTGTCGGTGGCGTGTCTTATAGGGATGGCTTTTAACCATTTAGTAAAATAGCCAGTGGCAGTTAAAATCCATGAGTAGCCATTAATAGAATTTTCATTAAATTTCCCTATAAAGTCAAGCCCCCAATGTTGAAAGGGAGCTTCCACGACCACAGACTGAAGAGGCAAAGAGGCTAACTTTTGCTTCCCAGTGAAAAGTTGACAAGCTTGGCAACCTATAACATACTTATGCACATCGGCAAAAATAGAAGGCCAAAAATAACCGGCTCTCAAGATTTTATGGGTAGTAGTCTTAACAACGTAATATCCTCCACAAAATCCTGAATGAAACTCAAATAGAAGATTTTTGGCCTCAACTTCTTCCAAACATCTAAGTATTACCCCTCTGGATTTCTCCAACCCAGACCATCCTCCACAATGAAATACTTAGTTGCTCTAACCCTTAATGCTCTTCTTTTATGGCCGACTAAATGGCTAGGACATGACAAATTTTGCAAGTAATAAATAATGTCTTTATACCATTCTAGTTGACTGAATCTTTGAAGTTCTGATGAAGCTAATTCCAAATTATTTTGACAAATCATTTCTAACGCTTTCTCATTCCCCTTAGTCAAGATCGTGGCCAATCCCTGGCCTTTTACCAGCTTGGTAGGTCTAATATCTAAATCATACTCTTGAATCTTAGAGACCCACCTAGCTCGAGTTCCTAAGCAATCAGCTTGAGTTAAAATATCTTTTATCGCAGAGTGAGGGACATACACGATTATTCTTGAATACCCCACAAAATCTAAATTTCTTAAGGGACTTGACTAAGGCATAAGCCTGCTTTTCCTAGGTGCTATACTTCATCTTGGAACCTTGAAGGGATCTATTCATAAAAGCAATAGGTTGCTCATACCCTTCATTGTTCTTTCGCAACAACACTCCAACAATAGTATCTTCAGATGCAAAAGAGAAAATAAAAAATTCCTTCGAATAATCAGGGCTCACTAGAACAGGTGCCTTACCAATTCCTAAAAACATATTCGTCCTTCTTTTCCCCAGACAAACTTAACATATTTCTTTAAAAGGGTTTGAATGTGTTTAGCAATTTCAGCATAATTTGGAATGAACCTCCTAAGGAAATTGATATTTCCTAAGAAGGATTGAAGGGTTTTGATATTGTGAGGCAAAGGGATCTTTTGAATTGCCTCAACTCTCTCAGGGTCAATCTTGATCCCATCCTTCAAGATGATGTAACCAAGCAAATTCCCTTCAGTCACTCCAAAAATAGATTTAGCGGGATTTAAGGATATCCCATACTCTCTGCACCTGTCAAATATCCGCCTTAAATGGCTGATATGAGAAATTCCATTTTTAGAAAAGACAGTTAAGTCATCTTGATAAATCTCAATGAATTTCCCAATTAGACCCTTAAAGGCAGAGTCCATAGCCCTTTGAAAAGTTGCTCCAGCGTTTGTTAATCCAAAAGGCATCCTCAAATACTCAAAAGTACCCCATGGTGTGGTGAATGATGCCTTATGCCTGTCTTCCTTCTTCACCATGACTTGGTTATATCCTGAAAATCCATCTTAATAAAGACATCATTCCAGATCCTGTTACCCTTTGCAACAATGTTTCCATATTGGGTAAAGGGTAATTATCCTTTTTACAAGCTAAATTAAGATTTTGAAAATCTACATAGCCTGATTGATCCATTCTTCTTTCTCACAATAACCAAGTATGAGCACCATGTGGAATGCCTAGTTTGAGCTATAATTCCAGCGTGAAGCATCTTTTGCAACTCCTTTTGCACTAAGGGGGCTAACTTAGGATTAATTTGCCTAAGTTTTTGCGTAAAGGGTTTGGCATTTTCATCCTTAAGAGGGATAGTATGTTCCATAACATCCTCCCTATAACCTGTTAACTCCTCATATGAAAAGGCCAAAACATCCCTATATTCATGAAGTAAATTTATTAGTTTTTTCCTTTCCTCCTCAGTGGCGCCCTTCCTTATTTTGATAATCTTTGGGTCATGAGGGGTACCAATGTTTACTTCAATAAATTCCCTTGGGTCAATTTTCTTATCCTCTTTTCTCTTTACAACATCATGTCTGTCAAACATCTATTCCATGGCTACACGATCCCTAGGAGTGGGATTTGACACAACATTACACCTCATAATCGCAACCTTCTTCCTTGTAGCCAACCTTGAAACCAGAGAATTCCTCCTTATTATTTAAAAAACGAATCCCTTGGCTTTCTTCATTAAAGATTTGCCAATGTTCAAAATTATCAGGAACTGATGGTCTAAAAATAACCTCCATCTTGATCTTATCATCCATCATGTTCTCTCCAAGCTGTAAGGTAGATACAGCAACAACCAACTCATCGGCTTGTTTATTTCCTTCTCTCAGAACTGCTTGAAGATCTAATGCGTCAAAATATTCCATGTTATCCCAAAGAACATTTCGATACTTCTTTAATCTATCATTCTTGCATGCAAATTGATTCTTTGTTTGAAAAATGACTAGATCAGAACCCCCCTTGATACTAAGCATCTTAATGTTCAAGTCCTTTGCCAACTCGAGACCTAACAATAAAGCTTCATACTCTGCTGCATTGTTAGTTGTATCAAATTCCAACCTAAAGGCAAACTTGAATATATGACCAATGGGGGAGGTAAAGACAATTCCAATACCCTTACCAAACCTTGAATGGGCACCATTAAATTCATGTGCCACACCCAATCCTTCTTACTTTGCACCTCCTTCTCCAAAGGAGCAATAGAATTAGCCAAGATAGCATAGTTTCCCAAGTCATCAGATTCATACACAATTTCATTATGAGGCTCTTTGGGATTTTCCACGTGAAACTTTCTCTCCAATTCCCTATCTAGCCTAACCATGATGCCCTCACTATTAGGGATGGTAGCACAACTTAGATCCATTTGCAAACTACCCCCTATATAAGCTCCCCACTTTCTAGACAATAACATCCCCCATGCATCGGGCACATCAAGCACCACAATATCCATGGTGATCATAATATCAGGATGAACTGCCAAGTGGACTTGAAGATCCTTTATCAAACCACAAACTTTAATAATTTTCGAATCCATAGCACAAATGTTGTGGTAAGGTCTAGAAATCCTCAGGTTTAACTGATTCATGACTTTCTTAGTCATGGCACATGATGATGCCCCAAAATCAAACATACAATTGTGCAAAAGCATTCCATTGACCAACATAGTGATGAAAAATGGTTGATAGTCTCTGTTATCTCTACACATATCGCTGCTTCGCAAAGTGATAGGGGCATACTCATATCTATCTTTAGAAAAATTCGACATTTCTTTTCCATTAGGGGCATTAATGGATTTCAACAACTTATATCTTTGGGAGGGAATCTTCATGATTTCAGTCACATGTACCAAAATCTTTGCATTATTTATCCATCCTTCCAAATCAATATGTAAATTAGATGTAGGTGGAGTGAAAGTCTTATGGGCATTTTGATTTCTTCCCTTACTTCTTGCCCTTTCTTTATCTTTGGCTATTTCTAAAATCTGATTCGATGAAGGCTTCTCTCCATACAACTCGGTGATCCTATCCAATTCTTCAAAATTTTTCACACTATAGGAGGATGGAGACTTTTGACTTATCTTTTGGCTATTATCCATAACTCCCATGCGATTTTCCAAGGACAAATGATGATCTTTTCCAACTACGTTGATTTGTTCACTTGTTCCAGCTATTTCTCCATCTAAGATCCTTTTTTCATAAGGACAAGTGAGTTCATCATGTAGGTCATCACATGGTCTACAATAAGGCATTGAATCATCGACTAAGCTAGTAGTCTCAAGTGGATTTGTTGGCCTATGTTCATTAGGGGAACCCCTTTTCTGCCATCTATCATTTCCTCAATTCTGGAATCTCCCCGCTTGATTCCTTTCCATGGCCACCAACCGATTTTGGATAGCATTCATTTGATTAGTGTGATTCGCTTCCATAGTCTTGATGAGTTGGGTTAACTCCTTCATAGGATCATGGGTAGTCTCTTCTTTGGCCTTGCCTTTGGAATCATTCGATTTCGATGGCCCTATAGTGTAACTAGGAATCTCAGATTTTCCTGATTGCTTTCTAGCCCTCTCCATTTTCAAGGCTTCTGTTTGAGCTATACCCAAAGTTGTAGGTTCCTTCCTCCTCAACTCATAAGCGGTATCCACACCAAAAGCATTTAAATATGAGTATAAGAGATATTCATCCGGAGGTTTAACAGTTGCAGGCATGCTTTTAACCAATCCATTGAATCTTTTGTTAAACTTCTCTGTGGTTTCATTCTCTTTCTTCTTGATGGTGCTAATGGCACTGATCAGATGACTATTCTCTTTTCTCTCTCCATACTTTCCTATGCAAGCATTAACAACTGGTTTTGAAGAATCATACAAGGCAGGTTCAATACAGATGAGGCAATGACAAGTGGCAGTGTCTTGGGCAACAGTATAAAAGGCAACAATGCAGTGGATGAGGGGCAACAATAGAGCATGAGCAGCACAGAGGACTGATGTCGTGGATCAGCGTGATGCTTCTAGTGAAGAAGTATTGCTAGAGCACATTCCTCGTTAAGAGCGAGTGTTGATTTTTGGGTAGCATTGGATGTGCTGTGTTATTGTTTCTCCTTGCCACCTACACCTACCTACAAGTCAGTGGAAAAAGCCTTCAACCCTAGAAGGTGTGGTTGGTGGCAAGGATCTCAGGGAAGGGGCTTTCACACTGATCCCGACTCTCTCCGTTTTAGCTCTCTCCTAGGTCAGCTAAGGAGGGTGTTCCCTAAAGGAAAACTAAATTAAATATTTGAGTGTCTAGGAGAATATTAGAGTGAAATTGGATTACTTTTAAAGATTTATGAGCAAATATGATGTGAGCAACTTGAAAAAATAATGACAATCATTAACATGATAAAACCACAAACCAATGCCTTATACAAAATTTGCTCAACAATTGAAAGATATATATATATATAGATATATTTGCTCAAGAAGTAAAATGTAATGCTGTCAAAAATTGAAAGAAAAGTAGCCCTAAAATGCAAACAAAAGATTGTTAGCACAAGATATTGCAAGATACAAAAAAATGCCTTTGAGATAATCAAATTTAGGAATCAAAACATTGAAACATATCTTGCCAAAACTCCACAATTAGTAGTTAGCTTGAAAAATGTGAACAAGAAAATGCTAAATTCCAAATGTGAAATTAGACTTGAAACATAAAAAGAAAGCACTTGTTAAGAGAATTACAATACTTTCTTTTGGAATAAACTTTGCATATGGAAACTCAAGACCGTCAAGAGACAAGTAAAGTAAATATGATGGATAGTGATCTTAGTTAATTTTATTATTAGTTACCCCATACAACATCTCTAGACAACACTTATTACAATTCAATTACAATTTTTATTGCAATTTTTGACCTGCAAGAAATCTACAAAATTAAAAAATCACTACCTAGACCTAACCAAATTCCACAAATTTTTTTGTGTGATCTAGTATGGTAATATACATTGACTCTAGACACTAGGACTCACCCAAGGCCTCACCAACAAGCCGTACTCCGTCTTTGGGGTAAAATTGGAGGAAAAAACTCAATCAATTATTAAGACCTGATAGGGAGATGATGATTAACCGAGTAAAAAAAACCTCCTAGAGTAATACGCACTTGTTGGCAAGGTCGCAAGCTACCTAGGCCTGTTGCAGACTCAATACTGACTCAAATTCATCATTACTAACATCACTTATTACAATTCCCCGTAAGGCGTGGAATCTGGATACAAAAGAAAATGATGAGAAGTAGAAGTATAGTTTAAAAACTCTAGTGATATGATGATATATGATGGCACAAGTGTCCTTTGGTTCATCCTTAGGCATGGAGTCTTCATATAATTATCAGGTGCCACTCCAATGGTCAACATGTTTTAGCTACAAAATTTTGTGGAGGGGATAGAACACATGATATCTCCAAGACCCAGAAATCGTTTGGAGAAGTTCCACTCAGAGCTTAAGTTATTCAAATAATTAATTATTTTAAATGGAGCCTAAGTTAAAACTTAGGGAAATAAAATAATTAAAGTGAATTAATTTAAACATGTGGGTGAGAATGTTCTAAGTGACGAAGATCAAGTCTTTTCTAATCTTAGCCGTTGATTAGAGATTAGATGATATCTGTTGATTCATAAACAGGAAAAGTATAAAGGAAGGCTTGAGGGTCAGTTGGAGAATACACACAGTGAATTTAAGAGATCGGATTCTTCTGACCGAGTAGTGCTCTAACAAAGATCAGATCTGAGTGATTCAGTGCAGCAGTGAGGGGCATATGCAGTAATTGGTCAGAGGACCAAGAGTATATAGCAGAGAAAGGGCAACAAAAGAAGTAGAGGGACCATCGCAACCACCAGGAGAGGTGACGCAGGCCCTAGAGAGGGTGACACAAGCCCACGTAGGGCTCACGCAATGGCTTTGAGAGATAGTCCAGATTTAGCTGGAGACTGGGGTTTCTGAGTTGGGAGGGCTGAAACTCAGTTTCTGAGAGGGAGATCAGCGTAGAGAAGGGGTGATGCAGTCCTTAGCTAGACCCACACAGGCCTACGCATCTACTGCGCAGAGGCAACACAGAGGTTGCTGGGGCTTCACTAGTTTCTGATTCGGATCAGCGGGGACATGCAGTGTGAGGTAAAACTCACAAATTTATTTTTGTCTGCTGAGGTTTTTCTTTGTTGGGTGTGTTGGATTTTGGCACCCTAGATGTACTCAGAATACTGCTGCTTAATAATATAAACCCTCAGATTTGCTGCACCGGTTTCCCTACATTGGGTTTTTCCGGGGACGTTTGTCCGAAAAATACGTGTGTCCTTTGTTTGAATGTGTCACTTATTTTTCAGTACTTGATCTGTATAATTGTGTAGGCTGCAGTGTATTTGCATTAGTATTTTTACTAAATATTCAGAAAAATAACTTGTAATTTAAATAAGGCAAGTAGGTAATGCAAATCAGTTTTACCGCAGTAGGATTTCTGTAGCTTAGATTCAGAAATGTTCACACAGATTAGCAGTGGAGGAAGCTTCAGCATCGAGGTGCATCTAGACTGACTAGTATGTCAGGATTTGGGATGTCTTTCAGTTGCTTAACTCTCAGCAACTGAGTTGCAGTGCAGCAATTAGCAGTGGCAGTGCTATGGGCAACATGATGCAACATATTGAGAGGGAGCTGCAGTATAGATGCAGGAATGACAATGGCATTGTCATGGGCAGCGGTACAAATTGCAACATTGTAGTGGATGAGGGGCAATAGGCCGACCATCAACAACGTAGAGGATTGATGCCGTGGATTAGGGTGATGCTTCTGGTGAGAAGTATTGCTAGAGCACATTCCTCGCTAAGAGGGAGTGCTGATTTTTGGGTAGCATCGGATGTGTGCTCTAGCTCCGAAATTTTGTGGAGGGGCTAGAACACATGAGATCTCCAAGATGCAGAAATCATTTGGAGAAATTTCGCCTGGAGTGCATTTTATTCAAATAATTATTTATTTTTAATAGAGCCTAAGTTAAAACTTGGGAAATTAAAATAATTAAAGTGAATTAATGTAAACGTGGGTGAGAAGCTTCTAAGTGACGAGGATCAAGTATGTTTTAAGCTTAGCCGTTGATTAAAGATTTGATCATGGTCATTGATCCTTCAATAGGAAAAGTATAAAGGAAGGCTTGAGGGTTAGTTGGAGAACACACACACGGAGAGCAGCACTTGAGCTAAATCGAAATTCTGGGGCGCAGTTTGCTGAGAATTTCGGAGTGAGTTCTAGTGCAGAGAGGGGCAGTTCGGCAGTGGGACTTCAGTCCAAGGCTGAGAAGGCATTGCAGAGAGGTAGCGCAACACCAAGGAGAGACAACGCAACGCCTGGGAGGGTGACGCAGAGCCTGAGAGAGTGACACAGTTACTGAAGAGGCAATGCTAGTCTGTTTCTATGAGGCAGATCGGGCTTTAGTTCAGCAGATTGATTTCTGAGCCGAGAAGGCTCACGAGGAGGGTGACGCACTCAGCGCAGAGTTGGGAGCAGCAACTATTGCGCAACACTAGGGACAGCGCAGTCACCTGTGGAGTTTGATCATTCTGTTGCTGGATCAACCAAAATATCTCTCTTTGGATAGAGGTATTTCTGCCGGGATTTTCTCAATTGGGTGAGCCGGATTTGGCACCCTAGTTGTATTCAGAAATCTGTTTAGTAATAAAACCCTCATATCTATTGCACCGGTTTTCCCGCATTGTGTTTTTTCGGGGACGTTTATTCCAAAATTAAGTGTGTCCTTTGTGTGATTGTCTCATCTTATTTTTCAGTACTTGAACTGTATATTAGTGTAGGCTGCAACATATTTGCTTTAATGTTTACTGAAGATTTCTGTAAATAACTTGTTAATTGAAGAGCACAATTAGGAAATGCAAATCAGTTAACTGCAGTTGGATTTCTGTTGGTTTAGATTCAAAAATTTTCATAGCTCCTCCAACTGTTGGCTGAGTTGGGACCCCTGTTTGAACCCTCAAATCTGCCTAGAAAATTCTGCCAAATTATTTCTAAGATCCTTGTCAAAAACCTAGAAAAACCCATAAAGGGCTTGATCTCCCAAATTGACCCCAAAATGCTTGGCCCTCCTCGACAAGTAGAAACTTTAATCTGCAAAAGATGCTGGGCTTGCTGCTTCACCAAAATGCTGGAAAATCCCCCACGATCTCCCCCAATCCAACTCGAAACAACCCCAACTCCTCAATCCATTTCACAAGCCACCCCAAACTTGGCCCCCACGAAAGACTGCGCATTTCCTGGGTAAGATGACATGGGTCCCTTCTCCAGAAACTCATATTTCTCTCGAAATATCCCCTGCTCTTGTAAATACTTCTCTTTTTGCCTGGAATTGGTCAAGGAATGCTTCAGCAATAATGTAGCCCCTATCTCCGACACCACTCTCCAACAAGAACTGCGTGGCTTCTTTCCTGTATCCCAGCTAAACCAGAAATGCGTGGTATCATTCCAGCTACCAAAGATGAGTAGAATTTGCCTCCCTAGGGTGGCACTCATGGTCCACCGAAGAAGAGGGTGAGATTTCCCCTTGGAAACCTCTGGTGCTAAACAACACCTGCGACTTAGCTGAATAGCTTGAGCAACAATGTGTAAAATGACAAATTATCAAAAGGTACTCAATGTTGCCTTCAACCCTCTATTTATAATTGTTGCTTCACCTTTCCTTGTGGGTCCCTCATCTATGTATTTTGAACTCCTTTCCACAAAATCGATTTTTGCTTGAGGGGTGGCCCCCACATTTCACTAAGGTTGAGATTTTCGATTTCTCCTAAGTCCCATGTACCAAAAATGTCTCCAATGCCCAGATTACAAAATTGTGCTATGCTTACCACACCCCCAATAAACTCCGTTAATCCTGTTAAATGAAAAATCAAAATTTGGGATATTACAAAGTCCCTTATCAAAGTATGACTGTAGGGGCACTCAAGAAGATTTCCCAACATCACCATAACAATTGCTTCCTCTCACTTTAGATTGGTTTCTTCCTAGCACAAGGGGGTAAAGCCTAGGAAATATTGTTTTGAGGTTATCTCTTAGAATAAAATGGATGATTAAATTTACTAAGACCAGTGCCTAACCAATTGGGTCAGAGTCAAGATCAAAGAATAAGAGGGTTTGAATATGATAGAGAAAATGTAATTATGCCATCATAAATGTGCCATAATTAGTCCAAAATGGTCTTTTAAATTATGCAACAATAAAGTGAGAGCCCTTTGTAATGCCTCGCACTAATAATAATATTTGTTACCCACCACTTCGTGGGTGATATCCCTAGGAGAAATTTTTTCTCGATGATGGACCTCATTGGCCAGCGACCCCTTCTAGCCCTCAACTAGCTCGTTGTGCCACTTCTCTGTTGATTTTTGTAGCATCAGAAAGTGCTCTAAGCCCCAAATTTTGTGGAGAGGCTTAGGCACTGGTATTCCAAAAAACCCAAAAACCGTTTGTGAAAATTCCACTTGGTTAATGTTTTATTAAAATAATTAATTATTTTAATGGAGAACCCAAGTCTAAATTTAGGGAAATTAAGTAATTAAAGGGCATTAATAAAACAGAGTGAGAATAATCTAGAAAAAGCGAAGATCAAGTCTAATATAATCTTAGCCATTGATTAGAGATCTAATCTTGACCATTGATTTCTCAACGAGAAGACTATAAAGGAAGGCTTGAGGGTCATTTGGAAAGACACACACAGAGTGAATCTTGAGATCGAATTCTTCTGACGGAGTAGTGCTCGGACGAAGATCAGATCTAAGTGATTCAGTGCAGTGAGGGGTAGAGTAGCTTCAGGAGAGAAAGATCTTCTCAGCCGGAGAATCATCAACATAGAGAGGCAGAGAAACGTACAACAGAGCCAGTTAGGCTGACGCAGAGCTAGCGCAGAGCCACGTAGGGCTACGCAGAAGTTGCGAAGTGGCTTAGAGGGTTTCTGAGATTCAGTTGTATGATTAGATCCAGAAGCCAGAAGACAGGGTGCGTGACCGGGAGGCCTAGATCTGAGATTCCGGGAGTCAGATCAGTCCTTTGCTAGGGTGACACAGTGCTTAGAGGAGGTGACGCAGAGGCAGCATAGAGACCTCCAGTGGTAGCTTTTCCAGTGACCGGATCAGCCCGATTTTCCAGTGATCGAGTGAGCTATTCTCACAATTCTTTCTGCCAGTATTTCTCTCTCTATAACTAAATAACCCTTGAGGTATTTAGAGATGTATTCAGAAATTGCTACTGCTTAAAAATACAAACCCTTCGATCTGTTGCACCAGTTTTCCCGCATTGGGTTTTTCCGAGGACTTAGTCTAAAATAAAGTGTCCTATGTGTGATTGATTTCTTGCTCAGTTTCCTTGTTTCAGAATCATATTTATTTAAGTGTAGGCTGCTTTAGTAGTTACTTCAATAATTTAGATTTGAATTAATTCTGTAAATGTAATTTAAATAATAGGAGAAGTAAACTCAGATCGCTGCAGTAGGATTCCTTAGATTGTTAGATCTAGGAATTTTCACATTCTCCGCCCCCTGCGCCAGCCATGTGGTCCCTCACCCATCTGTATTGATCATATGTTTGAAGGTGGGCCTCTCGAACCTAAAGGTATATCTTGTCATCTGGTAATTGAGTATTGGGTTTACTTATCATGGACACTTTTGGATATGGATTAATGGGGGCATTCGGTGGAAAGAGTGGGCTCAGTTTGTGCTTATGCCCCCTTGACCACTTTGGATGCTACCCTTGCATCTTAGTCTAGTGGGATCTCCTTTACTGACCATTGGGTTTTAGGGTAATACTCCCCGGAAAACCCCGTTTTTGGTTGCGTGGTCCCGCTCCCCATCCACGTACATCATCCCTTTTCCACACACTATAACCCCATTCATCATATCTCCCAGCTAGGTCCACATTCCCTCATTGGGTCCACATTGGGCTAGCCTCCCCTTTCCCATGCCCCCACTTTGGGTCAGGCGTGGAATGATGTCTTGGAGGTTGAAGCAACTAAAAAAGAAAAGAAAAGCATAAATGCCACATTCAACACGAAAATGTACCAAAAAATGAAAAAGATGGTCGGGACAAAAATATTCAACATGTGGGAAAAAGTCAATACATGAGCTCTACCCCATTCTCATGGCCATCACCCTGGTTCCATAGGCCCTAGATGAGCCTCCTTTATCATTCATGAACCCATGATTGTCCCAACCCCTAGAGGGCAATGAAACGTCCAACCAAAAAGGGGGTATTCACTGCTATATCTTACACATCATGTTCTTCTCCTTTGAGCCCTGAGTAGTTAATCAAAGAAAAATCATAAAAGGAAAAAGACATATAAAGAAAGGTAGAAAAATCAAGGTCAGGGCACCTCATGTACCACGATTGCTCCCTCCTACACATTACATACCTAGATGTGGGCTTCCTTTTTACATAGCTACCCTTGTGCCCCAATATGTGGCCTAGGATTGCCCCTATCATTCCTTTGTCCATTTCATATCTTGATCATATGCCACCACCATTTGAGGGGCGGATCTTGGATGCAATATCCCCTCTAAAGGTATAAACCACCTAATAAGGTGCTTGGCTAACCCCCTTTGGATCTTGGAGGCATTAGCACATCCTAAAGCCCATTATGAAAGGGCAGGCCATTATGAAGTGTCCACTTATTGTCCATGGTTTGTAAGCTCTTTTACCTGATTACTTTAATGACTTGTTGTGTTGGAAGGCTAGGGGATGCATTGGATCTTATACAGGATCGCAGATGGTGTCCATTTTGAGTTTAGTCTCCCTATACGGGGTCCTAATCCTCCAGAGGGCCACATTGGCACATGTAGTGTGTGTGTCAAGAGCCACGGGCCTCCGCAGCAGTAGACAACAGTCCATGGATCCCTACATATGTTTAGAGATCGCTGGAGATCCATCTTTTGGACGAGGAAGATGCATTTGTTACACAATGCCCAACTAGCCCCACAAGTGCACTACACACTTGGTAGGTGTTTCAGGACTTGTACGATGATGTGGCATCATTTATTCCAGCGTCTGAGCCTTTACACAGGGTCTACAGGGATCTTCGATTCATTTGGAGACCCATGGGGTCAATTTTGTGCTCCCACACCCACTGGGAGCATCACAAGTTTTTGGTTTGGAGAACAAGGGGCCACCCCATTGTCCGTCATTTTCAGGGGTCCATGCATCATTATGGCACTCATGGACCCCATTATGCCTCTTATAAGGCCCTACGACATCAGTTGACCTCTTGAGAGGCTTATTATTTCATGTATGAGCTAGTTTGGTGGTCTTGTCACCAAAAGTTATGTCTACTTGCACATTATTTTATTTTTGTGGGCTAATGTAAGCCCATTAGGGAATTCGAACTCCTAATTGGTGTATAAATAGGAGTTAGATGGATTCATTTGTATCATCACTTGGATTGGGATCTCTCTCTCAATAGAGAACTTTGCATTTTTTCCTTGGTGGATAATTTTGGATGATGGATGAATTTTGATGTATGGATTTGGGTTTTTTCTATCCTGGAGCTTCTTATATTGCGAATGTGATGTGTGAAAATTTCTGAATCTAAGTTACAAAAACCCTACTGCAGAAATCTGGTTTAATTCTCCTACTTGTGTATTTATCTTAACAAGTTATTTTCAGAAATATTCATGAAAACATCAAAGTAAACACATTGCAGTCTACACAATTTAAAAATCAAAAACTGAAGAATAAGCACATTCAAACAAAGGACACACGAGATTTTTTGGACAAATGTCTCTGGAAAAACCCAATGCAGGAAAACCGGTGCAACAACTCTTGAGGGTTTTATTGTTATGTAGATTTCTGAATACAAACTAGGATGCCAAATATGGCTCACTGAACAGAGAAAATTCTCAACAGAAGGACCTCTATCCGGAGACAGATATTATGGTTGATTCAACTTCATAATGAAGAACCCCACAGGTGCCTACGTAGTCCTCAGCAAGCTCTGCGTTGAGACTATGTCACCCTTTTCGATCTGCTGAATACGAGCTCGATCTACCCCACTGAAACCCCAACACTGCCCCTTCTGGCATTCCGTCACCTCCTCTCGGACTGTGTCACCCTTCTGGGCCTGCATGAGCCTCTGCGTCACCCCTCTTGGGCCTGCGCTGTCTCTCTGGTACTGGTCTGCCTCTTTGCTATCATATTCTCGTCCTTGGATGCAAAAAATCCCACTGACGAACTGCCCCACTGCACTGCAAGCTCACTCCGAAATTCTCAGCATACCGTGCCCCAAAATTTCGACTTAGCTCAAGTGTTGCTACTCTGTGTGTGTTCTCCAAATGACCCCAAGACTTCCTTTAATACTTTTTCTGTTGATCAATCAACGACCATGATCTAATCTCTAATCGACGGTTAAGATTAGAAAAGACTTGATCCTCATTACTTAGAACATTCTCACCCACATGTCTAATTAGACTTAGGGTCTCCATTAAAATAATTAATTATTTGAATAACTTAAGCTCTAGGTGGAATTTGTCCAAACGATTTATGGGTCTTGGAGATCTCACGTGTTCCAGCCCCTCCACAAAGTTTCAGAGCTAGAGTACATTCTATGCTACCCAAAAATCAACATGATGCTGGTTGGATATATTTTCTAACGTGTAAGTGCAAATTTGATGCTATTTTTCATGTTGTTGCATACATTTGAACTTCGCTATTATTAGGGCTAATTGCTGCATATGTTAAATGAGGAATTATGTGTCTATTTAGCGTATCTATGTGTATGGGCCATGTTGGATGAATGAAATGTCTTAGAGATCGTGTTATCTTGATAAGCCATCACCATTTGCAAGAAGTATAAATGTTTTAAAGTCATTTTTCTTCTCTTGCCTCTAACATTGGACGAAGTTGACTTTGAAGCCTCCTTGAGCAAAGAAACACAATATGTCTTCACAATTATCCTTGACACCATATACCTAAGTGAAATTAGGCATTGGTCCTCCACAGGGTGATCATTTTAACCGCTTTTTTTACCATTTTCTTCCATTTTCTAGGTCTAGCCACATTAGGTTGCCTAGGGCATCGATTTCCCAGAAAACTGGCCATAGGAAAACTTCTATCTCCTATGGTCAACTGCATTGATGGGTCCCCCAGGTCTCCTTAAATTTTGAAGAAATTCCGACAGTTGAATATCGGGATTTCCCAAGCCCTAGCTCTAGGATCAAGTTTTGCCCTATGTTTCCCAAGGCTAGTACCTGGTAGGTGTTAGTCATCAGTAATTTTTTATCTGTTTAGATGACTAAATGATTATCCCAAGATTTCTAGAAACAAAGTTCATAGAGATTGTGAGTTCTAGAAATCTCACTGCCTTCATTATCCTTAAGATAATTTTTCACTATTTTTATCATTTCATCCTATCTAGCTTTGCCTACCAGTCTCAGAATACCCATTAAGAGCCCATGTCACCTATTTTATCTATATCTGGTCACCTTTGACCCAAATCCCTTGTTTTTTTGTTTCACCTAAAAATCCCACTACTACCTAAGCTCGCCAATCAATCAGCTTGTTGTGTCCACCAAACTATTCCTAAACACTGATAGTCTCAAACTATCTCTGTAGACTCTTTAATAAATCAAGTACATTGGGTTTCAAGTCTTCAATACATTAGTTTATCATGAACTCTGTCTCACACTTGATAAATCCCAGGTTCTAGATTTCAGTCCAAAAGGCCAAGTCCCAGAAAGCCTCCACTAGGTCACCTAGAGTTTCACAAAGTCATAGGATGGATTTGGTGCCCTACAAACTCTGTTTTTCCTATATGAAGAAACTGCATTCAAAGAAAGAAAGGACTGGTGATCTTGTCTTAAACTCATCAAAGAGATCATTCAAAAGCTATTTGGCCTAAAGCACAAATTTTGTAATGGGACAACTGCCCCTTGCTTACATTTCTGCAAAAGAAAGTCAAAAGGCTACCAACCTAGCAAGAGGTAAAGTAATGAGAGGCACCATCACCAGAAAACCACTCACAACCAAGAAGAAAGCAACAAGGTATGGGTTTGATGGAAATCAGGGTTTATGACTGTTTTGATCAAGAAATAAAGCAATACTAGGTTTACAAAGGAAAAGGACACCTCAACCCTTTCAAAATGATCGTTGAAGACTTTTAGACATAAGTAATGAGTTTGATAAATATTTCTTTGAGAACTTAGAAGAAAACATTGTTTTCTTTTTCTAAACATCCCCAAAACTCAGAAGTTTGGGAAGGTGGACAAAGATGGTCAAATAGTGACAAAGAAGCCTCTTTCATCACAGCAGATGGTTTCAAAGGGTTTTCAAACTACCTTCTAGGGTTTGGCAGACAAGCACTAACTCCACTGCATCAAAAGGTAAAATCAGAGGTTTTAAAGAAGATCAAGAAGGGCAGGCATGAAAATCAATACTCCTCTACACCAAAGGTAGAATAATGATGAAGAGTATCAGCAAAAAGAGGCAAGAAATGTCAGTTCAAGGGCCTTTTTTTCTGAAAAATAGTTAGAGGCATATTTTAAGTGGCCTGAGAAACAGATATACTCCTGGTTTGCAGCAGAGAAGTGGAACTCCCAACAAAGGCCATCCTTATCAAATGACTATTCTACAAAAGATAGATGAACATGAATGGCACTTTACAAGACTGTCAAAAGTGTTTTCTTACAGGGAAATTGATAAGGATAAGGCAAGCAATGTTTCACATTAAGGTGGCACATCCCAAAAGACCAAACTGTTGTTTATACTTATTGCTAGGGTATTTCTCCCACCAAGTGGTTTTTTCTTCATTACTTAAAGACAAAAACATGGCTAAATATCAGTCACAGGGAGAGACTGCAAAAATGACAAGTTTGCTGTGTATAGGTATTTAAAGTCATAAAACAAGTTCATTTTCCAAATATAGGAAAAAGGCAGTCTTGGTTTCTTCAACCAAGTTATCAATTTGAAAAGAAACTGAAGAGGCCTCCAGTAGTGAAAAGAACAAAGTTCCCGTCAAAATACCACCTGCAAGACCAAAAACAGTCAAAAGGCACAGTGAGAAAAAGTGAGAAGAAACAAACCTTATAAAGTGTGTTATTACTTTTGATTTTTATCAAAGGGTTTAAAACAACTCCAGCAAAGCATCTCCCATTCACCATTTGGATTTTTGCAGAAGGAGTGAGGGTTTTTCAAAATTTCCGACAGAGTCCTTGGGCAATTTTTTCGGGCGTTGCACTCATGAGCAGCTGCACTGTGCTCCTGTAGCGTCTCCCTGTGCAAATTTCCACTATGCACTGCGCGCCTGTAGAACGGCGCTGCGCTCCTGCTGTTTGCTCGACGTTCAGGGGTGACCCGAGCCGCCCGACCAACACTGTGCTGCGCTCCTGCCATAGTTTTGAACTCTGCACGAAGGCACGTTCAGGGGTGACCCGAGCTGCCTGACCAGCGCTGTGCTGCGCTCTTGCCACAATTTTGAACTCTGCACGAAGGCACGTTCAGGGCTGACCCGAGTTGCCCGACCAACACTGTGTTGCGCTCCTGCCACAGTTTTGAACTCTGCACGAAGGCACGTTCAGGGGTGACCCGAGCCGCCCGACAGGAGTTGTGCTGCGCCCCTGCCACAATTTTTAACCTCTGCATGAAAACCCGTTCAGAAGGTGATCCGAGCCGCCCGAAAAGGGTTTCTGAGCTATTTTTCTGCTGTGAAGGCTTTTTGAAGAGGTATTTTAAACTTTTCCTACATGTTCATGTTTTTCTAAAAATATAAGGTCACAAAGGAAATTTGGAAGTTGTTTTGGAGTAGGCAGTGAAATCCTAAAGAAAACACTTGGCCTACACACTGCTGGGCCTTGAACTAATTAGAAAACTTCACCATCTCATTCAACACTGTCACATCATTCTACAAACAGTGCCAACCCTCTTTGAAGATTTTGAGGCAGGGTTAAAAACCAAAATGTCTGAAGAAGAGAATGTTGACATTGATGAGGCAAGTCAAAGGCCTAAAAAGCAGCCAAGGAAGGGAGGGATGCCAAATAGGTTTGAACCTATAAGCACTGAAGAGCTGATAACCTCCCCTACTATTTTGTCCTGTTTTCAAGAGTTGGGATGCTATGAATTCTGTAAAAAAGTGCAAAAGATCCAGAGTCACCCTCAATTGACCAAGCTCTTTGCCCTAAACCTTCATAATCATCAAGTACACCTAGCGGGGGTAAAATTTGAATTGACCGCCTATGCCATCTCTAGGGCCACTGGAATACCTTGTATAGGAGAAAGGTGGTTCAAACAAAAGCATCTGGACCTAAGCCACTATCGCCCATTATTGAAACCAAGTTGTCACGCTGATTGCAAAACCATGTACCCCTTCTCTCATCTATTGGATAGATATGTTCCCCTAATGAAAATCATTATGAAATACTTCACCTGCGAGGGTAGGTTCTCCAGAGTCTATTCCTACCACATAAGGCTCCTCATGCACTTCACCAAAACCAAGCTGCTACATATGCCCTACTACCTTTGCAATAGTATTGAGAAAATGTCTTCCATCATGCAAAAGAGGCCTCCATCCCAACAAATGTCAAGCCTTTTTCATCATTCCCTCATAAAGTGATTGTCTCACACCAACTAGAACAACAAGACATCCCCTGGGAGGTTTTCATCGCCCATGATGATTTCACAACTCCACAACCCATCCCTCTGCAAAGCCTACCATCATCATCTCAAAATCCTCCTCACACACCTCCATCACCATCCATCGACCTTGGTTCATCTTCTTCACATGAATCATTTCCTCAAATAGACCTTCCTCATTCGCCTTCCCCTAAGAAATCAGAAAATGAAGAAAGCAGTGAAGGAGAGGAAGATGGCCAAGACGAAAACAGTGATGGCCAAGAAGAAAGCAGTGAGGGAGAGGATGATCAAAATGAAGAAAACAGTCAAGGAAAGGAAGATAGCCACAAAGAGGAAGATGGCCAAGAAGAATTCGGTGATGCAATGGAAAGTGATAAAAGCAGTGATACAAATGAAGAAAATAGTGGTGCAAATGAACATAGCAATGATAAAAATGAAGAAAGTAGTAAGGGGGAGGATAATGAAAATGAAGAAAATAGTGAAGAAGAGAAAGATAGCCAAGAAGAAAGCAGTGATGGCCAAGAAGAAAGCAGTGAGGGAAAGGATGATGAACATGAAGAAAAAAGTGATAGAAATGAAGAAAACAGTGGTACAAATAAACATAGCAATGATACAAATGAAGCAAGCAGTGAGGGGGAGGATAATGAAAATGAAGAAAATAGTGAAGAAGAGAAAGATGGCAAAGAGGACAAGGAAAATGAAGAAAGCAGTGATGGTCAAGAAGAAATTAATGAAGGTGGTGACCAAGAAGAAGGTATCGCTGAAGAAGAAAACGGAGATGAAAACAATGAGCCTAGAGAGTCAACGCACTAGTGACAGTCAACAAATTAATGACAGTCAACAAACTAGAAACAGTCAAGGAAAAGGAGTAAATAATGGACCAAACAGTGAAGAAGAACTCAGCCAAAAGGACAATATGCATAATGGTGAAGGGACAAATTCTAAAGGCAGTGAACATAGCAAAAGTGCAAATGATACAAGTTATGAAACAGAGGTTGAAATTAAAGGTAAAGACCATAGGCAAGACAGTGAAAATAGTGGGTCAAATGCTGAAGAAAATGACATTCATGAAGAAAAAGATGTACCAAGCAATAATGAAGACACTTCTAGCATTGCAAAAACATAGGATGACAGTCCTAAGGGTCTTGACAGTGATGATGGCATAAAAGATAGTGAGGATGCTTATCAAAGGGGCAACCAAGAACAAGGTAAGGAAGATGCACACATAAAGATCACCCATGAGGAGAAAAACAGTCCTAAGGTCACTAGTGATCAAGCTTTGCAAGTAAAACTTATTGCACCTTTCACCATTACCTATCAAAGAGGAGAGAGGCATGTGTTTTCTGCTTTAAAGGGCAAGGGGCCATGCCATCCTCCTCATCTCAAATGATTGACAAAGGTAAAGAACAAGTAAAAGAGGAAGAAGACAATCATGAAGAGGAGAGAGAATTTGAGCTCATTCCAATAAACTGTGATGAGGAAAATGAAACAAGAATTGCAAACTCTCCCCTACAAGACAGGAATGCACAGATCAGGGATTTGGAAGTTGAATTAGAGAGAGCTAAGGATGTCATTCATTTCTTACAGATGCGGTTACAAATGCGGAACAAACAAATGAGTGGCCAGCAGGCCATCTATGAAGCAAGGGCGCTCAAATACCGGAAAGAGGCTCAAAGAGCACAGGTGAAGTTGGAGGAGTACATGGGCGCCTATGAAGAAAGTGAGGATGAGGAGGGTCAGTCTAGAAAGAGGCCTAGAACTATGGCCTGAGAAAGGCTTTGGCACGAGAAAAGGAGCAAGAATCAGCCCAAGCGCAACAATTTCCCTTCACTGAACTCCTTGCCATGGAAATTGAGCATAACAGGGAATCATGGCTTGAAAGGGCCAACATACATCTTGAGACCAAACTGGAGAAGGCCAACAGAGATTTGAACTTGCAAAGAAGAATCACTGAGCACTATAAACGAAGAGACCACTTTGCAAGGAAAAAACTCAAAACTGCCCAAAATAAGGGCCCGGCACCAAAAGATGAAAAAGACCAAGCTAGTATTGGTATTTTGGCCCAAGCTTCTCTATAGGTCTCCAGGGACCCATGAGGCACCTACCTACCAATTTTGAGAGAAATTGAACAGCTCTTTGTTTTTTGCAAATTTTGAGGCTAGGAGCGCAACACACCCCATGCTGCGCTTTTTCCCAGGGCATCTTCAAGAGGAGGGGTCTACATTTTTGGATTCCCCATCATTAGAGGAGTATGCTCATCGAATTTCAGCTCAATTGGAGTTGTTTTGACCCCCCAAAAGGGTCAAAAACACTCAATTTTTCACCTTTTTGCCCACTTTTCTGAGCATGTGCTGTGCTCCTGGCAGTCTTGGCATTTTCACTTTTTGAGCAACTTGCAGAGGTCAGATTGAAGAAATAAAGGTATATTTGGAAAGTAGACTTCCATGGCTTTCCAACAGGCCATCACGAAGCCTTTTCCGACATTGGGAAGGCCTCCAAAACACTGCTGCAAAAAAAGGCCTATTTTTGTGCTGCGCTCCTGGCATAATTTCAGAGTTTGACACAGTGTGCTACACTCTTGTGGGTGACTGGACAGAATGTGCGTTTGGAAAGTTTTCAAAGGCATGTCAAGCCTAAAAAGTCAATTTAATTTCCATTTATAGCCGGAAAAGATATTTGTTAGATATTTTTGTGCCTTGGACTTTGCAAAGCCTCAAGGACAACTTAAGATATTTCTTTTTGGCCAATAGGCTTCTAGATATTCTCTTTGGTTTTCCTCTTCCTTGTTTGTTATATAAGGCATGAGGATTCATTGTAAAGAGTAGGGACTTGATGTGTTAAGAGCAATACATGGTTTTTGAAAGTTGAAGAACAATTTAGTGTTGTGGAGCTTGTGGATGGATTGCCTTGATTGATGGTGATGAAGGCGTGCTTGCAGGATCCCTGAGTTTAGTTAATGGTGATGTATCCCTCATATGTTCATGTTTTCTCTTGTCTTCCATATGTCCATCTTTCTATTTTGCAATAGCTTAGAAAAGTATAGGATGAGAAATGTTGTTTGAGGCACCTCTGTCCTCCTGTTAGCTATTGTTTTCATGTTTTCTTCTGCTGGGTTAGCTTAAAGAATTCTTCATTGCTCTTTAGGCCCACCTAAGCTTGTCTATTTCACTGCTAGATTAATATGCTAGTTTATAAACATGATTCATGGTAAACCCTGCTTGTTTTATACTATCTAAACTCTATCTTGAAATCTCTCTTTGATGTGTTGATTGTTAGGTTAAGTTAAAGAGGTCTTGTTTCGATCTTGCCCTTTGAATATGCTTATCAGTTTGCTTCGAATTTCTTTATAGTTTAATGAATGATGTTTAGGCGTTCCCTCTTCATTTATTGATGCTATTTGTTTTTATATGTTTTCAAATCTTGAAAGTTGAAGCATTGAAGTTAGATAAGTTGTCTTGCTTCTGTGTTCTACTGGATTGTTTATCTTCAATGTTTATTTGTTTAAAAGTATTGTCACTGAGTAAATGGTGTGCCCTACCTTATGATTAGTATCTCTTGCTTATCAATATTGAAGACCTCCCTGTTCATAGGTATTTGACAAAGGATTCTTAATTGCCCTTCGCCCTACCTTGGTTCCCAAACTTATTGTCCATTTCACCTCACACATAAACTTAAAAGATCCATTGACTACACTAGATTTGCCCTGTGATGTACCCAGATTCGCTACCAAGATATCAATAACTTCATAGACTCCATTGCCCCATTGATTTGATAATCTCTCACTCCACCTATCCTACTTAGTAATCTTACCCCAACCCAAAACAAACAAACAAACCTACACTTAACAACTAGCCTAAAATCAATCATCCAAAGCGAACAAGTTCACATCTTTCGCATAATAGAGAGAGCCCTCTCTGAGTCTAGGAAAGCTAGGTCCTAGGACTCCAAAGATTGGTTTGATGTTACCTTGTCATTTGGTTTACCAAACTACCAAATCACGGGACACTAACAGTAGGATCAATTTGACATCTTTGGTTAAAAATTCTTGTTTGATCTTTTCCTCTCACCTTGTCCAGGTCAAGAACATCATTGGTTGCTAAATTCCATCCTTGAACCTGGGCTGGGTCCACTTGGCCTCGTGTGGTCCCATTTGTTGTCAAAGTCAAGGACTACTCGGGAATCCAAGTTCTTATCGGATTTTAGGGTTTGGGAAGCTCCTTTGCAAGTCCTATTCCTCACCCTCAAACCTCAAATCCTCATCTTCTCTCCCTAGAAAATCAAGTCCCTTGCTTAAAGAGCAAGCAAGCTCCATTCTTCATCTCCTACTAGGGAAAGGGTTTAAGGGGTCACTTCTCATATATTCATTGATATATTCTTCATAAGTGGCTTCCCAAACATCGAGACACCTTCCATTGATGAAAGTCCGTAAAGAGCAGGGAGCCTTAGCTGTGGTGACAGTGGGCTAAGTATCTACTTTTGATTTTTGGTAGCTCGGGAGGTACTCCAAGCCCTAGGGTTCGGGGATTGGACGACAAAGCGCCACAAAAGAACTTGTGGGCTTGAAACCCAAGCCTGCGGTTTTGCACCAAATGTTGTTGGGCCAAAACCATGACGAGATTTCTACATGTGATGGGCTGAGATGATAGAGGACATCGAGACTAGAAAGATGCAAGCGGAATCACTCAGTTCCGGGTTGTAGAATTAAGTTATGAATTTTTAAAGTATAGTGTGGGTGAAATTGTTGGCTTGTTCAAGTTGGCCTAAGGTTAGTAGGGTGTTTGACAGGTTGGCATCCCTTTTAGGGTTGTTCGTTGGAGCCCCATAGAAGCCTATAAAAGAAGGTCTTGTGGAGGTTATTAAGACACCAAGAGGAGCCTAGAAAGGAGCTCGTTTAAGGTGGAAGGAGGCCGAAGTATACCTCAGAGAGCCGCAACCCTAGGAGAACCAGCGAAGAGGAGAATGAGGTCATTCTTGTGACTGCTGGGACGGTTTTGGGCAGATGCAGCCAGTGAGGAAGAGAGGGTTTGAATGAGACTATGCCGAGTTGGTGAAATGCTGTCTTGGGCATAAAATCTGTGGGTATTTTCTGTGAAAATTCCTAGATCTGGAATCCTATTGCAACAACTGGTATTGATTCTTCTAACTGATAAATTAATTATTCAGTTTATTGCTACGACAACATCAAATTAAACACGCTGCAACCTTCACAAAATAAACTGCGGAAAATACAAGTGCGGCAATAGAAACTGAACAAGAGAAAAATCATAGGCACATTTGACACAGTTATTTTTGGACCAATGCCCCCGAAAAAACCCAATGTGGGAAAACCGGTGCAACAACTGAGGGTTTATATATTATGCAGTAAATTATGAGTACAAATCTATAATTGACGAATCTGTCAAATCATGCAGAGAAACTGACAAGTAAAATCTTGTGAGACAAACCTCACTCCTCCATGGGAACTCGACACTGATCAACACCCAAAATGAGCTGCTCTGCGCAGTGACTGTGTCACTCTGTAGTTTATGCGTCACAGCTTTGGCTGCCCAATGTCTCTGTGCTGATCTCTCGGCTGGCTGGAAACTGGGGCCTTTTGGCCTCCAAAAACTCACTCCGGGATTTGGCACTGACCCAATGTTGCCTCCTCAACAGAAAACATAATCCCTCTCAGGCTCTGCGTAGTTCTTGCGTAGCCTCTGCGTCACTGGCTCTGCGCTGCCTATGTGGCTTCTATTGCCTCCTTTGCTGTGCACTCTCCAGATCAGGAATCCTTCCAACCTGAATTACTGCCCCTCTTTGTAAAAGATCTCTCAATCGATTTTCTCTTTGAGCACTACTCACTAATGAATTTCGATCTCTTGATCCTTTGGCTCTCTCTGTGTCTTTTCCAAATGACCCTTCAAATCCTTCTTATAATCTTCTCGTTGAAACTTCAACGACTGAGATTAAATCTCTAATCAACGGCTAAGATTAACTTTTGACTTGATCTCCGCCTTTTCTAGAATACTCACACTCTGTTTTATTAATATCCTTTACTTATATTATTTTCCTAAGTTTAGACTTAGGGTCCCTTTAAAAATAATTAATTATTTTAATAAAACTCATTATGAGTGGAATTTTCACAAACGGTTTTTGGGTTCTCTGGAATACATTTGTCTAAGTCTCCCTGCCAAATTTGAGACTTAGAGCACATGTTATGCTACCCAAATCAACACTCCCTCTTAGCGAGGAATTTTGCTCTAGCAATACCCCCTGCTCAGTATTGCTTTTCTTCTACAACATCTCCCTCTGCGCAAACGCTGCATCTGTACTAGTGCTGACCTTGCCACTATCAACACTGCATCCTTACTGCAACTCCCTCTCAAATTCTGCATCTGTGCTGCTGCTGACCTTGCCACTGCCAACTGCTATTGCTCTATAATACTGTTGCTTACTGCAACTAGAAAACATCCAAAACTGAACAAAGTGTTCAGTATGATGCATCTCGGTATTGAAAATTTGACTGCTGCTAGTCTCTGTGTTGTCCCTCTGAAGCTGCTGCACTGCTGTTGACTCTGCACTATGCCTCACTGCACTGTTGCCAACTCTGCTTTGCGCTGCTAACCATTGCACTGTCACTTCTGCACTCCTCTGCACCAACTAGCACTCGTCCATCTTGCTACATCTAATTTGGGCTCTTGTAGCAAGGTATTGATCCGAGAGGTTGACTCCTAAAGGATCCTTTTCAGCATGTAGCTTTCTGGGTCTACAAATCCAAATTACCCCATCTCCCTCTTGGAGATATATGGGCAATCATGGCGAACTCCTCCTCATCGATCCTGGCAAGTGCGACGTGCAGATCATGCTTCTCGTCTTTGTCTCTCTTTTTGAGAGGACACTCTGTGGCATAATGTCCCATCTTGCCACACCGGAAGCATTTGATATTGGAAAGGTCCTTCCTCCTGCGCTACTCCTGTTGCCCCTTTGGTGCAAGGGCCACATTATCTTCCTCCTCCTTTGGCTTCTTCCCATTGCTGCTGCTGCCCTCAAGTTGGCACTTGAGTAAGTCCCTCCTCATCTCTTCTTGCTGAAGAGCTGCCCACATTGACTCCTAATCCAGAAAATTCTCTCTGCCCAGGATGCTCTAGACAGAGACCTGATAATCTTTGGACATTGAGTTGAGGGCCAATCTGACCATTTCTATGGCCTGAAGAGCTGATCCCAGAGATGCCAGCTGATCTCGGGTCTCTTGAAGTCTAACCAGGAACGGATCAATGCCCTCACCCTTCTGCATCCTGGTAGTCCGCATCTTTTCATCCAGATACATATTCGACTGCTTGGAAGATCCTTGATATAGCTTCTCCAAGGCCTTCCACATTTCTCTAGTTGTCGCTTTGCTAGCTATGTGACACATGACATGATCCCTCACTTCGTCGAGGATTAGGCACTTTGCCTTAGACATATTCTTCTTGTATTCCTTCAGAGTATCTGCATCTACTGGAACAACCACCACACCTTCGATGAAGACTTTGAGATCATGCTCATCCAGCAGGCATTTGATCCTTTCCTGCCGGATCACATAGTTGGAGGCTCCCTGCAACTGATCTTGACCTCTCAGCCCACTTGCTGTCATCTCTATTGACTGAAATAAAAAGATTTCGAACTAGCTCCCTCTTTCTCCTTTATGCATCTCTGGCCTGGCCTACGCACTCCTTGCTTGAGATGGTAGATCTGCCAACCAATACTGCTGCTCAACTCTTGAAAATTAGAATTCCCTGGCTAGGAATTCCTTAAGGAAGAAAATTCCCTCAAAGTGTCTCCAGATCTCTCTTTTGATGCTTTCTGCACCAGCAATCACTACTATGCAGAAAACTGTGTCCCTCCAGCTACTGATCTGCGCAGATCTGTTGCGCTGCTCCCTCTGCCTCTGAAAAACTGCAAACTGGAAAAATCCTACCTCTCTGTCGACTCACCCATAGATATATTTTCCTTGTTGATCTAGCCCTCCTGGCTTGGACTGCACACTTCACTGGGAAATCGATCTGCTGCTTATGCAACTCTTTGATCCCTGATTTCTGCTTCAACAGTGGATCTGTTGGATCTGCTCTCTTGCTCCTCCTGCACTGAGCTACACAAGCTCTGATACCATGTGAAAATTCCTAGATTTTGAATCATATTGCAACAACTGGTATTAATTCTTCTAATTGATAAATTAATTATCCAGTTTATTGCTATGGTAACATCGAATTAAACACACTGCAACCTTCACTAGATAAACTACGGAAAATACAAGTGCGGAAATAGAAACTGAACAAGAGAAAAATCATAGATACATCTGACACAGTTATTTTTGGACCAATGTCCCCGGAAAAACCCAATGTTGGAAAACTGGTGCAACAGCTGAGGGTTTATATATTATGCAGTAAATTATGAGTACGAATCTATGAATGATGAATCTGTCAAATGATGTAGAGAAACTGACAATTAAAATCTTGTCAGACAAGCCTCACTCCACGGGAACCCAACACTGATCAACACCCAAAATGAGCTTATCTGCGCAGTGACTGTGTCACTCTGTGCAGTCTCTGCGTCATAGTTGTGGCTGCCCTCTGTCTTTGCGCTGGTCTCTCTGCTGGCTGGAAACTGTGGCCTTTTGGCCTTCAGAAACTCACTCCGGGATCTGGCACTGACCCAACACTTCCTCAACATAAAACAAAATCCCTCTTAGGCTTTGCGCAGTGCCTGCGTAGCCTCTGCGTCACTAGCTTTGTGTTGCCTCTGTGGCTTCTACTGCCTCCTTTGCTATGCACTCTCTGAATCAAGAATCCTTCCAACCAGAATTACTGCCCCTCTCTGCAAAAGATCTCTCGATCAATTTTCTCCCTGAGCAATGCTCCCTAAAGAATTTCGATCTCTTGATCTTCTGGCTCTCTCGGTGTCTTTTCCAAATGACCCTTCAAGTCCTTCTTATAATCTTCTCGTTGAAACTTCAACGGTCGAGATTAAAACTCTAATCAACAATTAAGACTAAATTTTGATTTGATCTTCGCCTTTTCTAGAATATTCACACTCCCTTTAAAAATAACTAATTATTTTAATAAAACTCATTCTGAGTGGAATTTTCACAAACGGTTTCTGGGTTCTCTGGAATACATGTGTCTAAGTGTCCCTGTCAAATTTGAGACTTAGAGCACATCCGATGCTACCCAAATCAACATTTTCTCTGTTGCAGGCCGTGGTTTTTCGTTGCAAGTGCAGGTGGGTAGAAGGCCTGTTTAGGGAGGCTGAGTAGGCTACTAGGCCTTCCTAAACAAGGCCGCAGACATCTCCAACAAGAATGAAAGGAAAAGAGGCTTGTAGGGTGAAGAAACTTTGATTTTTATGCAGACCTTGTTGCCCTAACTAGGCCGAAACTTGAGGGCTCATTTGTGCATGGATTTGAGGGCAGAATAACTATTTTGAGGAGCCGAGTTCTCCATGTGCAGATTGAACGAAGTCTACCTAGTTTTCATGGTGTGTAAGGCATGGAAAAACCTTAGAAAAGCAGGCCGCGGGCTTATATAGGCTACTGGAGTAGGACTGAACCACATACATTAGGAAGAGAGGGGTCGTAGGGCTAGTTTGGGGTTGGTACTAGCTCAGAACAATGAGCTTATAAGAGCAGTGACCTTGTGGAGGGAAGCCGTAGCTAAGTCAAGGGTCTTGACGCTTGGAAAAAGGGTTAACATGGAATGTAGATAACCTTAACCATAAGTAGCAACCTACAACAATATCACACCAGCCCTAGAGGTATGTATTAATGATGAGTTTGATGCTAGGGATGTAATGTTTGGATTGGACACGTGTTGGATGACTGTGATAGCTAGAAGAAAGGGTTTCTTAGTGGGCAGATGCTACAGTAGAAGCATAAATCCCTGGGAAAGAGGGAAGCAACAGAAGGAGTTGCAGATGGCCTCTTGTATGATGGTTTGATGGTGTCCTAGGTGAGGACATATTGACGAGCCTAGATTTGTGCAATAGATCCTCTATTGCAGAACAAAGGGCAGATGATGAAAAGTCCGTTGGCAGCCGCGTGTAAGAGTTTACTAGGTGTGGGGATGCCCTAACTAGGTGCAGATGCTACAACGTGAACTTGGTCACTCGTGCATTGTTGGAGGGCAGCGTGAGAGTAGACCAACTGTGGAGATAGATTGGGCACTTATGTTCTGTCGGAGGACAACATGATAGTGCTCAACTTGGAGCCCTCTGTGCAACACCTTGGTGGACAAAAGTAGTTGCTAGAGTGGCAGTTGTTGGAGTTCAAGGGTCTTATAAGCCAGCAGCAGTTTGTGGAGCCCGAGACTTGTGTGTGGAGAAGGACTTCTACAACAGAAGATGGGCAGTCCTCCTAGCCCGTGTTCATTGTGGGAGATGGACATCTTGTAGTGATAGGTGGCAACCCTCTGTGCCCTATGTTGGTCTTCATCGGAGCAGCGCAAGAAGACCATAGTGGGATAAAGTCCTTGAGTAGTTGAGGAGCAACAATGGGCAGCTTGAGAGTTGTTCACAAACAAATTCGTGAACAACTCGATGGGAGTATCGATGTGTTGATACATTGGTGGACAAACGATCAACTAGTGAGCAGATTGACAACCAAGGTTCAGTGGCTATATGGACTTGGAGCATTGATAGAGGCAGGAGCTGCAGATTGAGAGCCAATGGACTGGGCAGGTACAGGGTACGACTGAGAGGAGCTGTGAGAGCATGCTACAGCCAGATGGTCAGAGTATCTTGTTTTGAATCTTGTATTAGTGGATGTATGAGGGCCATTATCCCTGGTACGAGAGCCCTAGACTGTTCTATTATATGTTGTTTAATATAATGAATTTGGGTTGAAAAAATTAGAAAGTTGTTTATATTCTATGCATATGTGGTTTACTGCTACTTATATTTCGTTGTGCAAAGTAGTTCTGTTGAGATTCTTGGTTTGGTAGTGTCAGAGATTTTAAGACTCTATCCTAGACCCAAGGTCGTGGAAATTCAACATCCACCGTTGCCCTTAACCTAGCAGTTGCCCTCTTATGAACCCATTTTAGGTCCCCTGCTGGTTTGAGTGATAACATTTCTAGCGCCGTTGCCATGGAGGAAGCAGGTCTACCTCCCTAGTGAATCATTGAGGAATTGATTCATTGACGACAATTTTGTTTTTCCTCTGGCGACTCCACTCATTTTCCAATCCCCTGGTTTGATCGAGGGTGAAAACATACCTCCTCTAACTAGGGCTGCAACAAGGAGGAAGAAGAGGGATCCATCACGTTCTGGGTCACCCTTCTTTTTGAATTTGATAAAGTTAGTGATTCTACCCCTATGATGGCTTCTACTTTTGCCACTGACAAATCCAAGATGACCAAAAGCGAAAAACATTTGGTCAGTGTCTTTGCTCCTTTGAGACTAAGTGACAATCCCAAACCATTACCAGAGAAATATTACCGATGGTTGGGTAAGTTCAAAGAAGATGCTACTATGAGTGCCCGTGACTTTGTTGAAGAATTTTACTGGCATGTGTCCCATAGAATGATCTTTGATGAAGACAGGATTATGATGCTTTTTGCGTTATCACTTGAGGGTCAAGCTAGAGAATGGTACCTAAGTCTTTCCCCGGGGTGTCTTGGAGACTCTGATGAATTAGAGGACCTATTCCTAAAAAGGTGGTCTTGCACTGCCCAAGGAACCTTCAACATCAAAAAGTTTTAGCAAATAGCAAGGGGAAGGGAAGACATCCGGGAATTCATTCAAAAGTTTGATTGGGTTGTTCGGGACATCCTTGATCACCTAAAACCTTCTGATGCCAATATCCTTGATAAATTTGTCAAAGCTATTGTGGCCACCTAATCTATGCCTTAAGAGATAAGAAACCCTCCACATTGGTTGAAGCCAAGGAAATGGAAATGCAAGTTGAACAAAATTTATGTATTGCAAAAATGGATTCCAATGACCTCCCAAAGGCTAAAACCAAACTCAAGAAAGAAAATTCCAAAGATCAACATGAAGAAACCTTTCTGGCCATCCTTAAGAAAATGGAAAGAATGAGTGAAGAAGCCCATGAGCGAGATAAGGTTGTCATGAACAAAATCACCGTATTGGAAAGGGCCCAAAAATCAAGCTTACATTCCGAAAGGGAAACCGTTTCCTAAAAAGCAAAATGAAGAAGATAGACCAAGTCATCCCAAGTCCCTAATGTTGAGATTTCTGATGTGTTGGGGTAGCATCAGATGTGCTCTAGCTCCCAAACTTTGTGGAGGGACTAGAGTAGATGAGATGTCCTAGACCCATAAAGGGATTTAAGAAATTCCATCCTCTTTAAGAGATATTTAATTAATTAATCTTTTTAATTAAGGACCCTAAGTCTAGCTTAGGAAAATTAAAAGATTAAAGTTAATTAAATTAAACATGTGATGAAAATGACTTAAGTCACACGGATCAAGATTTCTTTTAATCTTAGCCGTCGATAAGAGATTAGATCATGACCGTTGGTTTCCCAATGAGAAAAGTATAAAGGAAAGGCTTGGGGTCAGTTGGAGAACATACATACAATGGTAGAGCACTGAGACTAAGCTGAAATTATAGGGCGTGGTTTACTAAGAATTTAAGAAGTGTTTCAGCTGCAGCGAGGGGCAGTATTGGCGAAAGGGATGGTTTGATCTCAGGCCAAGAGTACAACCGAGGCAGAGAGGTTGCATACCAGAGCAGCGAAGAGGCAGGCAGGAGCTACGCAGTCCAGCAGAGGCCACGTAGAGGCAGCAGGAGCCACGCAGGGCTGACACAGGGCCATCCAAGGCAGCGCAAGGGTAACGTTAACCCAGTCTGGGGTGACACAAGCCCTTCTTGAGCATGCATAAGCCGACGCAGGGCTTCTGCGCAGCAATATCAAGTTTCAGTAATGTAAAGGGCTCAAATTCATAATTCCTCGCTCGAGGTTGAATCACCTATATTTTTCTCATTACTCGAAGATAGAGGTATTGCTTGGCCGTATTTTTCTCCTCAGAAATTCGTAGAAAATTCTATTTCCCACCCCGGTTTTCAGTTTTCACCTTATTACTCCAAAATAATTAAATGCCCTTTCCCATATCCATACATTTAATAACCGGAAAATAAATTTTGCTGAAAACACAAATTCTGGAAATTTTTCAGAATGCTGTAAATGCAGAAATAAAATAACAGCAGTAACAAACAGTCATTCAACACATCATAACTCAAAAATTTTTGGTCAAGGTGACCCTGGAAAAACCCCCTACAACTCTTGGGGAAAACCAGTTCGAAAGCTCCTTCTTATTTCTGGAAAAATGCTTTTTACAGAGAGAGAAATATTCAGCAAAAAATCAGCAAGTAAACTTATACAACTTATCTCGTTTTCCGTGCTTCACCACCGCTCTCTGAAATGTGCAAACAAGAAACAGAGATCAATAAATGCCGTACGGATTTCCCGTTTTCTTGCCCAAAACCGCAATAAATGCGGGGCTGCACAAATCCACTCCTCGAATCAGGCTAAACAAAGCACAAATGCCGCCGTATTTGATCAATTTCACAAAGATAAGAAACTTGTCAGAGACGGACCGCTTCGAGCTTTGTGCAACGGTATTAATGATTTGATACGGTCACGAAATTGTACAAATAAAAATGTACTCTTTGTCGCTCGAAATCTCGTGTTTGAATCATTGTGACGGCTGAAATCGTGCCAAAAAGCTGCTGTACGGCCTTCTAGAAAATCGTGCCAAAATCTGCCTTGGAATGTGTGCCAAACTCTGATGTACGGACTTGCTGAACTGCTGCCTTGGAATGTGTGCCAAGCTGCTGTCTCCTTCTCCTCACTGCCCAGAAATCTCCCTTGCTCTCTTGCTCTCCTTCTCCCAATCTGCTCATGAAAGAATGAATGACCTTTTCCTCCTTTCCCTCCTTTAATCCAACCCTAAGTGACTTTTGGGGAATCCCTAAATCCAATGGCTGAAACAGATTTAGATCTAGGGCTGAGATTAAATGTTCATTTAAATCTCACTTTCTATTTTTTAATTCACCCCACTTTAATAAAGACCCACTTAGTCATTTATTTCCAAAGTCACTTTTCCCTTTCTAATTTCACATTGACTTTATTAAAGTCACTTTAAAATTAGACTTTAGTAACTTTATCACTTAAAGTCACTTTTAAATTAGATTTGACTTTATAACTTTATGAAGTCACTTTAGTAACTTTATCACTTAAAGTCACTTTAAAATTAGATTTGACTTTATAAAAATTATAAAGTCACTTTAGGAGAAAAATTAAATTCTTTTGGACACTTTTCCCTAGGTCAAAGATCAAAGCCTTAGGGAACCACCTGTCCTCCGGTACCAAATTTCAACAGTACACCAAGTTTGGTGCCCAAAAATGTTGTACTCAGAACTCTGCATAATAATAAAAACCCTCCAGCAGCCAGAAGACCGGTTTTCCCACATTGGGTTTTTCCGGGGATTGTTGTCCAGAAAATCTTTGTGTCACTTTGTCATTGTGCATGTATTCAGTTTAGATCAGTATGTGTAGGTTGTTGATGTATTTACTTCAATGTTAATGCTGAATATTTCACATTAATAACTTAATGTAAGTCGGAGAAGTAAATCTGAAAATTAATAGTAGGGTTTATGTTTGAGATATTCAGAAATTTTCACACCTAATACTTTAGCTCCTACCAATGCAATTGAACAAGACTCATCCTCTGAAGATGAGCAAAGTAAGAGTGACGAAAGTGATGACTCTCATGTGGCACTAGCTTTCGACTCTCGAAAGCAATAGGATGGCCCCTTGCATCAAAACTGCTCCTACCCCCTCTCCTGAAGCATCGCACTTCAGCACAATGGGCTGCGTGAAATTCAACAATTCTAACATTGGACAACTGCTCATTACCTCCTTGAGCTTGTCGAAGGCCCTTTGCGCAGCATCAGTCCATCCAAAAGCCCCCTTCTTGGTGAGATCCGTGAGGGGTATTGCAGGTTGTGCCCCTTGACAAACTTCCTGTAGTAGGTGCAGATGCCTACAAACCCCTAAAGTTTTGCCACATTCTTTGGTGTCGGCCAATCTTGGATGGCCCGGATCTTCTCCTCATGGACTCTTACCCCATCCACTTCGATGATATGCCCTAAGTAGAGCATCTTTGTAAGCCCAAACTTGCACTTGGATAGCCTAGCATAAAAATGTTGCTGCTCCAAAATACGAAGTACAACATCGATGTGTTGCAAGTGCTCCTCCCATATGCGGCTACAGATGACATTGTCATCGAAAAATACAAGCAAAAACTTCCTCAGCTGACCATGGAAGATGTGGTTTATACAAGACTGGAAGGTGGCTGGAGCATTGGTTAGCCCGAAGGGCATCACCAAGAACTCGAAGTGGCCATAGTGGCATCTAAGCGCAGTCTTGGGAACATCTTGCTCCCTCACCTTGATCTGATGGCACCTCGACCTCAGATCAATCTTCAAGAAGAACTTCGCTCCCCTCAACTCATCCATCAATTCATCAATCCTGGGGATGGGGTAACGGTTTTTCATGGTTTTCTTGTTGAGCGCCCTGTAGTCGATGCACATTCGTAATGTGCCATCCTTCTTCTTCACCAAGATTACGGAAGAAGCAAAGGGACTAGTGTTGGGCCTAATGTGTCTTAATGCCAAGAGCTCATGTATGGCTCGCTCAATCTCATCCTTGTAGGCTTTGGGGTGCCTATAGGGGGTGGTGATCACTGCCTGGATCCCCGCTCTCCACCTCAATAGCAGCGTTCAAACTCCCGATCCGGTGGGCTGCCCCGGTGGTATGTTCAAAACCATGGAGTAACAAATTAATATAGATCGCACATCTAGATGTACCGGCTACCATGTAGCTCCACCAAATACGTACCCACTACCCACCTTATGTCTCGTTTTCCGAAATCGCATCCATTCTGTAGCAGAGACCGTTCGGGAAGGTATGTGCATGCCTCTCATCATCACATGCTTCCCACTCTTCTTATCCATCCACTCCATCTCTAACGTCTCCAATCCGTAGTGACTTTCCCGCTGCACAAGCCACCTGTACACCCAATACATTGGTATTTGGGATGTTTCCACTACAAAAAAGTGATCCGTCATCGTGTTCCTCCCTGGTCACCGCTAATGTCAGAACATTCTGCATGGCAATCGCATGGTCTGGTGGACCCGGAACCAATACGCAGGAAAACCATCAGGACTCTATCTGCATACCCTCCTCTGCACTAGTTGGGCATCAATGAATTTATGAGTGGCCTCGCTATCTACCATAACTGAAACACGTTGTCCTTGGACGGTACCTCGAACACGCAGTGTAAAATACTTAGGAACTCCTCGCAAAGATGCAAGGACTCCTCCTATGGGTGCAAACGCTACCCCTCCTTCTCCTAGGGGAGGTGGTGGTGGATGATCTCCTCTCGGTGCCTTAGCTCTGGCATCTCCCTCTAACCCCTCATACACATCTTCTTATCCCTCACTGTCAAAGAAGACCTCGATGTAATGTGCCTTTCCTGTGGCACATCGGCGACCTAGTGCCCATGGCTCATGGCATGTGAAGCAAAGCTTCCTCCATCTCGCACCCTCCAGTATCATCATCCAACGACCCCCGACCTTGCCCCCTCGAGGGTGGAGGTGAAAAAAATCCTCACCCGGATTCCTACTGCAACATATCTGAATTACTTCTCCTACTATTTTTCATAATTATTTCATTATAGTGAAATATCGAAGTAATTACTAAAGCAGTCTACACAAATAATGTTGCGGAATAAATCTAAGTGCTGAAACAATCTAAAAAAATACAATATAAAACATCCACATTTGACACAGTTATTTTGGACTAAGTCCTCTGAAAAACCCAACTCGGGAAAACGAGTGCAGCAGATCTGAGGGTTTGTATTATTAAGCAACAAAATCTTGAGTACAACTAGGTGCCAACATCCGACAAACCCTTCAGAGAAATATAGACAACTGATGAAAAATGTGAGATATACCTCACTCTGCAAGTCCTCGACTGATCTAAACAGCGCTGATGAAGCCCTCCTCTGCCTCTGCGTGATTGCCTACGCCGGAACTGCGTAAGCCTACGTGGGCAAGCTTGAGGAACTACGTCACCTCTCTCTGCAACTGATCAAGCTGATCTGAGACTGAGTTTTGGCCCTCTTGGCTCAGAAACCCCATCCTCTAACTATCTCCGGACTGACTCCAAGAGACACTTCGCTGCTTCTGCGTGAGCTCCTGCAGGAACTGCGTCACCCCTTCAGAAAATTGCGTTGTCTCTTTCTGCGTTACTGCTGCCTCCCTCTGAAATGCACTCCTGGTCGTCCTGACCAGTTACTACTTCTGCCCCTCTCTGGAACTGATCACTGAATCAAAATCACTTAGAAAACCCTGCCCTAGTGATTCGATTCTGATCAAAAGCTGTGTTTCTTCACACAAACTCGAAAATGCCAAATGCTCAATGCACTCACTGCGTTTTCCATAGGCCCCTCACCTTCCTTATATTCTTCTGTTGACTTTTCAACGGCCAAGATTAAAACAAAATCAAGGGCTAAGATTAACTTGGATGTGATCCATGACTTTATCTAGAAGATTCACACTAAGTTTAATTAATACCCTTTAATTAATCAGTTTCCCTAAGTTTAGACTTAGGAAAACATTAGAAAACGATTAATTATTTTAATTAAACCATCTCTAAGTGGAATTTTCCAAAACCATTTCTGGGTATTATGGAATACATGTGTCTTAGCATGTATACAAAATTACAAGGCTAGAGCACATCCGATGCTACCATAAATCAACACTCCCTCTTAGCGAGGAAAGTGCTCTAGGAAAACAACTCAATGTGCTGCTCTTACTTCTGGAACATCTGTTGTTGTGCTATTGATGCTGCTCACCAATACTGCACAAAAAAAAATGCTGCGACTGTACCGCTACTGACTCTGCACGCTGCTGCCAACTGCCATTGTATTGCAACTCCCTCTGAATTCTGCAACTATGTTGTTGCACTACGTGAGCACTACTCTGCACTGCACTACACCATTGTGCACTGTGCTGCTGCTACTCATCTGCTGCTGCTGCTGCTCAACTACTGCTATTGCAGCATTGCTGCTTCAGAAAAACATCCGAAATTGGACAAGTAAAACTGCATCTGAACAATAATACTGACTGTTGCTAACTTCTGCACTAGCTTTCTGAAAAATATTGCGTTGTTGCTGCTCTGCACTGCGCGAACACTGCACTGTGTTGCCCCAGTGTGCACTGCGCTGTTGCTGCTCAACTGTTGATGCTGCTACCCCCTCTCTGCGCTGATCAGGATCTAGTACTGCTAGCCATTGCATTGTCTCATCATCTTCCACTGCAATTGTCCATCCTGCTACTGTCTTTAGGCTGCCATAGCTCACATGTGATCCAAGAGTCCGGAAATACTCAAGGATCCTGCCACATGTAGATTCTGGATCTACAACTCCAAGTTGGCCCACTTCTCTCCTTTCAGAATGTGAGCTAACATAGCACAATCTCCTTCTGCCTCAATCTTGGCTGCTCCGGCTTGAGGATCTTGCTTCTCCTCTTTATCCTTTTTCTTAAGAGGACATTGTGTGGCATAATGTCCCATTTCTCCACACCTGAAGCACTTGATCTTAGAAAGATATTTCTTCTTCTGCCTCTGTTGCCCTTTAGATGCAAGGGCTGTTTTTTCTTCCTCCTCCTTCTTTACTTTGGATCCGCTGTTGCCATCCTCAATATGGATTTTGAGGAGATCTCTCCTTAGCTCTTCTTGCTGCAAGGTTTCCCACATCACCTCCCATCCTGGGAGTCTTTCTCTGCCCAAAATGCTTTGGACAAAGACCTGATAATCTTCTGAAACAGAGTTTAGAGTGAGCCTTACCAACTCTGAGTCTCTAGAAGCAGACCCCACTGCTGACAGCTGGTCTCGATTTTCCTGAATTCGAGATAGGAAGGAGTCAAACCGCTCTCCCTTCTTCATTCTGGTATTACGCATCTTCTGTTCCAGGTACATCTTCTGCTGTTCGAAAGATCCTTGGTATAGCTTTTCCAGCGCTACCCACATTTCTCTAGCAGTGCCTTTTGCTGCTATGTGCGGTACGATGGGATCCTTCACACCATCTAGAATCAATCGCTTGGCTCTTGCCATATTCTTCTTGAATTGTCTCAGATGTGCTGCATCCAAAGGTTCTGCACATGCGCTTTTTATGAGGGCCTTGAGATCATGCTCATCAAGGAGAAACTCAATCATTGATTTCCAAATAACATAGTTGGAGGCACCCTCTAATCTATCTTGGTCACACAGTCCGTTGCTGACCATCTCCTCAACTGTCGATTTATTTCTCTAACCCTCTGCTCAACTTAGACTTATGCACTCCTTGTGGAGTAAGTCACTGCTTCTGCTGCTGCATGGGAAAAACTGAGTTTCTTTGAGTAAGAAAGCTCTCTGGGGTCAAGAAATCCCTAATTTTTGTTTTTCAGAAATTTTTTGACCCTCATGCATCAACACACACTGCTGTGCAACTACTGCATTCTGCAGCTATGTTGATCTTTTACACTGCCTCTTCGGCAACTGAAAAAACTTACCCCTCTGTCAACTCTCTCAGAGGGAGCCTTTTCTGCACTGGAATGCCCTCCTAGCCTGGATAGCGTAATTTCTGGGAGGGTCTGCTGCTGCTTACGCAGATCCTAGATTTTTCAGCACTGATCTGCTGGCTCTCTTGTGTTTCACCTGCACTTCAGCTTAAATAAGCTCTGATACCATGTGAAAAATCCTAAATCTGGATTCCTACTGCAACAAATCTGAATTACTTCTTCTACTATTTTTCATAATTATTTCATTACAGTGAAATATCGAAGTAATTACTGAAGCAGTCTACACAAATAATGTTGCGGAATAAATCTAAGTGCTAAAACAATCTGAACAAAATACAATGAAAAAATCCACATTTGACACAATTATTTTTGGACCAAGTCCCCGGAAAAACCCAACTCGGGAAAACTGGTGCAGTAGATCTGAGGGTTTGTATTATTAAGTAGCAGAATCTTGAGTACAACTAGGGTGCCAGCATTCGGAAAACCCTTTAGAGAAATCTAGACAACTGATGAAAAATGTGAGATATACGTCACTTTGCAAGTCTTTGGCTGATCTAAACAGCGCTGATGAAGCCCCCCTCTACCATTGCGTGATTGCCTACGCTGGAATTGCGTAAGCTTGCGTGGGAAAGCTTGAGGAACTACGTCACCTCTCTCTGCAATAGATCAAGCTGATCTGAGACTAAGTTTTGGCCCTCCTGGCTCAGAAACCCCAACCTCGAGCTATCTCCGGACTGACTCCAAGAGACATTACGCTGCTTTTGCGTGAGTTCTTGCAGGAACTGTGCCACCCCTTCAAAAAATTGCGCTGTCTCTTTCTGCGTTACTGTTGCCTCTCTGTGAAATGCACTCTTGGTCCTCCTGACCAGTTACTGCTTCTGCCCCTCTCTGGAACTGATCACTGAATCAAAATCACTTAGCAAACCCTGCCCTAGTGATTCGATTCTGATCAAAAGCTGTCTCTCCACACAAACTCGAAAATGCCAAATGCTCAATGCACTCACTGTGTTTTCCATAGGCCCCTCACCCTCCTTATATTCTTCTTTTGACTCTTCAACGGCCCAGATTAAAACATAATCAAGGGCAAAGATTAACTTGGATGTGATCCATGACTTTATCTAGAAGATTCACACTTAGTTTGATTAATACCCTTTAATTAATCAGTTTCCCTAAGTTTAGACTTAGGAAAACATTAAAAATGATTAATTATTTTAATTAAACCATCTCTAAATGGAATTTTCCAAAACCATTTCTGGGTATTATGGAATACATGCGTCTTAGCCTGTATACAAAATTACAAGGCTAGAGCACATCTGATGCTACCATTAATCAACATGGAGCTCTCGTGTCTTTCCCCTTCTGCTAGAAGTTGGAACACTGGTTTGTGAGGAAAAGGAGCTCTCATCGTTGGCAGGGCATCCTGCAAGTCCCTAGTCCTCCCTATTGCATCCTGCAGCGTAGTAGGCCTAGTGGATCTGACTAGCCCCCGCAACGGTTGCGCCAATCCGTCAATAAACATATATACCCTCCTAGCCACTGACAAGTTTGGCACCATCACTGAAAGTTTCAGGAACTCGGAAATGTAAGTCTCCGGGTTCCCTGATTGTTTGAGCTTAGTCAGCTCAACAGAGTGTTCCTTCGGGTCCTTCCAGTGAAATCTCTCCACTAGCCTCCGAGTGAACTTTGCATATGCTGTCACTGCTGCATGACCCAACGTAGATATCTCGTGGAACCACTAGTTGTGGGCTTCCCCCTCAAGGTGCAACACTGCCACCTTGATAGGCTCTACCTCTGCCATTTGGGTCAGCTGAAAATAGATGTCCAACTTCTCCACCCAAGCCTTAGCCAAACACTTCGATGATCCATCAAAGGTAGGTAAGAAATTTTTTTCCACGGTGCGTTGCAAGTCATTCCCCTGCACGTACCCTCCTCCTCTACTCTGGTTGCATGGTCTGCTATTGTTCTTCAGTTGGAAAAACTCGTTAAAGGTGAGGACCTCTCCAAACTCTCGCCCATATGACTGATACTCTGCAAAATAATTCCTGTAATGAGCCACCTCCGGCTCGTGGGGTCCTCCCGTTCCTGCTCCTAAAGTCAAGAAAGTGGGCATGGTGTAACGTGGGGGAGTGCATAGCACCACCTGCATAGAAAAACATGGTGAGAAGTACCGGACCCTTCTCTATTGTGAAACTCCCTTGGGATCTCACACTGTCTGTTTTCTTCGGGAATCTTCTGCCCCATTTCCCCTATCTTTTTGGAAAGCTCCTGTACTGATTTCAAGAGGAGGTTACCAAACTCCTTCCCATCATCTATCTCATCTGCCATTGGTTCCTTCCCTTTATCCTCCTCAACCAGGACGCTGTCCTCTTCTGCAGGTGTGATTTCGAGCCTACGCTCTCTGTCCTGTACCTCTGCTTCCGGTATGTGATGAACTCTCTATCTTCGGGTGTGATAGACTGATTGCTCCATAGGCTGAGGCAAGTCTTGAGCTCTTATACCACCATAATATCCCAAACGAGAAATAGACAACAATACAAAGAAACATAAACAAAAACTACAAGAAATAGAAGCATACACATAAAACACTGCAAATAAATCAGAACAACTGAGCCATTTTATTATATTTTCTAAAATGAGGGATAAGTACAAAGAGTGCTCAAAATGATAGCACCTTGGCCTGCTCTAGGTAGGCTGAAATGATCTCTTCCTCCTCCCTCAGAAAGTCTCCTCATTCTCTGCTCTACGCTGCTCCTCTCCTGTGCAGTCTTGCTGTAAATGTTGCGGCTCGCTGGAAAGGGATTGCGAGATAATGTTGTTCTGCTATTTAGAAAATTCTGAAATTCGGACCCTAGACTCTCCTCCAAAAACCTAGAATAACCCGTGAAGGAATTCTGGAATGGCTGACCTCGGAAAATCACCCTCTTGGGATGACTACGCACTTCTGCTGGGCACGCTGGCCTCTGTGATGAAATGCTGGAAGGAAAGGCTTCCAACTACCCAAAGAACTGAGCTATGGATGGGCTGATCCCCTCACAAGCCTCTGGACTGAAATCCCACAAGCTTTCTCCTCTCCCAGAGCTATCCTCCTCCTAGACTGCGTAATCCTCTAAGTAATTGCGCTGCCCTGGGGATGACTGCGTAATCCTGGTGGCTGATCCAACAATGTTGCTCTCAAAAAATGAACATATGGCTCCTCTCTTGAGCGGGCACTCGTCGTCACTCGAGGACGAGGTTGGGATCTCCGCTCAGAGACATCCGTGTGCTGAACAACACTGTAGACTTAGCTAAACAACTTTAGCGTGTTGTAGTCTTGACAGACAGAAAATCAAATGTTGTATGAATGAATGAGAAAGGCTGCCTCCATCCCCTTTTATGCTAGTGAACCTCCTCATTCCCTTGGGCCCACTAATGTTGCGCTGTCCCTCTTGCCACATTGTCCATAACTGCTCTGTGCTGCCTGTCCCACGTTGCCACTCCGCTACCTGGGCCCACGCTGCCTCTGCGCTGTCCCAATTGCCTCCTCTCCTGCACTGTCACTTGGCCCCATGGGTCCCACTTTGCCTTTTAATTATTATGCCTAGTGACTTTAGGAAAGTGCTTTTATTCTATTGTTGATTTATGGGTCCCCTCACCCCTTTATTTCCTGCTGAAATTTAGAAAGGCAAAAATTAATCAAAAATGAATATTCCAATTAGCTGTCTGCTAATTCGGAATATTACATTTATTGAAACCAAAAGCTTTGAAGACAAATTTTGCCTTTTTGGAACAATTTGACAATGAAACAAGTTTTGAAATAAAACAAATTGTCTTGCTTTATTCCCCTAACTATGCTAACTCCCTTAACATGACATGTATGATGTAAATGAAGTCTTGTTTGCTCTTTTTGGTGACATATTTGGACTTTTCAGTGGCAAAACAAGGACACCTAGACAACAGACCTAGATGGAGATGAAGTGACTGGCCTAAGTCTCTAAAAGACGATGAAGTGACTGGCTTAAGTCTCTAAAAGACAATGAGTGACATGACCTCTGAGATGATGAAGGCCATGGATGGAATGAGGGGAACAACATTTTTGACCTAGACCATATGCAGTGACCAAAATTTAGTTGAAAACTTGTTTGAAAAGACAAAATTTTTGACCTAGGACTACTAGCAAATAAACTGAAAGAGCATGTTTGATCACTGGACATATTGACACTAACACCTTTCACTGATGCATCCAACCCCTTTCGCTACATTCCTCCCTCTTTGGAGTCTATTCAAGAAAAGGGTGTTGAGATTTGTGGAGTGTTGGGGTATCTTGGAATGTGCTCTAGCTCCCAAACTTTGTGGAGGGACTAGAGTACATGAGATCTCCAAGACTCGGAAAGGGATTTGAGAAATTCCATCCAGTTTAAGAAAAATTAATTAATTAATATTTTTAATTAAGGACCCTAAGTCTAACTTAGGAAAATTAAAATATTAAAGGTAATTAATTTAAACATTTGATGGAAATGACTTAAATCACACGGATCAAGCTTTCTTTTAATCTTAACCGTCAAATCAAGATTAGATCACGACCGTTGGTTTCCCAACGAGAAAGTATAAAGGAAAGTCTTGGGGTCAGTTGGAGAACACACAGACGGAGGAAGAGCACCAAGACTAAGCTGGAATTCTAGGGCGTGGTTTCTAAGAATTTCTAGAAGTGTTTCAGCTGCAGCAAGGGGTAGTATTGGCTAAGGGGATGATCTGATCCTAGAGTCAAGAGTCAGCAAGAGGTAGAGAAGCAACAGTCAGAGCAGCACAGAGGGCTTCAGTGCTATGCAGGCCTAGAAAGGGCAACACAGAAGTAGCAGGAGGCCATCAGGGCTTATGCAGGCCAAGCAGAGGCAGTGCAGGGACCGTTGAGATTTTTTGTATTTGGGGAAGCATCAGTTGTGCTCTAGGTCCCAAATTTTGTGGAGGGACTAGAGTACACTTGATCTACAAGACCCATAAGTGGATTTGAGAAATTTCAAGTTGTGTTCAAGTTATTCAAATAATTAATTATTTTTAACGGATTTCCTAGGTCTAACTTAGGAAAATAAAATAATTAAAGTGAATTAATTAACATGTGCTGAAATTGTCTTAAGTCACATGGATCAAGCAATCTTTTAATCTCAGCCGTTGATGGATAATTTAATCTCGGTCGTTGAAGGGTTCAACGAAAAAGTATAAGAGAAAGGCTTGAGGGTCAATTGAAGACACACAATTTCTGTAGAATTGAGGAATAGATCTGGAATTCTAGGGCGGGTTTGCTAAGAATTTCCGGAGGGATTTCCTACAGTGGAGGGTAGTATTGGCCAAGGGAATGTTCTGATTTCAGGGCCAAGAGACAGCAAGAGGCAAGAGGAGCAACAATAAGGACAACGCAGAGGGGCTTCAGGCTCACGCAGTCCAACAGGGACAGCGCAGAGGTAGCTAGGGCCACATAGGGCTGATGTTGGCCTAGTAGAGGCAGCGCAGGGGCAGCGTAGACCCTCTAGGGGTGACGCAGGCCCTCCTAGGGCCACGTAGAGGCTGACGCAGGCCTTCTAGGGCAACGCTGGGGCTTCAGAAGCTCCGCTGAGGGTTTCTAGGGTCAGATTCGAGCTGAGTCCTGTAAATCTCTTTTGAGGTTGTGGATCAGTCAGATATTTGGCACTAGATCATTAGGTTAGCTGTAGATTTGATATCTTTTATTCTCTGTCGGGTTTTCCAAGGTTGGAACCTAGATTTGCTATACTCAGAACTACTTAATAATAAACCCTCATATCTGCTGAACCGGATTTCTCGCTTTGGGTTTTTCTAGGAACTTATGTCCAAAAATCCATGTGTCACTTTGTTTCATGAGTGTATTATTCAGTAAATGATTTGCATGTGTAGGCTGTAGTTGTGTTTATTTTCGATATTTTCTGAATCTAATTTATGAAAATAACTTGTATTAATTAAATCAAGTAGGAGAAAATAAACCAATACACTGTAGTAGAATTTTCATATGGTATCAGAGCGATAACAGATCGAGCTAAATCTCCAGCAAATCAGCTGAAGAAATATTTTTTCTGCAGGGTGGCAAAAGAAGCAGCAAATCCGGAAAGGGCATCTTGTGACGAGGAAGCGGGATCCGGGAGACAGCGGCCCGAGTACGGGCGCTAGACTTGCAGGACCCTTCCCGGGGCAGCATAAGGATTCGTCCCCAGAACACGGGGTTATCTTTGTCCCTTAAACATTGGGCTGCTTGGAGAATGTTGTCTAGTCACTTCTCTTGTTACATGTAATATTCTTAATTAGCACCGCTAATTGGAATATTTGATTTTTGTATAGTTTTGCCGACTATAGTTAATTAATAAATAAAAGTGAGAAATGGGGTCTAACTCACTTAAATAAAATAAAGTGTTCCCTAGTAGAGGCAACGTTGTAACTTAAAGGGGAAAGCCTTGGGGGTCCACACACACATGAGAGAGGCCTCACGTAAACTCCTAAGGTAACTGCGCAGGTCAAAGAGGAACTCAAGGACGCAGTTAGGGTTTTGAGGGAGCTAGCACTATAAAAGGTGGGGGTTTCACTCCATTTGGCATTGTTGATATGATATTGATATTGAGAGCTAGACTTATGTCTACTTCAGCACGCCGGTTGTTTAGTCGGTCTGCAGCACTGTTTAGTGCGAACTGAGTGTCTCCGGTCGGAGATCTCGCCCTTGGCTCCGGGGGACTTCGAGTGCCTGCTCGAGCAAGGTTTTTCCTTCAGTTTCAGTTGGTGATTTGCAGTGGATTTCTGGTGGACGTTTTGCATAGGAGCTGCCCCTTGAGTGACTGCGCAGTCCAGGAGAGAGGACGCAGTTTCTGCAGGGAGGACGCAGTCTTGGTTGAGCAGCGTTATTGTGGGGTGTTTTGGCAGTGGGTTCAGCGTTTTTCAGCCTTGAGGAGGTTGCCATTTCATCTGGAGGTTTTGCAGGAGGATACAGGCCCTTTTCTCAGCGTGTTCCTTGAGCTTCTGCGCTGTTCCTGGAGGCACAGCGTTTTTGTAGGAGGAGGGTTTCTGGGGGTGATTTTCGGAGGTGGTCCGTTTGGTCTATGATTTCTGGGTTTTGTCCGGCGCAGCGAGTACAGGTGATCTGTAGATTTTTAGCTCATTCCGGCGAGGGGATCAGCCTCTAGTTCCAATTCTTTCCAGGAGCAGCAGTTTACGACAGTTTCTTCCAGCAGCTGGGAAGCAGTTTCTGTAGTAGCCATTTCCTGTTTCTGAGAGGGTTCTTCACTTGCCTGGTGCAAGGATAGGTGCTCTTATTCTGATTATCCATTGTACCCATTTATATTCTCGGATTAATAAAATGGCTTAGCATTCCTGGCATTTTATGTGTACTTGCTTTATATTCTGTTTCCGGCATTTTTCTATATAGTTGTATGCTTGTATTGCTGCCTATTTCCCGTTGGGGATATTACAGTGGTATCAGAGCATAATTCTGGCTCAGCTTGTGGTCTATGACATTGGGAAAGAGATCATACAGAGGTTTGCTGGAATTTTGGAGAGCAATAGCAGTTGCAGTACCAAAAACGCAATTGGAAAAAGGGCCAAAATATAAAGGGTCAAATTTTGAAGTTTGGAATTAGAAGAAACGCTTTCTGGGTTTTTCTGGGTTTTGGGCAAGGATCACCTTCCCAAATTCCTGGAATTTTCTGAGTAGTTTTCGGTGGGTAAATCGGAGGTCGAAGTTAAGCAGCAGTATGGTTTTGCAGCAGCCGTGCAGTTTCTGAGGAGCCTGTAGGCACCTAGCAGAAAATGCCAATGGCAGGTGGTGATGATTCGAGGAGATGGGAGACACTCCTCCAACACATGCAGGTGATGTCACAGAAACTCACTGCGTTGGAGGTTAGTTTTCAGATTGGTGAGGGATCAGGCACTTCCCACCATTTGCCGGAGCATGATGCCACTCAGCATATGGCATCACATACACCCACACGTCCTACCATGCCCACTTTTCTGGATGAAGACATAGGGGCAGGAGCACAGCGAGAGCCGGAGCCGGGCCACATGGGTGACTATTTTGCAGAGTACCAGGCATACGGGCAAGAGTTCATGGAGGCTCTCTCGTTCAGAGACTTTGTTCAGCTCCAGCGTGATAGTAGACCTCACAACTTTCACAGAGGGAACAGGCGCTCACATGATGGGGGCTTACAGCGCATAGTGGACAGATTCCATCTACCGACATTTGACGGGTCATCCAGGCGCTCAGAAAAAGCTTGGGTGGACAAGTTGGATACCTCTTTCCAGCTTGACCGAGTATCGAAGAGGGAAACCATTAAAATGGTTACCTCGCATGAAGGACGGGGAGCACGAAGGGTTAAATTATTTAAATTTATTTTACGTTGGGCCAGCTACCTTCGTGCCTGTTGTGCTCCCAACTCTCAAACTTTGAGCGGGAGGACTCGAGTTTCCACGATCTGAAATTAGCACGAGAAATGGATTTGGGAAATTTCATTTGGTCTAGGAGATATTAATTTAATTAATTATTTTAAGTATATTTCCTAAGTTAAAACTTAGGCAACTTAAATAATTAAAATGAATTTAATTAAACATGTGATGAAATTGCCTTAAGTCTCACGGAACAAGATTTCTTTTAATCTTAGCCATTGATTCAAGATTTGATCATGGCCGTTGATTTTTCAACGAGAAAAGTATAAAGGAAAGGCTTCGGGTCATTTGTAAAGTGACACAGAGGCAGAGCACTGAAGCTAAGCTGAGATTCTAGGGCAGGGTTTGCTAAGAATACTCAAAAGTGTTTCAGCTGCAGAGAGGGGAATTTAGACCAAGGGGATGATCTGATCCCAGGGTGTAGAATACACAAGAGGCAGAGAAGAGATCAGCTCAAGGACAGCGCAGGGGAAGGCAGCAGCATTAGCAAGGACAGTGTAATTTTCAGGAAACCCTTCAGGGGTTACACAGAGACCCTTAGGGGCAGCGTAGTGACTGTGTTACCCATTCTGGGGTAACACAGTCCCTTCTGGAGCAACTCTGAGGGTTTGGAGGCCATCCAAAGCTGACACAGAGGCTTTCAGGGGCTTCAGAGGCTGACGCAGTGCATTTCAGGGGCAGCGCTGGGGTTTCTAGGCCTAGATCTGGCTGAGTTCTGTAAATCCCGTTTGAGGGTGTGGATCAGTCAGTATTTTTGGCCATAGATCGGCCAGGAGTTGTAGATCTAGAGTTTTCTCTGTCGGGTTTTCCAGATCTGGAACCCAGAGTTGTGTATTCAGAAATATTCTTAATAATAGAACCCTCCAGCAGCTAGAGACCGGTTTTCCCACCTTGGGTTTTTCCGGGGACTATTTGTCCAGAAGTAACTGTGTCACTTTGTCAATGTGTGCATGTGCTTATTCTAGATCTGAATTGGTAGAGATCTGTTATGTGTTTTGCTTCGATTTAACTTGAATTTATTCAGTTAATAACTTGTATAAGTAGGAGGAGCTTAACCAGATTAACAGTAATAATTTCTGCATAAGTATAAGGATTCAGAAATTTCTACACTTACTTCTCAGCAACTGAGTTGCAGTGCAGCAGTTAACAGTGTGGCAGCGCTATAGGTAGCATGATGCAGCAATTTGAAAGGGAGCTGCTGTACAGATGTAGTAGTGTTAGTGTTAGTGGCATGGGAAGCAGTGCAAGAGATGGAGGGCAGCAGGCCAAGCATCAACAACATAGACCCAGTACTCAAGATCTTGAGATGCATGGTGTGATGGATTGCTAGAGCACACTCCTGATGCTGAGAGGGAGTGTTGAGATTTTTTTGTATTTGGGGTAACATCAGTTGTGCTCTAGGTCCCAAATTTTGTGGAGGGACTAGAATACACTTGATCTACGAGACCCAAAAATGGATTTGAGAAATTTGAAGTTGTGTTCAAGTTATTCAAATAATTAATTATTTTTAATGGATTTCCTAAGTCTAACTTAGGAAAATAAAATAATTAAAGTGAATTAATTAACACATGTGCTGAAATTGTCTTCAGTCACATGGATCAAGCAGTCTTTTAATCTCAGTCGTTGATGGATGATTTAATCTTGGTCGTTCAAGGGTTCAACGGAAAAGTATAAGAGAAAGGCTTGAGGGTCAGTTGAAGACACACAATTTCTGTAGAACTAAGGAATAGATTTGAAATTCTAGGGCAAGTTTGCTAAGAATTTCCGGAGGGATTTCCTGCAGTGAGGGGTAGTATTGGCCAAGGGAATGTTCTGATTCCAGGGCCAAGAGACAGCAAGAGGCAAGAGGAGTAGCAACAAGGACTCCGCAGAGAGGCTTCAGGCTCATGCAATCTAACAGGGATAATGCAGAGGTAGCTAGGGCCACACAGGGCTGACGCTGGCCTAGCAGAGGCAGCGCAGGGGCATCATAGACCCTCCAGGGGTGACGTAGGCCCTCCTAGGGCCACGCAAAGGCTGACACAAGTCTTTTAGGGAAACGCTGGGGCTTCAGAAGTTGTGCTGAGGGTTTCTAGGGTTAGATCCGGGCTGAGTCCTATAAATCCCGTTTGAGGGTGTGGATCAGTCAGATATTTGGCACTAGATCTTCAGGTTAGCTGCAGATTTGATATCTTTTATTCTCTGTCAGGTTTTCCAAGGTTGGAACCCAGATTTGTTGTACTTAGCACTACTTAATAATAAACCCTCATATCTGCTGAACCAGTTTTCCCGCTTTGGGTTTTTCTGGGGACTTATGTTCAAAAGTCCATGTGTCACTTTGTTGCATGAGTGTATTATTCAGTAAATGATCTGCATGTGTAGGTTGTAGTTGTGTTTATTTTCGATATTTTCTGAATCTAATTTCTGAAAATAACTTGTATTAATTAAATCAAGTAGGAGGAAATAAACCAATACACTGCAGTAGAATTTTCACAAGGACTGCGTCACCCAGTCTTGGGTTACGTAGGCCGCTCCTGTATAACGCAGGGGCACCAGCAAGCTAGCAGAGCTGATGCTGAGGGCTTCAGAGCAGTGTTGGGGTTTCTGAAGACAAAAAAGGTTGAGTTCTGTAAATCCCGTTTGAGGGTGTGAATTAGTCTAGTTTTTCGTCTTCGGAACTGAGGTATTGCTACAGATTTTTGTTTTCTCTGTCGGGTTAACCAGTAAGGTGCCCAAATTTGCTGTACTTAGAATCTACTTAGTAATATAAACCCTCCAGCTGCCAGAAGACCAGTTTTCCCGCATTGGGTTTTTTCGGGGACAGTTGTCCAGAAAATCTTGTGTGTCACTTTGTCTATGTGCATGTATTCAGTTTTAGATCTGTATCTGTGAAGAACTATTAATATGTTTACTTCGATGTTAATGTTGAAATTTCAGATTAATAACTTGATTAAGTAGGAGAAGTATAACCAGATTTAACAATAGGGTTTCTGCATAAGTAATAAATTTTTTCACAAAGGGTAAGGGTAAAATAAAAAAGAAGGGTGATAACAAAAGTTATTTCACACCCTCCTCTCTCTCTGATAGTGCACATGGTCCTCAAGCTAATAGAGGTCAAATGCAACCTACTTTAGATCACCATTGGAAGAAAGAATTGAGAGAAATTGCCTGTGATACATAGCTAGATTGTGGTATGATGTTGATATCCCCTTCAATGCTTCTCATTCACCATATTATGAACCTATGTTTGATGCCATATTTGCTGCTGGAAAGGGCTTCAAAGGCCCTACTTTGCATGAGTTAAGGGGATCTCTTTTGCAAAATGAAGTTTTGTCCATTGATGAATATTTGAGAGATTTCAAAAGCTCATGGGAAAAAAGGGGATGTACCATCATGTAAGATGGATGGAATGATCAAAGGAATTGTACCATCATGAACTCCTTATCTTTTGCCCACAGGGAACCATGTTTCTAAGATCAGTTGATGCATCTGATAGTGTGAAAGATGCACACTTGTTGCTTGAGATCTTGGATGAGGTTGTTGAAGAGGTGGGGGTGGCTAATGTTGTTCAAATCATCACAGATAATGCCTCTAACTATGTTCTTGCTGGTAAAATGTTAGAGGAAAAACAAAAAACCATCTTTTGGACCCCATGTGCTGCACATTGCATAGACCTCCTGCTTGAGGATATTGGTAAAATAGATCGGATCAAGAACACTGTAAAGCATGCCAAAAGCATAACAAAATATATCTATAATCACTCATGGATTTTGAGCTTGATGAGGAAACACATAGTGGGCAAGGATATTGTAAGGCTTGGCATCACTAGATTTGCAACTCATTTTTTGGCATTGCAATCCATGCTTTCTCAACATAGAAACTTGCAAAAGGCGTTTTCCAGTGATGAATGGAATGAATGTCAATGGTTTCGGAAACAGGATGGCTAAGATGTGAAAATAAAGTTAATGAAGAAATATTTTGGAAAAAGGCAACAAAGATTGTGAAGGTTGTTGAGCCATTGGTTAGGGTGTTGCGGCTGGTGGGTGGGGAAAGATTGACTATGGGCTTTGTTGTTGCACATAATGTCTAGGCACCGCGACAACGGATCAAATTGGGGGCTGTCACCCTGATCCCCAATCTCTCTATCTAAGCTGTCTCCTTGCTGACTAAGGGAGGTAGACCCTAACAAAAATGAAGAAGGAGAACTAGTTGAAAACCAACCAATTTAGGAGACACAGTTAAATGACCAAATACTTGTTAAGATTAACGAGATTTTACAGATCCAATTAGATTTGAAGTTTAAAACCAGTGCTTTGTGGAGTCAAAATATCTCGTTATGAAATTAAAATCGAGTAACTGATAGGTAACTGTTGTTGCTAAAAAAAAAAAAAAATCAATCCACGACAATGATATTCGATAAAAAACCCTCACAATTATGCATCAACAATGTTTGATAAAGACATGCAATTTATCATCACTTGAAATATTCTCAAAGTTGACTAAAACAATTAATAATCAATTTCAAGCAACTTAAAACCCAATTAAAGATAGCTCAACGATCATCAACCACAGTTAAGCATGAAAATACTTCTAACCAAAAGCAAACTTTAAACAATTTAAATTCGAAACAAAAATATTATCATGAGAGAACCATCAAATTTAAATGCTAGACATTTCCAATAATTTTGAATTAAAATGATATTCTAAATAATTCCAATTTAGATATATATAGTCAAGCTTTAGATAAAAAGAGATTTCAAATCTACCCTTGACTACTATCATACAAAATTTAAAACAAAACTTCCCTAAGATAAAAAATGAACGGAATTATTAATTTTTTTTAATTTTTATTATTTTTAAAACTTTTTTATTTTTCTCAACAAATATAAATATAAAATTAATCTAAAACTAAAGTTTAAAAACTCTAAAAATAAAAAATAGAAAATAAAAAATAAAAAATCTAAAGTTAATAAAAACCATAAAATACAAAATGGAAAATGTTTTAAAGTGTTAGTATTTTTTAATTTTTATTTTTGATATTTTTCCAAAGTCTAAAGATTAAAAAGGAAAACTAAAAAAAAAGTCAAATCTAAAAATTTAAATTAAATGATACCTAAACTAAATAAAAAATCTAAAGTCTAAAGTTAAAAAAAATCATAAAATACAAAAGCAAAAAAAGTTAAAAAAAAGTGTTAGTCATATATATATATATGAAAAAAGGGAAAATAAAAAAAGGAAGAAGTCAAAATTCAATTAATCACAACCTAACTAACCTCATAAACTAAATAAATCAAACGTCTAAAGTTAAAAAAAATCAAAATTGAAAATCTAAAGCTAATGAAATAAAATGGAATGCGTTAGTTTTTTTGTTTCTTGTGTGCAGGGTAAGCTGCGAAGGGAAAGGAAGAGCTGTCGGTGAAGAAGCTGCCGGAAATGAAAATCGAAGAGTAGGTCCAAGGCAATGACGTCGAGCAGTGGCCAGAAGGGATAGCGAAATCATGAGGGTTGTGCGATGGCAACAACATGGGAGAAGACAGGAATAGGGCTACGGAGGCGGAGCAAGAGGATCGAAAGTTGGGCAACGTGAAGAAGTGAAGGCAGACAACACAAAAAAATGGAGGAAGGGTTCACGCAGGCAGGGATTCGACAGCGTGAGAGCGGATGGAAAGCAGAAGTGTTGGAGTTGGCAGTAAATAAAAAAAAATGCAGGGATGAAGGTGGGATAAGGAAACTGAAGACAACGTGGAATAGAGATTGGAAAACGCAGTAGCAGGGAAAACCAGCGTAGCCAGCAAAACACAGAAATTTGCATGCATACACCAATTTCTCTCTCCTTTTATCCAGCAAAATTAAATTTGATTTAAAATACACCTGCAAAATATTCCTAAGGCGAGATACTGCCCAGATCTGAAATCAAAAACGATCATGAGGCCAGATCTTACCCTCCGGGGCCTAGATCTGGCTCAGATCTAAATTTTTTTCTGAGAATCTCCCAATAGAACTTGCATAAAACCCAAAACCAGCAAACCTAGAAAACCAATATATGTACAAAATAAAACCCTAAAAATTCTGGTGAATAAAAAAAAAAAAAAGTGGGATTTACAATGCTATTTTACAGATTAGAAGCCTTCATGGCCAGATTTAAAACCGTTCAACACAATTAAGAAAATAGAAAATTAAGAGAGAGACACAAGCCCAATAAAGAACCCTGCAAAAAACGGAATTTAAGATAAGCCCGGGGAATTAGATCCAGAGGGCTCTTTAGATCTTATTTCCTTGGGAGTCAGCTGGTCCAGCTGAGGACTTCCCTAAACGCCCAATTCTAAATCCAGAAGATTTCTGCACACTTACAGTTAAGCTGTTAAATTAATAGAGAAATAGTGATAAAACATAAAATTTTCAAGAGTTAGAGATAACTGCTAACTCGATCCAATTAATATTCTTATCCTAAATCTAGTAACCTAAGCAAGATACCTGTGTAATAGATTACTCTAGAAGAGCCTTTAATCAACAATCCATTAAAATAATCACCAACATAATATTAAGAACAAGTTTACCATAAAATGCTGAAGAGGAACACCACCACAAAATAAAACCCCAAAGTTTTCATTTATATTATTCCAGAAAATATTAAAGGAGAGCTTCAAGAGCGAGTGCACGATCTAGAGATCAGATCACTGAAACACTGACAAAGACCTCTAATTTATAAGATAAAATCTCCAACGCCTAGTTCGGTTGATCCATGTCAAAGTAATCTCGACTGTTGAAAAAGATTAAATCATCTTTTAATCTCGACCGTCGAAATTATAAATTTTTGAGGAAATTCGAATTTATCATTTAATTCTATTTTAATTAACTCAAAAATAATATTTTTGAGTTAATTACCTCAAAAATTTGACTTTGACTTAACCACCAAGGCCCAAGGGTCCAAAATTTCTCGAAATTCTCAATATTCCTTTGGCTTGGGACCTTTAAAAATTTATATTTTAGGGACCCACGAATTTTGCCTTCGAAGAATTTTAACTCACATAGGACTAAAATTAATTAAATTTTTGGCTTAGGATTTTTAATTAATTTGGCCAGAAAATTTAATTAATTGACTGAGAGGGGATTTAATTATTTTTCCAACCCTCTTTACATAAGAGAAATACATTTAGACACATAAAGGGGGAATACCCATTCGTGATAGACCTTCAAATAGCTACCCAATTCTGCGACTCAAAACATGATCTAGTAGACTAAGTAGCTTGTAATAAAATAGTCTAGCCAATTAGCTAGGATTATTCCCAAACTACTTTTACAAGGATTCGATAGAAAACACTAGGACTCACTTAGCATCTTGGTGACAAAATCCACCCTAGCTTTGGGGTGAGGCTGGAGGGAAAAACTCTGCCGATCACTTGTGTCGAGAAACACAAATGAATCAGTGAGACAAAAAACCTCCTAGGATAGAAATCGTCACCAAAATACTAGGTTTACCTAGGTTGTTACATACATGATGGTCTTACTTAGATCATTTACATCATTAACATGCAGAATGGGTTTACATCATTATAAAACTGCGGACTGATGATGAAATCTAAATGGCGTGAACACATCGAACATGATGAATCCCATTTGAAAAAAATGGGGTGTACTGCTATGGGGTCGTTGATAAAGTGTGGTCAACAGGCTTCATTTATGAGGGCTATGGATCAAGAAAAGGAGCAAATAAAGGCAGCATACAAGGAAAGAGTGGCTAAGTATGTAATATTCCAAGTAGAAATAAACAACAATATAAAGCACATAAACAAAGACAAACATCAACTAGAGAGATATCACATGAACAATAACCAATATGGAGAACGCTGAGCCATTTTATTAAAACTGAAAGATAGAAATGAATACAAAGGTGATCAGAATGATGGCACCTTGGCTTGTACTAGGCAAACGTAGAAATACTCTTAGATTGTGATCTGGAATGGCTGCTAACTCAAGACTGCGGAATCTTCAGTGCTGCTGGTGCTGGTGCTGCTACTGCTGGAATGAAAAGCTGATTTGGGGCTGTTCCCCTCCTCGGAAAATTATGAAACTCTGGAAATGGCCTCTCCACACAAAACCCAGAAAAGCCAGAGAGCTTTTTGAAAATGGCTAATCCTCGAAAATACCTCCCTTGAGGCACTACGCTATCCCCAAAGGAGAAACACTAGCCCTGGGTGCTCTGAAGCAAATGATGGCCTCCAACTCTGTGAAAATGCTAGAAAATGGAAGGGCTGATCCATCTCCGACTCTTCCAGGCAAAATCCCGTGATAAACCCTCAATCCAGAACTCCCTCTATCCAAGACTACGTCCTCCCTCTCATTGACTGCGCTGTCTCTTCCAAAGAATGCTCCCAATTGTGGATGCGGCTATCCTCTTCGGCAAAATAAGGCGGAACTCCTCACTCGAGCAAGAACTCGAAGTCTCCCAGGACTGAGGTTGGGATCTCCGAACAGAGACACCCAATGTACTGAACAGTACGTGCAGACTTTGCTAAACAGCAGGCATGCTCAATGTCAGAAGACAAATCTCAAATATGCATAATCAGAATGAATGAAAATGAGGAGGCCCTCCCTCCTTTTATGCTTGGTGAGCCTTTCCCTCACCTAGGCCCCACCAATCTCTGCGCTGTCCCCTTGAGCCACGCTGTCCATCTCTCTCTGCGCTGGCTTGGCCCCACGCTGTCTACACCGCCCCTTTTCCCACGCTGCCACTTGACCACTAAGCCCCACTTGCCAAATAGACATGTCCCTTAAGTGGCTTTAGGAAATAATTTTTATCATAAAGTGTGAGCTAAGTGTCCTCTTCACCTACTTTATTTATAATTTAACTTTATAAAGGCAAAATAATCAAAATTAATATTTCCAATTAGCTATTGCTAATTGGGAATATTACAGTCCTCCCTGGCAAAACGTTGCTTGTCCTCAAGCAACTGTAATGATGGATGCTGCAGAATCTTCTCACTTTCCCAGGTGGCATCCTCATCTGGTAAATTTTTCCATCTCACTAGGTGCTCTCTAACTGTCCTGCTCCGTAGCTGCTTCTCCCTAGTATCAATAATGGCCTCCGGCTATAGCACCAAGTGCCCCTCATCATCTGTGGGCGGAAGCTCCTCTATTTGCAATCGCCTGCTGTCCCAGTGCCTTCTTCAGGCATGACATGTGAAAAACGTTATGAATCTTGCTACCAATGGGCAGCTCCAACTCATATGCAACCTCTCCAACTCTGCGTGTCACCCTGTGTGGTCCATAGAAGCGAGGCTTGAGCTTTTCAACCCCCTTCTGCTTTAGCGTGGACTGTCTATATGGATGCAAGCATAGGTAGACCAAGTCCCCTACCTCGAACCGCCTCTCAACACGTCTCTTGTCGGCGTACAACTTCTACTGATTCTGTGTTGTAGCCATGTTATCCTTGAGAGCTCGGAGTATATCTTGCTTCTCTTGGACCCACTCCTTGGCTCTAGGAGCCTTGGTAGCACCAAACATCATGTCAACAAAAGATAAAGCATGATATCCATATAATGCATAAAATGGAGACATACCGATGAACATATGATGGGTGTTGTTGTAGCAGTATTCCTCCAAGTGCAACCATCTCAACAATGCCTTCTGCTGCCCGCTGACATAGTTACGCAAGTAGCCCTCCAGCCACTTGTTCACTATCTCTGTCTGTCCATTTTTCTGAGGGTGGTAACTAGTACTCGGTGTCAACTCAGTGCCTACCAAACGGAAAAGTTCCTGCCAAAACTTGCCCATGAAGCGACTGTCCCTGTCACTGACAATGGTCTTTGGGAGACCATGCAATCTGAAAACATTCCTGAAGAACAACTTTGCTACCTGTGCTGCAGTGTAATGTGCTGATATAGCGAAAAAATGAGCATATTTAGTTAGCCGATCAACGACTACAAATATGCAATCCTTGCCCTGCATGGTGGGCAACCATGTAATGAAGTCCATTGAAATACTCTCCCGTTTCCCCTCAGGTATGGGAAGAGGCTGCAATAACCCTGCCGGATGGTTCATTTCCCCCTTGTTACGCTGGCAAACTTCGCACTCCCTGACATGTTGGAGCACGTCCTCCGTGAGGCCCTTCCAAGAGAACCTCTCCCTGATTGCCCTATAGGTTTTGGTAAACCCCTGGTGGCCTGATAATGGTGAATCATGTGAGGCGTGCAATATCTTCTTCTTGAGCTGGGAGCCCTCAGTCAAGAAGATCCTGTCCCTGTAATAGATCACCTCGTCCATCACTCTGTGCTTGTCATCTGTCACCTGTCCATCCAAAATCTCACAGGAAAAACGGTCCTTGGAGTACTCCACCAACAGTTGAGCCCTCCAGTCCGTTTCCAAACTCATCAAGGACAATGTTGCCGGTCTGCGTGAAAGTGCATCTGCGACAACGTTGTTCTTCCCCTTGACATACTCGATGTCAAAGTCATAAGCCTGGATCTTGCTGACCCACTTCTGCTGCCTCTCCTGTACCTGTTTCTGCTCTAGAAAGAATCAGAGGCTGTTGTGATCCGTCCTCACCCTGAATTTGTTCCCTACCAAGTACTCTCGAAACTTGGCCAATGCATGCATGATGGCCAGCATCTCCTTGTCGTATATAGCATACAACCTCTGATGTGGCAATAGCTTCCGGCTCTCGAAAGATATGGGGTGGCCTCCCTGCATCAAAACTGCGCCGATCCCCTCCCTTAAGGCATCACACTCCAAGACAAAGGGCTGTGTACAATCTGGCAATGCTAACACCAGACAACTCCTCATCACCTCCTTGAGCCTGTCGAAAGCCCTCTGTGTTGTATCCGTCCAACTGAATGCCCCCTTCTTGGTGAGGTCTGTAAGAGGTGTAGCAAGTTGGGAAAATCCCTTGATGAACATTCGATAGTAGGTGCAGATCCCCACGAATCCCTGAAGTTTCGTGACATTCTTCTGCTTCGGCCAATCCCTGATGGCCCTGATCTTCTCCTCGTGGACCTTCACTCCGTCCACCCCGATGATGTGCCCCAAGTAGAGCATCTCGGTGAGCCCAAACTCGCATTTGGAGAGCTTAGCATAAAACTGATGCTCTTCCCAAATGCGCAATACAACCTCTATATGTTGGAGGTGCTCCTCCCATGTCCAGCTGTAGATCAAAATGTTGTCAAAAAACACTAACACACACTTCCTCAAGTGACTGCGGAAGATGTGATTCATGCATGACTGAAAAGTGGCCGGGGCATTGGTTAGCCCAAAGGGCATCACGAAAAACTCAAAATGGCCATAATGACACCGAAAAGCGGTCTTGGGAATGTCCTGCTCCTTCACGCGAATCTGATGGTACCCGAATCGCAAATCAATCTTTGAGAAGAACTTGGCCCCTTTGAGCTCATCCATCGCTCATCCATCAACTCATCGATCCGTGGGATGGGGTACCGGTTCTTCATGGTCTTCTTGTTCAAGGCTCTGTAATCAATGCACATCCTCAACGTGCCGTCCTTCTTCTTCACCATCACTACTGAAAAAGCAAAGGGGCTGGTGCTAGGACAGATGTGTCCAAGAGCTAAGAGCTCATGGATAGCCCTCTCAATTTCATCCCGATAGGCCTTGGGGTGCCTGTAAGGTGTAGTGATGACAACCTGGATACCCTGCTCCAGCTCAATAGTGTGCTCAAACCCCTGATCTGGTGGCTGTCCTGGTGGTATCTCCCCAAATACCGTAGCATACCTGTTGAGAATGGACTGTACATTTGGGTGTACGGTCTGCCCTGTAGATCCTGCCTTCGACACATGCAACTCCACTGCCCACTCTATGTCCCCCTTCCAGAAATCTGCCTCCATTTGGTGTGCTGAAACTGTCTGTGGTGGGTAGGTGTGCATCCCTCGAATCTTCTCATGTCTCACAGTCTTCTTATTCGTCCACTCCATCTCTAAGGTCTCCCAGTCAGTGGTGACCTTTCCCAGCATGATTAGCCACTGTACCCCCAATATCACATTGGTGTTTGGAATGTCCACCATGAAAAAATGATTTGTCAGGGTGTACGTCCCCATGGTCACTGCCAAGGCTGGCACATACCTGGCACACTGCATAGTCTGATCCCCTGGAACCAGTACCGAAAACCCATCAAAGGTCTTTGTCGGTATGCCCCTCCGCTCTACCAGCTGGGCATCAATGAAGTTGTGGGTGGCCCCACTGTCTACTAACACTGAGACACGCTGCCCCTGTATTGTGCCTCGGACACACGGTGTCAAATACTTGGGAACTCCCTGCAAAGCTGCAAGGGCTCCCTCGGTGGGTGCAAAAGCTGCAACTCTCGCTCCCGACGGTGGAGGTGGCAGATGATCCCCTCTCTGCGCTGTATTGCTGCCTCCAACTTCTATCTCCTCATACTCCTCTTCTTCCCCGCTGCTATCGAAGAAGACCTCGATGTAGTGTGCCTTCCCTGTGGCACAACGGTGTCCTGGTGCCCATGGCTCCTGGCACGTGAAGCATAACCTCCTCCTCTTCAGATCTCTCCTGGTCTGATCATCTCCAGGCCCTCTACCTTGGTTCCCTCTGGGAGGTGGAATCCTCTCGTCCTTTCCCTTCGGCTAGAATGCCGGTCTCATAGGAAAAGGAGGTCAAGCCCTGAGCAGTGCATCTTGCAAATCTTGAGTCCTCTCAACTGCATCATGGAGTGTCGCTAGTCTCGTTGATCTGACTAATCCCCGTAGAGGCTCTACCAATCCATCTATGAACATATAGATCATACAGGCTGTGGATAAATTAGGTACCATCACGGAGAGTCTCAAAAACTCTGATATGTACGTGTCCGGCCTCTCGGTCTGCTTGAGCTTTGTTAGCTCAAGAAAATGCTCCTCTGGATCCCTCCAATCAAAATGCTCTACGAACCTCTGCGTAAACTTGGCATATGCTGTCACTCTCGAGTGCCCCACTGTAATATTCCAAGTAGAAATAAACAACAATATAAAGCACATAAACAAAGACAAACAACAAGTAGAGAGATATCACATGAACAATAACCAATATGGAGAACGTTGAGCCATCTTATTAATACTGAAAGATAGAAATTGAGTACAAAGGTGATCAGAATGATGGCACCTTGGCTTGCACTAGGCAAGCATAGAAATACTCTCAGATTGGGACTCGGAATGGCCGCTAACTCAAGACTGTGTTATCTCCAAGCTGCTGGCACTACTACTGTGCTGCTGCTATTGCTAGAATGAACTGAATCGTTGGGGCTGCTCCCCACCTCGAAAAATTCTGAAACTTCAGGAATGGCCTCTACTCCCAATACATAGAAAAGCCCAGAAAGCTTTTCAGAAATGGCCGAACACTGAAAATGGCTCCCTTGAGTCACTACGCTATTCCTCAAGGAGGGACGCTGGCTTTGAATGATCTGCTCCAAAAGCTGGTCCGTAACTCCTCTAAAACGCTGGAATAGGGAAGGGCTGGCCCCTTATCCACTATCAAGGGCTGAATCCACCTCAAACTCCCGATCCGGAACAACCTCCCCACAAGACTGCGTCCTCCCTCTCATTGACTGCGTTGTCTCTCTGCGTGGATGCTCTTCCCGTGATAGTTGCAACTCCCACTGACAAAATAAGGATGGAACTCCTCACCCGAGCAGGCACTCGAAGTTCCCCGGGGCTGAGGTTGGGATCTCCGAACAGAGACACCCGATGTACTGAACAGTACATGCAGACTTTGCTAAACAGCAAGCGTGCTCAATGTCAAGAAGACAAATCTGAAAATGCATAATCAGAATGAATGAGAATGAGGAGACCCCTCCTCCTTTTATGCTTGGTGAGCCTTTCCCTCACCTAGGCCAAACCAATCTCTGCACTGTCCCCCTTTGCCACGTTGTCCAACTCACTCTGCGCTGGTTGGGCCCCACGCTGCCTACGTTGCTCCATTCCCTACGCTGCCACTTGACCACTAGGCCCCATGCTGCGAAATAGACATGTCTCTTAAGTGACTTTAGGAAATATTTTTATCCTAAGTGTGAGCTAAGTGTTCCTTCACCCACTTTATTTATATTTTAACTTTATGAAGGCAAAAATAGTCAAAATTAATATTTCCAATTAGCTATTGCTAATTGGGAATATTACAGTCTCCCCCAGCAAAACGTTGCTTGTCCTCAAGCAACTGTAATGATGGATGCTGCAGAATCTTCTCACTCTCCCAAGTGGCATCCTCATCCCGTAAATTCCTCCACCTCACTAGGTACTCTCTGACTGTCCTGCTCCGTAGCTGCCCCTCCCTAGTGTCAATAATGGCTTCCGGCTGTAGCACCAAGTGCCCTTCATCATCTGTGGGCGAAAGCTCCTCTGTCGCAATCACCTGCTGCCCCAGTGCCTTCTTCAGGCATGATACGTGAAAAACGTTGTGAATCTTGCTACCCTTAGGTAGCTCCAACTCATACGCAACCTGTCCTACCCTACGTATCACTCTGTATGGTCCATAGAAGCGAGGCTTGAGCTTTTCAGCCCCCATCTGCTTCAGCGTGGATTGCCGACATGGCTGCAAGCATAGATAAACCAAGTCACCTACCTCAAACTGCCTCTCAACTCGTCCCCTGTCGGCATACAACTTCTGTTGGTTTTGCGCTGTAGCCATGTTATCCTTGAGAGCTCGGAGTATATCCTGACTCTCTTGGATCCAATTCTTGGTTCTACATCATGTCAGCAAAAGATAAAGCATGATATCCATACAATGCATAAAACAAAGACATACCTATGGACATATGATGAGTGTTGTTGTAGCAGTACTCCCCCAAGTGCAACCATCACAACCATGCCTTCTGCTGCCCGCTGACATAGTTACACAAGTAGCCTTCCAGCCACTTGTTCACTATCTCGGTCTATTCATCCGTCTGGGGGTGGTAACTAGTACTCGGTGTCAACTCAGTGCCCACCAAATGGAAAAGTTCCTTCCAAAATCCGCCCATGAAGCGGCTGTCCCTGTCACTAATAATGGTCTTCGGGAGACCATGCAATCTGAAAATGTCCCTGAAGAACAACTCTGCTACTTGTGCTGTAGTGTAATGTGTCGATATGGCGAAAAAATGAGCATATTTAGTCAGCCAATCAACGACTACAAATATGCAATCCTTGCCCTGTACCATGGGCAACCTTGTAATGAAGTCCATCGAGATACTCTCCCGTTTCCCCTCAGGTATGGGAAGAGGCTGCAATAATCCTGCCGGATGGTTCATCTCTCCTTTGTTATGCTGGCAAACCTCGCACTCCTTGACATATTGGAGTACGTCCTCCTTGAGGCCCTTCCAAGAAAACCTCTCCCTGATGGCACTATAGGTTTTGGTAAACCCTTGGTGGCCTGATAATGGAGAATCATTCGAGGCGTGCAATACCTTCTTCTTGAGCTGGGAGCCCTCAGTCAAGAAGATCCTGTCCCTGTAATAGATCACCTTGTCCATCACTCTGTACCTGTCGTCTATCACCTGACCATCCAAAATCTCATAAGCAAAACAGTCCTTGGAGTACTCTACCAACAGTCGAGCCCTCCAGTCCGTGTCCAAACTCATCAATGACAATGCTGCCGGTCTGCGGGAAAGTGCATCTGCCACAACGTTGTTCTTCCCCTTGACATACTCGATGTCAAATTCATAAGCCTGGATCTTGCTGACCCACTTCTACTGCCTCTCCTATAACTGTTTCTGCTCTAAAAAGAATTAGAGGCTGTTGTGATCTGTCCTCACTCTGAATCTGTTCCCTACCAGGTACTGACGAAACTTGGCCAATGCATGCATGATGGCCAACATCTCCTTTTCGTATATCGCCTACAACCTCTCATGTGGCAATAGCTTTTAGCTCTCGAAAGCTATGGGGTGGCCTCCCTGCATCAACACTGCGCTTATCCCCTCCCCTGATACATCAAACTCCAAGACAAAGGGCTGTGTAAAATCTGGCAATGCTAACACTGGGTAGCTACTCATCACCTCCTTGAGCCTGTCAAAAGCCCTCTGCGCTGTATCCGACGAACTGAATGCCCCTTTCTTGGTGAGATCTGTAAGGGGTGCAGCAAGTTGGGAAAATCCCTTGACGAACTTTCGGTAGTAGGTGCAAATCCCCACAAATCCCCGAAGTTCCGTCACATTCTTCGGCTCCGACCATTCCCTGATGGCCCTGATCTTCTCCTCGTGGACCTTTACTCCATCCACCCCGATGATGTGCCCCAAGTAGAGCTTCTCGGTCAACCCAAACTCGCACTTGGAGAGCTTAGCATAAAACTGATGCTCTTCCAAAATGCGCAATACAGCCTCTATATGTTGGAGATGCTCCTCCCATGTTCGGCTGTAGATCAATATGTCGTCAAAAAACACTAGCACACACTTCCTCAAGTGATTGCGGAAGATGTGATTCATGCATGACTGGAAAGTGGCCGGGCCATTGGTTAGCCCAAAAGGCATCACCAAAAACTCAAAATGGCCGTAATGACACCGGAAAGTGGTCTTGGGAATGTCCTGCTCCCTCACGCGAATCTGATGGTACCCAGATCTCGAATCAATCTTTGAGAAGAACTTGGCCCCCCTCTGCTCATCCATCAACTCATCAATCCGTGGGATGGGGTACCAGTTCTTCATGGTCTTCTTGTTCAGGGCCCTGTAATCAATGCACATCCTCAACGTGCCTATAGGGTGCAGTGATAACAGCCTGGATACCTTGCTCCAGCTCAATAGTGTGCTCAATCCCCCGATCCGACGGCTGTCCTAGTGGTATCTCCCCAAACACCGTAGCATACCTGTCAAGAATGGACTGTACATTTGGGTGTACGGCCTGCCCTGTAGATCCTGCCTTCGACACACGCAGCTCCACTGCCCACTCTATGTTCCCCTTTCGGAAATCTGCCTCCATCCGGTGTGCTGAAACTGTTTGTGGTGGGTAGGTGTGCATCCCCTGAATCTTCTCATGCCTCCCAGTCTTGTCCGTCCACTCCATCTGCAAGGTCTCTCATTCAGTGGTGACCTTCCCCAATGTGATAAGCCACTGTACCCCTAGTATCACGTTGGTGTTTGGAATGCCCACCACGAAGAAATGATCTATCAGGGTGTATGTCCCTGTCGTCACTGCCAAGGCAGGCACATACCTGGCACACTGCATGGTCCGGTCCCCTGGAACCAACACTGAAAATCCATCAAAAGTCTCCGTCTGTATGCCCCTCCACTCTACCAGCTGAGCATCAATGAAATTGTGGGTAGCCCCACTGTCTACCAACATTGACACACGCTACCCTCGTACTGTACCTCGGACACGTAGTGTCAAGTACTTGGGAACTCCCTGCAAGGTTGCAAGGGCTCCCCCAGTAGGTGTAAAAGCTGCACCTCCTACTCCAGGTGGTGGAGGTGGCAGATGATCCCCTCTCTGCGTTGTACTGCTGTCTCTAGCCTCCACATCCTCATACTCCTCTTCTTCCCCGCTACTATTGGAGAAGACCTCGATGTAATGTGCCTTCCCCGCGGCACAACGGTGTCCTGGTGCCCATGTCTCCTGGCACGTGAAGCACAATCTCTTTCGCATCAATTCTTTCCTGGCCTCATAATCTTCAAACCCTCTACCCTGGTTCCCCTTGGCAGGCGAAACCCTCTCGTCCTTTCCCTTAGGTTGGAATGTTGATCTCTGGGGAAAAGGAGCTCTAGTCCTAGGAAGTGCATCCTGCAAATCCCGAGTCCTCTCAACTGCATCATGGAGTGTCGCGGGCCTCGTCGATCTGACCAATCCCCGTAGAGGCTCTGCCAATCCATCTATGAACATATAAATCATACGGGCGGTGGATAGATCTGGTACCATCATAGAGAGTCTCAAAAACTTTGATATGTACGTGTCCGGCCTCCCGGTCTGCTTGAGCTTGGTTAGCTCAACAAAATGCTCCTCTGGATCCCTCCGGTCAAAACGCTCCCCCAACCTCCGCGTAAACTCGGCATATGCTGTCACCCTCGAGTGCCCTAGCGTAACCATCTCGTGAAACCACCAATCTTGGGCCTCGCCCTCTAGGTGCAGCGCTGCCACTTTGATGGCCTCTAGCTCTGCCATCTGATTCAACTGGAAATATATATCCGGCTTCTCCACCCAAGCTTTTGCCGAGCACTTGGATGATCCATCAAATGTCGATAAATGGAATTTTCCCATCGTGCGTTGCAAGTCCTTGTCATGTGAATGCCTGTTCCCCCTGTGATGGTTGCGGGGTTTGTTGTCTCGCTTGAGCTAAACAAAATCGTGGAAGGTGAGGGCATCCTTGAACTCCTGACCGTATGACTGGTACTCAGCAAAATAATCCCCCATGTGTGTCGGCTTCTGCTCCTGCTGTGCTTCTGCCCAATGTCTGCGGCAAGAAATGTAGGCATCGTGGAATGGGGGGTGTGTGTGATGCCACCTGCTGTGTTGTGGGTTGCTCCTGTAAATGATGTGATGTGCCTGAGCCCTCTCCAACATGGAAACCCCTTGGGGGTCTCACGATGTCTAGACTCTGCTGTGAATCTTTGCCCCATCTCCTCTATCCGTCTTGACAGATCCTGTACCGATTGGAGGAGAAGTTCCCCGAACTCCTTATCGGCATTTTTGTCCTTCGCCATTGGTTCCTCTTCCTCTCCGTCCACTACTGGAACGCTGTCAACTTCCCCGAAAGTGAGCTCTAACCTTCGTTCTTGATCTCTGTACTTCCTCCCTCAGTAACAAATGTATGGTTTACCTGAAGGTGTCGTAGACAATCTGCTCCATAGGTTGAGCCAAGTCTATGAGCTCTGATACCACTGTAATATTCCAAGTAGAAATAAACAGCAATATAAAGCACATAAACAAAGACAAACAACAATTAGAGAGATATCACATGAACAATAACCAATATGGAGAACGTTGAGCCATCTTATTAATACTGAAAGATAGAAATTGAGTACAAAGGTGATCAGAATGATGGCACCTTGGCTTGCACTAGGCAAGCGTAGAAATACTCTCAGATTGGGACTCGGAATGGCTGCTAACTCAAGACTGCGTTATCTCCAAGCTGCTGGCATTGCTACTGTGCTGTTGCTACTGCTGGAATGAACTGAATCGTTGGGGCTGCTCCCCATCTCGGAAAATTCTGAAACTTCGGGAATTGCCTCTACTCCCAATACCTAGAAAAGCCCAGAAAGCTTTTCAGAAATGGCCGACCCCCGAAAATGGCTCCCTTGAGGCACTACACTATTCCTCAAGGAGGGACGCTGGCTCTGAATGATCTGCTCCAAAAGCTAGTCCATAACTCCTCCAAAATGCTGGAATAGGGAAGGGTTGGCCCATTATCCACTATCCAGGGCTGAATCCACCTCAAACTCCCGATCTGGAACAACCTCCCCACAAGATTGCGTCCTCCCTCTCACTGACTGCGCTGTCTCTCTGCGTGGATGCTCTTCCCGTGATAGCTGCAACTCCCACTGAAAAAATAAGGATGGAACTCCTCACCCGAGCAGGCACTCGAAGTCCCTCGAGGCTGAGGTTGGGATCTCCGAACGGAGACACCCGATGTACTGAACAGTACGTGCAGACTTTGCTAAACAGCAAGCGTGCTCAATGTCAGGAAGACAAATCTCAAAATGCATAATCAGAATGAATGATAATGAGGAGAGCCCTCCTCCTTTTATGCTTGGTGTGCCTTTCCCTCACCTAGGCCCCACCAATCTTTGCGCTGTCCCCCTTGGCCCACGCTGTCCAACTCACTCTGCGCTTGTTGGGCCCCATGCTGCCTACACTGCTCCATTCCCTACGCTGCCACTTGACGACTAGGCCCCACGCTACCAAATAGACATGTCTCTTAAGTGACTTTAGGAAATATTTCTATCCTAAGTGTGAGCTAAGTGTTCCTTCACCCACTTTATTTATATTTTAACTTTATGAAGGCAAAAATAGTCAAAATTAATATTTCCAATTAGCTATTGCTAATTGTGAATATTACACCCAGTGTAACCATCCCGTGAAACCACCAATCATGGGCCTCGCCCTCTAGGTGCAGCGCCGCCACCTTGATGGCCTCTAGCTCTGCCATCTGATTAAGCTAGAAATATATATCCAACTTCTCCACCCAAGCTTTTGCCAAACACTTGGACGATCCGTCAAATGTCGGTAGATGGAATCTGCCCATCGTGCACTGTAAGTCCCCGTCATGTGAATGCCCGTTCCCCCTGTGATGGTTGCGGGGTTTGCTGTCCCGCTTGAGCTGAGCAAAATCATGGAAAGTGAGGGCATCTCTGAACTCCTGACCGTATGACTGATACTTAGCAAAGTAATCTCCCATGTGTGCTGGTTCCTGCACTTGCTGTGATTTTGCCCCGATGTCTGCGGCAAGAAATGTAGGCATCGTGGAACGGGGGGGGGGTGTGTGTGATGCCATCTGCTACACTGTGAAGTGCTCCTGTAAACGATGAGATGTGCCTGAGCCCTCTCCAACATGGAAACCCCTTGGGGTCTCGCGTTGTCTATACTTTGTCGTGAATCTCTGCCCCATCTCCTCTATCCGTCTCGACAAATCCTGCACTGATTTGAGGAGAAGTTCCCCGAACTCCTTATCGGCATTTCTTTCCTCCGCCATTGGTCCCTCTTCCTCTACGTCCACCACTGGAACGCTGTCACCTTTCCCGAAGGTGAGCTCTAACCTTGGCTCTTGGTCTTTATATTTTCTTCCCCAGTAAGTGATGTATGGTTTTTCTTCTTTCGGTGTGTAAATAATGTTCCACAGTACGGGCAGGTCTGTCAAACTCTGATACCTTTGTAATATTCCAAGTAGAAAATAAACGACAATATAAAGCACACAAGCAAAGACAAACATCAACTAGAGATGTCCACGCAAACGATAACCAATATGGGCTTATTTGAAGGACCACATTTTATTAGTATTGAAAAGTAGAAATGAGTACAAAGGTGATCAGAATGATGGCACCTTGGCTTGCACTAGGCAAGCGTAGAAATACTCTCAGATTGTGACCCGGAATGGCTGCTAACTCAAGACTGCATAACCTCTAGTGCTGCTGGTGCTGGTGCTGTTACTGCTGGAATGAAAAGTTGATTTGGGGCTATTCCCCTCCTCGGAAAATTATGAAACTCTGGAAATGGCCTCTCCACACAAAACCCAGAAAAGCCCAGAGAGCTTTCTGAAGATGGCTGACCCTCGAAAATACCTCCCTTGAGGCACTATGCTATCTCCAAAGGAGAAACGCTGCCCCTGAGTTCTCTGATGCAAATGATGGCCTCCAACTATGTGAAGATGCTAGAATATGGAAGGGCTGATCCCTCTCCAATTCCTCCGGGCAAAATCCCGTGATAAACCCTCAATCCGGAACTCCCTCTATCCAAGACTGCGTCCTCCCTCTCTTGGTAGTGAAAATGCTCTTCCAAAAGAATACTCCCAATTGTGGATCTTTGCTATCTCTACAGCAAAACAAAGCGAGAACTCCTCACCGACTCAAGCACTCGAGGGCTCCCGGGGGCGGGGTTGGGATCTACCACCTCGGAGACTTTTGATATCCGAACGGTACGTACGAGACTTTGCTAAACGGTCCATGTCTCGAAAGTATGGAAGACAAATTCAAATATGCTTAATCACTACGTTGCACGGGTTCCCGCACCCAGGGGTAGGGTTCCCGAACCCGCACCGGGTTCCCGCACCCAAGTATCGGATTCTCCGCACCCAAGTACCCTGAAGAACCCAAACGAACCGGGTTCTTCTCAGAAGAACCGGGTTCTTCAAAAAAAAAATTCGGGTTCTTGGGTTCTTTTGGTATGAAGAACCCATCGTTTTTCAGTCAAACATCTGGGGTGTATCCATAACCATGCAAATTAATTTTGAATGCTTCCATATTTGCTATGCATTTCCTTTGCTCTTTTGTATAAAGAACAAGAAACTGATATGGTGTTTTGACCCTTCTCGATATAGTTACACAATGGAAGAAGCAACTTGTATGCTAGGAGGCTTGAATCCTGTCAAGTTATTTGAAATCCAGTATGCTGGCACTTTATAAGATGCTTTTGTAAATAGTTGCTTTTAGAAGGGGTTTTAATTATTCATTACCAAAAAAAAGTTATCTGCTTACTCCACAACCAACAATTTGTAGTGGACAAGAGCATGAATGCATGCTTTGAGATTTTGGAGTTGTTTTAATGTACTGACAATATACCTATCCAAAATTTTACTTGCCTTTGTGGGACTTTCAATAAAAGGAAGTTTGATCAGTAGACAGCGTGCAAAACAACCTGTCTGCCTGAGTTTCATAGTTAGCAAAAATCAATCATCTGAGTATCTGAATTACAATACTAATAGGCCTACTTCATCAAGTGTATGTGTAGATTTCAAAAATCACATTCCTCATTAAATTTATGGGTAGGATCTTCATCAAATTTATGTGTAGATTTTGAAACAGTTGTTTTTGACTACCGCAGGAAACTTGTGTGGATATTGCGGCAATTTTTCTGTTGCATCATTTTTCAGTTAATGAATGATTGTTTTCTAACGTTACCAAATCTGTGTCTGCATGGCAGGCATGACAAGCTTAAGAACACTGAGTAGGAAAAACACCCCAGATGTTTGACTGATGCAATTCTGATAAGAATTCTGATGGTAGCCGTTTTCTTAGAGTTTGTTTAGTCTTAATTTTCATTAAATTTATAATTTATAAATTTAATTTATAAAATATAGTATTATATATGATATATAAATTATAATTTATAATTTATAATATATATTAATATAAAAATACCTAGACGAACCCACGCACCCTGTTTCAAAAAATGCAAATACGATCACACAATCGCACACTTTGCGTTTCCTGGCAACATAGCATAATCAGAATGAATGAAAATGAGGAGGCCCTCCCTCCTTTTATGCTTGGTGAGCCTTTCCCTCACCTAGGCCCTACCAATCTCTGCGCTGTCCCCTTGAGCCACGCTGTCCATCTCTCTCTGCGCTGGCTTGGCCCCACGCTGTCTATGCTGCCCCTTTTCCCACGCTGCCACTTGACCACTAGGCCCCACTTTGCCAAATAGACATGTCTCTTAAGTGACTTTAGGAAATACTTTTTATCCTAAGTGTGAGCTAAGTGTCCTCTTCACCCACTTTATTTGTAATTTAACTTTATAAAGGCAAAATAGTCAAAATTAATATTTCCAATTATCTATTGCTAATTGGGAATATTACAAAGTATGGGCCCAGAAAGATTGGCTATGGGCTTCATTTATGAGGCTATGGATCAAGAAAAGGAGCAAATAAAGGCAACATACAAGGAAAGAGTGGCTCAGTATGGGTCCATTTGGGATGTCATTGATCAAAGATGGAATAATCAACTCCATCGCCCTATACATGCATTTGGGTATTTTCTGAACCCAAGGTATCATTATAAAGCTCTGGAGGCAGAAGCTTTGACTAGGGAGGTTAGAGATGGATTGATTGACTGCATTGGTCGCATGTTCCCTAAGGAGAGTGACCAGCTGGAGATACACCGATAGATCACTTGTTTCAGTAGAGCCACAGGTACCTTTGGCAAGAACCTAGCAAGGATTGCAAGGGAAGTAGATGAGCCAGGTAAACAAAGAATTCCAATTTTCAAATTCTTATTTTGTTAAATTTTTTATAATTTGAATGTTGGATATAATTTGTTGAGCTAACTCATTACACAACTATGTTTTTTGCGGCATAATGGTGGGAGGCATTTGGTAGCCATTTTCCTCAATTGCAGAAGTTTGCAATCCGTATTTTGAGTCAAACTTGCACTGCTACTGGGTCTGAGCGCAATCGGTCCGTCTTTGAGAGGATTCACATGAAGAAGAGAAATCGTTTGGAACAAAAACGATTAAATGAACTAGTCTATGTACAATACAACCTCCGACTAAGACACAACCAATTGCTAAACAAAAGACCTGATACAGATCCCATTGTGTTGGAAGATATTGATCCAACATCAGATTAGGTAGTGGCGAGTCATCCAACAGAGTTTGATTCTAATGAGGATATTGGTCTTGATTTGGATTTATAGATGGAGGCAGTAGTTGAACATAATTTTCAGCTAAATGCAGAAACACTAGTACGAGGCCTAGCCCCCAGTCCTCTAGTTGCAGGCACTTCCTCTACTCAGCCATGATGCAAGTGCATCGCTCGACTATCTCAACGTGCTAGTGCTACTACTTCTACAGTTCTAGTTGGAGATCTTGATGAGCAGGAGGAGCCATGGGTTTCCCTGTCTCGATTAAGAGTCTGAGCCAGATGTTGGCTTCTCTAGTAGTAATGACATGTGACTAGTGATGTTTTGTTGTAGAGGCCATTTAATGCCTCCTTGGTTATGTGTTTTTTTTCTGATCTCTATATCATGTATGTATTGGACAATGCATTGGGTGCCATTTTGATATAATGGATATATTCATGAGCCTACTTTGATCATATGTTGTCTTCTCTCTATATTCTAATGCTTTGTGTTTGGAAATATGAATGAAAATCTTTAAAATTATTTTTTTTATAGAAAAATAAATATTTAATGTATTTTTTACAAAGACCAAGTCATTGAAATCGAACTAGCCGAGTCGACCCTCGGCCGGTTCCGAACATGAGTCAGAGTTTTAAAATACTTCTACAGAAAGGGTTTGAGGGGTCACTTCTCATATATTCATTGATATATTCTTCATAAGTGGCTTGCCAAACATCAGGACTCCTCCCATCGGTGAAAGTCCGTAAAGAGCAGGGAGCCTTAGATGTGGTGACAGTGGTGTAAGTCTCCACCATTGCCCTTAACCTAGCATTTTCTCTCTTATGAACCCCTTTTAGGTCCCTTGCTGGTTCGAGTGCTAACAATACTAATACTAATAATAATAATAATGAATAAATGAATGAAATAATATCAATATATAGATAAAATAACAAATAACGAAGAAAAATAATAATAAATTAACAAAGCAACAAATAACAAAGAAAAGATATTAATGCATTAAATAAAACAACAAAAAAAAGAAAAGATAATAATAAAGAAATAAAATAACAAATAACAAAGAAAAAGATAATCATAAATAAATAAAATAAAAGTTGGTATGATGACACATGGATTGTGCATATGCGGACCCCTTTCCAATCCTCTTGCCATTTTTGAAATAGTTGGTTCTATTTAATGGCGGAAAAAGGGAGGTGAGAGGTATTCCTTCATTCGCTCATTCTTTGACCCCTGCTTCACTAAAACTTACGCATCAGGCATCTCTTGTGGTAGGGTCTTCATCTTCTAAGGTTGTCACATTAATCCATCCGTGTGGTCCTGGACCATAGTTTCATGTTGTGAATAGGGTGCTCCATCAATGCTGCTGTAAGTGGTAATGTAAGCTATGTAACCATGCCTCCAGATATGTGTCAAGTGTGCCCAGATGAACCTCAAGCTGGAATATGTCTTTAATAAATCCTCCATCAAGCCAACAATACTTCTCCACACCTTTGTTCTTGCCTTTGGATGGTAATGGTGCTTGAATTCTTTCCTTTGGATGATAATGGTGCTTGAACAAAGATAGAAAAAGGTTTGTGGCCTCCAAATCTACCCGCAACCATATTGCCATTGAAATACAAAGATTTGCTGTGCTGGTGAGAGCAGAAAACCCATGACAATGCGAAATGACCCCTGCATTTTCGGGGGTTAACAAGATCCAAGATGGTAAAGTTTGTTGATACTATAATTTATTTTTCTGCATTGATTATTGCATGCTATGATGTTTATAACTTCAATCTGCATTACAGTTTGTAGTGACTGTAGAACATGATTACCTGAGTTTGTATCAATATACTTTCAACACTACTATTATTTATTTCAGATAGATATACTTTCTGATGAAACCTTTATTTCAGTGCATCATTTGACTCAACAGTCAAATTATGGGATGTCGAGCAAGGAAGACAATTGTTCAGCTTGACTACTCATAGGTATGTAAACCAAATTTGTACTTCTTTTTGTCTATTAACAAGCATTTTGAATCTTTTGTTGAAATCTAATTAGAAGCTTAAGAACTTTGATTGATTTTGAGAGTATCATTGCTAATAAAATGAACCACAATCCTAATTTCATGATACTTCTGTTGCACCTCAAAATATGAAGGCATAAGCAATGCGTTATGAATATATGCATCTTATGAAATATATTTAATGATAGGCAGAACAGGTCTGTGCGGGCATGCATGTGCATGCATGCATCCATGAGTGAGTGGGTGTGAGAAGTTTAACCTTCTTGTGTATGATTTGAACTCATTTACACTGCCATTCTTGGAAATTGTTATTGTTCTGAGCAATTTCTTTAATTCCCCCAAAATTTGAACAATATCCTTGTGTTTTTAACTTTTTATCCAAAGCAACTGTATATGACCATGTAGTTACATTGTATCATATGTGTATTATACTATTACATACTCTGGTAAGCAAGCCACTTGCATAATGAGTGGGTCTTGTCTCCCTTTTAAACTCTAAAGCTTTTGAAATGCTATGTTGATGTCTTTGACGACTATACATAACTAGGTTAAGGAAATGTCAGAAACTTATTACTTTGGAAGGCGTTTTCCACCCTTCATCTCCAGTCTAATCTTAGGGCAAATATCTCTAGATGTATACTTGGAACATTTCTTATCCTGAGGGTTTCCTTAGAAAATCTTGATGAACATTTGGCTCTAATTGATGTGGAGGATTTGGATTATAATCCTTGTGTAGAGCTGGAAGACAGAATAGATTAAAAGGCAGCGGGCTGTATGCAAAACCAGTTTCTCCTCTATTGTCTATGATTATCACTGGCAAAAAATGTGTACAATGTACATGAACTATCCTGCATGCTTTGCTTAGTCGTTTGCATGTATGCTTGGTCATGCTTTATAATCTATACTATCCATACCATACACAGGCACTAGTGTGAATAAGTATCAAATAATTGGCAACTTGATACAATATTATATGTAAAAGTTAATATATATTTGAGTTGTGTTGCACATAATGGGAATCGAGACTGGTCTTTGTGCCCAGTGGGCCTGTATTAGTTATATGCAGTTTATGCTCTTTGGGCTATGCAGACCCCAAAGACAAATTGTGCATGCATACCATTTTTATAAATGCAGTCAGATAGTGTGGTTGGGCTAGAATCTGGACTGGCATGGATCTATCCATGTATATTGTTTGCCAAGGAAAAACTCATGGGAAAACCCGAGCAATTCTTCCCCACATTCTTCGATGACATCCCGATTAAATCTGTCGGCATAAACTAGTGCACCTTGTTAGCACTCTACCAGTTCTCCGAAGGCTGAAAATGAGACTGACAAAGGTAACCACGGACCACTTTGACCTAGTAGCTAGCCCTACCAGGCTGAGAGGGCTTTCTCAATGAGATCAAAGTCAAGGATTGACTGTAATATGAAGGATATTAGGCTAGATATGATAAGATTAGGTAGTTTTTGAGTGTTTTAGGGTTTGATGCTGGATCAAGGATGAAACGAAGTAGCTAGGTCGGGGCATCAAAGGGTTTACAACTGCAAAGATATAAAGGAGCAAGGTAGTAGTGGATCTATGATGACTTTAGGGTATTGTAGGTATGGTGGAGGGTCTGAAAAAGTAGAGGGATTTAATGAGCATGTTCAATCATGATTTCATTAAACTGGAAGCATAAAACACAAAGTGACATTTCCATATAAACAGAGCTAAATTAATAGAATTCTGCCTATGAACTGTAATGAAAGTCACTGAAGATACAAGATATGGAAAGAGAAGCTATATATCATTCATCAAAGACTATAACAGAGAAAATACATGATCATAATCTCACTGCACATGAATTTCTAGATAATAGCTGCAACTGCATCCTTTGGTTTATGAATATGAAAGTGAAAGTAAAAGCTACAAGATTACAATCCTCTGATGTCCAGCCAGTCAAATGACTCTGAAAATGATAGATATAGACGAAAACAACATCTCCCCTCTTTCAGGGGTCGAATCCATCAATTGTGGCGCTAATTACATGATATGCTCAACAAAACCCTAATGTCTAGTGGAGGTCAACCAATTCACTTCATCTTAGGAAACAAGATACATTTAACCAAAAATTACATCAACAAGCATGTATCTACCCTATTTCACTATTTACCAACTCAATTACACTTCATGACATCACAAAATCATCATCATTCATCAATTACATAGGTAAAAAGTCAAACTAGGTCAAACTGCCTGTGAAAAATGCTTGCTAGAGAAAGAGCAACGAATTCTGGAGAAAGCGCAAAAGCTGGGGAAAAAGCCAATTTGAAGGCCTTCCAGGTGTTCAAATGCTGATTTGAAAGTTGCTATGGAAAGCCCTGGATGTCTGCTACATGATAGGATGTTCAAGCACTCAAAAAGGTGATTCCTAGCCCTCCAAAACTTCATTCTCCCAAGAGTACTCAGAAAGCGCAACGTGGCCTCCAAAAAGTGGGCAGAAAGGTCATTTTTTGCTAGTTTTTGGGCATTTTGACCCTCCAAAAATTGCTGACATGGCTCCACCGCTGAATAGGATTGATGTAAGTATCAAGAGGAATCCATCAATACTAAGAGTGAATCAATTGGACTTCCCCAACAAAAATGCAACATGGCCTACGCTGCGCTTTTGCCAGTGTGACTGGTTTTCAAAATTTCCAATTTTGACCAAAAACTGACAAAACTCAAAATTTTCTCTAAAAATCCTCAAAATTGATCCAAATATGCTTGAAAAGGTATGTTATGCCACTAAGGAAGCATCAACAAGTATCTCCAAGTTACCCTTCTCCTTTTGACTAATTAGGGTTTCCTTCAGTTTTGCTTGCAATTGTTTGACTCTGACTTTATAAAACTGATTCCTGGCAAAGTAGTGGTCAACCATGTGTTTTTGTAACTTGTTGTCTCTGTTGGGCTTGTTAAGAGCTTCTCCAGGTGAATATTGACTTTCTCAAGCAAAAACTCCGCATTTTCATTGATTTCCATGGATATCCTTTCTTCAAATGTCAACTCTTCATTTGGTGGATTTCGCTCTCTTTCTTTCTGAAGTGCCCTTCGGAGACCCATGGTCCTTGGCCTTTTTCTTGTCACCTTCTTTTCATGATTTTCTAAATCGTCACTGTCAGCCATTGCTTTGCCTTTCACATCTTGCATACTAGCTTGAAATTGATTTTTCTCTGAAGACAATTGTTTTACCTTCAACTGATTGTTCTCTTGCTCCAGGAAGGAAATGATGAAATTAGCCCTTGCCAAATTGTCCTTGAGTTCTTTGATCTGAGCATCTTTGTCCTTGATGATCTGCTGTAGGTTTTCATGCTCTTCACTTGCCTCCAAGTCTACTATGTCAATGTCATGATGGATGAGCTCCTCATCATGCAAAGATGTCTCACGCTGTGATGGTAATCCCTTCTCTGTTGATGTGCGCTTGGATCCTTCCTCTATATGAGGAGCAAACACAAGCCTTCTGCCTCTCTGGTATGTCTGAGTGACCTCAATCTTTCTCCTCACTGAAACTGTGCTAGGTGAGCCAACCTCCACATGTCTAGATGGTGTTTATGGTGAACTAGGGCTAGTAGGCTGGCTACTAGAAGGCAAAGAAACATCTGCTTGCATGAGGGTTTCCCAAGTGATGTTCTTTTGTTCAAGCTGGTGTAAAACAATAATTTTGATTAGAGCATGGTGGAAGGGCCTGCCTTCAAGACTACTTTGCTTATGCTGAACCTTTTCTGCCATCTTTGCCAAACTGCTATAGAGGTAATATGACAAATTGAGTGGCTTTACCCCTGTGAAATGCACGAGAAGTCCGAAATGATACCCATATAGTCTAGAAAATCTTCCCTCACAAGTGAAGTACTTCATGATGATCTTCATTAATGGTGTATACTTCTCAAGGAGGTGCCCAACAGGAAAAATCTTCTTCATGTGTTGTTGGTAATGTTTTCTGAGATAGGGCTGGAAATTTTGAATGTCTAGGTCTTAGTTCTTGAACCATTTCTCACCATGATTAGGTATCCCTATGGCCTCAGCTACTACATCAGTTGATATAGTGAAAGTAACCCCTGCAATCATTACCTTATCCTTTTTGAGCTGAGTGGCAAACAATTTGGTCAATGTGGCATGGTATTTGAGTTTCTCAACTTGTTCACAAAAAGGAAGACACCCTACCCTTTGAAAACACTGTTTGGATAGTGGTGAAGATATTACTTCATGAGTGGTTAAGGGCTCATATCTTATCAGTTGGGCTTCCTTATGGTAAGACTTCTTCTCCTCCATTTGATTGTTTGCAAGGAGAAAAACCCTAGTGGGACAAAACAGGGGAAGGGAGTGAAGGGATAGGATGAACAGGTTAGGGAAGGTAGATGGGAGTAGGAAAATTTAGGGAGGTGGACAGGGGTTTTAGGGAAGTATAGGAAGTGAAATGGAGTGAAATGGGTATGGGAATTGAGCTATGAAATTTTTACGTAGTCCTAGCTAGGAAAGCTGCGAAAATTTGCAGTATTAGGCTAGGGTTTAGGTTTGGGGCTTAGGAAATGGGAATGAAGGGATGTGAAGGCTATGGGAGATGGTTTAGAGTATGAGGAAGGGTAACAAACTATAAGAAGATGTATTTAACTTACAGATTTTGAAAAGATGGGCCAACCACTAAAACACAGCATAGGGGCCAATGGAGGGTTTTCACTCATCAATGAAATTGAGTTGGAAGGAGGGGTTTCAAAGGTACTTGTGCACTGATGCTAGACACCTTGATAGCCTTCAAAAACCTTCAAAGAATGATTTGATGCCTCTAGGAGAGAAAACAAAACAAGTGGAAGAAAGCGCAACATGTAGCCCAAAAAGCGGAGCGTGGCTACTTTGGCATCAAATTTTGGATTGTGTTTGACTTGAATTTGCTGAAATTACCTTGGTAGGTGAGAGAGAGCTCTTCTTCAATGAGGTGAATGATAAAATAAGCTTGAATTGGCCTTTTATAGCTTGTGATGGTCACTTTTCTTCATAGTAGTGGGATGGCCCACTACATGTCTTTTCACTTTGCTTTGAATACTTGTAGCTTTGAAACTTTCTTATGCAGCTTTAGAAAGATTAGGAACTTATTACATATTTGGAATATAAATTACATTCGAAACCAAACTTCTTTGAACAAATTTACCTATTACCACTCCTCATTTGCTGGATTTTATGCATGGAATGACATATTTTGGATGACTGAAACCCTAATGACCTAATGGAGACACTGAAATGAATGAAATCATGATGATGTTGACTGAAGTGATGATTATGATCTTTTATTTGATGGTACACTCAATTGAGTGATGACAAAGACCGGCATGTGAAGTTTTTGAAAGAAGTGGAAATAACCCTATACACTCTATCCAGTGACCAAATATTTATTTGGAAACCTAATGAAATGACAAAAATTTGACTTTGGGAACCGAACAAGACATGATAAGAGCATATTTGATCACTGGTGACAGGCTGAGTAGGCTGACACTGACATTGGCTCCAATTGCGGATGGCAGCTCCTTGGAGGTGTTAAGAACACTGTAGACCAAGTAGCCTAACCATTGGGCATAGAGTCAAAATCAAAAGACGAGACTAAACGCTGAAAAATGACTCAAAACTGAACTGACTTGACTTTTGCTGAACTTAGAAATCAACAGCAAATCAAGGGAGCTTTATGGCCTTCTCTTTGAGCTATGTTATCGCCTTGCCGCCTACACCTACCTACAAGTTAGTGAGAAAAGACTTTAACCCCACAAGGTGTGGTTGGTGGCAAGGAACTGAGAGAAGGGGCTATCACACTAATCCCAACTCTCTCCGTTTAAGTTATCTCCTAGGTTAGCTATCGGGGGTGGTCTCTAAATGGAAAACTAAGTTAAAAGATGTGAGTTTCTAAGAGAGTTGTTAGAGTTAAATAGATTACTTCTTAAGATTGATAAGAAAAAAGTGTTATGAGCAATAACTATCACTACATAATTTAAATAAGCATAAAGCATATGAAAACTAGTGCCTTCAAACTTCAAAGTATTGCTCTTTAAAATGAAAATGTATTTGCTTAAATGGAGTGGAATGCTTTCAAATGGAAAGCAAAAGTAATCCTGAAAAGTGAAACAAAAAACTCTTCACACAAGATATTATAAATGCAAGATACAATAATGCTTTTAAGATAAATAAATTGGTGAATCAAAACATGTGAAGATATCTTGCCAAAATACAAACAATTAGTAATCTATTTTGGAGAATGTAAATGAGGTGATAGAAAAACTCAAATGTTAGATCAAGATAACAACATGCAATTAAATTTGCAACACCAAATAAGGGTACTTGCTAATGAAACAAGATATATCAATCATCCATAAGCATAATGACCATTAGAATGACAACATGGAATGAAATTGCAAAAGTAAGCAAATTTCCAATTACCATAGAATTAAACTTGTTGCAAAATTTAAGAAATTAAAATGCTTGCATCCAAAGTGCTTCTTGAGAAAATATTTGCATGTGAAACTTTAAACCATCAAGATAGCAAAAAAATTTGAAATATTTGCAAGTAAATGTGATGAGATAGTGCTTTTGGTTTATTTTATTAGTTAGCTCTAAAGCAAGATTACAATTGAACTCGAATCCTCAGACCTCATCCTTGCTCAAAAGTTTGGATCTCACAGTGAGGAGTCCATAGAGGTAGAGGGTCCCTAAAATGTCTATTCAACCAACTTAAGTTGGAGGTAAATTTTAGTGATACTTGGGTCATTTAAGATCTAAAAGTAAATTAACATGAAAATGAAAACTCAACTTCAACTTGAAATATATTTGTTTATCATGAAATAACATGTAGTTTTACTTGATGCATCAAACTTAAGATTGTAGAGTGTGCTCAATGGTGAAGCATAAGCAAATTTGAAGTATGATTTCAAGTTAAATAAACTCAAGTAAAGATGTTTGTATACAAAAAAATCTGAATTTGCTATGAAAGTAAATGCTCTTAAAACTTGTAGCAAATAAGAGTGAATGGCTAGTGAAATGAATGAAATGCATGGTTGTGTTAATTGACCAATTAAATAAGATGCATGCAATTTAAAGAAATCAACAAATCACACCACAAGTCCTCTAAAAAAATGGAGAGATTGGGATGCAAATGGGTAAAACCTATGCTACCAAAATCAGAAATTTTATTGGTTTTTAGAGGTAAGAGACTATGAAGCCTCTTACAAGCTCAAGGAAAACCTTTACAAATGAAAATTGAGGTCTTAAAATTATCCTTGATGAGAAATTTCTGCAATATAAAGACTCAATACAAGTGAAGAAGAGAGGCAAAGCCTCCTCAATGCTCACGACCAAGAGAAAAATAAGAAGCCACAAAAGGAACTCGACCTTCCTCAAACAAGCTCCTTAACTGCCCACGACCAAAGGAAAAAAAGAGAGTCCTCCTCGTTTGACATTAGAGCTCAAAGGTCCTGCAACAATTTGTTAGTAGTTCCTTGAAGGTGAATCCCACAGGTTGCTACAAGAAAACACGTTAGAAAAAGAAGGCTACAAAAAACCAACCAATTGTTAAACAAATAAAATCACAAAATATTGCACAATAATCTACAAAGGGCTAAGCCAAAAAGGATGAGTAAACTAAAATCTCCTCTTTGTCTAGCCACACTTAAGCTCTTTAAATAGCACAATATGATCCAATGAAGAAAGTTAAAAGTAAAATATTTTTAAATGATTGCATGCATACAAACTATGTTCAAACGAATCCCTGCAAGACACTTTTGCGTAAGATAAACTATGAAAATCCAAATAACAAATGATGGTTCCTTTGAAGGTGCTTCAAGAGTAGGTTGGTCTCCCAAAGGCTTCCCCTCATGCTTGATCCAAAAAGAATTCTTCTACAATACTCAAGTCACATATTAGTCCATGTAGATTTAGATAAGCAAACAATGAATTGAAACTTCTAGATTTTTTTTCGAAAATAAACTAAAACTTTCAACTTCTAGAGCCTACTTTCAAATCAAATGCTAATATAAGATAGTTGTGCACTAGAAAATTCAGAAGAACACATGGAAAATGAAATAACTCAAAGCATAAAAAATATTATACCAATAGCTCCCAATGCGCTATGCTTCAAAGATAGAACACCCGTGAATGGACCCCCAAAGTCTTTTTATTGATATTCTTGAAAAGTGTACATAGTAGCAGCGCTTCCGCAAGCACAATAGCTCGTATCCAATATACAATATGATGAGAGCCCATGGCTCTATTATATAGAAAGTTGGGAGCAAATCCTAATGAAGAACCAAATGCCAAGTGGTGAGAGGCAGGAGTTCACAAGGCAAATTCGAATTTTATATGTGGAGCTCCATTGCCAAGTGTAAAAATCAGATTCTGGCAAGTGGACATCATTTTCTTATTTCCTTATGTGTTAAATTCGACTTTTTTGATGGAATGACAAGTGTATATGGGTGGTAACCCATGTGGGGACAATTTCCCACAAAAATATCCACCAAATATTCTCCCAAATCCTCCCAACTATGCAGTAACTTCACAAATTCGAATTTCCAAGTAAGCAACTCTCATTTAATGCCAGAAATTCAATTTTATTTGAGCACATGTCCTTTCCTCGATTTTAGGAGTCCACATCACCTTGGGACTTCACTTTAACTCCTCCATAATTTTCTGCCTCATTTCCACCTCATTTAGCATGTGTGGATGTTTATTTTTCTCTATTTATTTAATTTCTGGATTAATTAATTGCCAAATTTCCTACTAAACTTAGGAAAAGTGGGTTTTGAAGGTTCAAAACACATTTCGAACCCCTCAAAGTGTGTCATGGTAGAAATTTAAGGGTGAGAGGTGTAATTTTGATTACTTATACCCCATACAACTTCTCTAGGCAACACTTATTACAATTCAATTACAATTTCTATTGCAATTTTCAACTTGCGGGTAATCTAAAAAATTAAAAAATAACTACCTAGACTTAACCAAATTCCACGAAATTTATTGTGATCTAGTATGGTAATATACATTGATTCTAGTCGCTATGACTCACCCAAGGCTTCACCATCAAGTCATACTATGGATTTGGGGTAAAATTGGAGGAAAAAACTCAATTAATTATTAACTCCTGGTAGGGAGATGATAATTAACCAAGTGAAAAACAACCTCCCAGTGTAATACTCACTTGTTGGGAAGGTCCCAGGCTACCTAGGCCTGTTACAGACTCAAAATTCATCATTACTAGCATCACTTATTACAATTCCCCGTAGGGCATTGAATCTGGGTACAAGAGAATGATGATGAGAAGTAGAAGTAGAGCTTAAACAATCTGTTGAATTGATGATATCTTGTTGAATTGATGATATCTGATGGTACAAGTGTCCTCTGGTTCATCCTTGGGCATGGAGTCTTCACATAATCATCAGGTGCTACTGCAGTGGTCAATATTTGGCTCCATATGGGAATGCATGCTAGATATGAAGTGATAGTGTGCAAGAACCTGGAATCTACATCCACTAACCAAAGATATATATTTGCAGTATCCATTCAAAATATCATCAAATAAAATCAAGTACAGAAATGGAAATTTATTGTAAGAGCATAAATAACAACTTATTCATGACAAAAATCTACTTAAACAAAACTAGACAAGGGATAAGTTTAGAAATATGATACAAAAGGATGCCCCATGGCATCAAATGTCTTCGATGAAGTTCATGCTGAGAAACTACCTACTTTCTGGCAGATCCATAGGTTGCTTTTCTGATGTTCCCTGTGCAATTCTGAATATTTTAGGACTTTGATCCGTCCCAACACTTTGTTGTACAGGGTCATCGGATTTACCAAATCCTTTTCGCTTTTTTCTTTTATTAATAGATTGTGATGTTGATGTTGATGCAATCAAAGTAGACCTTTCTGCCCGATCTTGAAGATGCTCAGAGGGAAAATTCGAAGTATCTAAGACTTCTTTGACCTGCCTTTCTCCATTTTGCATCTGCTCTGACATGGGTGTTGGATCAATCTCATAAGTATAAAATTGATTCCCCTTAGTTTCCTTTCTATCTAGGTCACCTTCAATTAGCCATTTTTCAATGGAATAAATGCCCTCCTCATAATGAGATGAAGCTTGCTTTAGAGGATTGGGAGGCTTATGATCTGTTTCTTTGTTCTTTTCCCATTCATCATCTGACCTAAGTTGGAATTTTTGTACTTGTAATCTTTCCATTTCCTCCAACCTATTCCAAAAATTGATTTGATTAGCCTTCATAACATTTATTTCCTTAGCATGATTTGTTTCCATGGTGTTGATTAATTGCACTTGTTTTTATTCCATGGCGAGCAACCTGTTTTGAATAGAGGTCATCTGATTAGAATGATTGACCTCCATGGCCTTTATTGCGTGTGCATGATTTACTATTAATCTTGTTTGATTGAGTTCCATGTTTTTAATGAGTTGAACTTGGTTGAGTTGCATATCCTTAATCATTTGAGTCAACTCCCTGATGAGATCCCTGTCATTCTCATTTGCTTGATTTTTCACTTTGATCTTTCTTTCATCTCCATATTTTTCTTCAAAGGCATCAATGATTGATTCTAGAGAGTCAAAATTGTTAGCATGTAAGTCTATGAACCAATCCATAGCATTGCCATCTAATGAAAAGATGAAAAGTTTAATTTTAACGTCCTCATGGTTAATATCATGGCACCATTTGCTCACATAAAGGTGGAAATTCCTAAGGTGAGTTTCGGTGGTGTTGACCACTTTTTGTCAACGACCCCATAGCAGTACACCCCATTTTTGCAAATGGGATTTATCATGTTTGAGAGGTTCACACCATTCAGATTCCATCATCAGTCGACAGTTTTATAAACGATGTAAACCTATTCTAGAAGCATGTTTATGATGTAAATGATCTAAGTAAGACCATCATGTATGTAACAACCTAGGTAAGCCTAGTATTTTGGTGACGATTTCTATCCTAGGAGGTTTTTTGTCTCATTGATTCATTTGTGTTTCTCGACACAAGTGATCGACAGAGTTTTCCCCTCCAGCCTCACTCCAAAGCTAGGGTGGATTTTGTCGTCAAGATACTAAGTGAGTCCTAGAGTTTTCTATCGAGTCTGTAAAATTAGTTTGAGAATAATCCTCGCTAATTGGCTAGATCATTTTATTACAATCTACTTGGTCTACTAGATCATGTTTTGAGTCGCAAAACTGGGTAACTATTTGAGGGTCTATCACGAATGGGTTTTCCCCTTTCATGTGTCAATATGTATTTATCTTATGTAAAGAGGGTTGGAAAATTAATTATTCCTCTCATGAGTCAATTAATTAAATTAAAAATCCTAAGCGAGAAATTTAATTAATTTTAGGTCCCAGGCCAAGGGAATATTGAGAATTTTGAGAAATTTTGGACCCTTGGTCCTTGGTAGTTAAGTCAAAGTCAAATTTTTGAGGTAATTAACTCAAAAATATTATTTTTGAGTTAATTAAAAGGGAATTAAATGATAAATTCGAATTTCATCAAAAAATTATGATTTCGACGGACGAGATTAAAAGATCATTAAATCTTTTTCGACGGTCGAGATTACTTTGACAAAGATCAACCGAACTAGCCGTTGGAGATTTTATCTTATAAATTAGAAGTCTTTGTCTGTCATTTGCATCCGATCTCTTGATCATGTACTTGCTCTTGAAGCTCTCCTATAATACTTTTTGGAATAATACAAATGAAGTCTTTGGGGTTTTATTTTGATGGTCGTGTTCCTCTTCAGCATTTTATGGTCAACTTGTTCTTTATATTGTGCATGTGATTATTTCAATGAATTGTTGATTAATGGTTCTTGTAGAGTAATCTATTGCACAGGTATCTTACTTAGGTTATTGGATTTAGGGTAAGAATATTAATTGGATTGAGTTAACAGGTATCTCTGACTCTTGAAAATTTTATTTTTTATTTTATTTCTCTATTGAGTTAACAATTTAACCTTAAGTGTGCAGAAATCTTTCGGATTTAGAATTGAGCGTTTTGGGAAGTCGTCGGCTGGACTAGCTGACTCCCAAGGAAATAAGATCTGAAGAGTCTTCCGAATCTAATTCCCCGGGCTTATCTTAAATTCTATTTTTGCAGGGTTTTTCTAGGGCTTGTGCCTAAATTAAAATTTTATCTTATTTTTACCGAATTTAAAGTTAGATTTCGTTAGTAAGAGCCTTAGATCTCCAGATCTGGGAGCGAAGTCAGACTTATACTCCTCAGATCTGGCAGATTTGCAACTTTTGTACATAGATCTGTATTTTTTTAGTGTAAATATTTAGAAATTTTTTAGTTTCTGATCTCTAACTCGGGGTTTTATTTTCGAATTTTGTATATGCTGGGGTTTCTGGGTTCCTCATTTTGGTTTTGTGCAAGTAATGTTGGGAAATTTTTAGAAAAAATTTCAGATCTGAGCCAGATCTAGGCCCTGGAGGGTAAGATCTGGCCTCAGGATCAAATTTGTTTGCAAATCCAGAAGGGATCTTGCCTCAAAGTACAAACTGCAGGTGTATTTAAAATCCGAATTTTAAATCTGAGTTTGCTGATTTCTGGGCAAAGAAAAATTTTAAAATTTTATGCACCAGATTGTCTGCTGATTCGCCCTTCATCCCTACGTTTTTTTTGCTGCCTCAATCAACCGCCATCTCCTCTGTGTCTTCATCCCTGCTCTCTGCGTTTTCCTGCAAATTTTTCCCTTTGCTGAATGCACGCAGCTCTTGCATTCTCCTTTCTTTCCTCATGCTGCCTTCATCTTTGCATTTCGGCCTCATTCGCTATGGCTGCCACTCCCTCATTCTCCATGCTCTAGCTCCTTGACGCCTTTTCCCTTGCTGTCGTCCTACTCTTTTCCAGCCTCTAGCTTGTCCGCAGCTTCCTCCAGCTCCTCGGATATCCTCACGCATTCCATTTCCTAACCCGCACCCTTATTCCTTTCCTCCCTGCGTGCCCCTTTTCTCGCTTCCGCATATCCTCCTTATGTTGTTCGTTGCTCCCACTCCCTTTGTCTTACATAACCTAATGCAACAAAACAAATAGACAAATAAAACATTAACCTCTAACTTTGATTATTTTTAATTCTTTCATAACAATTCGATTTTAATTTGTTTCATAGTTTGACTTTTAAGATTTAAAAAATTTTAAAAACATTTAACTTTCACTTATAAGATTTCGATTTGATTTTTTTTGTTTAGTATGATTTTAAAATTTAAAAACTTTATAACTTTCGACTTTAACCTTTGATTTTAATTTTTTTAGATTTGAACTTTTTGATATTTAATTTGTATAAAGTTTTATTTTATTAACATTTCAAATTGTGATTTTTAAAAATTTTTATTAGCTTTTAACATTTCTTTTAAATTTGTATAATAGTTTTTAGATTTGTATTTTAATTTCATAAACTTTTAAAAATGTTCAAAAAACTTCAAAAAATCTAATCCTAACTTTAAAATTTAAATAATCAAAGATTTGTCTATAATTTAATTTTTTAATCCTTTTTTTGTATATAACTTTTGGAAAACCAAAAAATTTCGGACATTGAGGTTTTGATCTATTTTCCTTGTGAAGACATTTAATTGCGGAGAAATTTCTATATTTAACAAATATTAATTTTTTTTTTTTTAAATCCTAAATTTGACTATAGAGAAAATTTAATTTTTGGATTTGCATTATTTAAGAATATCATTTAATCCATAAATTGCTTGACGAAATGTTTATTTAGCGTTAAAATTTCATGGTATATCTGGATGAATAATTACTGAGATTTAAGTGCTAGTGAATTTTACATGCTTCAGTTGGGGTTGATGATCATTGGCATCTGAGTTTTGGAACGTTTCCTATCGATTAAAATTGTTTAATGTTTAATTAGCTCTTGTTTCATTTACTTGAATTTGGATATTTATTGAATATTAATGTTTGGAAAATTCTTTCAAGTAAGTGTGATCGATATCTTATTTTTGTGAATCTGCGACGGATGGTATATCTTTTAATTGAATAGTCTTTTGGCATCTTCATAATTGACACTCTCGCTTAGGTACTTAGTGGTTAGATCAGATTATTTATAACCTAAGTGCTTTAGGCTTTTAACATCACCTTTCATCTTCGAAGTTTTTTTCATCTTGCCCCTTCAAATCATTTTCCTTGCATTCTGCATTAGCATTGCATAGCAAAAGTTTCTCATCAAGTACTTGGTTGTAATTTCCTTAGTAAGATAATTGACTTCATAAGGCATTGGGATTAGTCTTTCAAATTCAATCGAATCCTTTAATCTTGCTAGATCTTTTACAAATATTTGGTCGTTTAATTGTGACTCCTGAATTGGTTGGTTCCCAACTAGTTCTCCTTCATTCTATTTCCATAGGGTCTACCCCCCTTAGTCTGCTATGAGGAGGCAACTTAAATAGAGAGATTGGGGATTAGGGTGACAGCCCTCGATCTGAGCCGTTGTCGCGGTGTTTAGAGATTCTGTGCGATAACAGGTGGTAATGGCATTGTTACATAGAAAACTAGGCAACTCATCAACAGCCTCAATGGCTTCATCCAGAATAAAATTTGGATAGCCTGGAATGTTAGTAAAATCACAAGGGGCGAACAGATCATTCATGATGTCATGCTTACTTGACCCTGAAAGAGAAAATGGCTATCAGAGAGAGGTTCTTGTCCAAGATTAGCAAGAATTCTACAAGAAGAAGGCTTCAAGCAGAAATCCTTGTAGGAAATGAAATAAGTGGATTTAGGAAATGAAATGACTTGAACAAGAATCTAACTCTAAAATCCGACATGAAAAAATCAAAAGTTAGTCGATTTCCCAGGTACAAGAAAGCTTGTCCCCAACAACGATGCCAAAAATGTTATCGCCTTACCGGCTACACCTACCTACAAGTTAGTGAGAAAAACCTTTAACCCCACAAGGTGTGGTTGGTGGCAAGGAACTTAGAGAAAGCGCTATCACACTAATCCCAACTCTCTTTGTTTAAGCTATCTCCTAGGTTAACTATGGGGGGTGGTCCTTAAATGGAAAACTAAGTTAAAAGATGTGAGTTTCTAGGAGAGTTGTTAGACTTCAATAGATTACTTCTTAGGATTTATAAGCAAAAAGTGTTATGAGAAATAACCATCACTACATAATTTAAATAAGCATAAAGCATTTGAAAACAAATGCCTTAAAAGTATTGCTCTTTAAAATGAAAATATATTTTCTTAAATGAAATGGAATGCTTTCAAATGGAAAGCAAAAGTAATCCTGAAAAGTGAAACAAGAAACCGCTCGCACGAGATATTATAAATGCAAGATACAAGAATGCTTTTAAGATAAATAAATTTGTGAATCAAAACATGTGAAGATATCTTGTCAAAATACAAACAATTAGTAATCTACTTTGGAGAATGTAAATGAGGTGATAGAAAAACTCAAATGTTGGACCAAGATAACAACATGCAATTAAATTTGCAACGCCAAATAAGGGTACTTGCCAATGAAACAAGATATATCAATCATCCATAAGCATAATGACCATTAAAATGACAACATGCAATGAAGTTGCAAAAGTAAGCAAATTTCCAATTACCATAGAATTAAACTTGTTGCAAAATTTAAGAAATTAAAATGCTTGCATCCAAAGTGCTTCTTGAGATAAGATTTGCATGTGAAACTTTAAACCATCAAGATAGCGAAACAATTTGAAAAATTTGCATGTAAATGTGATGAGATAGTGCTCTTGGTTTATTTTATTAGTTAACTCTAAAGCAAGATTACAATTGAACTCTAATTCTCAGACCTCACCCTCGCCCAAAGGTTTGGATCCCACAGTGAGGAGTCCATAGAGGTAGAGAGTCTCTAAAATGTCTATTCAACCAACTTAAGTTGGAGGTAAATTTTAGTGCTGCTTGGGGCATGTAAGATCTAAAAGTAAATTAACATGAAAATGAAAACTCAACTTCAACTTGAAATATATTTGCTTATCATGAAATAAAATGGAGTTTTACTTGATGCATCAAACTTAAGATTGTAGAGTGTGCTCAATGGTGAAGCATAAGCAATTTTGAAGTATGATTTCAAGCTAAATAAACTCAAGGAAAGATGCTTGCATATAAAAAAAATCTGAATTTGCTATGAAAGTAAATGCTCATAGAACTTGTAGCAAATCAAAGTGAATAGCTAGTGAAATGAATGAAATGCATGGTTGTGTTAATTGACCAATTAAATGAGACGCATGCAATTTAAAGAGATCAACAAATCACGCCACAAGTCCTCTCAAAAAATGGAGAGATTGGGATGCCAATGGGTAAAACTCACGCTCCCAAAATCCGAAATTTTATTGGTTTTTAGAGATAAGAGACTATGAAGCCTCCTACAAGCTCAAGGAAAACCTTTAAAAATGAAACTTGAGGTCTTAGACTTATCCTTGATGAGAAGTTTCTGCAATATAAAGACTCAATAGAAATCAGATTTTTACAAGTGAAGAAGAGAGGCTAAGCCTCCTCAATGCTCACGGCCAAGAGAGAAATAAGAAGCCACAAAAGGAACTCGCCCTTCCTCAAATAAGCTCCTTAATTGCCCACGACGAAAGGAAAAAGAGAGAGTCCTTCTCGTTTGATATTAGAGCTCAAAGGTCCTGCAACAATTTGTTAGTAGTTTCTTGAAAGTGAATCACACAAGTTGCTACAAGAAAACAAGTTAGAAAAAGAAGACTACAAAAAAACCAACCAAGTGTTAGACAAATAAAATCACAAAATATTGCACAATAATCTACAAAGGGCTAAGCCAAAGAGGATGAGTAAACTCTCATTTTTGTCTAGCCATGCTTAAGCTCTTTAAATAGCAAAATATGATCCAATGAAGAACAATGCAAAGTAAAATATTTTTAAATGATTGCATGCATACAAACTATGTCCAACCAAACGAATCCCTGCAAGACACTTTTTCGTAAGATAAACTATGAAAATCCAAATAACAAATGATAGTTCCTTTGAAGGTGCTTCAAGAGCGGGTTAGTCTCCCAAAGACTTCCCCTCACGCTTGATCAAAAAAGAATTCCTCTACAATATTTAAGTCACACATTATTCCATGTAGATTTAGATAAGTAAACACTGAATTGAAACTTCTAGAAATTTATTTGAAAATAAACTAAAACTTTCAACCTCTAGAGCCTACTTTCAAATCAAATGCTAATACAAGATAGCTGTGCACTAGCAAATTCAGAAGAATACATGGAAAATGAAATAACTCAAAGCATAGAAAAGATTATACCAATAGCTCCCAATGCACCATGCTCCAAAGGAAGAACACCCATGAATGGACCTCCAAAGTCTTTTTATTGATATTCTTGAAAAGTGTACAAAGTAGCGGTGCTTTCGCAAGCACAATAGCTCGTATCCAATATATAATATGAGAGCCCGTGGCTCCATTATATAGAAATTTGGGAGAAAATCCCAATGAAGAACCAAATGCCAAGTGGTGAGAGGGAGGAGATCACAAGGAAAATTTGAATTTGATATGTAGTTCCATTGCCAAATGTAAAAATCAGATTCTGGCAAGTGGACATCATTTTCTTCTTCCCTTATGTGCCAAATTCGAATTTTATGATGGAATGACAAGTGTATACGGGTGGTAACCCATGTGGGGACAATTTCCCACAAAAATATCCACAAAAAATTCTCCCAAATCCTCTCAAATATGCACTAACTTCACAAATTTGAATTTCCAAGTAAGTAATTCTCATTTAATGCCAGAAATTCAATTTTACTTGAGCACATGTCATTTCCTTGATTTTAGGAGTCCACATCACTTTGAGACTTCACTTTAACTTCTCCATAATTTTCCACCTCTTTTCCACCTCATTTAGCATGTGTGGTTATTTTTTTTCTCCATTTATTTAATTTCTGGCTTAATTAATTGCTAGATTTCCCACTAAACTTAGGAAATGTGGGTTTTGAGGGTTCAAAACACATTTTTAAACCCTCAAAGTGTGTCATAGTAGAAAGTTGAGGGTGAGAGATGTAACTTTGATTACTCATACCCCATACAACTTTTCTAGGCAACACTTATTACAATTCAATTACAATTTTTATTGCAATTTTCGACTTGCAAGAAATTAAAAAAATTAAAAAATCACTACCTAGACCTAACCAAATTCCACGAATTTTTTTGTGTGATCTAGTATGCTAATATACATTGACTCTAGACACTAGGACTCACCCAAGGCATCACCATCAAACCGTACTCCGGATTTGGGGTAAAATTGGAGGAAAAAACTCAATTAATTATTAACTTCTTGTAGGGAGATGATAATTAACCAAGTGATAAAAACCTCCCAGAGTAATACTCACTTGTTGGCAAGGTCCCAGGCTACCTAGGCATGTTACAGACTCAATACTAACTCAAAACTCATCATTACTAGCATCACTTATTACAATTCCCCGTAGGGCGTAGAATCTGGGTACAAGAGAAAGATGATGAGAAGTAGAAGTAGAGCTTAAACACTTCGTTGAATTGATGATATCTGATGGTACAAGTGTCGTCTAGTTCATCCTTGGGCATGGAGTCTTCACATAATCATCAGGTGCCACTCTAGTGGTCAACAGGCTCCAAGCTCCGATGATTCTCTCCTTCACACTTTGGCATAAAAATTAAATTGATATGTACAATAAGGTTAAGAAACGTCAGAAATTTGCTCAAAAGGGTAGTGCTTGAGAAGCCTACCATTAACTGGTCCTCTTATGCAATCTTCTCCATTCATTTCTTCCAATAGATAAGCATGTTGTTTTTTGAAGCTGAAATTTTGTATGGTCCCTTCCATAAGTTCGCAAATTTCCCGTGCTTCCCTTTCTCCTCGTTTCTAGCATCCCAACGGAGGACCGCATCACCAATTTTGAAATCATCAGCCTTTGTCTTGTGGTCATATACCTTCTTAATTCTCTCTTGAAGATTAGAGGTGTTTTGAAACACCTCATCCCTGGTTTGTTGAAGATGAATCATCTGATTGATCTGGCGCTGCACATCAGTCATTTCACTACCTCTTTCTTGTAATAATTTCATAACAAGGACTGCAAGTGATGTAGGGAAAACTGTGTTGACTCCATATACCAATTGGAAAGGAGATATACCTATTGAATTTTTGCTACTCACTCTGTCCGCCCACAAGGCATTGATAAGTTTTTTATGCCAGTTTTTCTTGTTTGCCTTCAACATTTTCTTTATAATGTTGACCAAAGATTTGTTTGGAGATTTGGCCAATCCATTACCTTGTGGATAATATGCGATCAAGTGACCCAATTTGATGTTGTATTTATCGCAAAACTCAACCATTTTCTTGGACTTGAATGCAACCACATTATCTGTAATTATTTTGTGGGGACAGCCAAATCAAGACAAAATATTAGTTTCCAAAAATTGAATAATGACTAAACAGTAGCTTGCCTCGTTGGGATTGCTTCAATCAATTTGGTGAAGTAGTCGGTAGCTGTCAAGATCCACTTATGTTGGGCGAAAGATGCAGGGTGGATTTCTCTAATGAAATCAAGGCCTCATTGCTGAAATGGCGCTTGCACGGATATGGGTTGCAAAGGCAGCAGGAGCAACTTCCTCTTACCTTGAAATATCTGGCATTCGTGATAGCTCATCACGGTTTTATACAAATCAGCGAAGAGAGTAGGCCAATGGTAACCAGCCCTCAACACTTTATTTGCCGTAGTTTTCGAAAACAAATGACCTCCACAATTTTCCTTGTGGAAATCACTCATTACCTCTTTGGCTTCACTTTCTACTAGACAATTTAGCAGGATACCTCTCGGGTCTTTCCAATATTGAGCGCTCTCTAAAATTTAGTACTTGGAAGCCTTTAACTTTAATGATCTACCGTTACTTTTAGACATGTCTGGCAAAGGATTAAGATGCTGAAAAATATAAATGATGTCGGCATACCAAGGAGATGAGAGAAAAATTTCTGATACATGTATGAGTGAGTCATCATCTCTTCTTCGGACAAAACTAAAATAAGATTGATGTCAAGTGCATGTAAATTGGATTCAACCATCGACTTGGCCAATCCTTGTCCTTTGATCAACTTTGTAGGCTTGATCTCAAGATCATACTCTAGCATAGATGCTATCCACTTTCCTCTTCTGCCTTCCGGATCGGTTTGCATCAGGACATCCTTCACTGCTGCATTAGGAACATAGGCTAGACTGTGTGAGCTCGAAAGTCCTTCAATGCCTTTACTAGGGCCAAGGTTTGATTCTCAATGATGTTATATCTAAGGGCAACATCTCTAATGGTACGACTGAAGAAAGCAATGGGTTGCTCAGTCTTATCCTTCTTTTGCATCAAAACAACAACCAAAGTATGTTCGGAGGCAAATGAAAAGATGATGAAATCAATGGTATAGTCGGGGCTGATTAAAATAGGAGTTGTTGTCAAAGCAAACTTAACTGAATTAAATGACTTTTTAGCATCCTCTGACCACCTTACCTCGCTGTCCTTTTTGAGCATATTGTTCATCTCTCGAAGATGCTCGGCAAGTTTTGGGATAAATCTTCTCAATAAATTTATCTTACTTTTAAAGGCTTGGATCTCTTTCTTTCTGCGTGGAAAATCTATTTGCGGAATGGCTTCAATCCGGGAGGGATCAATACAGATACCATCTTTGGAGATATGGCCAAGAAGCTTGCTCTCCATGGCAGAGGGACTCTTTTTGAGATTGAGTGAAATCTCAAACTTTTTGCACTTCTGAAATACAAGTCTCAAACGATATAAATGCTCATCATCAGAATGGGAGAAAACAGTGGGATCATCAAGGTACACTACTAGAAAAACATCCTTCTCATTTGTGAAGGCGATGTCCATCGCCAGTTGAAAAGTGGCTCTTGCATTCTTGAGCCTAAATGCCATTTTGGCATATTTGAAGGTGCTCCAAGGTGTTGTGAAAGCAGTTTTGTCTTGGTCATCCTTATGCACTAAGATTTGATTATATCCCGAATATCCATCAAGAAGCGACATTCGAGGTGACCCAACCACTCTCTGTAGGATATGGTCCATCTTAGGAAGGGGATAGTTATCTTTTAAAGACACCTTATTCAGGTTTCTAAAATCACTGCAAAGACGGAACTCTCCCGTTTTCTTTATCACTGGAACAAAATTTGACATCCATTCTGAAAATCTAATGGGAACAATGATACCAAATTTAAAGAGTTGGTTTACCTCTTTCTCTATCGACGGTAACAATCTTGGATTAATTCTTCTCAGTTTTTGTTGGAAGGGATTTTGATCAGGCTTGACTGGAATTGTATGCTGGATGATATTTCTATCATATACTTTTAGATCTGCATAGTCCCAAGCAAATACATCAGAAAATTCAGATAACAAGGTTGTGTATTTACCTCTCATCTCTAGAGATAAGGACTTGAGTCTTTGAGAACTTGACCATTTTAGGATTGTCCACTGTTCCAATATTCACATCTTCGACACCTTTCTCGGTAGGAACCATGGTCGGCTTTTTGGCAACATCATCTTGATCAAACAACTCTTCCAAAGGTACAAGACCCCTTGGAATGTTATTATCTTTAAGCTGTAACACATCAACTTGAGTAGCCTTGATCACTTAATCACTTAATTGATATACTTCATCAATATAATAATTTTCAAACTCACCTTCCATCTGCAGAAAATTATTCACCTGTTTGTCATCCCAGAACACTTGTGAATACCTCAAGTGGTTAGGGACAGCTGGTTGGTGTTTGACATGAATTTCAAACTTCCTATTAGAGAATATTGGAATCTTAAAGTTACTTGCCACTGTGGCAAATGAATCTACCATAAGATTCTGACTTCTTGGAATGACCGACAATCTATATTCAGGAAACATTTTGAGAATGTCAAGTACAACATTTCGATATGCTCTCATCCTTGGATGCTTTGCTTGGTATTCTCCTTTTACCTGTTTGATTACAAGCTCGGAGTCGCCATAAACAGTGATTCTCTTTGCACCTAACTTTTTCAGAATTTTGAGGTCGTTGATCAATGCCTTGTACTCAGCTTCGTTATTGGACCAATTGTAAAACTAACTTATAGGAACACAATCTCATATTTTTTGGAATTTTCCCTGATTGATGAATTGGACTACGGATCTAGATTTCGATGCCTGCCCCATATTTTCCTAAGGCACCATCGAAATCCATGGTCCAAAGACCATTCTCATCATTAGGAAGTTGGAATTCTGCAGTCTGATTTGTTTTTTGGGCCACTCTTTCAACCTGTTCAGTTTCTTTTTCTGATTTTTCTGGTATCTGCTATGAAGTACTAGGTTGATTGCCTTGTCCTTCATCCAAAACTGCTCGGACACTATTTGAAATTTCTGGAATTTACTCAACTTCTATAATCTGACTATCTAAATCATCAAAACCACTATCATTAAACAAAATAAAGGACTCAAGATCAGTATGTATAGAATTGATAGGGTGATTATTTGCTTTCTTTTCACTGGTGATCATATACTTCATTTTTGTTTCCCAGTACAACTTCCTTAGTTGCCCAAAAATCGGAATAATGGCATAAGAGAAATCCAATTTCAGATTACCTCTTAACTTTGCTCCCCATGACCTTGACAACAACATACCATACCGTGGAGGTATATCAGCTACTGCCACATCCATTAAGACATTTTTAGCAGGAATTTTCTCAAGTGAAACTACCAAGTCCTTTATAAGACCAAGACATCGTACTCTACCAGAATCAAAAGAGTAAAGATCGTGGTAAGGTCAGGTTATGTCCAAGCCCAATTTTTCCATTATGGCCTTTGGCATAAGGTTATGAGAAGCTCTAGAATCAAGCATGGCATTATGGAGGATACACTGGTGAATCCTCAAATTGAGATAAAACAAGGGAACTTCACTATCTTCTAGTTGACCATCTATGGCTGGACCAAAAAGGAGCTTGGGTTGATCATCTTCAACATTAACCATATCTAACATAGGGTCTAATTTCATCATTTTAGCAACATGAGATTTGTAGTGGATATTTTTCATAAGCTCGGTCTAGGGGGATAGAAACTTTCAACTTAGAGATTTCATTTTCTAAGCTAAACAGATTGGATTGTTTATCTACCTCTTTTACAGCGGTGTCCCTCTTGTTGGGCTGGTCTTTTATTGGAGATTCCTTTTTTGGCCTTCTTTCTCTTTGTTTGGTGTACTTGTAGATGCGTGGTTGTTCTTGCTCTGATTTGTAGTAGCGGCCTCCTTTCCCCTGTTTTGACTAGCTTGGAGATTTTGCTTGGGCTGATTATCTTTTTGCTGAGTTGTCCTCTTCTGAATAGGAGTGATAGGAACATCTCGGTTTCTCAAAGAATATTGTCTCTGTTGTGAGCTAAGAGCATTAAGATATCGCCGTTGATAGTCATCGGATTGGACCTCCAACTCATCATCATTTGCAAGCATATAGTCCTCATCTTTCGGTAAATTTGTTTTTTCAATGTATTCTTCATCTTTTGTAAGGAAGATAGGTTGTCCATCTTGTGTGAAAAAATGATTCTCTTCTACAATCTTATCTTCCTCTTCAACCCCTTGAGCATAATTCTGCTGCAATGGAGTGTGGGTCTGCTGTTGGGTTGGCTGCTCTAGAGCTCTTTGTTCCTTTTGTTTAATCCTGAACTGAGGCTGCTGCTATTGACCTCGGAAATTAGGATTTTGAACCTGAGTTTTTGGTTGCCTTTCAGTGATAGACATTCTATCCACCATTCTCTCCACAGTCCTGATTAGTGTATCCAATTTGGCACTAGAGGATGTGGATGGTTCCTCCTTAATTGTCACCTTTCTTTCACATTTGGTCTTTGACTTATTGATCATCAAATTTGTTTCGACACTAATTGCGTTTTTTTGCATCTCCTCAAGTGTTATAGGGCTTCTTTCTCAGAGTTAATATGCCATATTAGGATCAAAAGCATTCGGATAGTGCAAGAGAGCCAAAATTGGAGGAGGCTTGGTATCATTGGGGATTGAGTTATATACCCAGTTAAAGCGAGCAGTAAAATCCTGAACAAACTCATTAGGATTTCTTTTTAAGTTTTCATATTCGGAAAGAACCTGAAGTGGATTATTTTTCACTTCCCATCTAGCTATAAATGCATCAGTTAATTGCTCAAGATTTGTTATGGAATGGGCAATCAAAGAACAGAACCATGTTTTTACATCCCCGGAGCAGCTTTGGGTAATGATCCTCATTTTTGCATCATCGACATCAATCTCTTCTAAATCAATATAATCAATGACTTTCACTAGGTGTTGTCTGGCACTAATCTCTGAGGTTTCATCAAAGAGAGGAAGTCTTTAACCATAGCCTTGTGGTAAGGGTGCATGTTGACCAGGTAAAACTAGAGGTGCAAATCTCGCCATGGACCTTGCTGAATGTGGTACAGGAGTAACAATGGGAGGGGTAGATTGAGAAGGTTTATGAGGAGGAAATGATGTAGAAGGGATGGAAGAAGTGGCAAAAACTGATTGAGATGGTGTTGGAGTGAACAAGGATTCTCGCTAATACTGGATGATAGCTTTCTCAGATGTCTATTGGAGCTGGTTAGCTAATTTTTCAAGTTTATCAAATTGACTCCAGACCTTCCTATCAAAAGCTGACTCAGATTTGGATTCTACAGATAATGTACTATCTTCAAGCTTTAGAGAATCAAATACTACTTCAGATAATGATGTGACTTCAGATAACCTCAATGGATTAAACACTATTTCAGATAAGGATGTTTCTGATTTTGATCTAAACAGAGATAATTCAAATTTCAGATCGAATGGAATATCTTCAAGGGATAATATTTTTGTGGGCAATGATGTAGACCTTACCAATGTTGATGAATCCGACTAAATCTCTGATTGCTGAGATCTTTTCTTTCTAATGAGTTTCTCTGGATCTTCAACAGGAGAGGTTGAATGTGGATCAGGATTCGATCTTGTGTATCTTTTCAGAGCTAGTGTATTCTTTGCTTTCTGCACCTCGACTCTCTACAACTTGAATCAACCTTCACGAACACTAGGGACTATCACCCACATGCCTAGAATTCGATGAAAAGTAATAGTACACTCGGGGAAGATCTGTCACTTCGTTCCTCAGCAATGACGCCAGAATGTTAGCACTCCACCAGTTCTCTGAAGGCTGAAAATGAGACTGACAAAGGTAACCACAGACCACTTTGACCTAGTAGCTAGCCCTACCAGGCTGAGAGGGCTCTCTCAATGAGATCACAGTCAAGGATTGACTGTGATATGAAGGATATTAGGCTAGATATGATAGGCTCGGGTAGTTTTTGAGTGTTTTAGGGTTCGATGCTGGATCAGGGATGAAGCAAAGTAGCTAGGTCTGTGTATCAAAGGATTTACAACTGCAAAGATATAAAGGAGCAAGGTAGTAGTGGATCTATGATGGCTTTAGGGTTTTTTAGGTATGGTGGAGGGTCTGAAAAAGTAGAGGGATTTAATGAGCATGTTCCATCATGAATTCATTAAACTGGAAGCATGAAACACAAAATGATATTTCCATATAAATAGAGCTAAATTAATAGAATTCTGCCTATGAATTGTAAGGAAAGTCACTGGAGATACAAGATATGGAAAGAGAAGCTATATATCATTCATCAAAGACTATAACGGAGAAAAGACATGATCATAAACTTATTGATCATTGGAGTGGCACCTGATGATAATGAGAATACTCCATGCCCAAGGATGAACCAATGGACACTTGTACCATTAGAAATCATCAGATATCGTTAGTTCAACAAAGTTTTTAAGCTCTACTTCTACTTCTCATCATCTTTCTCTTGTACCCAGATTCCACGCCCTACGGGGAATTGTAATAAGTGATGCTAGTAATAATGAATTTGAGTAAGTATTGAGTCTGTAACAGGCCTAGGTAGTTTGGGACTTTGCCAACAAGTGAGTATTACTCTGGGAGGTTTTTTTTACTTGGTTAATTATCATCTCCCTACCAGGACTTAATAATTAATTGAGTTTTTTCCTCCATTGTTACCCCAAAGCCGGAGTACGGCTTGATGGTGAGGCCTTGGGTGAGTCCTAGTGTCTAGAGTCAATGTATATTACCATACTAAATCACACAAAAAATTTCGTGGAATTTGGTTATGTCTAACTAGTGATTTTTAAATTTTTTAGATTTCTCGCAGGTCAAAAATTGCAATAAAAATTGTAATTGAATTGTAATAAGTGTTGTCTAGAGAAGTTGTATGGGGTATGAGTAATCAAAATTACACCTCTCACCCTCAACTTTCTACTATGACACACTTTGAGGGGTTAAAAGTGTTTTTCGGACCCTCAAAACCCACTTTTCCTAAGTTTAGTGGGAAATTTGGCAATTAATTAAGCGAAAATTTAAAAAATGGAGAAAAATAAATATCTACACATGCTAAATGAGGTGGAAAATTATGGAGGAGTTAAAGTGAACTCCCAAGGTGATGTGGACTCCTAAAATCAAGGAAAATGCATGTGCTCAAATAAAATTGAATTTCTGGCATTAAATGAGAGTTGCTTGCTTGGAAATTCGAATTTTTGAAGTTAATGGACATTTGGGAGGATTTGTGAGAGTATTTGGTGGAGATTTTTGTGGGAAAAATTCCCCACATGGGTTACCACCCATATACACTTGTCATTCCATCATAAAATTCGAATTTGACACATAAGGGAAGAAGAAAATGATGTCCACTTGCCATAATCTGATTTTTACACTTAGCAATGGAGCTCCACATATCAAATTCGAATTTGCCTTGTGATCTCCTCCCTCTCACCACTTGGCATTTGGTTCTTCATTGGGATTTTCTCCCAACTTTCTATATAATGGAGCCATGGGCTCTCATATTGTATCCAAAATACGAGCTCTTGTGCTTGGGGAGGTTCTGTCACTTTGTATACTCATCTTTCAATGAAATAACAAGACAAGGCTGTAAATCATATCGAAATTCCTTGCAGATTGTCATCACCTTTTGGAGTAGATTTCATCATCTCAAGAGGCTAGAGTTTCAAGATAATATTCGAGGAGTCTCTCTTGTATTCCATTGCCATTTTTTTGTGAAATATTGTCACTGCTTTCTCAAGAGGGGATTCTAGTGTATAAAAGTCAAATATTTATTGTAAAAGCCTTCTCGAAATTGGAGCCTTTCCTCACAATAAAGGAAACTCTTATCATTGTAACTGTTAGCACTGGTATTTGCATTCCATCCATCCCGCCTTATTTTACTCTACTTTCACCTCATCTCCGTCATTATCATTACCATTTTCACCTTTTTCCCAAGGGTGCCCAAATCATCATTTTTCCACAAGCCCTAGGCTATTGCTACAATTTGACACTTTTTCTAGACTAGGCCTCTGTTTTGCCCTTTCAGAGCCCTTCCCCTCCCTCTACAAGGTAGTCCTAAATCCCCTATTTTGCCTACACTGAACCCTAATTTCCTCTCCCACTGAGCTAGGATTTGCTATGGAAACATAGACCTCTGAGCAGAGAAGGCACAAAGGAGGTCATTTCAGCAAGTATGAAGCCATTCCAACTCATAAACATCATGCCTCCATCACTTTCCAAGAAGTAATTCCAAGGGACAAATCATTTGCCACACATATGGTCAATTTTTCTTCAAACTGTGTTTCTGACCAAACAAAGATGAATTTGACAAAAGTGAGAGAGGTTTTTGTCCATCGTAGGCCAAGGAAGAAAAACCTCCTTCAGTTTTTAGACAGGTGTCATGGTTTTCAAGAAATGTCAAAACTACAGTTGCTACAAGAGGTTTGCTGCACTTCTGGAGTGACCTTGGGAAAATCAAATTTTCTTCTAGATGGAGTGTCCAAATGACTTTCTTGATGAGTCAAATGATAAGTAGACTTGAAGGGCTTTCCAACAAGCCATCTTGGAGAAAATTTGGACATCGGTAAGGCACCCAAAAGAAGCCTTGAACAGAGAGGGTGTGTTTGCCATTGGCGTTGTGCGTTTGTCTGAAAACGTTTCGCATTTCTTAAAGGCGCTGCGCGTTTGTCAAGAGGAGGGCACGTTTGCCATAGGTGTTGCACGTTTGCCCAGTTTCTTCAGAAATTGATAGGAGGGCCTCTAAACTTCAAAATTCACCTTCAATCCTTCAGTAGTGATTCTTCATGCCTCCAGCAAGCTAGTAAGTGACCATTGCTTCACTCCTCTACATCAATGTTACTTTGGATGTGTAAGTTGGTTTAGAAGAAATTTGGTGTTTTCTTCTAATGCAAAACCCTTGTTTCCTTAAAACCTAATGAAGACCTCAATTTCACTTCTTGAAACCTTCATAACCCTTTCCCCATTTCAATTTACCCTATACCAACCTCCCATATCATAAAAGACTTTCCCATAAACCCTACATAACTATCTCCTTCCCTAAAGCTTTTCATATACTTCAAAACCCTAAGCCTTAGGTATTCATTTGCCTAGGCTCCCTATACCCTACCCATAATTAAATTCCCTATTCTAAAAACCCCTCATCATCACTAGCTCCTGTCACCTCCCTCAATCACAAATCCTTATTCCCATCTCCTCGACTTTCCTAACACCAACCCACACTTCTTACATTTCATTCCATTCCATCATCTCCCTAGGGTTTTGACACCAAATACATCATGGCAGAAGAAGAGAATAGAAGTCACAGTGAGAAGGAAGAGAGGAGAGAAGGCCATCTAAAAAAGGAGGGAGAATCATTAGACATGAGCCAGCAAATACCAGAGAATTCATGGCATCTCCCATCGCTGTGACATGCTTTAAGCATGTAGGCTATTTTGAGTTCTTTTAGAAAGTACAAAGAGTCCAGCATCATCCTATGTTGACAAGATTATTCATTTCTAACCTCCATGAAAACTAGGTTACCCTTGTTGGTGTCACTTCACTGTGTTCCTTGCCACTATATCAATTGCCACTGAGGTCCCAAATGTTGGGGAAAAATGGTTCAAGCAAGGAGAATTGAGTCACTTCTATTATGGGCCATATCTTAAACCAAGGTACAAGAATGAGATAAAGAGGATTTTTCCTTTCTCTTACCTCCTGGACAGATATGTCCCCATGATGAAAATCATCATGAGGTACTTTACTTGTGACGGTAGGTTTTCTATACTCTACTCTTATCATGTCCGACTACTCATGCACTTCACAAGGGTCAAAATGCTCAATATACCTTACTATCTCTACAGGAGCATTGAGAAGATGGCATTTCTTGCCCAAAAGAGAGATTATGATCATGAAATGCAAAGTCTCTTTCACCACTCCCTCATGAAGATGATAGTCCTACATCACTTTGATTAGTTAAACATTGCATGGAACACCTTCATATCCAATGAGATTTTCACTGTTCCACCTCAGCAATGGCCAAGATGCACCTTCATTATCTCATCCTTCCACATCCATTCCTCCATCTCAGCCTACAGTTCATACATCATCACAAGATCAGTCCCCTTCTCCTCCTTCATCTCCATCTCACTATGATCTTTCTTCTTCATCTTATTATGATCCTTCATCACTATCCTATCATGATTCTGAGTCACCTAGCAGAGGTGAGGACATTGAGGCAAAATGGGCTAGTTTGGTTGAGGTTGAGCCATTGCCCAAAACCTACCAGAGAGGCTATAGGCATGTGTTTGCTTCACTTGGAGTGAAAGGGGCCCTGCCTTCTTCATCAACACAACAGGTGGATAAAGGTAAGGAAAAGGTGACAGAGCTAGCCATTGATGAGGAGGCCAATCATGAAAAAGAGCATGAATTTCAGTTGGTTGACCTATATGAGGAGGATGAAGACAAAATCACAAAGGCAACAATCAAAGGTAAAGAGGCTAAGATTAGTGAGCTCCAAGCTAGTCTTGAGAGTGCTAAATATGTGATTTACTTTCTTGAGCAAGAAAATGAGCAGTTGAAGACCAAACAGGTCATTGATGAGGTGAAGTACTTCACTGCTCAATGGGAGGCTCATAAGGCCAAAGCCTTGCTTGATGAAACACTAGAGAAGTATGGTGAACCTGATGATGAGGAGGATCAGCTTCCAAGACAGAGACCTAGGACTAGAGGGCTAAAAGGAGCTCTAGCCCTAGAGAGACAAAGGGAAGCTGAGCTAGTTGACCAACTAACTCGGAATGAGCAGCTTGCTATACAAATCAATGAGAACAAGGAACCATGGCTTGATAGAGCCAATCTACACTTGGAAAAGCTGCTAGAGAAGGCCAATAAGGATAATGACTTGTTGAGAAGAAAGACCCAACTTCATGCTTGGAAAGAGAGAATTGCATTGGCCAAGCTCAAAAGAGCCAATGCCCAAATTGAAAATTTGACAAAGCAAGAGGAGAAAAGGAGGCTAGACATATTTGCCGAGGTAACACTCCATGCCTCAAACACATGATCAACAAATATCCCACCAATTTTGACAAGTTTTTGGCAAATTTGGCAAGTTTGTACATTTATGTGTTTTTAGGGACATTTTTAGCACAGTAAAAATGTCAAACGCGCATCACCTAGGGTGATGCGCTCTTTTTTGGGTCATCCAACGAGCAAATGGTCACCACCATTGAGTTTAGAATGATGAGGACATGCACCTTGTACATTTTCTAAGCATTTGGAGGCAAACTGGTCAGTGAAAAGGACAAAAAACCATCAAAAAATCATGTTTCTGCCCCATTTTTGGCCTTGGCGCTGCGCGTTTACCAATATTGGGAAAATGAGTTTTTGACACAGCAAATGAGCTTCATTTTGCAAACTGAAGACATGTCTAGAAAGTAGACTCGAAGGGCTTTCCAACAAGCTATCTTGGAGCCCATTTGGACACTTGCAACCCAGTCAAAAACAACCTGCAAGTTGGGGGTAAAATGGTGCTGCGTGTTTGACAATTGACTGATTTTTTCTGAGTTTTTCTGCATATTTGAATTTTACCTTGGGGAATCATGTTTTTACCTCATGTAATTGATGATGTAAATGTAACTATGGTGTTTTTACTGTTACCTAGGGTAAATACATTAGGTAAATGAACTTAATGAGGTTTAATGAATCAGTTCACAAAAGTTAGGGTTGAGTCACTTTGACCACCCTACACTCTAGGTTTTAGTTCAGACTTTGATGGATCACCTCCTCCTCTCATGGATTCGACGCCTGAGGTTGGGAGAGGTTGTTTGAGGTCTATATATTGTACCTTTTGACTCATTTTCAAGGGTTGGAATCAGTTTGATGTTTTGCTAGTTGATCAAGGAACCTTTGTACTCAGTTTGGCCAGCTAATAAAGAGGAGTTGCAGCTATTTTTATGGGATACTTGTGGTATTGAATGTCTATCATTTTTTCTTCTTCAGTAACATATGTTTGGATGTATTGTTCATATTCATTTCATTTCTATGTTATGGTCTCTTACAAGTTTGAAATTCAGAATACATGCTTGCACATGCTCTGTTTTGGGTAACTGATCATATTTTGTTCATCTTCTTTTGTCTGAGAAAAATACATCTCCTATGCTTTTCTTAGCCTTATTACAGCGTCAAATCCATTCCATCACAATCCTTTTCAAGTGATAGGCATTGTACCTACCTTGCCCCATTGATCCCTGCAACCTTAACTCATTTGTCCTGACCTAGCTTTCCTTGACCTAATTCCTTCATCCAGTGATTGCCCAACCAAAACCAAATCAAAACAACCCCTGCACTCTATATCTAGCCTAAAAACCCTAATTTCTCCAGCTCTCCTGGCTGTGACCTTTTTGGAGAGAGTCCTCTCCGGCTTGATAGGGCTAGCCATCAAGTCAAAAGCTTGGTCTGTGGTTACCTCTGTTGGGATTCCTTCCTCAGCCTTGGGAATCTGCTGGAGTGATAACATCTTGGCGCTGTTGCCGGGGAATGAAAGATCAAATTTTCCCTAGGAAGAACAACAATGATTTAGATCTAATTGTTGATGGTGAACAACAATTGGACATATATGAAGGCTGTACCATTCACCTGGCGATTCCATTGAGTGAAAGATCCATAAAATCAACACTTCATGGCGACTCCACTGCATGAAGATCAGTAGCTTCAAGAATTTTCAAGATGAAAACTGTTGCAAAAAGGTATGCTCCCATGAGCCGGGATCACATTCCAGGTTTCCCAAATAAAATGCCTAAGGTAGATTGGCAAAGGAATTTGTCTATGTTTAAAGATGATGATAGGAATGATGCTGCTTTACATTTGGTTAAATTTCACATGCATACACGCAAGTTGAAGGTTGAATTTCCTGAATATTGTCTCTTAAAGATGTTCATGGCTTCTCTTGAAGGAAAAGCACGATCTTGATATGAATATTTGCCACCTACCAGTACTTGTTCTCTTAGAGTTTTCCATTCAATATTTTATGAAGAATACAAGGAGTCCTACCCTTCTTTGTCTTTGGTTAGTAATTGTTGTGATCAATTTGAGGTTTTCATTCAAAACCTAGAGGATTCTTATGATGATAATGAGTTCATGGTTGAAGAGATCTTGGAGGTTTTGCATGACAATCCTTTTCATCACCAAAAAGAGCAAGTGTTTTCTTTCATGGAAGAAAAAGATGATGTATTTTGTCTTGATGTTCATAAAGATTTCATACAGGAGACAATTCTTGCAGCAGTACAACAAGTTGATCAGCCAAAGTTTAAAGAAGATATTCAACATCCTTGTGAATCTTTAGGAGAGAAAGAAGACAATTACTGTGTTATCAAAAGAAAACAAAAAGTACTTTCTCCTCTGTCTGAAGATGAGATAGATCAACTCCTGAAAAGTCATATTACAGTCCAAGCTAAAGTAGGTTTGTAGTGTTCACATAGTCGAAAGTGTTGGTAAAACTTCTTCTGTCTTTGAAAATGAAAATATAATTTTAAATGAGGACAATCCTGAAACTAGATTTATAGATCATCATGAAGAAAGACAATCTCCTTTTTCAATGTTCATATTTGATGAAGTTTCCCCTGAACCTGATTTGCCTAAGTACGATAAATCTGAAGATAATTTCGATGAGGAGCTTGATGAAACTATACAGGAAATTGTTGTGATTAAACCAATTTGTGATGATGATTCCCTGCAAGGAGATCAACTAGCAGATACTGTTGTCTTTCATGAAGATGATAGGGCTGTCATGTTTGTTAATCTTGAAGAATGTTTCTTGATTAAGGATGACTTAGAATATGAATTTGAGGAGTATGAGCCTAAGAGAGACAGTATGCCAGAGATTGAGTCACAATTTCTCATGCTTGAGGAATTTATAGCTAACACTCAAATAGCAGAAGGTTATACTTCCCTATGCCTTCTTATCGATCAACAACCAAGTATTCTTTCAGATTAGAATGAAAGGGGTACTTGTATTTTTGCTGCTGGATCTCAAGACAAGGTAATGCTTTAGGATTTTCAGGATACCTTCGGCAGTCTTTTGCAAGCATTGGAGAAGATGAATGTTGTGTCGTTTTTCAGCATAAACCTTGGTTTCATTTTTTATTGTGAGTTGCCTACATGTACACCATTCTGCCTGCTCAAGGAAAGTGAGAGCAGAACTTCAGTAAGTAGCCATCTCCTAGATTGGTTACATTGGAAGGATCATTTCACCTAATCGGCAATTGTGCATCATATTAGAGTAGGTTGGTATCATTTCAGTTTGATTTTATTTTATTTTCAGCAGCAAGTTTCTTTCAATTTCAGTTTTCAGCAAGTGTTGACAGAATTCATCAAGGTTTGAAGCCGGAGGTGAAGGCCCTAAGGCTTTGATGATCTGTTAGTGTGGGTTGAAGTTTGCAGTGTGTTTTCACTTTTAGTTTTAGTTTCAGTTTACAGATTGGACTCCATTTCCCAATGGAGAAGGCACAAATCAATGAGTTCCTAGAGGCCTGTTGCTCTAGACACCTCTAAAAGGGGCTGCCTTCCCCAGGTGGAGCCAATGTTAGCACTGGTATATGCATCCCGCCCATCCCGCCTTATTTTACTCTACTTCCACCTCATCTCTGTCATTATCATTGACCTCGCTTCATTTTTTACCATTTTCACCTTTTTCCCAAGGGTGCCCAAATCATCATTTTTCCACAAGCCCTAGCCTATTGTACAATTTGACACTTTTTCTAGACTAGGCCTGTGTTTTGCCCTTTTGGACCCCTTTCCCTCACTCAATCCTTGAAATTCCACTTTTCCCTACTCTCTAACATCTATCCCTATCCCCCAAAATCTCCCCAGGAATTTTTACAGCCCCTAACCCTTTCATTCCCCTCCCTCTACAAGGTAGTCCTAAATCCCCTGTTTTGCCTACACCGAACCCTAATTTCCTCTCTCATTGAGCTAGGGTTTGCTATGGAAACATCGACATCTGAGCAGAGGAGGCATAAGGGAGGTCATTTCAGCAAGTATGAAGCCATTCCAACTCATAAACATCATGCCTCCATCATTTTCCAAGAAGTCATTCCAAGGGACAAATCATTTGCCACACATAGGGCCAATTTTTCTTCAAACTATGTTTCTGACCAAACAGAGATCAATTTGACAAAAGTGAGAGAGGTTTTTGTCCATCATAGGCCAATGAAGAAAAACCTCCTTCATTTTTTACACAAGTGTCATGGTTTTGGAGAAATGTCAAAACTACAGTTGCTATAAGAGGTTTGCTGCACTTCTGGAGTGACTTTGGGAAAATCAAATTTTCTCCTAGATGGAGTGTCCAAATGACTTTCTTGATGAGTCAAATGATAAGTAGACTTGAAGGGCTTTCCAACAAGCCATCTTGGAGCAAATTTGGACACCGGGAAGGCACCCAAAAGCAGCCTTGAACAAAGAGGGTGTGTTTGCCATTGGCGCTGCGCGTTTGTCTGAAAATGCTGCATGTTTCTTAAAGGTGCTGTGCGTTTGTCAAGAGAAGGACGTGTTTTCCATAGGTGATATGCGTTTGCCCAGTTTCTTTAGAAATTGCCAGGAGGGCCTCTAAACTTCAAAATTCACCTTCAATCCTTCAGCAGTGATTCTTCATGCCTCCAGCAAGCTAGTAAGTGACCATTGCTTCACTCCTCTTCATCAATGTTAATTTGGATGTGTAAGTTGGTTTAAAAGAAATTTGGTGTTTTCTTCTAATGCAAAACCCTAGTTTTCCTTAAAATCTAATCAACACCTCAATTTCACTTCCTGAAACCTTCATAACCCTTTCCCCATTTCAATTTACCCTATCCCAACCTCCCATATCATAAAATACTTTCCCATAAACCTTACATAACTATCTCCTTCCCTAAAGCTTTCATATCCTTCAAAACCCAAAGCCCTAGGTATTCATTTGCCTAGGCTCCCTATACCCTACCCATAATTAAATTCCCTATTCTAAAAACCCCTCATCATCACTACCTCCTGTCACCTCCCTCAATCACAAATCCTTATTCCCATATCCTCAACTTTCCTAACACAACCCACACTTCTTACATTTCATTCCATTCCATCATCTCCCTAGGGTTTTGACACCAAATACATCATGGCAGAAGAAGAGAACAAAAGTCATAGTGAGGAGGAAGAAAGAGAGGAGAGAAGGCCATCTAAAAAAGGAGGGAGAATCATTAGACATGAGCCAGAAAATACTAGAGAGCTCATGGCATCTCCCATCGTTGTGACATGCTTTAAGCATGTAGGCTGTTTTGAGTTCTTTCAGAAAGTACAAAGAGTCCAGTATCATCCTATGTTGACAAGATTAGTCATTTCTAACCTCCATGACAACCAGGTTACCCTTGTTGGTGTGTAATGACCCATACCTAAGTGACAAGTAGGATAACCGATACAATTATGTTTGGATGAACCAATCAAATAACAATATAAGTTAATTAAGGCAAATTAATTAATATTATAAACAAACATAAAGTCATCACACCCATTCCTCATTTTTAAATAAAATAATTTAATCAAGCTTATCTCGACATTAATGTACCCTTAAATGAAGATAAGGTCGCCTTAAATGGTGGCAGACCCTCATAAATATAATAAAAGATCTTCGGGAGTGAAAGGCGGTGGGGAGATAGATATAAGGGGGAGGATGTGCAGGAGTAAGGGGTCGGTTGGAGGAGAAGAAAAATCCTATATTCTGGAGCAAATGGATTGAAGGATACGCAGAGTTTTGAAAAGAGAGTTTCATCGTTCTGGGATTTTGGGCACGGGGGCAGAAGAGTAATCTTCTGGGTCTAGGATTGTTCCTAGATTGGCTGGGAGGATTGCTGTTTTGGTGATCTGTCCATATTCGCCTACTGCAGCCCAGGTATTTCCCATATAGCATAAATTAAATTTTTATTTCTGAACTGCATGAAATCGTACTTCTATTTGATTTCTGTTTGTATATGCTTGAATATATATATGAAAATGATCTCTTAAACTGTACAAAAGGGAAAGATGATAAATTGTAACTGTTGGCTGAATTAAATTACATAAACAGTGAATAATTTTTAGAGACAGCAGTAATTCCCTGTTAAATGATTTAGCTAAACTCTGAAACTGTCTGAAACTAATTGAAGAATTTAGAAATCCAATATTTAGGTTCTTACATTTGGTATCAGAGGCTGATTCCAACCCTTTTCCGGCCTTATAGGCCCATTAAATTCCTCTGTTTAAACCAGTCTATGGCTGTCCAATTAAATCTGCTTGAATCCCTTATTAATTAAATCTGCTTGACTCCCTTATTAATTAGTGTTCATAGGGGACCCTAAAGCGCTAGCTTCTGACTAGCAGTCCTGCAAGTATCTGAGCAACTACTTCAGTTTCAAATGGCAATAATACTACTAAATGGTATCTAAGTAATGGGTATCGTACTGACAAAAAGACAAACCAAGCATGATAACAGGGAAAACAGAAAAGTTAGAAATGCGTCAAATATGACTTGTGTGCAAAGCTGTGAGTCAAATCACAAGTAATAGTCTAGAGGTTTAAAGAACAATATGTATGGGTTTTACAGTCGACACAAATTCATGAGGATTTCTCAATAACAATATTCACCATTTGGAATAGAACTGGAATCTTCTTCTTTCTAAAAACTTAAATTTATTTCTGCTGACACAAAAGGGTTGTCTTATATACACCACAATGCATGTAGATGCACAAGAATGATTAGGCATCTACATTTCTGTTGTAGCAGAGTGATCAAAACATCTTCATACAATGATATGCTCCAACCACAATGTCACTTCATTACAAACCAAAATTCAGGATTCAGGTAGAAATACAACAAAAGGATATTTGTCACCTGAATTATGCCCAAACCCCATAGCTCCTCAATGCCAATAGGTATGTTACTGTTTTCCGTGTTGCCAGATCCTAGGGCGCCAAATATACCTTGTCCAAATGAGTATACCTCACCACTTCCGTGATTTCTGGAATAACCGACACTTGCCAGCAAACGCATTAACGCTGTGGTAGAATGCCTTTATTAGTCAACATCCAGAGAACATATTACAAACCTTATTCTTGTTCTTTCATTAGCCCTAGCCAGTGACTAAAGGCTTTCAAATAGAAAACTTAACATGCATTAGCCTTTTAGAAAATTTGAACAGGTGATAAGGTCAGCATTCTACACATTAATTCTTACCAGGATCTGTGCACAACAAATAAATTTATGAATGAAGGAGCGAATTGTCACCATGCATTAACAACCCATTGAATTTCAAATCACTGAAATGATCGAAGTGTTGCTACAGGATTACAGGCCGCAACTTTCAGAGATTGAACACATGATATAGTCCACAAAAGAGATCAGACTGTTTAGTATATACTCAGATGTCTGCTGCAGAGGTTTATTCTATTAGATAACAAGGCTGCAGAAGAGATGCATTCAAAATATGGTCCGACTCCGAACTTCACAGAGCCAATATCTTAAGAGACCTCTAAACTGCACAAAATGCTATTCGATGAGAATTCCAAACTGGAGGTACTCTAGGAGCTCCAGACAGATTCGAAGACTAGGAAAGGGGTCCATAGAAGGCTCATATGTATTTCCCTAAAGCAGACCCTTACTCCTGCGATAGTATGTCTGGAATGATTCTTAGAAAACAAGACCCAAAGCCATCATTTCTAAGCTCTGCGGATGTATTTATATATATATATATATGCTCAATCAAAAAAAAAAAACACATGGCTCGTAACAAAGAATCCAGCCGTCTTTTATTCACAACATGACGCAGTGGAAGGACTGCTATCTGACAGCTGAGTCGGATATCAGTTCTGGTGTCAACGGCTTAAACTGTCCAGGTAGCGTCCACTGGAGAAGCCACGAAGAAATTTATGCCGCCGATTTGTCATCACAATATAAATTTTCGGGTCGCCTCAACTTAACAAAGTCCGTTTAATGTCCGATGAATATTATAAATACCAAAGTCTGCAGCGTATTATATGGTATATATTTTACGTATGGTATGGTATATCCGTTTGGTTAAATTTCGTATGGTATGGTATATTTGTTTGGTTAAAGTTTTAGTGGGAACGAGGCCCAAGCTTAGGTTATATACTAAGTATCGCCCACACTCGAAGTGTCAACGTAACACAAGTCAAGCCAAGGGTCGAAGCCCACAAGGGAGCCCAAAACAAGAAACTCTACTTTTGGTGGATCGGTGATAAAGAAGACGAGGTCCAGGCAGTTGAACCCGTGACCTCCACTTTCGCGGAAAATAACATTTACCGTATTACCTTATGCAACCGTATGGTGGGTTGTAAATTAAAAAAAAAAAAAAAAAACATATTCAAATGTCAATCCGCATATCCAAAGTTTGATTGGAGTCATAAATCAGTGCAATCCGTTTATCACAAAGGTTCATTGCATTATATTAATGCCAAAACCGTTATATCCATTATAACTTATCAAAGCCGAGTTATCACATGCTAGCTCGGAAAATAAATTGTAAAGTCGAAATTATATGATATCGATTTAAAATTTTTATCGTATGGTTTAAATTTATGATTTGGGTATTACTTGGTTAAAAATATATCGTATACTTTTAATTTATATCGTGTGTTTGGTTTTGGTTAAATGTATAGGTCATAGGGTTTAAATATATATACATGGTATGATTTAAAATGTATATATAACCATGTCATACAAGTTATGGATTTAAATGTTTCTTTTTATTTTATATATATATTTAAAATTTTATTAAAAATTATTTATTAAAAAAAAAAAAAAATTATATATATATATATTTCAGGAGGGGATACAATGTTGAGATCGTACCAAAGGTGGGTATACAAATTCTCCTAGAGTTTGATTTTTAAAAAAAGAAAAAAAAAAAAAAAGAAAAAAAGAAAAAGAAAAAGAAAAGACTTGAAAATTGTACTTCAACTCTCATTTATTGTCCTTCTATAGCTGCATCTAGGAATAAAACATTCTAGACAAGTTTATAAACTAACACTTTGATCGATGAAAACCTTGCATTTCCACTCTAGATTTAGTAAGCATACATTACCCTGCATAGGACAAGGAGGTCGCGCTGCCACCCTCCTTGACCTCGGTACCAGTAAGACCTGCCTGTAGGTAAAATAGCAAAAGAACTATACCCGTATGCCAGCTCTAATCTTGCGAAAATTATATTTTGTCAGTCTGAAAATTTATCCACTCCTCATGAATTTATTATTATGCATTTCAGGAAAATTACTATGTTGAACATGTACCAAAGGCGGCAGCGCCAGCGAAAGGCAGCACCGCCACCTCCACCTTCACCATCGCCTTCACCACCATCAAGATCGCCGTCAGCACCTGTTGCTCTGCCTGATCTCACTACTGTGATGAGCTCGTTAGAGGCCATTATGGAAACCTTGAAAGGGTCGTAGTCGACCAAGAACAAGGAGCGAAGTCAGTCAGAGGAAAGGCACTCAGAAAGGCCGAGGGATTTTGATGACAAACCTCCCAGAGAAGATATTTCACGGGAGCTGCAAAAGATTAAACTCCCTGAATTCTCTGGGGGACGAGCTGGGGAGCAGGCCGAAGCATGGTTGGAAGGGATGATCAGGTGCTTTGCGTTAAGGGAATATTCTTCAACGTCTAAAACAAGGATCGCTGTTTTCCAACTCAGGGGGAATGCTCTGATTTGGTGGGGGAATATGGAAAAACAGTTGCATCTCACTTCAGATACCGTTCCTTGGGAATTGTTTGTGGACCGATTCCGTGCGAAATACTTGCCACCTTTCTTTCAAGAGCAGCAAGCTGGAGCCTTCCATACTCTAACCCAAGGGGGTAAAACCGTGGAAGAATACGAGATAAGGTTCATGGAACTTGTGAAGTATGTTCCTTATCTAGACACGGATGAACGCCAAGCCGAGCGTTTCATATTTGGGTTAAATCCTCGGATCAGAGCCATGGTAAGAATGTGGAAGCCACCATCGGTGGCGGAGACAGTGGAATGTGCGCGTTATGCAGAAGAGCATTTGGGAATTAAAAGGGATTTCAGGCCAGCTGAATCAATACCGCAGGCATTTACAGGAAAGACTCCCCGAAATTTCTTCCGAGGAAATAACTCGAGACCACCTCCTTATGGTAACAGGTTTACCCCGAGAGGAGCGGGGGTAGGAGCTCCTAGGACCATAAACGCAATAACTTCTGGGTCTTCAAACAACAGTGCATGGAGGTCTCGAGGAACGGGTAATCGAGGAAGGAATGGGAGAGGAAACAGCACCAGGGGACATAGTTCTTGGTCGGGGATTTCTCAGTCAAACGAAAGAGGACCAACTCGAGTGGACTGTTGGGGATGTGGAGGACCCCATCTTCGACGGAATTGTCCGGAGAACTCGCGGCGAACAGGAAAAGAATCAGAGAACTCGCGGCGAACAGGAAAAAAGCCGTCATCGGATGCTCAAAGCGATCACAGAATCCATGCTGTCGTCAACAACAACCAAGCAGCGCATCAATCCACGGTAGTGGAATCTTCAGGTACAATCAACGGAATAAAACTCAAAATCTTGTTTGACACTGGAGCTACTGATAGTTTTATTTCACCATATGCATTGAATAAATGTGGGTTGGCAGCCTGCAAACAAGACGATTTTAGACAGGTAGAAATGGCTTCAGGAGACCTTCAATCGGTAGAATTAAGTGTGGAGGATTGCAAAGTTGACCTAGGAGCCTGTGTGACCAAACTAAAAGTATATGTCACAGCCCTAGGTACTTACGACCTGGTGATAGGAATGGATTGGTTAGAATCTCATCGAGCATGGGTAGATTGTTCCGGGAAAACAATACTTTGCGTAAATGATATGGGTGAGACAATCCTAATTCAAGGTATTAAGAGAAAGGTATCCTTGCGTTTCATCTCAGCCATGCAGATGAAGCGGTGCTTGAGGAAGGGCTGTCAAGTGTATGCCGTTCAATTGGTAAGCAAAGAAAAAGGACCTTCCTTAGATCAGTATCCGATTTTATCAGAATTTCCGGATGTCTTTCCAAAAGAACTACCTGGACTGCCTCCCCAGAGAGAACTAGACCTCACCATTGAGTTGAAACCTGGTACGGAACCTATATCCAAAACTCCTTACCGAATGACTGCCCCAGAACTTCAAGCGTTGCAAATACAGCTAAAGGAACTATTAGATGTAGGGCACATTCGACCCAGTGTTTCACCATGGGGTGCTCCAGTAATCTTTGTCAAGAAGAAAGATGGTTCATTACGACTGTGCGTGGACTATAGAGATTTAAACCGGGCCACGGTAAAGAATAGGTATCCAATGCCCCGCATTGACGACCTTTTCGATCAAATGAAAGGAGCTACAGTATTTTCAAAGATCGATCTACGATCAGGTTATCATCAACTCAGGATTAGCAAGAGCGACGTTTCTAAGACTGCATTCCGAACTCGCTTCGGGCATTATGAATTCATCGTGGTGCCATTTGGGTTGACCAATGCACCTGCAGTCTTCATGAACCTTATGAATAGCGTTCTCCGCAAATATCTCGACAAATTTGTACAAGTTTTCCTGGCGATATCCTCATTTACTCTAAGAACGAAAAGGAGCATGAAGAGCATCTTCGGATAGTGTTATCTTGTCTCAGAGAGCACAAATTATATGGAAAATTATCCAAATGCGCTTTCTTCCAGAAAGAAATCCATTACTTAGGTCATATCATATCAGGCGAAGGAATCTCTGTAGATCTTGAAAAGGTAAATACAATCAGGGAGTGGCCGATACCTAAGAATGCACATGAAGTGCGTAGTTTTATGGGTTTAGCAGGTTACTACCGAAGATTTGTGGAGGGATTCTCCAAGATTGCAAAACCAATCACAAATCTTCAGCGTAAGGGTGTCAAGTATGAGTGGACTGAGGAATGTGATAAAGCTTTTTCTGAGCTTAAGCAATTATTGACTAGTGCATCGGTTTTGCGAGTGCCGGATATGGATAAAGACTTTACTGTATGTACCGACGCATCTAAGCAGGTGTTAGGCGCCGTTCTAATGCAGGAAGGAGACGTAATAGCATACGCTTCGAGAAAATTAAAAACACATGAAGAACTTTATGCTACGCATGATTTGGAGTTAGCTGCAGTGGTCTTAACCTTAAAGATGTGGAGACATTACTTGGTAGGGAGAAACTTTGTGCTTAAAAGTGACCACCAAAGTTTGCAGTATTTATTCACCCAGAGAGACTTAAATGCAAGACAAAGACGATGGAGTGAACTCCTAAGTGAATACGATTTCCCAAAGATTTCACAAAGATTTCCCTTCATTATTGTTGATTTCTATTTGTACAAGAAACTTTTGCTGAAGAAGAATAATAAAACCCTCATTTGCTGCACCAGTTATCTCGCATTGAGTTTTTCCGAGGACAATTGTCCAAAAATAATTGTGTCATTCTTGTACTTGTGTTTCTTTATATTTTGCTCAATATTTTATTTGTGAAGGCTGCAGTAGAAATAATTTCTGTAATTAACTTATTGTTGAATAATAAGTAGGAGAAATAATATCAGATACTGTAGTAGGATTTCGTTTTAGAAATTTTCACATGGTATCAGAGCTAGATTGGGCAAGGGCACAAAAGAATCCGCGTTAAAGGGAAGTTGTGGTGTTGCATTGACAACAAATTGAACCACAGAGGGATTACACAATTTTTTGCAGAGGCTGCCAGAGAAAAGAAAAAGCATGGTGGAAGATCATGACAACTCAGAGATATCTTCTATATTGGAAGATGAATTTTCTTGTTTATCGACTTTCGCATCAACCGATGATTGGTACATTGATAGCGAGGCTTCAGCTCATATGACAGGAGTTCGAGAATATTTCTAGAGCTATCAAGAAGAACGGATGAACTTCCATATTACTATGGGAAACAAAACGAAGTGTACCCCAGTAGGAAGAGGGACCATAGCATTTTAGACAGAAGCAGGAGATAACCTTTGAGCCACGAATGTGGTGCATGTGCCAGGATTGGGAATGAATTTACTTTTAGTGTCCCAGTTATAGGACAAGGGATATGATATATACTTCATTGGAAGGAAAGTATACGTTAAGCATCCAAGCTGGAAGAAGAAGGCTCAGATTGGAACTCGAAGCAATAGACTATACAAGTTGTAGCTCGAGTCTCCAGTGGCACTGGTAGGCAGCGATCTCAATGGAGAAAAGGACCTGAATGAGCTATGGCACAGACGAATGGGGCATCTACATCATGGAGCTCTCAAAATACTCAGAGAAACTATTACGAGAGTTCCAGTCTTAAGTATGAAACACGATGATGTATGCAGAGGATGCGTACTAGGGAAGTACGCTAAAGCAGCATATTCCAGAAGCAACAATAGGGCTCCAAGTGTATTAGGGCTAATACACTCAGATATCTACAGACCAATGTCTACCAGAGCTCTTTGCAGTGGCGAATATTTCGTCACCTTTATTGATGAGCACTCCAGGAAAACTTGGATCTACTTCTTGAAGACCAAGGATGAGGTCTTTGATCGATTTAAAGAATTAAAAGCTTTTGTTGAAAACCTGATAGGGATGAAGATAAAAGTATTGTGCTCAAATAATGGTGGAGAGTACACCGATGTAATATCCCAAATGGGAAAATAATAGTAATAACAGGCTAAAAGATATTAAGCAGATAGTAAAAATAAACATGCCATTAGAACACAAATTGAGCCATAAAATTGAATTGAGCCATTTTATTAATATCGGTAAAATGTGTATAACATAGGTGTTGGAGTGCAAGCACCTGGGCTTGCTTAAGGCAAGCTGAAGATAGCCTCGGAACAAGCCTGAAATCTCCCGTAGAAATGTACACTGTGTGGCTGTAGCTCTGCGCTGCTCTGATCAGTCACTTGCCAGAAATACTGCCGCTACTCCTGCTCTGCTCTGTTACTCCTGCTCTACGCTACTGCTCCTACTATGCGCTATTACTCTTGCTCTGCACTGCTGCTCCTATTCTGTGTTGTTACTCTTGATCTGCACAACTACTCCTGCTTTGCGTTATCACTGGCCAAAAATGTTGTTGTTGCTCCGAATGAAATGTTGTTAGGGCCTGCTACGCTGCTTAGAAAATTTTGAGATTTTAACCACAGACTCTGCTCAAGAAACCCACAATAACCTGCGAAGGGATTGGCCAAATATTGACCTCAAATTTTTTGCCCAATTTTCCCCTAGCTCCTCTAGCTGCTGGCTGAGTTGGGATCCTTGTTTGGTCTCTTAATTCTATCCATAAAATTATGCAAAATTAATCTTGGCCTCATTAAACCCTTAAAAACCCAGAAAGGGTTTGTCCTAGTTTTGACCTCAGAAATTGGCCCTCTTGGGCTTGGAAATTCGGTCCTCCTGGAAATTTTGCTGCTGGAGGCCACCAAAATTCCTGGAAAACCCCTGTTAGGAAGCTCTAAGCCTCCCCACAAAGTGTCACCCAAAACATCCTCTCACTCCCCTAGCCCCTGTAGTGATCCCTTCAATGACTGTGCAGCCTCTGCGCTGCTGTAGATGCCACTGCGCTATTGAAGAGCTGACTGCACTGTGGATGAAGTCCCTGCTGCTGAAATGATCTTCCACAATGGTTAGATTCCTCTCTTGAGCAAGCACTCGAAGTCCCTCGAGGCAGAGGTTGAGATCTTCACCTGAAAATCTTGTGTGCTAAACAACACTGCAGACTTGGCACCAGGCACAAGCGTGATCCCTGTCAAAGACAAAGTCAAAATGGATGATTGAATGAATGATCTAAACTGAGCAGCTTGCTTTCTTTTAACTAAGCTTTCCCAACATTCCCTTGGGCCCCACCTCAAACTGCGCTGCCTCTAGCTCGTACAATGAGCCGCGTTGCCACATGTGGGACACAGTGTCTCCTCATTGGGCCCACATCCTCCACTACAGCCGCAATATTTGCCTTGGCCTAATGTTTTGATCTCTATAGTTTCCTAAGTCTAATTGTGGGCCCCCAAACGCACATCCTCATAGTCAAAATGTAATAGTTAGCAGAATATAAAAAATTAATATTCTAATTAGTGGAATTGCTAATTAGAAATATTACAGTCCTCCCTGTCAAAAATTTCTTGTCCTCAAGCAATGCTTGAGCAAGCATCCTCTCCAGCTGACACTCCCCACGGTCACTGCAAAAATGTGCCAGGGTTCCAAATGCGCCACTGAATCATCCTTGATCTCTGCATTGCCCTGATATGAAGGGACCCCTCAATATCAAGATCCCAATCCATACTGTCCAACATGAAGCTCCCCCTGCTCCACTCACCATCCTGCCAGGAATAAGTAGCACAAGCCCTCTGAACACCATCAGTGATTAGGGAATCATGATAATATGGCACTATGCCCAACTCCTCATGAAGTTGCCCTACCAAGTAATCCATCCCATGCACTGCAAGAGTAAACCCTCGAAGATACCACCTAATCCCTGCAGAGATAGCGTCTCGCTCACATGAGCCCCTCCCGCTATCATACCGCTGACCAACTTGCCATGCAAATGAAGTCCCCCCACTCCATTAGGGACTTGCTAAAGCGCAATGGGAGATCTACATGATCTCCCCATGTAGTATGCAGCTCATCCCTAAAGGTTATCGAGTTGTGCAGAGCTGTAATGCTCGGGTCCCTACAGAAAAGTTAGATTCGAGATCTAGAGTTTGTACATTTTATGCAGACAGGTCATATTTCGAGAAGATGCTTGAGGCTCTCTCTTGAAATCATATAAATAAGGAAGATGTATTGCCATTAGGGGCATTTGAGTCTGTGTGTTTATTCTAAGATTTCTCTCTCTCTGAAGTTCTGTGTCATTCTGTCTTTAAGTCTGAGTTCGACAAGCCTGTGCATGTGCACTTGATGCATATGTGAACCTAAAGTGGCGGGAGTCTTAGGGAGTATTGACTCTAGACTTAGAGGGGCGGATCAACCTTAACAAAGTCTAGACTCAATACTCCCTAAGAGTCTCGCCACTTTAGGTTCACATATGCATCAAGTGCACATGCACAGGCTTGTCGAACTCGGACTTAAAGACATAATGACACAGAGCTTCAGAGAGAGAGAGAAAGCTCTGAATAAACAGACTCGAATGCCCCTAATGGCAATACATCTTCCTTATTTATAGGATTTCGAGAGAGAGCCTCAAGCATCTTCTCGAAATATGACCTGTCTGCATAAAATGTACAAACTCTAGATCTCGAATCTAACTTTTTCGTAGATTCTATGAAATGTGGGTCAAATCCCACCAAAATTCGGAGAAGTGCTCCGAGTTTCAGATATTCGTCTGGAAAGTTAACCTAAGATTTTATTTTGGAGGACAGACCCCTCCACTTAGTCATTTTAAACTCTCCTAGGATTTACACAGTGGAGATTTTATCGGAATCCCACGGTACCGGTCACACTCATTGTCAAGTGACTAGACATGACTTTGCAAATATCCTGTCAGTCGCTTGGATACTCATAATTATCACTGTCACTTGAGTAATACAAATGTTGCGGACTTGGTGACAAATGTGCTTTTGCATGAGGTGGCATGATATTATAGCACAGAAAGAAAGGAGATCCATACATGCTAGGTACCTTTTCATCTGCAGGATTACAAAGTGACCCAAAGAATTGAGATATTTCCTTATAGATGGGTTTCTCTGGTGGCTGAATACTATGTACTTTAAGTGTGCTGACCAAGTGTTCTATTTGGAAGCAAAACCATGCCTCAGGCTGAGGTGTTGTTTTGATGTCTTCTCGGAGGTAATCAATAAATTTTTTTCTCTAATGGTCCAAAATATTCCTTCCCTTGGGCACCAGTCATGTAGTAGTATTTGAACCAAGGTGACCAGTGGTTGTAGGGATTACTCATAGAGCTACATTCGAACATTAGCCAAACTCTTTTGGCATATTTGGTGTACATCAGGATATTACAATACTCTGCATAGCTCAACCATGGCTCATACAGACAAATATATCTTTGTCCTGCAAAAGGTGCAAATCTAATGGCCCCTTGAAACATTTTGGGTGACTCTATAAAATACATAAGATTACTTGCATTATTATGGCTACTATTAATCCATTTTTCAAGGATCGATTCATATGCAGGACTCTCCTTGACCTTATCTATGAGACCCTGAAAACAAAATGACATATGACAATATTTATATATTAAAACCCACTGAAAATCCTTTGGAGCAGGGGGAGGTGATGATGAAGTTGAAGATGATGGACAGCTGAACATCTTGATTTCTTTTGGAGCTGCTTCTCTTGTAAGCAAATCTACTAAGCAATTATCTTTTCCCTTTTTATATTCAATTTCAAAGTCGAATCCATCCAATCATAGGCTCCATCTTAGTATCCTATTGTTGCCTTGTTCTAACAATCTTCTGTTTCTAAGCATCCCAACCATATGTTTTAGGTCTGTTCTTATAATGAATCTTACTGGCTTTAGGAATAACCTGAATCTTTTGATTCCATTTTTGACAGCAAGAATTTCTTTATGAGAAGATGGATATCTGAGTTCAGTGTCATTGAAACATCCTGATGCATATGAGCAAACTTCTTCCCTTCTTGCATGTTTTTGCATCAAAACACCTGCCCATACTTCTTTGGATGCATCTGTTTCTAAAATGTAAGGCAATTCATGTCTTGGAAGAACCATACTTGGCAAATTTTGGACCTTTTGCTTGATAATTTGAACTGCAGTAGTCATAGATGGGGACCATTCTATTCCTTTGGGCCTCTTCTGTAGGACCTTGATATCTTTGGCTTGATTTTCATAAAACTGTCGAATGTAATTGAGGCTTCCCAAGAACCTTTGCAATTTCCTGCGATCATAAATGGCATCTGGAAATTCTGTTAAAGCTTTCAACACATATTCTTGTAATTCAACTTTTCTTGGAATAGGATTAGTCCTAAATATTCAATTCTAGTTTTTGCAAACTCAAGCTTAGGCTTACTAAGGACTAGCCCATGTTTAAAAATCTTGTGGTGAACTATCTCCAAGTGTTTTCTGTATTATTTTAAATCAAAAGAACAGATTAGTAAATCATCAATATAAACAATAACAAATTTCAAATCTCCAAAAATGTCTTCCATCATTTTCTGAAATTCAGAGGGTGCATTATTTAATCCAAATTGCACTACTCACCATTGGAACTGTCTGTGTGGCACCACAAAACTAGTCTTGTATCTGTCAGATGGTTTGATCCCTATCTGCCAAAATCCGCTCTTAAGGTCAAATTTGCTGAACACATTATTATTGTTGATTTTTTGAAATAAAGCTTCTTTAGATGGCAGTGGATACCTGATAGGCAACAAGGAATCATTTAATGCTCTATAGTTGATCACCATTCGAGGTTTACCTCTCTTTTGTTCTGAATGCTTGTTGACGTAAAATGATGGGCAAGCCCAAGGGCTTCTGCTTGGTTCGATCAACTTTCGTTCTAATAGTTCAACAATCTCTTTTTTACAAAGTTCGAGCTCTGGTGGGGACACCTATTTTGCTAATGACTTCTGAGGTGTTCCAGAGTAGTTTTATTTGTAGGGAAGATCCACATAGTATTGTTCTCTGTGCCAAAATGCATTGGGTGAATCTGCTATACATTTTGCTTCAATTTTCTCTTTTATTTCTCTGATGTATTTTGGCCCCTGGATTTCAGCATTTCTAATTACTTTGTTGATCTTTGCTAGTTTTTCAAGAGAAGATTCAACTATATCTGGGACAGGGTCTACAATTCTATTTACATAGCTGGACTTGCTTGGAATTTTTATAGTTCTTCCTTGGATGTTGAGGCAAATGTGGTTTTCTTCTACAACAAGAGGAAGATGTGTTCTTACAAAATCTTGACCCAACAAAATATTACTTCCTGTATCAAAACTTTACAAATTACAGAAGTAGGAATTTCATCAAGAGTAATTGGGAAATCGGGAGCCATAGCTCTAATAGTCATTAACATCTTATTTACGGCTCTGAATTGCAAGCTTGTGGGTTGCCAATAATATTCAGGAATGGCACTATGCTTTGCATAGGAATTCATAGCTCCTGTGTCTAGTTGTGCATCCAGAGAATATTGTTTATAACCATTAACTTTGACATTTATTCTAATAATAATCCTATCTTCAAATCCCTTCATCTGGAGAACAGATGTACCTAGTTCTGGCTGGTGATCTTCTGGTATGCATTGTAATGCTTGCTGCTCCTGGTCATGATCTTCTTCTCCTATGAGCACATCTTCAAATTCTTCTATCATCATTGAATCTTTTAGTTCTGTAAGTTGTTTCTGTTTTTCAGCTAATTCCTTCTGGTCAGCGCTCATACTGGTTAGAATTTCTTTAACCAGACCTCTTTTTTCTTCAATGGTGGTTTCTAAGTGCAATATTTCTTCTTTTAGTTTGATGGCCTAGTCTATTTCTTCTTCTTCGTCTGAGAGATTCTCAATGATGGGAGTAGCTTTCTTTTTTTCATAGAATTTTCTATGATGAGGCAAGCTTACTTCTTCTCTGCTTATGGTAGATCTGCGGGAAAACTGCTTCCTGGGTGGAATGATAGATGAGGGTGTATTGGAAATCTGTGCAGATGTGGTAGGAGTGTCACTTGGAGAATAGGCGCCAAGATTTACTACGCTTGGCTGCGTGATTTTGGCAAGTTGACGTTGGAGGGTTGAGAGGCGTTCTAAGAGACAATGTTGGATGACGAAATCTGTGTGAGGGAAGAAATACGAGATTGTAAAGATGCAATTTCAGAGCGTAGGTCTGTAGGATTTTCTAAATGAAACATCTTGACATTTGAAATGAAGTCAAGATCTGAGGTGGATTCAGAGCAGGATGAGTCTTCATGATGTGGATATGGTGGGTTTGACTCATCTGAATTTGACTAAAAAATATTCTTCATTTTGTGGGGGCTGATCTACTTGCTCCCATTCATTCGGATCATAAATATTAGAAAAAATGTCAAACAATTTATTTTGGAAACGAGTTTTACCCTTCAAAGGACATTTGCTAGCCCATTGACCTGGCTTCTTGCAAATGAAACAGTTTCCTGATTGTGTTCTTTGGGCGCCTTCTTGCTTTCTCTTGAAGTATCATTTTCTTGGTCTTTGAAACCTTTGTCTTCTAGGGTAAAACCTTCCGGGATGGCTTTTCTTCGTGCATTTTTGACATTGGAAATCACTTCCACATTGTCCTTTGCTAGCATTCTTCTTTTTTCTTTTGTAGCCAAAATGATAAGTTTCGGCATGGATATCACATACACTTGCATTGAAACCAAGTTGTTTCTTTACTGATTTGGCTGTCTTTTTTCGAAGGCATTCTTTCTGAGAGTAAATACAATTTGTTCATGGAGTCCTGCAAGAGAGATTTTCAATATCTATATTTTCAGCTTCAAATCTAGCCCTGACAAGATCTGGGATTTTGCCAGGCATTGCTGACAAATATTTTCTCAAATAAGTTGTATTATGTGGGTCTCTTGCCTTATAAAGAAGATCCTGCGTTGTGCAGAAAAACTCAGGAAGTTCTTTTATATCACAAAGTCTTTGGCTCATGAGTGACAAATTCAACGACTGGCTTATCACTATTCATAATATTGAGTTTGTCAGATTCATTCATTCTAGACCACCATAATTCTAAGTTACCTTGGAAACCCCAAGTTATCCTTAAAGCTAATTCTGACCGTGAGACTCTGTTTATGTGAATGGACTTTTGAGTGCTTGCCCATGCACTCCAAGTATGGATTGCCATGAGGATTTCATTTTGAGATTTGCAGTTCAGATTTGTCATTGGAGCTTGATCGATGTTAGCTCGACTAAGAGTAGGGAACTCATCAATGTTTGAAGGATCATATGGAGCTTTTCCAAGAGAACCATACTTGGAATTACACCATTTTTCTCATGCAAATTCAAAAGGTCGGTTTGGTCTATCGCTATCTGCACTCTTGGTTCTTTTGTTGGATACTTCTCCTTCTTCTTTTACCATTTTTATTTCTGCTCTATTCTGTGGTGGCAGGTCAAATACTGGGATCTGTGATTGAATTGGAGCCAATTTTTCTCTAGCAAATGAAATAACATTTTCAAATTGGAAAATTCTAGGATTATGTATAGAGAATTGTTTTAGTAGTGGAGTATTTTTCTCCTCTGGGTTTCTTTCTTCTAGCTGGAATGTCTGGCTATAAACTTCTGTTGCAATAAGTGCTTCTTCTAAATTAGGATTTTCTTTTTCCAGACTCAACTTTGAATCTACTACTACTTCCATAATTATCTCTAGCTTCATATTTACATCTTTTAACTTATCAAAATGCTAAGAAGCTTTTTGACTCAAATCATCTAAACTAGAATGGAGTCCTGACACATGGGATTGTACTTTAAACACTTCTTGTGATAGTCATCTAGATTTTGTGCTACACGTGTTAGCTAATAATTGTTATAGTTCTAAAGCCATATAATGTCTTGGGGCTTCTCATCCAGCAATTTCCTATATTGTAGGAAATCCACATCAGCTACAACATTTCCATCTTTAAATTTTTGTACAAAATTTCCAGGAGTAAGTCTCCTTTCTGGGAGTATATGCTTCTCTAGATCATCCCCTTCCTTTTCTCTAGGTAGTGTATATCTCATGAACTTAATGTCTCTCGGAGAGGCAATACGTAGACATTCTTGACATTCTGCATGTTGGCCTAAATGTTCCTCTTTCAAGATAGACTGATGTCTGTGAAAGACTTGAAATCTTTTATCAGAACTTGGACTTCTAGAGGCAATACAGAATTTGCATTGAGAGGAGGATTCGTACTTGTGTTTTGCCAGATGCCTATTGAGGTCTGAAGTACCATGGCTTCTGAGAGAGTGACTTCTAACAGGGATTTTAGGTGCTGCAGTGTCATTGCTTAGTCTAATGATTGGTCCTCTACTTGACTCTGAAATAGACAATCTTTTAGGTTTTGGAGTCGGAAAATACCTTTGAGACAATGGATGGTATTCTGCTATCCACTCATCAAGAATTGTCAATTGGTAAAACACTATTGTGATAGGAGTGACATTTACCAGGTCCAACCACCACTCCTTCTGTTGTTGCTCTCTGAGTAAGCTGAGGATTGAGAGTTGGGAGAGTTGTGGAGACAAATCTTAAACAAGCAGTGGAATGTAACTGGGCAATATTAGATTGCCCAGACATGTCAAAGCCATAAAAATGGATGTATTCCCGCTCGAAATTTGAGTAAAACCTTAGGGAGATAAGTTGAAAATGCGAGTTGAAAAAATAGTTTTATTATTATATTATTTTTTAATCTTTTTACTTTTTTACTCCAAAAATGGTGAATCATCCCCCATGGTTGACATCATCATCTTGAATCCTATTGGTTCTTATAAACTTTATTTTGGTTGTACATTTTTCTTAGGAGTCTCATTTTAGACCTCAACATTCCCCTAATGCTTCAAAGACCAACTGCAACAATACTGCATCAACCTCGCTTCAATATTGCATCAAGGACATATTTTCGACCCTACTGCATCATAATTTCGGCCCAGCTTCAAGACTGCAATTTCAGCCCTCTAGCAGCTTCAGTTTCTTCACATATGTGAGACAAGAGAGGGAGAATTTTGACTTCCTTAGAAAAATAACGAACTCCTCCTTTGCTAGCCCTTTCTTTCTTCCTTCTTGAAATTCACTCTTTTACTGCTTTGAGCTACTGCAATTCAAACTTGTGTGAGATGATCTTCCAAATGAGTCAAGTTGCTCCAGTATATAGTGAGTTGGTGAGGTCGTATTCCGCTGTTGAAGCCAACTTGTCCTTCCTTGAGACCAACTTGGTGGAGGAGGCCTAAATGACTTATTTTACAATAAAATAAATTTCTTCTTTGACAAATAAATCCCAAGAAGGGTCTTTTACAATATGACATGGACAAGGACACTTGACATAAACTCTAGAAACCTTCAATGGAGGCTTTGACCTGAAAATAATTGACCCAAGCATGAAACCCGTGCTTTAATAAGTCAATTTATTTAATAATAATTTCTTTTTCCTTCTTTTAATAAATATATTCAAATACAATTATGAAGACTGGCACTAGTTACATTCTTCAATAGAGGCATGTCTCTAACGACATGACCGTTTGTGAAGAGGTGCCTGCCTAGGTATATATACAAGACCCTCAGTTGTAATCACATTTCATATTTCACTTGTATTCAAATATTCTTACATATAATTACTTGTCTTACAATGGATTTCTTTGTCTTCGAAGTATTCTGAAGATTATTGCATGTTATGAACTTTGTTCATTACATTGGTATCGGAGCATTCCTCTGAGTATACGAACTTTGTTCATTACAACGCACTAGCTCCTCCTCAACAATCATCTCTCCAACAATAGCCAATTCGTCCTTGACCTATGTTAGCCTCTGGACAAATAAGATGTCATGCTCTCACCCTTGGACATTCTTGTGCCATGCAACTTGTCCTTGAGTATCATCTTACGACTCTAATAGTCACTTAGATATAGCTTCGTGAGCGCATCCCATATCTTCTTCATAGTATCCTTCTCCGACATATGGAGTATGAGATGATCTTTGACCCCATCGAGAATAATCCTTTGTGCCTTGGCCTCTTTGACCTCATGCAGATCAAGAGCAATTGAATTATTTGCTGGTGGAACCACGGTTGTATTAATGAAGTTCCACAACTTGTTCTCCTTGAGAACATCTGAGATTTGAACCTTCCACTGCAGATAGTTTAAAGAACCCTCAAGCCTGTCCTCACATTGAACACAGGAAACCATTGTAGAATAAAACCATCAAAGAGATTGAAATCTGAAACCTGATTTTTGTTTGTTCTGTAACATGTGTCAAATATCCTTGGCTTCATATTAAGAGTTTAGAGCTCTAATACCATTTTAATTTCTTTAAACCCTGTTAGAAAATTACTGTCTCAACAAATAATCACAGATTTGTAATAACCAAAGCTTTCTAATCTGATTTGTAACAATAAATATTTTGGGTTTTTAACCAAATAGACAGCAGAAGCAAAAGTACTCGAAACCAATCACATGGAATCACAGGGAACAGAAAATAACACAGATATACCTTGGAAATCCCAGTGTGGGGAAAACCAACAAACATTGGGGTTCTTATTTAGCTTAAAGAGAAAATTTTTCTTATATCTGTTACACAAGAATTTGCTTTGGAAAATACCCAGCAAAAGGTCTCAGCCTTCTTTCTCTCACACGGCTCTTATATGACCCACACGTGCAACCCAACAGAAAACTTCTGCATACGAAAAAACTTGGCCTCTTGGCCAAAGAGAAAACCCAACCTCTTTGTTGATCTCGCTTGCCCTGATCACTCTCTAGCTAGCTCGATGTAGCCTCTTCTTGCTTTCTTTGTTTAATATTGTGCTCCACAATCCCAACTCATGCAAAATCAAATGTGTATCTCCTTTGGCTCAAACCTTCTATTAAAAAAGACCAAACCCTAATCTCAACAGTTGAGATTAGATCCTACTTTACTGCTACAACTTAATCTGTCGTTGACTTATTTTCCCTTTTTATAAAAATGTACCCAACAATTAAATTAAATTGCGGTATAAAGTCCAGGAAATTCACTAATTAACTGCCCTAGGAGATAATTAAGATGACCAGCTGCATGTCACGACACCTTATCCATGCAGCATCACTTTCCAAACTACAATCTCAACGTGATGTGTACCTTAGCATGCTCGGAATGCAGGAGATGCATGCTAATCCTGTGCGTTATTTAGATAGGACTTCAAGATTGTTTGCCTTGCATGATTTCGAGGTTTGGTTTTTTAAACATTATAAAACAAGATGTTTGATCAAGGTCCTTGCCTAGTGTGATTTTGAGTAGAATTTTACCATTATAAAGTAGGATGTTTGATTCATCTGGATAATAGGAACAGCCCTTTAGGGTGCTTTGTCTTGAACACATATTTTAAATATGTTACAATCCGCCTCTTCTGTAATTGTTTTGATTATTAAGTGTACATACCTAGGTAGCATATACTGTAATCTGCTGTATTTTTTCATGCTACCATCTTTCATATTACCATGCTGAAAATCCGTGTCTCTGAAATAATGCTGACTAATTGAATCTTTCTGGTATTTTAGATATTCTCATATATTGGTAACTGATCAGTTGAACATTGGGATGTTCTGAATTTTGGCACTAGCAATTTTGTAGAACTTGGTAGAAGATTTCATAGTTTTCACTCCAATTAAGGGATACTATAATAATCCCAGTCACCCCGTCTCAAATTCTCATTTACATTAGTATGGACATATGTTAGTATTATGGCATATATCTTTGTATTTGCCCCAATCTGGGTATTGTATAGCTATTAGTTAGCTTTGAATATTGCCATATACACTTGTGATTCCTTGTCAGTAATTGCATATACCTCTGTATTTTTCCCGATCTGGGTACTGTATGGCTATTAGTGAGTTTTGAATATTGCAATATGCATTTGTTAATTTGTGATTCCTTGTCAGTAATTTGTTTAAATATTTCACTTGAGAGATAGCCATTCTGACTTTGTGTATCTTGATGCTTGTTGATTCAGTGAACCTATATATTCAATTGCTTTCAGTCCTAATGGGGAGTACATCGCAAGTGGGTTGTGCGACGGGTGTCTGCATATATGGTCTGTGAAGGAAGGAAGCCTTGTCAAGACATACAGAGGAAGTGGTGGAATTTACGATGTCTGCTGGAATAGAGAAGGTGATAAAGTTGCAGGTTGTTTTACGAACAATAGAGTCTGTGTATTGGATTTTAGAATGTAACTTGAAGAATAGCAATGATTCTTCCCAACAGGGATGTTTCCTGGCGAGAGTTATAAAACAGACTTCATTTTTTTTATTCTATAGCATTTTCTTTAATGGTTTGGTGCTGTTTGCCATGGCCTTTTCTAATTAAAATTTAAAGAGTTCAGATCCTATATTATTTGTATGTTGTACAGGTTTTACTTATAAGCGGTGTACAAGGTGTATCAAAGTAACATCATGAAAGTAGTGATTAATGCGATAACAGGGCCAGACGAAGTAAAGTTTTTTCAATCTAAAATGGTTAATAACTATTTTCCAAACTTCTTGTAAGCGGTGTACAAGCTGTATCAAAGTAACATCATGAAAGTAGTCATTAATGCGATAACAGGACCATACGAAGTGATTTTTTCTCAATTTAAAATGGTTAATAATTATTTTCAATTTTTGGTGCTTTGGAATACAAAGAAATTGGAAGAGGAAACATTGTGGACAGATTCACTCAAAACAATTTGTATATTGCATTCAAAGACAAATTACAAGCCACATAAATAATGCTCATGAGATCCAACAGATTCCAAACAAGGAGAATATTGTTGAGAAAATCTATAAACAAAACTCCAACAACCAACAAACCAATCCTACCTATATACTAATGTAAGCATTATTCCAAGTCTCCCCGTTAATGCTTACATTAGATCATTACAAAGATTAATACAAAAAAGACAAATTACAATTCATGTCACATCTTTTTGATTGGTCTTCCTCGACACTTATCCCCACTCTAGAGTCTCCCAGACAACACTTTTTTCACCACCACAATCTTCAAGTTTCCATTCAACTCATTTAAGACATAATCGCCTCTGACCATCTTTGATGAAATTTGTATAATTGACACATCTGGATCTTTCATAGGAAAATCTCCATACCGGACAACCCTATGGACAAACTCCCATCTATCAAAGTGCAACGAACTACAGTTTTTGATAGTTGTATAGGCGAGTTGTCTGATTACTGGGCATATTCAGCAGTCAATTATGCAACTGACCTATCTACATACAAGGATCTCATAATTGGTAACTGATGCTCTGGAAGCTCAAAGCACAACAAGATCCATCAGTGTATAACAGATTCACACAATTAAATTAGTCATACGTTCTCTCGGCACTGAAGAACTTCGAGAATCACTAATTTAATTATATTCTTTTGTTCATCAATTGGTTTTTCACTTTTACAAACTTACATACAAGTACACAAATTCTACACATCAAAAGCAATGAAACTAATCTTTTGCACATGGTCATAAAAACAATAGTACATCATAAAAAATCTTTAGAAATAACTAACGTTGAAAAAGAATGTCAAGCGTGCAGATTTGTTGAAGCCCATAAAACACATTGTCAAAATTCAATGGGTGAAGTTTTGATCTTTTCGTATATGTATAGGTTTCACATCGGCTTTAGTCTCATGCAATGCAACATGATGAACTTTGTTATCCCTCGCACTATCTTCGGCCAAAACTGGCCCAGACTTCAAGGCAACAACTAAATGGCCGATGCAAGTTGTAGTTGGTTTTGTTGCTCTGAGTCTTGGAAAATTACCAATGAGAGCATTTAATGCCTTAAAATAATCTTCACTTACAATACCCGTACTCAATAAGTCATTTCAATGGCAACAACCAAATCTCGGGCAATTTCACTAGGGGCATATTCTTGAACGGTAGTACTGGAGAACATAAAGTTTATAAAAATAACTGTCTGGATTGTTGTATCAGGATCACTAACGCTGATAAGGTCAAGGACAACCTGAATTCTGCTAGCTTCTAGAACTGCTCGCTTATTTGAGCGGTTCTACATAACTAGATTTTGCAAGGCACAAATGGAAACTGACTCAGGCAACTTGTTGACGGACCCATTGGATGGCACTAAAATTATTTTCGCAAGCCACAAAGAGGTGATAATCTATTGTTGCACAAGAATGGGCCTAGACGAATCCTTCAAACGATAGTCATAACGAGCATTCAAACGACTCGCTGTTGTTGAGAAAACAAAACCCACAACTCTGTATCTGACCAATGACTAAGCATGTTGCCATCGACGTGTTGAGGATTAGTTTTGTGCAAATCAAGGCCCTTGGATGCGACTTCGTAAGCACTGAGCAGAGCGAGGGCACCCCCAGGATGTGGCCAGTAACGACGATTCACTCGTGTCTTCTTGTTAATTTTGGGCAACTAGGTCCAAACTCCATGTTGTACTGCTCAGATTATGATGCCAATATTTTTATTGGATTCCTCTTTTAGAGAGGTGCAAGATTGATCTAAAGATCATCTTGATCGGATGAGAAGAACATTTATTTTGAATTTATTCCACTTATGTGCAAGGTCGGCCAGAATTGTAATGTAGGCTTGAGAGCCCAACAGAGGTGTCACACACCCTCACAGATGGATATAAATTGGAGAGACTTGGAAGTCATTTCATCAACTCATCACACACTTCTCTCTTGTGTTTGATTGGTTCGATCACTCTTGGAGGTACTTTCTTCTCACACGTGTGGAGCAGTAGCTAGGTTTTTTTTGGTGTAGATCTATCTAGGGCTTCAACGCAAGTTTGAATAGCGTTGACTTTGGTCAACACTTGGTCCTTTGACCTCCAAACTTCACCAAAAGTCTGATTTCTGAAGGCTGCATTGATTGGTACAAATACCGGGGCTGAACGTTGAATTTGACCTTGCTGTGTTGACTTTTTGTTGCTACTGTTTTGCATTGACTACGTTCACTGGACAATGTTGACTTTCTTTGACTTTGGGTTGACTTTATCGAGCTGTCTTGAGGGTTGTGTGACACATTTGCTTGGATGACCGTAAGAAGACTTTGCTGGTTGAAGCATCATGTTGACTGTCGTAACGTCACCATTCTTCATCTCTGTTTGACAAAAGATAAGTATATTATTGGCTCGTCTTCCTTCGATCTATTAGTATGTTCTATCATCATTTTACTTTCATGTTTATGTGATTGTTATTTGGTATCGGGCTCTAGAAGTTTGAAGTAAATTTGCATCAAGCATAGAACACTTTCAAAAATTTACATGGTATCAGAGCTAAGGTGAAGACAAAGCCCAAGCTTGTGTTGAGAGCAATCATCGAGGAAGTAGAATTTGTCAAGGACCCATGTTTACCTCAAATTATAATGGCTTCAAAGCTGATGATAAGTTGGCTGATAAGTTTGACTATCATGCTTGGAAGATGTCTTTGGACTTGGTCTTGGAAGATCACGATGTCATGGACTATGTGCAAGGAAAAATCGAAGAGCCTCCATCAACTGCACCCGCTGCCACAAGACAAAGTTTAGAAAAGGGGAAATCAAAGCTAAGCTGATTATCTGGGATTCCATCCCTAAAAGTTTGGTTGCTTAAATATCTGAGTTGGGCACATCTAAAGAGATGTATGATAAGTTAGTCAACATGTTCAGGGCTAAGAATGCAAATCAAGTTCTTTTCTTTAAGAACCAAGTGAAGAATCTCAAGAAAGGCAAGGATGAATCTATTCAATCCTATTTTCTGAAGTTGACTGAAATCAGAAATAACCTTCTCGCTATTGGGGAAATAATAGCTGATTGAGAAATGGTTCTCATTGCGCTTGGAGGTCTCCCCCCTGAATGGCATGTATTCAATACTACCATTCTCAATAATAATGTGATTCCTGATTTTGATGAAGTATTGTTGAGATGCACTCAAGAGGAGACAAGAATGATGGAATATGAAAATGAAGGTAATGCTGCCTTCCCTGCTCGTACTGAGAAGAACAATGGTGGTCTAAGGAACCATGGAAGAGCAGGGGCCAAAGGAAAGAAAGGAAGATGTTACACATGTAACAAGTTTGGCCACTATGCTAGAGAATTCCCTAATAGAAGGGATTCTCCAAGGGATGATGACAACAACAGCAAGGGGAATGGCAATCAAAGGAAGAACAGGTTCAAAGGAAAGAGGGGGGCTCCCTCTGGTCGGAATGGAAATGGGCAACCTTTCAAAAGGTTAAGAAATTCCAGGTATGATGAATCTAATGTTGTTGACAATAAAAGAAATGAATTCATTCTTGTATCTGCCCTCTCTGCTGCATCTCCACCCGACACCCTGGATGTCTGGTTGATTGATAGTGGTGCTTCAAGCTTCCTCACTGGTTTTAAAGAAGCCCTCTCTGATTTGATTGAGAAGGATACTAATCTGCAAATTATCCTTGGAGATAATGCCACCTATCCCGTGAAAGTGACAGGGACTATGACCCCCCATTTATCTCAAGGTTAAGTCCTCTGTTTGCAAGATGTATTGTATGTACGTGATTTGAAGAAGAACCTTGTGTCTATTTCGGCCATGGAAGATAAAGGTTTCAAGGTGGGATTCATTGATGGAAAGGTACACATCGGGAATAAGAGCTTCAAGGAAGCTCTCACTATTGGTTTTAGGGTTGATACACTCTACCAGGTTGGAGGAAGTCCATTGGGGGCTACGACATGTGATACAATTTGTCAAACCGAATTATGGCACCAGAGGTTTGGACACCTTCATTACAAATTCCTTCTCGAAGCAAGGAAGGTGGTGACAGGGATGCCCGAATTCAAAAATGATCATGAAGGTGTATGTCAGGGTTGTGCCGAAGGAAAGCATACAAGGGGACCTTTTCCCTTAAGTGTCACAAAGACATCTGATGTCTTGCAATTGATACATTTTGACTTATCTGGTATGCTGCCCGTGAAATCCTTGGGAGGATGTTCTTATTACATGATGTTTATAGGTGAATTCTCTCGCAAGACCTGGATATATTTCTTGAAGAAGGAGGAGGAAGCATTCAAATGGTTTCGTACCTTCAAGGCCTTCATGAAAAATCAAACAGGAAAGAAGATCAAGATTTTGAGGACCGATAATGGCACCGAATATGAGTCAAACAAGTTCAATGACTTTTGCAGAGAAGCTGGCATTAAGAGGGAGACTACAATTATGTATACTCCTGAGCAAAATGGTGTTGCTGAAAGAAAGAATAGGACCATTGTGGAAGCTGCCTGTGCCATGCTATGTGACCAAGGTCTTCCGAAGTTTCTATGGGGAGAAGCTGTGAACACTGTTGTGTACATACAAAATTGATGTCTGCATTCCACTCTGGACTCCAAAATTCCCGAAGAAGTCTTTTCTGGTAAGAAACCTAATGTTTCTTAGTTTAGAGTTTTTGGTTGTCCTGTTTACTTTCATGTGCCGAAAGAGAAAGAAACAAGTTGGATACTTCTAGAAGGAAGGGAATGTTTGTGGGCTACAGTGAAACTTCGAAGGCATATAGAATCTATGTGCTTGGTCAAAGAGAAGTGGAGATATGCAACGATGTCACCTTTGATGAAGATGCTTCCCTCAGGAATGTGATAAATCTTCCTAGCTCCAAGGAAGACAATGATGAAAGAACAAGGAAGCAGGAAGAGCCAAAGGATGAGATGATGCCTGATATTGAAGGACCAATGGACCCTATTGATCCACCTCCTACAATGAAGAGAAGACCCTTATGGCTCAGGGATACTCTTGAGGATGCCGAGAGACATATGGGCCCAAGGGAGACATTCCATGAAAGCAAGAAGCTAAATAGATGCCAAGGGTATCTAGCAGCTATGAGTACAATCGTACAATCTGAGCCTGGATCATTTGAAGAAGCCGTAAAGTACCAAGTTTGGAAGGATGCTATGCACGAAGAGTACGAGTCCATTATGAAGAATGATGTCTGGGATTTGGTCCTGAGACCGGAGGACAAAGCTGCTATCACTTCGAAATGGCTCTATAAGATCAAGCATGGATCTAATGGTAGTGTTGAAAAGTACAAGGCAAGATTCGTTGTCTGAGACTTCTCTCAAAAGGAAGGCATAGATTATGATGATATATTTGCACCTGTGGCCCACTATACCACCATCCGATCTATTATTGCCCTTGCTGCCTTCAAGGATGGAGTCTCCATCAGATGGATGTGAAGACAAATTTTTTGCATGGTTCGATAAAGAAAGAGGTGTATGTGGAGCAACCTCTGGGGTTCGAAGTCCAGAATAGAGACTCTCATGTATGCAGGTTGAAGAAAGCCCTTTATGGGTTGAAGCAAGCCCCCAGGGCTTGGTACGAGAGGATAGATAGTTGCTTGATGAAGTTGGGCTTCACTCGAAGTAATGTTGATCCGAACCTTTACTTCAAGGGTGATAGAGAAAAGCCTCTCATTCTGGTTCTCTATGTGGACGATCTCTTCCTGACAGGTGTTGACCCTCTCATTCATCAGTGTAAGAGCTCGCTTCCGTGTTCGAGATGAAAGACCTAGGACTGATGCATTACTTCCTAGGCTTGGAGGTCTAGCAGAAACCTGGCGAGATTTTCCTCTCTCAAGGAAAATATATTGTGAAGCTGCTGGAGAGATTTGGTATGGTGCATTGTAAGTCCTTGTCGACATCGATGGAACTCAACTTCAAGAAGTTGTGTGGAAATGCTGCTGGGCCCGCATTAGGAAATCCTATCGAGTATCGTCAACTCGTAGGAGCATTGATGTTCTTAGTGAACTCTCGTCCAGACATATGTTTTGCAGTGAACAATTTGAGTCAACACATGGTTGATCCTTATCATATTCACTAGGTTGGTGCCAAGAACCTCTTGAGATATCTTCGGGGCACAATAAACCATGGGTTGAGATACACTGCTGGGAGTTTGAGACTCCATGGATATACTGATGCCGATTGGGCTGGCAGTGTGGTGGATCGCAAGATCACATCCAGATGCTGCTTCACACTTGGTTCTGCTTCAATATCTGGGATGAGCAGGAAGCAGAAGTTGGTGGCTTTGAGCACCGCTAAGGCCAAATACATTGCATCGAGTTTGACCTGTTTTGAAGCTATTTGATTGCGAAAGCTCTTGAGTGAGCTGTTCGGGCATGTGCTAGATACCACTGTTATCCTTTGTGATAACCAGAGTGGGATTTGTTTGTCAGAGAATCTTGTGTTTTACGATCGATCCAAGCATATTGATATCAGGTACCATTTTATCTGAGATATCGTACAGCGAGGCGCCGCAAGGCTCGATCATATAGGAATTGATGAGAAGGTCGCGGATATTCTCACTAAGCCCTTGGGAAAGGTCAAGTTGCTAACCTTCCATGAGAATCTTGGAATCGTGGAACAACCCTATTCTGAGGGTCCTGTTGGACGATGAGCTCTGGGAGCTCCAGGGGAATTTGGGGATAACTTCTTGGAGCTATAAGCAACCAAAGGGCTAGGCTTTCCGAACCTTGTTGGTGTGCTTTCGCCCCACCGTGATGATATTGAGTTGGTTCACCTCTCTTTGATCTGTGCCCCATATGCATCCTACCCATGGAATTTTAGACTCATGGGAAGTACCTCTCATCTTGGCCAATGAGGTGGGAAATGTGGATAGAGACCGATAGCAAGATTGATTGACGCATCGAATATTGTTGTACTCTTTATGTCTAGGATGGCACGTGTCCAACCACTTGATCTGGGATCAAGTCTAGTGAGGTTTCAGACCTCCAACTGACTTCGGGTCAGTTAAACTAACTTCGGGTTAGTATATGACTCTTTTGAGTCCAAGTGAGGTTTGGGACCTCCAACTGACTTCGGGTCAGTTAAATTAACTTCGGGTTAGTATATGACTCTTTTGAGTCCAAGTGAGGTTTTGGACCTCCAACTGACTTCGGGTTAGTATGAGACTCCTTTGAGTCCTATAGAGGTTTCAGACCTCTTAGCTGACTTCATGTCAACCGGGAGTGATGTCTTTGTGACTCACCGTTTGAAATAAAGAAGCTAGCAAAGCAAGTTACGACATGATGACACACGATGTTTGGATGGCAATTGTGGATGGAGTTCTCCCTAGTTGAGAGGGAGTGTTAATTTTGGGCAACTAGGTCCAAACTCCATGTTGTACTGCTCAGATGATGATGCCAATATTTTTATTAGATTCCTCTTTCGAAGAGGTGCAAGATTGATCTAAATATCATCTTGATCAGATGAGTAAGACATTTATTTTGAATTTATTCCACTTATGTGCAAGGTCGGCCAAAATTGTAATGTAGGCTTGAGAGCCCAACAAATGTGTTACACACCCTCACAGATGGATATAAATTGGAGAGACTTGGAGGTCATTTCATCATCAACTCATCACACTTCTCTCTTGTTTTTTATTGGTTCGATCACTTTTGGAGGCACTTTCTTCTCACACGCGTGGAGCAGCAGCTAGGGTTTTTTGGTGCAGATTTGTCTAGGGCTTCAACGCAGGTTTGACCAGTGTTGACTTTGGTCAACGCTTGGTCCTTTGACCTCCAAAATTCACCAAAAGTCTGATTTCCGAAGGCTGCATTGATTGGTACAAATATCGAGGTTGAATGTTGACTTTGACCTTGCTGTGTTGACTTTTTGCTGATGCTGCTTTGCATTGACTGTGTTGACTAGACAACGTTGACTTTGGGTTGACTTTATGGAGTTGTCTTGAGGGTTGTGTGACACATTTGCTTGGATGACCTTAAGAAGACTTTGTTGGTTGAAGCATCATCTTGACTGTCGTAATGCCACCATTCTTCATCTCTGTTTGACAAAAGATAAGTATATTATTGGCTTGTCTTCCGTCGATCTATTGGTATGTTCTATCAGCATTTCACTTTCATGTTTATGTGATTGCTATTTGGTATCAGTCCCTAGAAGTTTGAAGTAAATTTGCATAAAGCATAGAACACTTTCAAAAATTTACACTTCTCCTTTCTGCATATACACTTTCACCAGGCGACCAAACTCGTTTGACAGACACGGATCACGCTCAACAAAGAAAATATGCAAAATAAATACTCACACACATTAATATCTAACCTATGCTTATTTTATGTACACGTAATCAATCTTCATAAGTTTTTTTTCATCTCCCTGGGCTCTCTCGTGAGGGAGTCAAACTCGTATGGGCTTTGATACTGTTATCACTCCGCCATATTTCTAAGGCTGAAGAAGAAATCCCAACAGAGGTAACCACAGACCAATCTTTTGACTTGGTATCTAGCCCTACCAAACTAGAGAGGGCTCTCTCCACAATGTCAGAGCCAAGAGGGTTGGATGAATTAGGGTATTAGGCTAGGTATGAAATGCAAAAGGGTTTGTTTTTTTTTTTATTGGGTTGTTGGGTGAGGATATTAGGTCAAAGAAGCAATGTCAGGGAAAATAGGATTAGGGTTGCAAAGATTCAATGGGGAAAGGTAGGTAGAAAGGCTAGCACATTAGGGTTCTTGGGATGGAATGATTTAGACAGGTGAGGAGCTAGGAAGAGCATGAAAGATGGATTCTTCCTAAACTAAAAGAAAGATGAACATACTATGAAAATTTTCCCAAAATAGAGCATGTGAGATGAATTCTATTTCTCTAACTTGAAATTGATCATACAATAGACATGAAATGGGAAATGGACCAACAATACAGTCATACAAATGAAACAAGAGAAGAAACAATGCTTGAAAACCATACCACAGGTATCCCAAAGAAATAGTTGCAACACTTTTATTAAGCTCCTATCAAAATGATTACAATAGGGTCTCTGATCAATATGCCAACATTCAACTAATTCCAACCTGTGAAATGACTAAAAAACTACATGATATAGGCCTAAAAAAAACTCCTCCCAGACTCAAGGGTCAAATCCATGAGAGGAGCAGTTCCACCAAAAACTGAGCTAAATAGCTAGAGTGTAGGGTGGTCAAACTGACTCATCCCTCACTTTCTGCAAACTGATTTATTACACCTCATCATGAGTTTTCATCTAATGTATTTACCATAGGTAATAGTAAAAACATGATATTTACATTTACCTCCATCAATTACATAAGTAAAATCATCATTTCCCAAAGTGAAAATCAAAATTGCAGTGAAAACTGAGAAAAATAAAAATTTGTCAAGGGCGTCATTTTTGTTCCAGGGGCACAGCGCCAGTGACATGGGCGCAACGCCATGTTGCATGCCACTTTTGGAGGCCTTCCCGGTGTCCAAATTAGGCTCAGGATGGCTTGTTGGAAAACCTATCCAGTCTACTTTCCAGATCTATCTTTAGTTTTTTGAATGGAGTTGATTTTCCCTGTCAAAAAGTAATTCTCCCACAACTGGTCAAGAGCGCAACGTACAGGCAAAAAAGGAGGTAGAACATTGATTTTTTATGTGTTTTCTAACCTTTTCACCTGCTAGTTGTCCAAACTAATCCTAGCAACGTTGTTTTTTGGAATGTATTTGTCATTTTGCATCTGCTGGTGGTCTTCTTTTGGCCAAAAAGTTCCTCTAACCAAGGCGCTGCACCCTTGACAATCCAGCTGCCATAAGACTGTCTAGGATTGCTGAAAAACACAAAAGCTTCAAAAATTACCTCAAAACTTTTCAAAATTGATGAAATGACTGCTGATGATGTGGTTATGCATGGAGTGAGGCTTCAGCTAGTATGTCAAGCCTCCTTTTCTCTTCTTGCATGGTCAAGGATTCAATTTTTGCATTGGCTCTTTTAAGCTTGGCCCTTGCAATTTTGTCTCTTTTGGCATAGTGCTTGGCCTTCTTTCTCAATATATAATTATCTCTGTTTACCTTCTCTAGAAGCTTCTCTAGGTGTTGGTTAGCTCTGTCAAGCCATTGCTCCAGGTTCTCATTGATTACCACTGCAAATTTTTCATTCAAAGTGAGCTGAGTAGCAAGCTCAACCTTCTTTTTCCTTTCTACTTCTAGAGCTCTTTCAGCCCTCTAGTCCTAGGCCTTCTCCTTGGCACTTGTTCTTCTACCTCATCTTTCACACCATATGTTTCTAGTGTCTCTTCAAGCAAGACTTTGGCTTTTTCTGCTTCTCTTTGAGCTTTGATGAATTTCACCTCATCAATGACATGTTTGTTCTTTAGCTGCTGGTTCTCCTACTCAAGAAAGTTAATGATAAATTTAGACCTGTCAATATTAGTTTGTAGCTCCTTAATCTTGGCTTCTTTTTCCTTGATGACTATGTTAGTGATCTCATCATCATCATGCTCATCTAGGTCAACAAGGTCAAAATCCTGTTCTGTCTCATGGAGGTCATCCTCCTCATGTCTGATCTCTACCTGAATCTTTGCCTCTTTCATCTTTTGCTTCCCTTGGTCTACCTGCTTTGTTGATGTATAAGGCAAGGCCCCTTCAACTATGTGTGGAGAAAACACATGCATGTGACGTCTCTGGTATGTTTTGCCAATGGCTATATCTCAGCCACATTAGCCTTCTTAGGCTCACTGATCTCAGCTCTGCTAGGTGACCCAGTCTCAATGTGAAATGGAGATGATGGTGGTGAAATGGGTGAAGGAGACTGATCTGATGATGATGCATGAACTGTGGGTTGAGATGGAGGAATGGATGTGGAAAGATGAGATGATGAAGGAACATCTTGGGCATGTTGAACAGGTGGTGTAGTGAATATGTCATTAGCTATGAAAGTACTCCATGAATTTTTCAATTGTTCGAGGTGATGGAGGACTATGATTTTGATGAGGGAATGGTGAAAAATACTGTTCATTTGGTGCTCATATTCTCTCCTTTGGACAATATATGCCATCTTGTCTATAGGAAACCGACCCTTTAATTTACCAGATGAGCACTAGGCTTTAAATATTTTTTTTTTTTACAAAGTAACTAGGAGATGAAACCATAATCACACAAGTTGAAACTCGGTAAAATTAAATCACGTATATCAAGTCCATCAATTTAACTTCTTATCACACACACACACACACACACACACATATATATATAGATATTTAACTTGATTTTAGGCACAATGAAATCATTATAATTAAAAAAAATCTAACTAACACATGTACCGTTCACCATTGGACGAGAACCAAACTTGACTTGTTGTTGCTTGAGCTCCCTTGCTGTCGTCTACCTCCAAGCCTGGAGGTTGTCATGCTTAATCCGAATGTAATGACCCACCGGTTGACCTCCCATCCTACTCCTTGGGTACTCTCCTTCCCCGCGGACCCTCGAGCTGCAATGGGGTTGTACAACGAAGGAATGTGCTAGCTGATAGAGGTAAACCACTCTTGGGTCAAGAGTCCCCTCTCTATAACACTTTATCCCACCAAACTCAACTATAGCTCGTAACCACTCCAAATGACATAATCTCCTCCATCCATCCATAGGATAAATAAAAAGGGCCCCTTTTCTCTTCCATTTCTCTTTCTTTTATAGAAGGTTTCATAGGTGACACTTGGAATTTCATGCATAAATAAATTTTTTTTTTATTACCCCAAAATTTGATTATTCACCCACCCATGTGTCACCCTCTCATCAAGACTCTCCAAAAATAATTTACTTAATTATTCATTTAAAAATAGTATTTCCCTCACCCCAACAAGGTTTCCTATTTCTTCTCCTAGTTGTCTTTTGATTCCCCCTTTTAACTCCTTAATTTGTGTTTATTACTGAAGTTAATTGATGATTCTCAGATTTGGTCTCCTAACTATCTTAATTTGTTCTTTTGATGAATATTCTTATGTTGGCTCTTGCCACATGGAAGTTCTCTAAATTTCTCAAATTTTAATTTATTAATCTTACTTTAATTCACCACTCTTTTTTTAATGAAGTTTTTAATAAATATTTCTACTTAACTCTATGTCCCTTTTTCCCCTTTCTTTCCTAATTAAGTCTTATGTACTTAATATTTTGTTTTAACATGGAAATGGTAGAGTTATCATGGTAAATATTTTATCTCTTCCTATTCGTCCCTTACCCCAAGTTTTATTCTTGATTTAATTCCTTTGGTTCTAATATCATATGTCACTTGCTATGAATTAGTTGGATTTTCATATATTGATTATATTGATTAGTTTCTTTAATGATGTCGAAGGTGTCAAGTTGGTCATGCCCTTCAAGAACTTCCATTTGAAGTTCCAAGGGTGCCATGCCTACGAATTTATTTCTGATACCAAGGGTGCCAAATCGGTCGTGCCCTTTAAGTATCCAGTGGTTACGAGGGGAAATTATATGTGCAACGACAGAGACCCCTATCATCTCATATGTTGCCTACTATAGTGAGACTAATGGTGTTGGGGATCAAGGAATCCGCCTTGATGCGCGCCCCCCAGAAAATCCTTGTGAGCGAACCAAATTTGGGACATGCCCTCACGACATCGTGATATTCAAGGCAAAGGTACTTCGACCTTTCTAGCCTAAGTCACGACGGGAGGCTAGCGAGTGAGATCAGGAACACTGTTCCACCCCTTTCATGTTGTTCCATCCAATTGTACAACCCCATCACCCATATGTGAGTCATTTGGCCAAGCAACTAACATATTCCTGCAACCACTGACATATCATCATATGTTGCCTGCTATAGTGAGACTAATGGTGCCGGGGATCAAGGAATCCGCCTTGATGCGTGCCCCCCAGAAAATCCTCGTGAGCGAACCAAATTTGGGACCTGCCCTCACGACATCGTGATCTTCAAGGCAAAGGTACTTCGACCTTTCCAGCCTAAGTCACGGCGGGAGGCTAGCGGGTGAGATCAGGAACACTGTTCCACCCCTTCCATGTTGTTCCATCCAATTGTACAACCCCATCACCCATAAGTGAGTCATTCGGCCAAGCAACTAACATGTTCCTGCAACCACTGACATATCATCAGAGTGTATATATATATATATATATATATATATCAAGTTCCAAACTGAACTTATAATTTCAAAGACAAAATATTAATTTCTATCAAACCAGATGTTGTCAGCTCATCATGTGCGAGTGCCTCTGGTGGTTTCCTGTCATACTTAATAATCATTAGTAACAAGGTTTCTCATCGTTAGTCATTATCATAATGGCAACATCAACATGACCGTCATTCACATCGTTGTTCATTTTGAATTAGAACTAATGTGAGTAGCTACCATATGGAACATATCCATCATGGTTATCATAATCATAACATCAATGGGAAATTAACATATTCATCAAAGCCATCATCATCGTAACATTAATAGAAAACCTACCTATCCATCATAGGGAACATATCCATCAAGTCTATCATCATCATGATATCGATAAAGAACATACATATCCGTCAATGATGTCATCATCATAGTATCATTAAAGAACATACATACCTATCAAATCCACTAATATTAGAGTAATGTGTCTGGATCCTCAACTTGAGGTCCTCAAAGAATAAAGTATGAAGGATCAATGTTCATCAACCAAAGTGGGGCACTACATTCACCCTCTCTTAATAATGGACTTCGCCTTGAAGTCCTTAGATTAGGGAAGGAAATTAAGACAGGGATGCTTATCCTTAATATCCTCTATTAAAATCTTGCTATCCTCATTGTGCCAAATATCCTCAATCTTTTTAAATCAATCAATTTCTCCTTGATTTTTGTCCATTAAGGAATATCAAAAAATTTGAGGGTCATACTCAAAACATCTTCCATCTTCTTTATGGTTCCCTTTACGTAAGTACTATAAACATCATATTTACTTTTTTAACTTTGATTACCTCCCTTATATAGTGTTTTAAATGGGCTTGGGTGATTATGTGTCGCATGCTTTGACAATCAAGCCCCACAATTGTATTTTATCATTCTTGATGCCAATGCTTTTAGGGCACACAACGTCATTCAACAATGTATAATATGTGTATGGATATGCCTAATACATTACATCAATATTCATTTTGTAACAAATGTGGACTACTTGGGAACCCTTAGTTCGTATAAACACCATCCCCAAGTAAGTTAACAAAATATCTACAACTTACATATGTTTATTTCTCATATATTAACACAATTGACTTTTTATGAAATTAAAATGATCATAGTTATATATGTTTAACATCTATTACCATGAAATATCTCACAAGAGAATGTACAATTAGTGAGTGACCATTAACTCAAACCACATGTGTAATGAACCTACGTCAAGGTGCATCAATTCTTCTTGTGAATTAATCTCAACTACATCACTTACACCACTTAGGTTTAATTAATAAAATGGCTTTTAGGATAGAAATCGTCACATAGTAGATATCCTTTAACATGATATCATTAATATTGTTATATGATAAAGCTCCAACAAAATAAATAAAACCATACAAGTATATGATAGGCTCCAAAAACTAGCACTCAATATCAACCTATATAAAATTAGTAATAATCCTTTTGAATTTCTTAGCTGTCACATATTTGAACCTAAGAGTATGGTAATTATCAATTTCAATGTGTCTAATCACCATTGTCTCAACAATAACCTAAGCTAAACTCCTTCATGTATCACATGCATGGCACGTCTCTACTGTGCAATTCTTGAATAATAAGCAATGGCATGTTCCCTCTTCTTCTCCCATAAAGGAATCGACATGAAAATTTAATTCAATACATTTATTCCCTGACGTGTGTGTGTGTGTGTATATATATATATCTGTGTGTGTGTGTGTGTGTGTGTGTGTGTGTGTGTGTATAATGTAAGTAATCTCTGAGTCATTATTGGATCCATCAACATGTCCCTAGGTGTTCCAAATCACTTGTGATGGCTAAGCATTCCAAAAACCACTATGTCATGAACCATATTGTTTTACAGTAAAGGGGTATGATCATATGAGATTGACTAACTAGGTGAAGAACCACGCACATGAACACATACTTATGGCCTTCCTTTGGCAAAGTATTTGGTAAAACTATATAAATACTAAAACCTAAAATAAGAAAAGGGATAGACTGTCATCCCGGTTTTCTCAAGATGAAAGGATGAAACACGCTTGTTACTATTCTCGTCATTATTTTGTCCCAGATATGAATGAAACTCTAACCCTCAAGAGTTCTTGTTTAATTTCAGGTGGATGATTCATCCTAGAAGGAGTCGCCTCCAAGTAATCTTTAGGTTGGCATATTTTCTATGCAAATTTTTAGGTCATCATACTCTATTTCCATGGGCTCTAGACATCAATAATTGTTTCAATATTATCTATTGCTATCAATCTATTGGTATTGGATTCCTGTGTGAATGACTATCTTGTTGCATTGACTCTTATCAATTATATAAAGGATCTTGATTCGCTTTCAAAGAGTGAAAAGTTTTCTTGCCATACTTTGGAAAACCAACATCCTTACTGACGTAAACATCAATTTACACTCTAGTACTCATATTTCATAAGGAATTTACTACTTTAGTATTAATATTAAATAACATAACTTATTTATTAAGTATCACAACATGTATGATTTACTAACTTTCAAGGATACATTTAATATGCATGAACACTCCATTCTAACTTTCAGATATGCATTAGCCATGATGCAAATATATTAAATTGTTGTATGTGTTTCAGTCTAACTCAAGATTTATGGATAGAGTATTATAAGACTATCCACCTTAATTTAAGTGAACCTATAATTACTTTGAAATCCATTTTTATGTTTCATTTTCTTTATAATTTTACAATATTTATTCTATAACAAGTGTTGCTCCTTGTCATTTAATTTAGAACTTAAGATATGGAAAAATTGCTTAAAAATTATAACCTATATTGACCAATGTTAAATTAATAATGGTCAATAGTAAAATCCAATCTTATAGTTTTGATTTCACATAAAATAATAAATTGATATGTGAAGTGGATAGATTAATTAATTTTCTCACATACAAGTACTTGCATAAATTTTGGTGGGTTATCCACATTAGTAAATCTACATAAATTTTGGTGGGTAATAAACACTAAGTCTACATCATTTCAGTTTTACTCCTATGTGAGTATTGGGGAAAACATAAATAATGGAGGGAAGTAACTCCTCATTTTATTTTATTTATTTATTTATTTTTAATTCACCATACAAACATTTTAACAATCATGCATGAATAATGCAACCATATCCCTAAATTATAGCATTTCTTTACCATATTAGTTACTTTAAAACCCAACATCCTAACTAAAATGAGCAAGGCTGTCGTACATAAATTTGAACATGTAATTACACTCACTCACTCACAACTCTACTCCCTCATCATGAGAAATCATCAAGGAATAATGTACCCCAGATTTTAATTTTCATAATAGCCCATAATGGAAAGTGAGAGAAGTCAACTATCAAATCTTGCTTTACTTTCTTCTAAGAAATGCTTACTCTTATCATTCAATTTTATTGATATATAAAATTATATTATAATTAAATATTTCATTATCAATTTTAATAAATTTCAATACACTTAACATGTAGAAATTCAATCTCTAAATTATTTCATATAAATGGTATCTAAAATAATATGTAATTATGCATTCAGAATTGCTTTCTCAATTTTAGTCATATGTGAAATTGCTTCCTCAATTTTAGTCATATGCTTTAACTCCATGAAATTTCAACCTCATTCTATATATGATAAAAGATAGGGATTAACATATGTAATGGATTAATCGTTTCTTGATAGTATGTGCTCTCTGGCATATCAACACTTCTTTAAAGTTAAAGTAGTATGTGCTCTTTGGCATATCAGCACCGGTTCTTTTAATTTTTCTAAAGCGTCACTAAGTTAAAGCAAAATGAGGCGTCACTAAGTTAAAGCAAAATGAGGTAATTTGGGTTCGAAGACTTTGTAGAACTTGTTATTCAATATCCCACATAATCCCTCACACATATATAAGTGTATATATAGTATTTCAAACGTATTTATATATATATTATTACAGTATATTACTAATATATTTTACTAATATAATTTTATGAACTCAATTTTATTCAAAAATGTTCTGCTTTGTTGCATAAAATTTTCTTATGTCTTATGCTAGAAATGAGCTCATGAAGTGGTCTTCTAATATTTCAATGTGCAGTTTGCAACAGCTAGTCAAATTTTTATTTCTTACACAATTCATACATTTGAGGCACTTACCCTTGCCACTATTATGACTAGAGACAGATTACTCTAAGCTTCTGTTTTCATATGTGTACATGCACTTTGAGTAAGCAATGGTTTTTTTTTTTTTTTTTTAATAATTTTACCCATCTAAATTTATTATACCTTAACAAAATGAACTTCTAAAAAATATATGTATATGTATTTTTTATTTATTTATTTTTTAAATTTTATTAAAGCCATCACAAATTACAAATTTCCAAAATTCTCACTTAACTTTTTTTTTTTTAAATAACTCTTTTTAATATTAATAAATTTAAGATATATTTTCTAATAAACCAATCTACAAAAACTGTAAAATTTTGAAATCCACTTCATAAAAACGAATGTGAAACCTATTCCTTTAAGGACGTGTCATTTTAAGATTTTCTATATATATATATATATATATATATTTTAAGTAATATTCTATCTTTTATTTTAATTAATTACAAAAATATGAGAATCCCTTCTTCAGTTTCAGAATTACAGAGAAATAAAATAAAGTCCCCACTCCTTGGATTCGAATCCCCTCTTATGAGAGACTGCGTTATGCTTAAATTGATGCTGGAGCCAGAGGATTGCTCTGCTCTTGAACCGTTTTTCAGGTAATTCGAGCCACCAAGAATTATAGCATTGGCACGTTGTTATGTAACTCTGGCCTTTATTGGAGAAATCTGAAACTTTTTATGATTTCGGTTATCTGGGTTCTCAATCGACGCGCAGATGGTTTTAGATTTGCGCCGAAACTAGTGGGATTAAAAGGAAATAAAAATGCAGATTTCAAAATGTGAAAAACAATAAATAGGGGTTGCAAATAACAGCAACACAAGTAAAATGGTTAACTACAGCAAATTATATCTGGAATAATTGACGTATCAGGGAAAACTAATGTAAACAGAAGTAAAGAATTTATTAATTCAATAGTGGTAAGAAGAAATCCTAACAATTTAATTTATTGTCTTTAGTTAACTACAGTAAATTCGATTTGGAATAATTGAAGTAATTGACTGTTATCAAATAGTGATTTAAAAACTATGTTTAACTAAATCTCGACTAGATCTGTTTCATGTTCAGTTAATGATCAGCAAATATTTTAGTGGATCTGTTTGTTGTGCAACATCGTTTGTATGGAACTACTTATATATCCAGAATCATTAAAACTTTTACCTCTTTATGGACTTGCTCTACGTAAGTTCTTGGCTCTACGAGGAGGATTTGCAGATGCTCACATTGATCAGCGCTCTGCAGCTAGTTTTAATATGATGATCATACCCATTAAGAGATTGTTGAAGCTTATTTATCCATATTTATGTTGCCTTGATGAATATTTGCTATAGGTGAAGATGATGGGAAAGCTTCACTTCAACGTCTGGTATTTTCTGCTGAGAGATTGGATCCTAGGGGTTATTTTCTCAGCCGAGTTTAATTGTCGGAGGCTGAGTTTATTGCCTAGGGCCGAATTCAATTAGGCCAAATTTCTATCGCAGAAGTTGAGCCATTTTTACTGAGGCCAAGTTATTCTTATAGATTGAATTACCATTTGCTAGAAGGTCGAATTTGTTTGCTAATGGGGACAAGTTTCAAAAGCCGAGATCTTTGGGAAGCATTCTCCAAGATTTTATTGCCAAGTTCATCCCAGAATTGTGTAATTTCAGAAAAGGGTTTCGTATTTTTAAACCCTTCCCTGGTGAATGCAATAAAGATCAGATTTGCCCCAAATTGTTATTGCATTGTTTCCAAATGAAAAATTTGTGCATGGTTATAGCATTTATTGATTTTCTTTCCAGTTATTAATATAATTTGTTGATAATTTCAAAGTACATCTATGTTATCATCAGTAAATTCTTAAAAAGAATATTACAGTTGGGTTGTATATCACTTCTAAAGATTTACCAGAATGATATTGCATAGTGGGTAAGGAAACCTTGGAAGATCTTAGCTCCGCTTAAGAGTATCCTCTTATAAATTTAATCGCAAATTTGAATAAACTTTATATTTCTATTTCTTAGGAGCCTGCGTGACAAAATGTTTCTGCTTTTGGCATTAAAAGTTTACCATTGTCAAGGGTTTTATACAAGTATGCTATCTAGATCTAGTTGTTGAATCACTGTAGGGACAATGACTTGATGTACGAGCTAAGAGGTTGTTTTGTTACAATATATATCTTATATGGTCTACACAGGGCGTGGATAAAGTTAGGATTATTCATTTCAGGTAGGCCAAAGATAACAGATCTCCTGTGATATATCGAAAACAGAGATTGAATTTCAGATCAGATTTTAAATAATTTAAAATAAAGTCTGAACAGGCTGACTATGATAACGAGCCTGTAGAATTTCCTCGCTGGATCTCTTTGCAAAACTTTTTTAATTGTGAAGTAGGGGAGCATGTTGAGCTGGGATGTATGGTTAATAACCGGTTTCTTTGTGTGGATATAGTTTTGAATGTCATTTAATATTGTATAGATGCAACACACTAGAATTTAGCTCATATGAGTTGTCAACAACCGTCACATCCTCATCATTGGAATCGTGTTCTCTTTTTGGATTTTTTTTTTTTTTTTTGTCTTGCAAAGAATGAATTATAACTTAGATTCAAGTGGTTCTGATCAGTAAAATTCAACAGAATGGCAGTGATTGTACAGGAAAATAATTACAAGCTTAGCGAAGTATCTGCAGATTCACAGGAATTACTCAATACAGAATAACTTTTTTTTCAGCATAAAAAATACATCTGGTGTATATAGTGTACCAGGGCACATATCAAGTCCTCATTAAAAACATTCTGAATGACCTATTTGAAATAGCGGTTTACAGTCGTTTATCCTAATCAAAATGACATTACTATCCTGTTCTTAATATCACTACAGTCAATACATATCTTATGTATCATGTATCAACATATATCACGTATTACAATAAACACAAGAGCAGTCATTACAACAGCTGATAAAATGTTCCTCAATTAAAACTTAACATCCACAGTTGCTTCGTTGTAAACCCGTGTGCAGTGCCCCATGATGCAAAAAACTCTGTAAACACATTAAAAGTCAAAATAAAAATTTAGTTAAACTTCACCTTCCCTATTTCGCTAGGTCTATTTGATGTGAAAAACTCATATTCCATAACACCAAATATGCCATTTAAGCCCCTTTTTGATAATCTATCAGCTTCCTGGTTCTTCTCCCTGAACACATGACAAAAGGTGATATGGTCAAATGAACTCCTTAAAGTGTATATCCGCTCCAGCCAATGGTTTAGAAATGCTGGGTTCAGATTTGTTCCTTTGTTCAGATGATCTATGATCACTTTCGAGTCCCCATAAACCCACAGCTCCTCCAGGAGAAGATTTGAAGCAAACCAAAGCAGTCCCCAAATTGCAATGATTTCAGCCCTAGTGTTTGTGCCTCTTTCCCCGTTCCATGAAATTTTGTAATGGCAATCCGGTGTCAGCAGCAGCCAAACTCCACATCCACAGTTCTGGTTTTGGGATGCCCCATCAAAGAAACCTGCGGGGTATCGAATTTCAATAGGCCGGAGTCTCGAGATATCCTCCAGGGGTTTGTATTGTTTTTTCTTCAATATGTTATTCAGTTCTACTGAGCTATAGATCTTCCTGCAGATTTCCTGAGATGTGTACTTCTTGCCCTCAAATATCCTTCTGTTTCTGCAAATCCAGATGTGTCAATGAAACAGGAAAGGGATAATTCTCCATATTTTACCCCTCCCAAACCACCATCTCACACAGTCTATTGTCGTAGTATACTTCGGGGTCGGTAATTTAAAAATGGCACATAGATGATTTAAAGTTTCATAGGCAAAATAACATTTGTAGAAAAGATGTGTGTTGTCTTCCTCATTTTCCCCGCATAAGATAGATATGCCGGGTCCCTGCCAGCCCTTTTTTTGAAGGTTTTACCATGTCAAATTCTTATTTTTCCAAATCAACCACAGTAGAATTATCATTTTGATCTGCACCTTAACTTTCCACATGTATTTGAACCAACATTGTTGTTCATCACCCCATCGAATTTTGATGATTTCTCTATATGCTTCGTTTGTATTTATCTGTTCACCCATTTTTGTCCTGACCCACGACAGGCTGTCCCCTTTAGCATTCCTTTTAAGCCCCATTTCTTTCAAAGTTTGGATATATTTTTCCCAGTCCACTTTCCAACATTCATTTAGGCCAATTTCTTTATATGTTTTCCATATTGGAATGTCTCGTTCCCACTCTTTAATCATCTGACACAAATAGAAAAATCCCCCTTGATTTATTTTTGCTATAAATGCTCTGCATATGTTGATCGGTTTCCCTTGTTCCTTTAACTGCTCACTCCCAATCAGTATTTTGTTTCCTTCTCCAAAATTCCATTCCATGCACTCCTCCATGACAGGCCGAACCTTGCAGAAACCCTTCCAAATTTCAGATCTTTGTTGGACTGCGTCCCATCCTGTCCTTAAGCTATCCTCCGCATCTTTCTGTCCCAGGTATTTATATTTTATAATCTCCGGCCACAAACCTGTCTTAGTCAAAACTCTCCATAGAGATTTTAGAATAAGCGCCTTACCAAAAGACTCAATCTCCAGAATTCCCCATCCTTCTCTTTCTTTTGGTAAGGTGATATTATCCAATCGAGCCAGATGAAAGGATTTCAGTTCCTTTCCTCCTTGCCAAATGAATCTAGCAATGTGCTTCTTGATCTCTGCCACCGTTTTCCTAGGTAAAATGTAAAGATGGGCCCAGTAGACCGAGTATTGTTGTAATACTGCTTGTATCAGGATAAGGCGACCCCCCTTTGACAACCATCTTGTAGACCAGACTTGAATTTTCCTCAGAATTTTCTCTGGTAGCTATTTCCAATCCTCCGCCTTATAACATGTGGGCTTCAGTCTAAACCCCAGATATGTCATCCCGTCGCGGATAGGAGCGATCTTGAAATTTAACAAACTTCCCACCTCCTGAAATATTTCTTCCTCTCCTTCCCCGTGATATAAACAAGACTTTTTATAACTGACCAGCATCCCCGATGCGCTGCAGAAACTATTTAGGATGATTTTAAACTGCCACCAGTTTTTCCGGTCCATTTCCCCAAAAACAAGAATATCATCCACGAACAGACTGTGTGATGCCGATTTACCTCTGCAGATGTCTATCCCCTTGAATAAGCCCATCCTCATCGCTTTTTTAATCTTTAGGCTCAGCGCATCCATAGAAAGGATAAAAAGTAGAGGGGATAATGCACAGCCTTGTCTCAAACCCCTCCCCGGTTTGAAAAACTCAGATGCTGATCCATTTATGAGCACCGCCATTGAGGTTCGGGTGATACAGCCCATGATCCATTCCACCATGTTCCTGTCCAGTCCGATTTTATAGAGTATCAACCTGATGTAATTCCAATCTAGCCTGTCATAAGCCTTATTTAGATCAATTTTTATGACTCCAGCTTTCAGTTTTTTTGTCTGAATTGTGTGGATCAGCTCTTGCGTAATTGCCACGGCGTCATGTATACTTATGTCCTTTAAAAAACCCGATTGCTCCACTGTGATGTGCTTTGATAAAGCCCCTTTGATACGCTCCGCGATTATTTTAGAGTTTATCTTGTACAAAGTGTTACAGAAGGAGATCGGTCTATATTCGTCAAAAGAGATTTTCCCCTTCCTTTTTGGAATCAGTACTAAAAAAGTAGTATTTATGGCCCCATGGATCCTTCCCGTCGTCTTTATTTCATTTACCATGTCTGTAAGCTCCTTTGAGAAGTTATCAAAGAAATGTAGAAAGAAATCCGGGGTCCAGCCATCTAGCCCCGGACTCTTATCCAACATGAATGTTTTCAGCACCCTTTTCACCTCTTCCGGGCTAACCATCTTCTTCAATATTAATAGTTCCTCCTGTGAAAACATGGTCGGATACTCATTTATGTGATCCATCTGTCCCGCTATGTCATACAACTCTTGTTTTTTGTAGAGATTACCAAAGAATTTCGTTGCCGCCCCCTTAATCCCCTCAGTGGAATTAAAAGATTTCCCCTCTACCTCAATGTTCCAGATGGCATTTGCGCTCCTTCTCCCATTCGCAAACTTATGAAAAAATTTAGTATTTCTTTCCCCGCTCTGGAGCCACGTAGCTCTGCTTTTTAATCTCCATCCCTTTTCTTTAATCAGGAGAAATTTTCTGTATTCTTCCTCCAATGCCTTTAATTTCACCCAATAGTCCGGCGTTGGTTTCCCTTCCTCCACATCCTTCAGAATCTGAGCTCTTTCCATCCTTATATTTCTTATCCTGTCCTTCATTTTAGCTTTCTGTCCCTTTTCCCAGCATTTGACTTCTTTCTTCAGATTTCTCAGTAGGTTTACTAAGTAGACCATTGCAGACATACCTTCAGGTCTCTTGTTTTTCGAAAGAAAATTTCTGACCAGTGCATTAAAAGAAGAAACTTCAAGCCACGTTCTGTTAAATTTGAAAGGGATGCCACTCCTTCCGGTCTCAAAATCCCATTCCAGGATGATCGGTCTATGGTCCGAGACAGTCAGATCCCCCACATCTGCCTCCAGTTTCAGCATTCTGACTCGAAGACCATTGTTGATGACAAACCTGTCGATCTTTTTCCCTATATAATCGTGACCAGACCGCCCATTTAACCAAGTAAAACCGAAATCCTTGAACTGTATGTCACGGAGTCCTGCATTATTAAAAATCCCTTTAATGTCATCTGCTAATGGATCCCGCCTTCCCCTCGGCCCCCATACATCCTTATCACATAGAGCACAATTGAAATCTCCCGCGATCAGAAGGTTACTTAAAGACAACAAACCATAGTCATGCATCCTTTGCCAGAATCCCTTTCTGTCAAGGTATGGAGCATATATGTTTATCAGATGAATTCTATCCTGGAAGCCACGGCAAAATCCCGATAAAAGGATGCCTCCAAAAACGCTGAAAGCTTTCATGGACGCCCACCTAGGATCCCACATGGCCACCAAGCCTCCGGAGCGACCCTCAGCACTTTTGGCTGTTAAATGCCATTCTGGAAACATTTTTCGAAAATAAAGAATAGCACAGTCATCAAGTTGCATAGTCTCCTGAATAAATATAAAAGTAGGCTTACAAAAAGAAAAAAAATTCGACACAGACAGGAATTTTCCTCGGTCCCCCAAACCCCTCAAATTTAAAGAGACTAACTTCATCATGAGAACACTGGTTTCGGGGTCAACGCTCCAAGGACCCGACCAATTGCAGTGGAAACCGGTACTTCACGGAAGTTCCCTTCTGTTGAAAAATCCGGTAAATCAGAGATGAGGTTTAGTTTCTTTTTTCGCTTAGGGTGCCCCCGGTCCCGTCTGATGGTGACATTGGATCTCGACTTTGGGCTAATGATTACAGGTGAAGTCGGCCCTTTACCAGTGTCTATCGTCAGTGGTTCTAGAGAAGAGTCCTGGCCCAGAAAGAGGAGCTCAAGGTCGCTCCCAACAGAGTTTCTCGGGGATTGCTTATCAATGTCACCCATCACCGGAGACCCAGTCTCAATTACCCGACGAGGAGACTCAGAAAATGACTCAAAAGGCTGCACAGAAAGGGTCTGGTTCGGGACAATATCAGTAGGACCCGACTCAATAACCAAAGGAAGGGGGACTCCTGTCTCAATAAAACGAGATTCTCCGGTCGGCATTGAAGACCCTGTCTTGGACTGGTTTTGACGCTGTCCCCGGGTTATGAAGGGAGACAGACCATCTGAGTAATCCCCCCCAAACCGATCAAAAGGGGAATGTGGAACAGACATCCGACAGTCAACATTCTTCGCAATGATAGAATCATTTTTTCCTGTGATAACTCTATCAGTAAAAGAAGGCTTACCCGATGAATTAGCTGGCGTCTCGTTCCACCTCGCGTCCACTTCAGTGTGACTTGAGCATGTCCGCTGCTTCTGAAACAACTTTTCGTCCCGCCTCCCAGCTAATACCTCCCGACGTTTAACACAGTTTTGGATCAAGTGTCCCGAAGCGTGACAGAAAAAGCATCTGAACGGCATCTTCCAATAGTCGATAGTTTGTCTATAGACCACCCCGTTCCAAGATAAGTCAATATTTGCTGGCAGTCCGCCCGCAAACGACGCTTCTACCAGGATCCATGCAGTCCTTTTATCGAATACCCCAAAACACTTCGGATCTACATATCTGCACGTACCTATGGTGTCCCCTATAGCTTTAAGCACTTTCAGGCTCCAGAAATGAAGTGGCAGGCCGTCCAATTTAACCCACATCAGGTGGTTAGCAGGGGCATTTTGGCGAGGATGGAAACTGGCATCCCATTTGTGTAAGGCCATGAAACTTCTGCCTATCACCCAGGTTCTCCCCATAACCTCGACAACATCCTCGTCTTTAAGTAAATGAAAGCAGTACCATCCCCATTCCAGTCTGCTGATCTTCGGTCTATAACCCAGCAATTTTTCCCATTGCGCCATCAGCCACTCCATTAGGTTTCCTTTCTCATAATTCTGGAACTTCACCTTCCCAGAACTGCTCTATTTGTTAGCCCCTCAATGCGATCCCACATAACATCGCAACCGAAACTCAAAAGGCACACTTCCTCTCCTGGTTTTATGGGCTTTTTACTTCCCATCCGAGATGGAATCACAGGTGATATTTTGTCCAAATTCATTTTCAGAAGTTCTTCCCGTGACCGAGCGCCCCGAGCATGCTGGTCTATCGCGCAAATGGACTTTTTTTCCAATGAGGTTGGCTTTTGGAGCTCACAGGCGGTCCCTTGGCTTTCCACCACCCCAATCTCACGTAAAAATGACGCGTCCATCACCTCCGCATCGCACTTGGCAACAAAAGCCTCCAGATCATCCACAGTACCCATCATTCACGTGCGAAACCTACGTTAGCCCCCGATTTGTCTTGTGACCCCCAAATGGAGTCGTTGGCTCGGCCACGTTGGCTCACACCTTTTCCACAAGTCTAAAGCAAGGAAACAACGCGTTCAGAGGATCACATCCAACATTCGTCGCCAGCTGGCCGCGTCGCGAATTTCCAAATGAAATCTTTATGCCATTACCTGAAAAACGTCCCCTACATCATTGTTATGGCAAACCATTACTGAAGCACTGAGCCCATCACCCCACAAAGCATAGTAGTAACTTCCGTAGTTACTCGAAAGATTAAAGAGTTTAAAAAGAAGCCGCTAGCCGCACCACTAAGGACATAGGGTCATAACAGTCTATTAGACATTCGGTCCTTCAAGGTGTACCTGAACTCCACTAGCCAACCCAGCTCAACAACTTCGATCAGAGATAGTTTAACATTCCTTTGTTAAGCACCCTCACGGTGTGACACGTCCCGACACACATCGGCCACTGGCACCAACACCACTATCTCCCTTGATCTTTCGCTCCCATCCTTATCTCCTCTGACATCTGTGTAATAAATGATGGGCGGCTATCGGGCTCGGAAAAAAGAATTCCGTAAAAAACAGAAAAGATATCGTGTGCCTCAGGAATAGTGTACAAGTACTACTTATCTGACGTGTCGTCCTTTGGATGTGCCTGCTCTATCATGGTCATCGGAAAAAATCACCCCTTACGCCTACGGGAAACCGAAACCGATCGGTCGCCTGATCGGAAAAACCAGAACGGTCACCTATGCCCCCACTGTAACAGAAACTTCCAAACTATGGCCCCTTCTTCCACTTACAAGAAAATGTTCCTCCCAGTTCCCGTTTATCCCCACATCTATTCGGTTTCACCCATCTGTAATCAGTAGGATGTAACTCATTCCATATTGAGCACTCTGACCTTTAAAACAGTAATGCAGAAAGAAAGAAAAAGATATGCTGGAAGGAGGAATACTATGAAATTATTGATCTCTGTAAACCTGTGACCATCACTTCTACTCTTCTCTCTGTCCTCAAAACTTTACGACGTCTTGCCCTCACGCAGTACAGGAAGCACAGGCATGCTTCGTGGAGCCATTTACACTTTATTTATATATGCAGCTAAGCACGAAGCTTCACTGCAACGCATCTCATCTGGTAAATCCTCACTAAAAGTCTCCTCCTGCTGATGTTAGCCAATTATCTTGATAATCGGTTCTATCTTGTAATAGTAGCCTTTATTTAGGCTGAAGGGCTAGCATAGCTTAATGGCTTCAACTAATTGATTGAACGATCACTTGATCAGTTGTTAATTCAAAATGGGTTACGATCTGACTCAGTGATCTAACCTACAGATTTTAGATTTCTCACGCCAACAGGATTCTTGTTTGTTGATAGTCTTTCCTTGGTTGAGTTCACTGACAACATCTTTCTTTTACTTTCTGCGCTCTACAATACATTGTAACTAATCATTGTGATTATCGTCTATCTAAGCTTAGTGCTTTCCTCCAGACTGATTCCTCTGCTGCGTCATTTCTGGGCCAGTCGATGCCTCTATACAGTGACATTTTCAATCTTGTCGATCAATCTTATTTATCTTCTCAAATTTCAATGATCTTAGAGCTGATTTGTTTTTACATAATCTCGCTTATATTGACTAAAATGCGATTTGTTCTTTTTGTGGACTGGGATTATATCTGGGGCTGCAATGGTTTTTACTCTGATCATTTGATTAGGTTTACTGTTTCCTAATCAAACTGTTTCCTAGGTGTGAAGGGAATTTACCACTTTTGGGTTCTTTTACCGTTGGCCCTTTTCGAAATGTTGCATGTCATTTGAATTGACTATTTTTTTTGTCAAATTTAATGATGATGAAAATCTTTTAAGAGAATGAGATTTTGCAAATTCTGAATAGAATGCATCTTCTAGGGAATCAATATCTCAAAATAGGTTGCTTAAAGAACTTCTTTTTGCTCATTGATGGAGCATTTCATCTTCTGTGATGCCGTTTTGGCAATTTCATTTTGATGATTTTTGTGGACTTCTAATCTTGCTGACTTTCTTCACTGTAAGCTATCTTGTCGCTATACAAAGGAATTTCAAGGACTGATATTTTTGTTTTACAGAGGTAGTTAGAATTGACGTATCCAACATCTTACAACCGATATTTGACAAAAGAAAGTTGCATTATTTTTCTGTTAGTCCAAAAACCCGATCACACATTCAGTAACTTGCATTTCAAAATTGCTAATTGATCTGAGATCGTTAACAAGTCTCTCTTATCTAAGATTTGAGTTGTGATTTTCTTCTTAGCAATCTCATCTGCCATCTAAATAAGTGCAAATTTTAATACATAATCTTTACTTATTTCAACTGTCTAAAGACTAAAATATGCTTAAAATAATTATCTGTCATATATATATATATTAGGGCCTATAAGGTCCGAAAGGGTTTGAACCTTGCTTTGATATCAAATGTAGGAAACCAACCCTTTAATTTACTAGATGAGCGCTAGGTTTTAAATAATTTTTTTTTTACACAGTAACTAGGAAATGAAACCATAATCACACAAGTTGAAACTCGGTAAAATTAAATCACGTATATAAAGTCCATCAATTTAACTTCTTATCACATATATATATATTTAACTTGATTTTAGGCACAATGAAATCATCATAATTAAAAACAATCTAACTAACACATGTACCGTTCACCATTGGATGAGAACCAAACTTGACTTGCCGCTGCTTGAGTTCCCTTGTTGTCGTCTACCTCCAATCCTGGAGGTTGTCGTGCTTAATCTGAATGTAATGACCCACTGGTTGACTTCCCAGCCTACTTCCTGTGTACTCTCCTTTTCCGCGGACCCCTGAGCTGCAATAGAGTTGTATAACGAAGGAATGTGCTAGCTGATAGAGGTAAACCACTCTTGGTTCAAGAGTCCCCTCTCTATAACACTCTATCCCACCAAACTCAACTATAGCTTGTAACCACTCCAAATGACATAATTTTCTCCATCCATCCACAGGGTAAACCAAAAAGGCCCATTTTCTCTTCCATTTCCCTTTCTTTTATAGAAGGTTTCATAGGTGACACTTGGAATTTCATGCATAAATAAATTTTTTTTTTATTACCCTAAAATTTGATTATTCACCCACCCATGTGTCACCCTCTCATCAAGACTCTCCAAAAATAATTTACTTAATTATTCATTTAAAAAAAGTATTTCCCTCACCCCAACAAGGTTTCCTATTTCTTCTCCTAGTTGTCTCTTGATTCCCCTTTTTACTCCTTAATTTGTGTTTATTACTGAAGTTAATTGATGATTCTTAGATTTGGTCCTCTAACGACTTTAATTTGTTCTTTTGATTAATATTCTTATATTGGCTCTTGCCATATGGAAGTTCTCTAAATTTTTCAAATTTTAATTTATTAATCTTATTGTAAATCACCACCCTCTTTTCTTAATGAAGTTTTTAATAAGTCTTTCTACTTAACTCTATGTCCCTCTTTCCCCTTTTTTCCTAATTAAGTCTTATGTAGTTAATATTTTGTTTTAACATGGAAAGGGTAGAGTTCTCATGGTAAATATTTTATCTCTTCCTATTCCTCCCTTACTCCAAGTTTTATTCTTGATTTAATTCCTTTGGTTTTAACATCATATGTCACTTGCTATGAATTAGTTGGATTTTCATATATTGATTATATTTATTAGTTTCTTTAATGATGTCGAAGGTGTCAAGTTGGTCATGCCCTTCAAGAACTTTCATTCGAAGTTCCAAGGGTGCCATGCCTACAAATTTATTTCTGATACCAAGGGTGCCAAGTCGATCGTGCCCTTCAAGAATTTCTCTTGAAATTTCAAGGGTGCCACACCACTTGCCCTTCAAGTATCCAGTGGTTACGAGGGGAAATTATATGTGCAACGACATAGACCCCTATCATCTCATATTTTTCATGCTATAGTGAGACTAATGGTGTTGGGGATCAAGGAATCCACCTTGATGCGCGCCCCCCAGAAAATCCTCGTGAGCGAGCCAAATTTGGGACCTGCCCTCACAACATCGTAATCTTCAAGGCAAAGGTACTTCGACCTTTCCAGCTTAAGTCACGGTGGGAGGCTAGCGGGTGAGATTAGGAACACTGTTCCACCCCTCCCATGTTGTTCCATCCAATTGTGCAACCCCATCACCCATATGTGAGTCATTCGGCCAAGCAACTAACATGTTCCTGCAACCACTGACATATCATCAGAGTATATATATATATATATATCAAGTTCCAAACTGAACTTATAATTTCAAAGACAAAATATTAATTTCTATCAAACCAGATGTTGTCAGCTCATCATATGCGAGTGCCTCTGGTGGTTTCTTGTCATACTCAATAATAATTAGTAACAAGGTTTCTCATTGTTAGTCATTATCATAATGGCAATATCAACATGACCGTCATTCACATCGTTGTTCATTCTGAATCAGAACTAATGTGAGTAGCTACCATAGGGAACACATCCATCATGGTTATCATAATCATAACATCAATGGGAAATTAACATATTTACCAAAGCCATCATCATCGTAACATCAATAGAAAACCTACCTATCCATCATAGGGAACATATCCATCAAGTCTATCATCATCATGATATCAATAGAGAACATACATATCCATCAATGATGTCATCATCACAGTATCAATAAAGAACGTACATACCCATCAAATCCACTAATATTAGAGTCATGTGTCTGGATCCTCAACTTGAGGTCCTCAAAGAATAAAGTATGAATGATCAGTGTTCATCAACCAAAGTGGGGCAATTCATTGTCAATGCTTCGGAAGAGTTAATAAGGTATGTTGAGCATCTTGACCCTTGTGAAGTGCATGAGTAGCTAGATATGATAGGGGTATAGTCTAGAGAACCTACCTTCACAAGAAAAGTATCTCATGATGATTTTCATCATGGAGGCATATCTCTCCAAGAGGTAAGAGAAAGAAAACTTCCCATTTCTTTCATTCTTGTACCTAGGTTTGATGTATGGCTCAAAGTAATGCTCCTCAAAGTATTTTTGCTTGAACCATTTTTCCCCAACATTTGGGATTCCAGTGGCAGTTGATATGATGGCAGTGGACAAAGTGAAAGTGACACCAGCAAGGGTTACTTGGTTGTCATGGAGATTGAATAGTCTTCTCAACATAGGATGATGTTGGACCCTTTGTATTGTCTCACAGACTTCAAAACATCCTACATGCTTAAAACATGTCACAGTCATGGGAGATGCCATGAGTTCCCTGGTATTTGTTGGCTCAAGTCTAAGGATTTTCCCTCCTTTTTGTGGCCTCCTCTCCTCTCTTTCTTTTCCCTCACTGTAGCTTCTGTTATGTTCTTCTTCCATAGGTGTCTTAGTGTGAAAACCCTAGGGAAATGGAATGATAGTGAAAAATGAGTTTTGGGAAGTGGGAATGGGATGGGGAAATTTAGGGAGATGGGGAAAAGGGTTTATGAAATGAGGGAGGTAACAAGGGGTAGTAATGATAAGGAATTTAGTATAGGGAATTATTACAGGTCAGGGATTTGGGAGCCTAGGCAAATGAGTAGCCTAGGTCTTAAGGTATTGGGAATAAAGAGCTTAGGGAAATGGAGATAGTGATATAGGGGGCAGGGATAGGGTCTAATAGTGATATAAGAAGGAAAATGAAGTCTTAGGGAGTGTTAGGAAGTGTAATTGGGATTTAGGGGATGATACTAGGGTTTGAAGCTCAAAATAGACACCAAATCTTTTAAAAAACTTCAAACAGCACAAAGTCGACTTGATAAGAAGAGGGAAGATGCAATTGTGGCTTACTTGATTGCTGGAGGCTGTAGAGCACCGTTGTTGAAGATTGAAGATGATGGCATGTGTTTTTGGAGTTCCCTGAGTGTTTTCGGTTAAGGGCGCAATGCACAACACAGGGGCACAACGCACAACAAAGGGGTGCATCGCACAACACTGGGGTGCAACGCACAACACTGGGGTGCAACGCTACCTCTGTTTTGTTAATTTCGCCTTCTTTCTTGGATTTTTCTGCTTTTGCTGAGGTTGCTTGATGATGGCAAGAGCAAATGAGATTTGTTTTGATGTATTTTTGGTTTTAATACTTTGTGGGATTTGATTTTAATGATTTTAAAGCCCACTTTTGCAATGTTAAATTTCAAATTTAAAACCTTGCAAAATACTTTTTAACTCTGTCTTGTTTTCTTTGCAGATTGATCATGTTGGAGTAGGAACTCTTCATATTTTGAAGTTTGATGTGTTTGGAATATGGAACTGAGTTGGGAGCTTTGGGAAACTGAGTACTTATTACATATAATGAACATAAAATTACATAAATAAAATAAAATTACATCTCTGTTTTTTGGAATAAAATTACATTTTAAAATGAAACTCACACTTGAAATCAAATTACAACTTTGGAAAGCATATTTACAGGCTTGCAAAACCTCTTTAGATGGTAAAGGGATTTTATTTGGATCACTCTCATACTTTTGCTGACCTTATGCAATGAAATGGTGATTTATTGGGACCTTGGAAAAATGAAACTTAGAGACCTAATGAAGACCTTAAATGACCAAACTTCATGGTGACTCGACTGCCATAATGACATGATGAAATGGACTTTCATGACTAAAGTATGCTCAGCAAGACATGAAGGTGAGCCAGCAAGTATGAATTTTTGAGGAGTGATGTTTTTAGACTGGGACTACCATTAGTGAGTAAATTTTTTGCATGACCTAATGGAGTGATACAAAATTTCTAAGTGGGACTCCTAAAATGATATGAAAAGAGTATTTTTTATTATTGATGGTAGTATGCAAATACTGACACTAACATTGGCCTTATTGGGGATGATAGCTCTGAAAGAGGTCTCAAGAACCATAAACCGTTGGATTTTGTAGATCAGTGCCTTATTCATTGGGCCAATACGGTCAAAACTCAAACTAATAACATGACTGAAAACTAATAACTCAAGAAAAAAACCTAACTCAAGACAAACTCAAATGATTTAAAATTGACTCAATACTGACTTGGCTGAAAACCGAACTTTTGAAAATGGCAGAAAATCAGTGAAGCTCCATGGCCTTCACGTCGGGATCCGAACACCAGTGATTCTCTACTTCACACTTGCAAAAAATGTAACTGATATTTACAATGAAATGGAAAACTGATCGAGAAATTTGTTTCAGAAAAGATAGTGTTTCAGGAGCCTACCATTAACTGGTCCTCCTAAACACTCTTGTCCATTCATCTCCTCAAGCAAATAAGAATTATGTCCTCGACAAGCTGAAATATGATATGGAACTTTCCATAAATTCTCAAATTTTCCATGCTTACCCTTGTCTTCATTCCTGGCATCCCAGCAGAGTACCACATCTCCTATCTTGAAGTTGTCTTCTTTATTTTTCCAATCATAGACCTTCTTTACCCTGTCATGAAGTTTTGAAGTATTTTGAAATACTTCATCCCTTATCTACTGAAGGTGTATCATTTGATTAATACAGCGCTGTATGTCATTTTCCTCAATCCTTGCTTCTTGTAGCAATTTCATTACTGGGATTGCTAATGATGAAGGAAACACAGTATCGACATTGTTGTATCTTAAGAGACAATTCCTTGGCTGTGGAAGGAATCAATGCTTAAGACATTTTTTGAAAATGTGTCACAGAAGTAATTATATCAGGCAGTCTTCATTCAATCCCCTTTAGAAACTAATTCTTTAAACCCTTAATAATCTGGTATAATGAAAGACTCTACAATGCCATTAACTGTTGATATCTGAATGGAAAAGAAGAACTGTAGAAGAAACTCAAAATGATATGTTGTAACACAGAATCGATCACTTTAAATTTCAGAATGAATTTATGGAGAGAGAGGAAACTCAAAATAATATGTTGTAAACACAGAATCTATTACTTTTAAGTTCCAGAGAGAATTTGTGAAGGGAGAGGAGTTGGAGTGAAGGAGCGCAAATTAAGGTTATTTAAATCTTACTCACAGATGTAATTAAGAGACCGACATCTCCTTTACTTCACTTCATCCCAGGAAGAAGGAACACAAAATGGCACAGGAAAAATGAATCACCATCAAGAGTTGTAGGAAACTTGATGCTTCTTTCATTAATTCCTCAGAAAAGTAAGTACCAAAGGTTTAGTCTTCCAAATTTCCAAAACTCAGAACCCTCTTTTCTTTTTTTCTGTCTTTCTTAAATACATCAAAAATAGTTCGTAACTGCTAGAACTTCTTGAAACTACTTCGACTACCTAAAATGTTAAAACTTCTTATTACATTGCAATTGAGGACATCACTATAGCTTCGATCTGAACAAAAAAAGAAAACAAATTAAAACTTGAAATATTATTCTTTTTGCTGAATCTGATTTGTTGTTGAAGCGTCTCCCTGAAGTGTTGATGTGTCTCCTTGACAGATCGGACATCCTTGCCTTGCATTTCTTCCAGAGTTCAATATTCGTCTTTTCTGCTTGTTGTCATGTCCTTTTTGTTTCTGATGTGGTATTCGAATTGTTCTGCAATAATGCATCTTTTCCCGACTTGACCCAGCTGCTGCATTTCCAACAATGCCACCATGTGCTCCCTTTTCCCGACTCTGCCTATGCCTCTCCATTTCAAACAATGTTATCATGTCTCCTTCTACCCCACTTTGCCTCTCTTGCTCATGCATGCAGCGTTCTGTCTTCTCTTCTCCTTTGCTCTGCGTTGGGTCACTTACCCGAGTCCACTACCCGCGTTCACATTTCTTCATAAAACAACACAACTACACATAATCCTAGACTTTAAATAAATTCAAATTTTCCTTTGAAAACCATCGCGTCCGTCCTTTTATCGCATTTCGCATTTCTGCATTTATAACATATTTAGCGCCATTCCTCCTGAGCTTGCGATGTGCGATAAAGGTAGGGATAATGTGGCAAGTGGATGTGGGGCCGATCGCAAATCACAATCGGTGATATGAAACCTTGTTGCACTTTTCATTTCGGCCTTTTTAACATATTCCTTAGCGCCATTCCTCCTGAGCTTGCGATGTGCGATGTGTGATAAAGGTAGGGATAACGTGGCAAGTGGAGGTGGGACCGATCACAAATCATAATCGGCAATATGAAACCTTGTCGCATTTAGCATTTCAGCATTTATAACATATTCCTTAATGCCATTCATCCTGAGCTTGTGATGTGCGATGTTCAATAAAGGTAGGGATGACATGGTAGGTGGAAGTGGGGTCAATCGCAAATTGCAATCGGTGATACGAAACCTTGTCTCATTTCAACATTTATAACATATTCCTTAGCGCCATTCCTCCTAAGCTTGCGATGTGTGGTGTGCATTTGGAATATATTAAATCATAGCTCTGAACTACATCGCGTCCGACCCTTGTCGCACTTCGCATTTCAGCATTCATAACATATTCCTTAGCGCCATTCCTCCTGAGCTTTTGATGTGCAATGTGCGATAAAGGTAGGGATGATGTGGCAAGTGGAGGTGGGGACGCTTGACTCCACCCTGGCATGTATGATTCTGAATGCATCCATCGGCTCGACTCTTGAATTGTTCTGCATGTGAATAAGCACGACTCGACCCGCCTTAACATCTCTGCACGTAATGTTAATACACCAACATATAAATCAAAAATTATTTTTCGGTATACAAATCATTTTACATTTTCTAACATACATGATTTTTTTGGTGTTTCGAGAAATATTTCAAAAGTAAATGTAAATGAGCCACAACATCTGGCTCCACCTGGGGATAGTGTTTTTTTCCATGAAAGCGCTAAGAGACGCAGATTAGTGCCTTATCCATTGGGCATGGAGTCAAATATTTCTTGGTGATATATGAACAATGAGAAATCTGGTATTTACAATGGTGGAATGATGAATTTTAATGCTCGAACTAATGCTTCAAATACTACCCATTCAAAGGAAGCTGCAGAGGTTCTCCATACAAATCTTCTAGGATGAAAGTATTGTTTGATCTGGATTTAGAAATTCTATACAGACCGTACCTGAGAGGGTCAAACTTACCATGGTTTCCTTCATCCTCCCTCCTAGTGTCCCATCTCAGTACTAAATCTCCTGCATGAAAGAGGATTTATTTCGCCTTCCTATCAAAAATAGACTTCATGTTTTCCTGATAAGTCATCAAACTATCTCTAACTTTGTCTCTGTTTTCATTTAATTCAATCACCTTATTCATTCCTTACCAGAGCTTTAGGTTCTTCCTGAGCTTCTTGAAGGAAAGAAATCACTGATTTGGCCACCTGACTAGGAAACAACGCCTGAGTTCCATATACCAACTCAAAAGCTGATTTTCCAATGGAACTCCTAGTAGTTACTCGAACTTCCCAAAGATAAAATTTTAATTTTGAGTCCCAGTATTTTTTATTTTCAGTGATTGTTTTCTTCAGAATCTTGAGCAATGTCTTGTTTGAAGACTCTGCCAATCCATTCCCTTGTGGATGGTAGGCTGTGGAATGTGACAAAATTACATTATATGTTTGGCAGAAATTAATTAATCGAGCATAATTAAATACCAGACCATTATCAATTACAATCTTGACTGGACAACCAAACCTACTGAAGACGTTCTCCTCCATAAAATTCATCACCACTTGGTCATTTGATTTCTTGGTGGGGATTTCTTCAACCCACTTTTTGAAGTAATTAGTAGCAGTTAGAATCCATTTGAACTGCCCACTTGATGGTGGATTGATCTCTCCAATAAAATCCAGTCCCCACTGCCTGAAGGGCTCTTCTATGAATGCAGGGATAAGAGGTAATGGAGCAAGTATTTTCTTCTCAACAACCAACTGACATTTCTGACAACTTTTGACCAATCTATATACATCTGCAAACAGGGTGGGCCAATAGAAACCTGACTTGAGGATTTTATGGGTTCTGACCTTCGAACTATAATGTCCTCCACATAGACTTTCATGATATTCCTTGATAACTGTTGGGCCAGAATTAAGGTATGTTTTCACCCTGTGATTACTTCGAATTGTGACACATTTTTAAGAATTCTTCCTTCTCTTAACAATAAAGAAAGAAAATACTTATGAAAATTAGGGCAATTGGGCTAGCGACAAAAGGAACATTTCTATAATGGAAATTTAACTTATTGTATCTCCGTATGCAAGAAGGCAGAGCAACCGAACCAATGGTAAATGGAAGACAACCGACAAACAAAGACTCATGGAATCTTAGTAACTCCCAGGAACCGACAGAAGGCAGAAAAACAGCTCCAAGCTCGAGAACCCAAACGACAGCCACACGTAGCGGGCTGTCATTTGGAAAATACTATCTCATTGCGTGAGAATACCTTTAAAAGGACCAGGGACGAACTAGATAGGGAGTCGAATAAGAGTTTCCTTCTGTAATCAACACATCAAGACATAATCGTCCAATTGTATTTCTGTATTATCCCTGGATTTAATAAAGAGTTTTGATGTTTTGAGCAATCATCTTTTGAGTTTTTCATTGCGTTAGAGCTTTTGGTGGTCTGGGCCCAACCCCTGGGAGTTTCCTTACCAATTTTCATGATGTGCGTTAGTTACAGAATCAATATCTAGTTATCTGATGCGGTTGTAAATTACTTTTCAACTCAATAAAGTTACAGTTTCCTTTTCTCAGTATAGTGTAGCATTCGTACTTTCTGTCTTAGAATAATCGCATTCGTGGTTTTTGTTTTATAGTAATGCTTTATCGCTATTAGATGCTTCCATTTTCTTTCAAACACCTTTGCAGTCGATTTATGAATCACAGAATAATTACTGTTCAATTTTATTTATTTATCTTTACAGATTAGATTGTCCTTTCAGCACAATAAGGCATCCAATTGTTGATTAATGTTGATTAGTCAAGTTACAAAGAGATTTCCATTGCAAAATTATATAAGTAATTGATGATTCAATTAATTCTGATTGCTGTTCAATTCATTAAGGTTGTTGTTCAATTAATTTAGCTTGCTGTTCAGTTCATTAAAGTTGATGTTCAATTCATTAATATTGTTGTTCAATTCATTCAGGTTGATGTTCAATTCATTAAGACTTCTGTTCAATCCATCATTATGCTGTTCGGTCATAGGTTTCTCTCCTTCCGAACTAGAAAAAATAGTTAGTTGCATTCCATCAAGCCATTTCTTTTTAAGTTGATTGAACTCCGAGAATTAGATAATCCTTTTCATAAGCAATATAGAGTAACTATCAGTTGACCTCACTCGCACATATTGTGCCTACACTCTTGAAATAAGAAGAGTTACCTCGGGTTGACAATTAAATGCTAAGAACTAAGGTTGCCTATAACAAGCCCCTCCTGCGACCAACATTTTTGGCGCCGTTGTTGGGGAGAGTGTTAAGAGTGATATATTTTATTCATCTTTCTCCATTGCTGTGAAGAATTGGGTATTAAAAGTGAGAGGTAAGAACTTGCGTACCAGGAAGCAAAAAGCTTGCTCTCTGGCCCGCTTCTCAGCAAATCGTGCAGAGATTGGTAGAATAGGTGCTCTTGTTTTATTACTAGACAGAAAAAGATAGAAACCAATCGAAATCATCCTCAAAAATCCCCACAATCCAAATGACCGGTGATCCTTGGAAGAACAAAATATATATACAAAATCATTAAGAAAGCTGAATCTCAGGCATCCATAGGACCCAGAACTATTTCCATTCAAATTCCTATCATATCACACTCCCTCAGGTAGCAACCTCACCATCTGTAGCCCACGCCGAGATTCATTGTGAGACAGAAGGATCTGAACGAAGCCTTCAAACTGCCGATCATATAGGCACTGACACTTCAAGAGAGGGAGGTTCTTGCAATTTACAAGAAGGGGAAGGAGAAACTAGCAGTGCAATACAAATAGAAGAACCAGAGCCTAAATCCCCTAAAAAAGTAACCGAGACGGAGATACTCGGTATCCCAGATCGAGGAAGTGTTGTAAAGCCTCCTCCGCACTCACCTTCCAATCCCACCAGGATTACTCCTCTAGAATAGGAAATTCCCAAAGATTACTAGCACATCTTTAATCAAATGGAAAATAATCAAAACCAGAATCAGAGGCAGACATCAACATTGGAATACCCCATTGTTGACCATGCTGCAAACGCCCCTATGAAAGCCATTCCCTTACAAAATATCCCCACCTTCCATGGGTTGACCATAGAAGATCAAGATGCATTCCTATTTGAATTCGATGTCTTATGTAGGGGATATGACTACACCACTGACCCTCAAAAACTGAAACTATTTCCCTCTACTTGGGAACAACATTGCGTTGGTTCATGGGGCTAGGTGGGGGAACCATCCAAAACTGGGACCAAATGAAGAACATTTTCCTTAATAAATATCAAGACTACTACTGAACCCGAGATCTTAAAGATGAAATCTTCAATATGTCTACAAAAGACAATGAAACATTAGAAGAGTATGTAGAAATATTCCAATACAATTTACAAAGGTCTCCATATACTACGCTATCCAAAGACATCTTAAAAGCCACAATGATTAAAGGAATGAAGGAAGAATGGGTTGAAACACTCAACATAATGGGAAAAGGGGATATAAACTAGGAAGAATATGATGATATTATTTCCCTGTGTATTAGATGCTCTCGAGGTAGTACGCGTAATCAGCCAAATGGACGAGACTCAACAAAAAAAGATCTTAGGCGGTCTAGTGGCAACGTAACTAGAGTAGAGTTTGGTAATCTTTTGGAAGATTTCAAAACTGACATCTTGGGAACTTTGACAACACAACTTGACGTCTTACAAGCCAAGCAGAAGCAAGCCATAGTAGAGCAGAACTTGGTTGTATTTTTCCCACGTTGTCAAAAGAAGCACAACCAAAGGGAATGCCCTTTAAACATGGTTCAGACTTGTGCCATCTGCACTAAATATCATACCACAGACCAATGTCCTTCCCTGCCTGGGCTGAAAGCAGTTTACAAGGAAGCAGAGGAAGAAATAGAACCAGTCTACCTAATGAATCAGCGTCGACAATGGCAGGCATGACCAGGTATGCCTCAAGGCCTGCCTCAGTTATTTTCTTCTCCGCAGTTCAACCAGCAAAACCCTGCAATAGCTTGGAAGAATCCAAACCCTTTTTCTACTTGGCCGAACCAGTCGTTTCCTATAACACCCTGGCCTACACAACCCTCATCAGGGAATAATTGGCCAAGCTTTCCTTGTTCTCCCCCTTATTGGCAAAATGTTCCATATCAAGCCTAGTGGAAAAATCCCCCTTCTCAAAACACTAATTGGAATTGGCAACGACCCCTGGGAATGACAAAACTACCATTGGGAACGGGGGCCCAGAATCAACCTACACTACCAGCTTCATACCCAATCCAGCGCAACCCACAGCCGGTCATACACCCTCAATTGCCAGTCCAACCAAATCCTAATCCCAATAACAGACCAGTTCAACTAATTTGGATCATAGAGAATCCAAATCCTCGTGCTGAGCAGAAACAATGCAACGAACTAAGGCTGAGATCAGGACGTACTATCCCAATAAAAGCCACGACTCCACCTTAGTTTCAAGCTAGACTTCAACAGGGCCTAACCAAGTAAATATAATGAGGACAGAGGTAGGCAAAGATAAAGAAATGGTTGACCAACAGGGGCCTGAAGAACTTAGGACATCTCCGCCTCCATTCCCTAAAAGGTTAACTCTGCCCAGACTGATAATCTCTCTAGATTTTGACATCTTGGGGGAGTTGAGAAACCTTTGTATCAAAATTCCTCTTCTCCAGGCCATACAAGACATTCCCATCTACGCAAAAATGATTAAAGAGCTATGTGGGAAAAAGCAAGTAAACAAAGCAAAGGTTGTGCCCACTATTCATGTGGTAGGGACGCTATCTGATTTATTACTAGGTAAGGAACCACCTGTGAAATATGAAGACTTGAGAAATCCCATTGTGATTGTACAAATCTCTGGCCACTCATTTCCAAACACATTGGTCGACTTAGGGGCAGCCATTAACATTCTAACTACAGGGGCCTGTGAAAAGCTGGGCATATCAGCTTTAGAACCTACGGCTACACTGCTGGAACTTGCTGACCGGACTGTTATCAGACCAGAAAGAATAATGCAGGACATCCTGTTCTCTGTGGACTCATGGGAATATCCAGTTGATTTCTTAGTTATTAATCCAAAGAACAGGATGGACTGGCACCCATTGATTCTTGGGCGACCTTGGTTGGCCACAGCCGATGCTTACGTAGGCTGTCGAACATGCAACATGACTATCACTAGAGGAGGTTCCATAAAAAATATCATTATTTATCCGCCTGCCAAACCAAGCTTACCCACAGTAAAAATTCACAAACATCCATATACATACTGGGAGCAAAACATTCGTCCACCTCTGACATTAGTGAAAGCTCTCGAATTTAAGGATCAAACTGAAGACGATGTAATCAGTAATTTTATGAGTCAACCACCCACATCTGAAAATTTAAAATGCCAAATGTTGAAAATAGTCCTTGAAGACGAAGCTCAAGAGGACCTCGTGACATACCTTGAAGATCAACATATTCCCATAACCGCTATACGTAACAACATACCCATTGAGGTTGAGCCAGGAAAGGTCCTGAATATTAATATAAATTTAGATGATGACCAAAAGCAAAGGCTCATAAAATTTCTCTAGAAGTATCAAGGGGCATTCACTTGGGATTACCCAGAAATGAAAGGCTTAGATCCTCAGCTATGCACCCATCACATCTACACCGATAAGGAGGTCCATCCCATTAGACAACCTCAGCAAATGCTAAACCCACACTTAAAAGATATTGTAAAAGAGGAGCTGCAAAAACTATTAGATGTAAATTTCATTTATCCTATTTTAGATAGCAAATGGGTCTCCCCTCTAGTAGTCGTCCCTAGAAAGAATGGGAAATGGATAATCTGTGTAGATTATAGAGAATTAAATAAAGCAACGTAGAAGGACCACTTCCCCCTCCCCTTCATTGACCAAGTCCTTGACACATTGGAAGGGAAAAGGTTCTTTTCCTTCCTTGATGGGTTCAGTGGTTACAATCAAATCCAGATAGCCCCCAAAGACCAGGATAAGACAACCTTTACCTGCCCATGGGGTGCTTTTGCTTATAGAGTTTTACCATTTGGGTTATGTAATGCCCCAGCGACATTTCAGAGAGCCATAATCAGCATTTTCTTTGACTTAATAAATGAGGGGCTTGAAATCTATATAGATGACTTCACACCATATGGTGAGGACTTTGATCAAGCATTAGAAACGCTAGAAAAGGTGTTGGAACGGTGTATTTCTACTCGGTTATGTCTAAGCAATGAAAAATGTCACATGATGATGGCCGAGGGGGTGATCTTAGGCCACTATATCTCTGCGACTGGAATACATGTAGATCCAGCAAAAATAGAGGTAATCCTTCTATTAGCCACACCTTGTACACAGACAGAGGTACACAGTTTTTTGGGATATGTAGGATATTATTTCAGATTTATAAATAATTTCTCACAAATAGCTGCAACTTTGTATGCATTAACTGGAAACGTTGAATTCCATTGGACTGATAAATGTGATACCGCTTTTCTAGATTTAAAGAAACTGGTCTCGACAACGCCAATTCTACGAGGGCCCAACTGGAAACTGCCTTTTCACATCTCTTCATATGCATCCGACACAGCAATAGGGGTAGTCCTTGGCCAAAAAGAAGATAAAAAGCCCTATGTTATTTATTATATCAACAAAAACCTCACTCCCGCTGAATTAAACTATACAATGACTGAAAAGGAGTTCCTAGATGTCATTTATGCTATTAATAAATTTAGGCATTATATAACTGGCTATTAAGTACTCCTGTATACTGATCACTCTGCCATTAGATATTTAACCAGTAGACCAATCACGAATGGGAGAATAACTCGTTGGTTGCTGCTATTACAGGAATTCAATATAACAATCAAAGATCGCCTAGGAAAGGAGAACGTGGTCGTAGACTTCCTGTCCAGGGTTCCAAAGACGGATGACACGCTAGCAGTCGATGATCAGTTCCCTAATGAACATCTGTTTGTTGTAGCAGTAAAAACGTCATGGTATGCAGACGTGGCAAATTACTTGGCAGTAGGGAAGCTGCCCAGATATTTAACATCAAGAGAACGAAAACTGATTGTACAACGCAGCGCAAGGTTCTCCTGGATCGGTGGATACCTCTTCCATACAGGCGCCGACATGCACATACGCAGATGCATCAGAGAGGAAGAGATCTATGACATCCTACAGACCTCTCACGATGAGCCTTGTGGTGGCCATTTCGCAGATCGCAGAGCGGGGCACAAAGTGTTACAATTAGGCTACTATTGGCCTACGATTTTCAAAGACGCGAAAAAATATGTCCAAGCCTGTGATAGCTGCAAAAGAATGGGTTGCCTAGGCCAAGCTGATGAAATGCAACTACAACCACAATTAGTGGTAGAACCATTCGAATGATGGGCGCTGGACTTTGTTGGACCATTCAACCCACCATCAAACCAGAAGAGCATTGCAATTAAGGCATGAAGTTACCTGCACAAAACCGCAATATCTCGTTCTCTTGCATACATCATTCAGTTGAAACAATAGAGCTGAGAATACAATAATAGGGAGAGGCACAGGAAAACACACCAGCCATGGGAGGGAATTCTCTTTGGAATGAGCCTTCGAACTTCCCAATTTCAGATACAGCTAGCGCCATCCTCCAGCAAGCCGGCTGGCTGATATATGTACATCGGTTACAAGGATTTGATACAGAAATAGCAATTGAGTTTCTGCAAAACCTACAAAAAAGATAGACTGACTTAGCTGACATTGTTGAGGCTGAGATGCAAACCGACTTGATAGATACTATTGAGGCTGAGGTGCAGCCAAACTTAGCCGACACTGCTGAAGCCGGGATGCAAACTGACCAAGCAGGTACAATTGAGGCCGAAATTTAGACCGAGCTAGCAGACACCATTGAAGCTTCTACGCAAACCAGACAGAAAATTACATAAGGGAAGGAGACCCAAACAGAGGAAGCCCCTGCCTATGCCCACCTAGAAGAGAAAGTTGTTAATCAGAAATTGCATAATGAACTAGTCCAGACACAACATGCACTAGCACAATGTAGGAATGAGGTGGTGCCAGCAAAAGAATATCAAGAACTACTAAATAAATTCACAGACCTCTCCTCCACAGAAGATGATACATATGCCCAGCTCAGAGAGGAACAAGCAAAGGTAAAAAGGGCACAAGAGCAGGTGGAGCAAGCCAAGAAACAAATCTCTACGATTTGTTCTCTATATTATGATGCACTAACATGCAGGGCACCAGCCACCAACTATGCCCTGTTCTTAACAGAACGATATCTATTGCTGAAAATCAAAGCCGTTAGGGCAGGGAAGTCCACAAATTTCAGAACCATAGAAGAGTTTGTCCATTGCTGCAATGATCAAGATGAACATGTCCAATGCCTTCTATGTGAACTCTACACGCACAATTTCTTTCCGGAAGAGGACACAAACATCAATCCTAGTCCCTTTATAGGAGATGTTCATCTCCAAGCCTTCCTCTCATACACTAAGAACCAGATTAGGTGGGCCAAAGCCTATAACATCTTCCAAAAGAGAGAATATGGTCTAGACCCGTGGGTCAGAGGAGAACCTACAAAACCTCTGCAACTGTTGATCCAAAATGGACGGGAATACTTTGAAGACATTCGGGAAGTAGCCTTGGCAGAAGCTAAACAAATATGGATGGTGTCCAAAAATAGTGTAAAGAATAGGAGCCATTGGGCTACATAAATTTCAAGGCTGTCGCCTCCAGATTCCTCTCATATAGTAACCTAGACTTCAGCATGGGTCCTGCGTGGTTAGGATGTAGATATAGATGCACCCTTCTCTAGTATCCTCCTGAGGGCTATAATCATGACTATGAATTTCCATAGGGGCACACAAGCACTGCCTTCGCAATAATTAGACAAAAACAGGGTTTCAGAGCATACAAGGAAAAGGTCTACCCTGCCTACTCCTTAACATAGTTGCATCTCAGCCATCTGTTTGCATGAGGACATGCAATTAGGTAAGCTGGGTGGTATGTTGGGCCGGAATTAAGGTATGTTTTCACCCTGTGATTACTTCGAATTGTGACACAATTTTAAGAATTCTTCCTTCTCTTAACAATAAAGAAATAAAAGACATGAAAATCAGGGCAATTGGGCTAATGACAAAAGGAACGTTTCTATAACAGAAATTTAACTTATTGTATCTTCGTATGCAGGAAGGCAGAGCAACCGAACCAACGGTAAATGGAAGACAACCAACAGACACAGACTCATGGAATCTCAGTAACTCCCAGGAACCGACAGAATGCAGAAAGACAACTCCAAGTTCGAGAACCCAAACGACAGCCATGCGCAGCGGGCTGCCGTTTGGAAAATACTATCTCATTGCATGAGAATACCTTTAAAAGGACCAGGGACAAACTAGATAGGGAGTCTAATAGGAATTTACTTCTGTAATCAATGCATTAGGACATAATCGTGCAATTGTATTCTTGTATTATCCCTGGATTTAATAAAGAGCTTTGATGTTTTGAGCAATCATATTTTGAGTTTTTCATTGCGTTAGAGCTTATGGTAGTCTGGGCCTAACCCCTGGGAGTTTCCTCGCTAATTTCCATGTTGTGCGTTAGTTACAGAATCAATATCCAGTTATCTGATGCGGTTGTAAATTACTCTTCCACTCAATAAAGTTACAGTTTCCTTTTCTCAGTATAGTGTAGCATTCGTACTTTCTGGCTTAGTATAATCACATTCGTGTTTTCTGTTTTATATTAATGCTTTATCGATGTTAGATGCTTCCATTTTCTTTCAACACCTTTGCAGTGGATTTATGAATCACGAAATAATTACTATGCGATGTTATTTATCTTTACATATTAGATTGTCCTTTCAACACAGTAAGGTGTCCAATTGTTAATTAATGTTGATTAGTAAAGTTACAAAGAGAATTCCATTGCAAAATTATATAAGTAATTGTTGATTCAATTAATTCAGATCGTTGTTCAATTCATTAAGATTGTTGTTCAATTCATTCAGGTTGCTATTCAATTCATTAAGGCTACTGTTCAATCCATCATTATGTTGTTTGGTCATAGGTTTCTCTCCTTCCGAACTAGACATAATAGTTAGCTGCATTCCACCAAGCCATTTCTCTTTAAGTTGATTGAACTCCGTGAATTAGATAATCCTTTTCATAAGCAATATGGAGTAACTATCAATCGACCTCACTCGCATATACTGTGCCTACACTCTTGAAATAAGAAGACTTACCTTGGGTTGACAATTAAATGCTAAGCACTAAGGTTACCTATAACAAGCCCCTCTTGTGACCAACAATAATCTCAATGGATTCACCTTCAGTTAAACACAACAACAAAATACCAGCAAGATCTTTCCAGTACAACTTTGCTTCTACTATGACATATGGTTGAGATTTAAGCTTGAGAGCTCTGTATTTGGTTATATTCAGTGAAGATGGAAAATAAAATAAACACAGGTAATGAAAAACATCTTTATACCAATCTGAACACAAAAATTTGTATTGAATACATGTTTTGGGCTTATTCTAACCTTCTTTGTTGTCAACTCCATCCACTGGTGCCAAGAGGTTAATTCACAATGCTTGAAAATTTGTTTCTGTTAGCAACTTTTCTAAAACCTTGTCCTTTGATTAACTTGGTGGGTTTAATGTCCAAATCATACTCCTGGATTTTACTATCCATTTCCCTCTTTTTCCTTCAACATCACTTTGAACCAACACATCCTTGACAGCAGAATTAGGTACATAAGCAGTTATTTGCAGTTGTAACACATAAGTCCTGAAGTCTTTGAGTGCTTTAACCAATGCATACACTTGTTTCTCCAAAAATGTTATATTTGAGCTTAGCATCTTTGAGAACTTTGCTGAGTAATGCCACTGGCTGCTCCTTACTATCCTCATTTTTTTTCAATAACACAACAACAATAGTAGTGGGGGAAGCGAATGAAAATATTTGAAATACCTTTTGATATTATGGACTTATTAAAACAAGAGCTTCCCGGAGTGCTTATTTTATTCTGGAAAATTCTTCCCTTGCTTCTTTATCCCATCTCACTTCTGCATTTTTCTTCAACATGTCAGTTATATTTCTCACAATATCAACATCATTTGGTACAAATATTTTCAGAAAGTTTATTTTTCCCAAAAATATTTGAATATCTTTCTTGCTTCTAGGTAAAGGAATTGTTTGAATTGCTTCCACCCTTGCTGGATCAATTTTCACTCCTTGTTTTGAAACTATGTGACCAAATAATTTACCTTCTTCTAAGGCAAAGAAATATTTCTTGGGGTTTAGTGACAAACCAAACTTCCTGTATTTTTCAAAAAATTTTTGCAGATGTTCCAGGTGTTCATCATTTGACCCTGAGAAAATAGTTACATCATCGAAATATATAACCACATACTTGTCACCTATAAATGCTACGTCCATGGCCCTCTGAAAAGTTTCACCTGCGTTCATAAGACCGAATGGCATCCTTGCATACATGAAGATGCCCCAAGGGGTTGTGAAAGTTTTCTTTTTATGATCTTCCTTATCAACTGCGACTTGATTATATCCAGAGAATCCATCAACCATAGACATCCTGTAAGCTCCTGTCACCTTCTGTAAGACATAATCCATTTTAGGTAAATGATAATTATCCTATAGAGATGATCTGTTCAAATTCCTGAAGTCCACACACAATCTTATCTCTCCATTTCAAGTCCTCACAGGAACCAAATTAGAAACCCAATCCAAATATCTGAGAGGGACTATGATTTTTTCTTGCAGCAATTTATTCATTTCCTTTTCAATTGGAGCTAACAGTAATGGATTAATCTGTCTGAGCTTTTGTCTGTGTGGTTTGATTCCTTCTTTCAATGGGATCTTATGTTGTATTATGCTTTTATCATACGTTTTCAAGTCTTCATATGACCAAGCAAACACATCCATATACTTTTTAAAACAATCAATATATCTTTCTTTATAGTTTTTGGGAACACCTTTGAATAATTTCACCATTTTTGGCTCCTGCTGAGTTCCCAAATTACAATCTTCCATCTCTTCCTCTTGATATATTTTCTTTAAATTAACAACAACATCATTAGAATCAAATCATCTTTCAAGGGGAACTAGTCCTTTAGGGAGTACATTATCTTTCAATTGGATAATCTTCTGCTCACCTATTGACTACTTAAGATTTATTATCTCTCATTTCTACTCTGTTTGTTCTTCTTCTTGATCTATCTCAACATATTCAAAGCTTTCGATCAGTGTCAAGAAATGATTTATCTTCTCATCATATTCAAACACCTGCCAATGTTTCACATTATCAAGAATAGAGGGTCTATGTCTAATTTCAATCTCATATCTTAACCTTGGATTCATAGGTGGCTTGAAGATGCTAGCTGCAACTGCTAAAGAATCTGCCAATCTATTCTCCTCGCTCGAAATAAACTGAAGATTGAAGGCTTCAAAATAGTTCTCTATCAGATCCAAAACTTCATTCCTATATGATCTTAATCTAGGATGCTTGGTTTGAAAATGATTTGTAATCTGTCTTATTATCAATTCAGAGTCATCAAAAATTGATACATTGAACTCCCATCTGTTTGGCAACTTGAAGGCTTAAGATTAAGGCCTCATATTTAGCCACATTTTTTGTTGAATCAAACTCTAATTTAAAATAAAAAGGCATGAGGTTACCTTCTGGCGATATTAGCAAGAATTCAGCTCATGTGCCTTCCTTGGAGTAGGCACCATCAAAGTAGCATTTCCAAATATTTTTTGAGTGCAGCTCATTATTTACAACTGCTGAAAAGAGTTTCTTCCCTGTTTCTTCAACAAATTTTTCATCTTCATGTAGCATGAAACATGAAAGACCTTATGTTTCTTGACTATAAATAGGGGAATTTCATGCATCTTTCTTGGTAGTGGTCTTCACGAACCTTGTTTCCTTGTACAATATCCTTTATTACCCATTAAAAACATGAATGATAGCATAAGTGAAATCCAATTTTAGAACACCTCCCAACTTTGCTCCCCAATATCTTGACAGGAGCATTCCAAGCTTGGCTAGAATGTCAGCAACCACTACATCCATGACTATACTCTTTGCTTGAATTTGTGCCAAAGAAACTGCTACATCTTTAATTAACCCAACACATTTCACCCTTTTGAAATCAAATGAATACAGACCCCTGTAACGTTTGGTAATCTGCAAGTTTAGTTCCTTTATAACAAACAATGGCATGAGATTATGGGATGCTCCTTAGTCCAGCATAAAATTATGGAGAGTAAAATCATGAAGAAACAAAGAAATATAGAATGGTGGAATAGAAGGATTTTTTTCTTCTACATGAGGACCAAATGTGACCACTGGCTTCTCTTCTTGTAAGTTCACAGTGTCACTTATATCTTCAATCTGTGTGAGATTAATATATTCTGAAATTTCTTTCTTGTAGACTGGTATTTTAGCTAATTTTAGAAGCCTGTACCTGAATTTTTACCTTCTTCAACTCTTTTGTAAAAATGAAAGCATGAGTTATTTTAACATTCTTTTCAGGTTCTTCTTCACTCTTTCTAGAATTTTTCGCTTGTTCGGGTACAGGAACAACTCTCTCCAAAATATTAGTATCAATTGATTTGCTCTGGGAAGGTTCACCCTGTTGCACATTTTTTCTATTAACTGAATTTATAGGTTTCTCCCCATTACTAACTTTTTTACAGGGCCCTTTTGTTGTGGAGTCGCCATTGGAGGATGAATAGAATCTTGTTGTTTACCTTCATTATCATGCACTCTAGATCTCTTTCTAGACCTTAAATCATACTTTTTATGTAACTCAGCTTGCATGAAATTTGTGAATTTCCTACAGTATTCATCCATTTCATCTTGATCAAAAGATACTTCATCTTCAGCATATTCTCCCTCACAATCTTCCTCTTCATCCTCTTCTATTGTGTACATAGCAGATATTTGATCTTCAGCTTCCTTTTGGTCATCTTCTGCTGACTCTCCGAGTGTTGCTTCTATATACAATGATGCTTGAACCTAGTCTTGATCTTTTCTTTCCCTCTGCAAAATTTGTTGGGGTTGTCTTCTGAATTGAGGGTTAAATCCTCCTCGGTTTTGTTGTACTTGTCTTTGGGAGTTTTTAGTTTCCAATTCCATATTAACTAGCTTATTTGACAAATTTTTTATCACCTTTGTCATATCTTCAATTATTTGATCTTGTGATGATTCTACTTTTGTTTCCCCTTCTCTCGGACTGGCTGTTTCCCTTTCGCCTTCCCAGCAGCAGTCATATTAGCTTCAATTTCTAAGGCATCTGTCTGTATCTGCTCTAGAGTAGGGGATCTCCTTTCTCTAAGCATGAAACTAAAATCAGCTTCAAAAGCCCCAGCAAAAACCGCCTTTGCTCCAAAAGGAGGGGGCTTCATTTCTACAAGCAAACTGTTATACAATTTATTGAATCTTTTGATAAAATCTGATATATTCTCATCTGGTTTTCTTTTGATTGCACTGAATTTTGTTAGTGAATATCCATGATCCCTTTTTTCACCCCATCTATGAGTGAATTGATTTTCTAGTTCTTCCCATGTATTAATAGAACTATTTGGCAATCCCTTTAACCACTTTCTAGCCTTTCCATCCAGAGACTGAACAAAAAGCCTCATTACAACATCAAGATGTTCTACATTCAGATTTTCAACAAAATTACAAAACACAGACAAGTGTTTTTCTGTAGTTATTTCATCTTCTCTAGTAAAATGTGGGAGTAATTTAAGATACTCTTGAGGCATTGTATTCATTGGTTCTGGAAGGTTAAGTGGAGCATATTTGTTCAAAGAAAAGGTTGGTGCTGCCATGTTTGCACCTTGATTGATTGTTCCTTGGTTAGATGCAATCGATGAACCTATTGTGAAAATGAACGGAGGTGGAGGTAAAACTGAT